>JAOTON010001541.1:6125000-6725000 GCA_034440635.1 Lepas anatifera | reverse complement strand
TTATTACACTATGCATTATATGTATCATACATATAACACACATATATATATATATATATATATATATATATATATATATATATATATATATATATCCTCCTGTAAACATATCTTATTAAGGACGAGGGAAGGCTTGCAGTTTAGGATTTTCTTCGTTCACTTTTTGGTTCATTAAAAGAAGAACCCAGGAGAACCATAGGAGACATCGAAAACACCACAAAGAAAATACTGAAATGCAAGCTTTCCCTCGTCTTTAATAGAATATGTTCACAGGAAGATATTTTGCCAACCCAAACTAATCAATATATATATATATATATATATATATATATATATATATATAATAGTCCGTGTATCTTGGGAGCAGGTTTTCCTTAATACAGATTTCATTAAATATGACGGCAAATCGAGCTTTAGTAATCTTTTTATGTAAGGATTCGATAGTTCTTATAGTTTTCCTTTCACTGCGTTATAGATCTTTTAAAACTTCTCCAAAAACCTCATTATTTCGCAACGTTTCACTATTCCCGATGTTCACTATTCGCGATGTTCATTCTGACACATGTAATTCTCGGCGAAAATGACACCGAGAGGGAGCCATTAGCGACCCCGTCGTGTTGATAGTACAGGTGTCCCTCAGGACACCTGAAGGTGTGCTCTTGGTGCATACTCCAAGCATTTGTTTGAGTATGCTTCTCGGGACACATGGATTATGCTTTCAACCACACAGAACCTCCTCCATGTGTCCTGAGAAGCATACTCAAACAAATGCTTGGAGTATGCACCAAGAGCACACCTTTCAGGTGTCCTGAGGGACTCCTGTACTATCAACACGACGGGGTCGCTATGGGCTCCCCTCTCGGTGTCCTTTTCGCCGAGAGTTACATGTGTCAGAATGAACATCGTGCCCTCAGCAATCTCGAATCTTCTCCAATTACGTACCTGAGGTACATTGACGACACATATATTGCGAGATAGCAGACACCACTCAGCTGAGCACATTGAAAGAACGTCTGGAGAGAGTGTCAACACTCAGTTTCACTACGGAAGAGAGCGTTGACAACAGGATACCTTTCCTAGATGTTGACGTCGATGGCTCCGGGGCACGGTTTGTAACAAAAGTGTATTGGAAGTCGACCAATACTGGCCAGTGCCTAAACGGACGTAGCGAATGCCCGAAGCGCTACAAACAAAGCGTAATTAAAGCGTACATCCACCGGGCTTTAACACACTGCTCCTCCTGGGAGCTGGTACACCAGGAGTTGAATCGAGTGAAGAGTATCCTGATTAACAATGACTATAATTTGAACGACATCGAAGACGTGATCTCCAAAGAAATGAACAAAACTTGTACGAAACCACCAACGAAGGAAGTCCCATCAGGAACCATACACCAACTGTTCTACCAAAACTCGAATTCCACAGTGTACAAAAAGGATGAAAAAGTGATCACAACAATGATCAAGAAGAACATTATCCCAAAACAAGCCGAGGATTCAATACACCTGACTATCTACTACAAGAACCGGAAAACATCAAGCCTTGTAATGAAAAACAACTTATCTTACGACCCTTCAGACCTCAAAGCCACCAATGTAGTTTACCAGTTCGATTGCAAACATGGCGACTGTGCGCGCCGAGTGGACTGCTGCTACATCGGGTATACTACTACGACTCTCTCCAGAAGAATAACATGCCACCTGCAGCAAGGCGCCCTCCTGAACCATCTGAGGACGACCCACAACCTTGAGCTCACCAGGGACGAGGCCGTCCAACAAACATCTATAGTGGCCCGAGCGCACAGTAGGAGAAAACTTCAAGCGCTAGAAGCCGTGTTCATCCGAGATATTAACCTCAAGATGAATATCCAGATGAATCTAGTTTCCCACCTGACACTATATGATAGTGCCCCCTGCGTTTACGATGATCGTTGTTTATAGTGATGTGATTTGTCCCAACTGTGTAATTTTTGTAAGTGTATTGGGTAATAATTGAAAGGAATTTCCAGGGCATGAATTTTCGCGATCTGGAGTGCCCTTGTAAAGTAAGCAGTTCCTTACAGTTTTAAATTTAACTTTTAGTGAAGCCAAACTAATCCATAAAATACCTCAGCTCAGTTTTACCAATGAACCGACCCGAAGCTAAGTGCTAGGATTGTTAATGTCGTTTATTTAAGGTATAGTGAGTGTATGATGATAAGTAATGTGTATTGATTATGCCCGATGATGCTATCTGGAATAGTGAAACGTTGCGAAACAATGAGGTTTTTGGAGAAGTTTTAAAATATCTACAACGCAGTGAAAGGAAAACTATAAGAACTATCGAATCTTTACATAAAAAGATTACTAAAGCTCGATTTGCCGTCATATTTAATGATATATATATATATATATATATATATATATATATATATATATATATATATATATATATATATATATATATATATATATATATGTATATATATGCATATACATATCCATTGTTTCATATAGATATTAGTTTATTTCGGGGACAGGTTTTTTTTGGTTGGTGTTTACCGTAGCACCAATTACGAGGTTACTTGTGTCGAAGGGCATGGATTGGGGAACTAACTGGGCTGATGCTGGGGCAAGGCGCCTAAACTTGCCACAGGGCGGGCTCGATCCCGTGACCCCGTGGCTCATGGCAAAATCACGTAAACCGAGCCGGACGTGAGCGCTAGCCAGCTGCGCCACCCAGACCCCCTGCCAACGAGTGGTCGCTTGAACACGGGCTATTATATATGACGGATGTTGGGCCACGGATAGTTTTTTAGCGAAAGATTAAACTTTTCTGATCAGTTTTCGGCTATTTTTGGAATTGTTATGAAATAGGATAAGGGCGGGTAAGAGTACGAAGGAGATAAGAGTACGGATCAGCTGTTTTTGCTACTTAGCAATCACTGAGATGGTGGATATCCTGGTATAAAAATTAGGACAGTGGCCTGGCTGCTCGAAAAAAATAATGTGACGTCCTTTGTTCTTTCCGCCAGAGTACAGAGCAAAATAAGCTTTTTGGCAGCTTGGTGTAATATCTATTAACCAGGCAAACTTGTAGACCTTGCTCCTACTATCGGTAGTCCTGGATCATGGTCTGTCATCAGTAATGTTGGAAAACTTTCCGACTCAGATAATGAACAGTACAGTAAGAACAGTAAGACAGTATCACAACAGTAAGAAAGCTGAGCTAGGATTGTTCTGCAGTAATGGAGGTCACGTTAAACGCCTGACAACATGTTTATGAGGGCTTTCTTCCCAAGGGAGCATGTCCAGGAAGAGTAGGGAGTAGACCATTGTGCAAGAGAATGCTTAGAGTGGTTGGAGTGGTTTTAAAGGCTCTTGAGAGATGTAAATTTATTTTCGCTCGGGGCAGAGTCCGCAATTCATATTTTGAAAACCAGGCTTTGCAGCGTTTTTCTTTTTATGTAGGACGATGTAAATGATACAATCGCCAGAAAGTCTCTAGAAAGTTAAGGCGTGCTCTTCGCAGACTTCCCCTGCATAGGCAAAGGGCATAGGTTAATAGTCGAAAAACTTATTTCGCTTAAATTGAATGTGGTATCTTCATGCAATATTAGCCTAGAGTAGTTTTAAGGGCGTTTGTTATTGGAAGTGTTTAATTTGCCTTATTTCTGCTGGAAAAATAGCTAGTAAGCCCAATATTCTGTTGTTTATCCTGTGTAAGAGGTAAAAAACTTCACATCAGCGTCACGTCATGATATGGTAATGCATCATGCTGTCATATTCGAGAAACTTGATTGCGTGGCTCCACCATATAAGAACACCAATATAATTTGAGTATTTTATTGCTGAAATAGGCTATTATTCACAGGGGCGGACGCAGAACTGAGTTTTGGAAGGGGGGGCAAACCCATGTCGGCCTCTCCTCCTGGGGGAGGGGGAGGGTGGGACGTGCAATTTGGGTGCTTGACAGACTTAGTATAAGCAACCTCTCCAACTACATGATTGCTCTCCGGGGGGGGAAGCGAAGATTTTTTGCTCTACAGACCTAGTGAAAACACCTTTTTCAAAAATTTATAAAGATAGTTTGGCCCCCCTCTAGCACTTGGGGGGTGTCGGCTGTTAGGACGAACATCTATATATTCTTGCACGTGATGTGTCACGTTAGATGATATTATGTTGTGTTGTGGAAGGATGAATAAAGCAGTATGGAATAATCGATACATGGTGTCAGAAGTGACTAACCCATACTCTATAATGTAATAATTCCTAAATATTTGTCTTGATGAGATTCGACCAGATTTATCTCCTATAATCACTTGCTGCGGTAGAAATACTGAATATGAATAATCTACCACTTCCTGAAAGATTGCAACTATCTAATCCTAACGGTAATTTGGAATTAGCCTGGAAACTTTGGATCAGACAATGGCGAAACTATGCCGTCGCAACTGGATTAGAAGAAAAACCACAAGCCGTAAAGGTTGCAACTCTACTAACGTGTATGGGACCAGACGCTATGATGTTATTAGACGGTCTATGCACACACGAAGAGGATCAAAGCACGGTCCGGTCTATAATCGGAAAGTTTGAGTCATACTGTGTTGTTAAACCCAACGAAACATACGAACGATACAAGTTCAATATTCGTAAACAAGCTGCAGGGGAAAATAATGATGAATATGTAGCCCGCCTGCGACAGATGGCAAAAACATGCAACTTTAGCACGCTGGAAGAGAGCCTGATAAGAGACCGGATAGTCCTGGGCGCACAAGACGACGGTGTCCGGAGACGACTTCTGCAAGAGAACTGACTTAAATTGACGGAGGCGATTCATGTCATCCGAGCCCACGAAACAGCAAAGGACCAAATGCTAGCCATGACCGAACAGGACACAGGTGTACACGCTCTGAGCAGAACGAGGAGGGATCCAGTCCAAAAAACGGCCCAGAATTATGGCGTATGCATGTTTTGCGGCACAAGGCACGTGTTCAAAAAACACCTATGCCCTACATGGGGAAAGGCGTGTCAGCTGTGTGGTGGTCTCAACCACTTCGCAAAGAAATGCCAGAAAGCTCGCATACGGATGCTGGACTCGATGGGCGTAGACCAGTCCGAGCCTTCGTACCCTCTTCAACAGTCGACTGAGGCTGAGGAGCACGACACACATCCAGTCCTGCACATAGATTTGCGTGCGGTATCCAAGCAGCCAAAAAGTAATAGACATTAGTAATAGTAATAGTAATAGACTTGCTCATTTGATCATAGGAAACGATCACTTCGAACGATTCCAGCTGGATACCGGCGCAGGGGTAAATGTGCTGCTCTTACATCTGTATAAGAGGGCATGTAAAGATCCCCGACTAAGGATGCTGCAGCCATGTGATGTATTGCTTGTAATGTATAAAGGAACAACAACCAAGGTAAGGGGAAAGCGCCAAATGATTGTTACGAATCCAAAAACAATGAAAGAGCATCTGATAGAGTTTTATGTGGTACCCCAAGATTACACACCACTACTGGGTGTGACAGCAGTGCAAGAGTTGGATTTGATCTACGCGAAACGGGAAAATATCATGACAGTGACAGGTGGTACCGAAAATAGCGAGCAAGACAACGGAAAGACAAGAGGGCAAACAACTACTGAAATCCGAACGAAGAAAGAACTGGCAAGAGAGTTTCAGAATGTCTTCACTGGAAATAGACTGTTCGAAGAAGAGCTCAAACTTGAAGTTGACCCAGCTGCCTACCCTGTCAAAATAGCTACAAGATCACTGCCTGTGGCGTTAGAACAGGACGTACGAAAGGAATTGGATCGTCTGACTCAGGAGAATATAATCGCGCCTGTGACGAAACCCACGGATTGGATATCGGCTCTTGTTGTAAAAAATCAAATGGTGGTCTCAGATTATGCATTGATCCAAAACCCTTAAACAAAGTGCTACAGAGAAACACTTATCCCATTCCGACAGTGAATGACCTCACATGTAGGCTCTCAAATGCCAAGATATTTTCAGTATGTGATGCCAAGAATGGGTATTGACATGTCAAGCTCGATGAGGAGAGTAGTTTCTTGACAACATTTGGTACTCCATGGGGCCGGTACCGCTGGAAAAGACTGCCGTTTGGTCTGTCTGTGGCTTCTGAAGAATTTCAGAGACGTCTTAATCAGGTGCTGGAAGGTCTAAGCGGCATCCAAGCTATCGCTGATGATATATTGATCTTCGGTGAAGGGGAAACATATGAAGCAGCAGAAGAAGATCATGATGTCAAGCTAGGATCACTCTTGCGCAGATGTAGCGAAAGAGGACTTAAGCTGAATTTGGACAAAATGAAATACAAGCAAAGCCAGGTCAGCTACATGGGACATCTCCTCACTGATCATGGTCTTTGTGTGGATCCGGAGAAAACACGAGCTATAGAAGAGATGCCAACACCAAAGGACAAAAAAGGTGTCCAAAGGCTATTGGGCCTAGTAAACTACCTGCAGAAGTTTTCGCCAAACCTGTCAACTGTCGCTGCTCCATTACGACATCTGCTTAAGGAAGATGTACCATTCTATTTCGACGAAAACGTTCATGGTGTGGCTATCTAAAATGTCAAAAAGCTAATAACAGAAGCACCTGTCCTAAAATATTTCTGTCACGAAGACGAAACCATTCTTCAGGTAGATGCATCACAGGACGGACTCGGTGCTTGCCTTCTACAAAATGGCCAACCAGTGGCTTATGCATCTAGGTCTCTAACGCAAACAGAACAGAACTATGCTCAGATTGAAAAAGAAATGTTCGCAATCCTCTATGGTTTGAACAAGTTCGAGAGATACACTCTGGGACGTAACCTAGTAATTGAGTCCGACCACAAGCCTCTAGAACAGATACAAAAGAAATGTTTGGAGGACACACCGAAACGGCTCCAAAGAATGCTCCATGCGGTCCAGAAGTTTGACTTCGTTATAGTGTACAAAAAAGGGACTGAAATGCACCTAGCCGATACACTAAGTCGAGACCAACTCTCCGACGCTTCTCCACAAACATTAGACGAGCAAACGTGCAGCACAAATGTACAGAAGTGTGAAGAAGAGAATGAAATAGAAAACCTGCGGATACAAGATTACCTGCCCGTCTCAGAGAAAACAGCTGAAATGTTGAAAAACGCATCTGTGAAAGATCACGAGACAGCCTTATTGGCAGGTCACATTACTGACGGATGGCCAAGAACCAAACGCGAGCTGCCATGTGAAACAAAGAAATACTTTCAGATAAGGGATGATATGTCCGTACAAGACGGCGTAGTTTTTAAAGGCGATCGAATCTTCGTGCCGGTAGCTGCACGGCAGTATATATTGGATCGGAGTCACTGCTTCGCATGCAGGAATCCAGGGATGCATAAGAAGAGCAAGAGAGGTGGTGTATTGGCCGGGGATGAATGAAGATATAAAAGAATACGTTGGCAGATGCCCAGCCTGCATCTGCTTTCAAAAGCAGCAGCAGAAGGAAACGCTAATGCCCACAAGGTTCCGGAGAGACCGTGGGAGAAAATAGGATGTGATCTCATGGAGTTCAAGGGACATTCTTACTTGATCACAGTGGACTACTTCTCTGATTCCATAGAATGCGACAGACTCCACGACAAAAGAAGTCCAGAAATAATAAGGCTCTTAAAAAATCAGATGGTTCGTTATGGCATTCCAAGTCAGCTGATTAGCGATAATGGTCGACCATTCCACTCACATGAGTTCCGCAGATTTTCGGAAGACTATGAATTCGGACATATAACAAGTTCACCAGGGTGCCCACAGGCGAATGGAAAGACGGAGAATGCAGTGAAACAGATCAAAAGGCTATTGGAAAAAACAGGCGAAACTAAGTCCGATCCATATCTAGCACTGCTAGAATTACGAAATATCCTAACGGAAGGAATAAACAGCTCCCCAGTACAGCGACTAATGGGGAGAAGAACACGGACAAAACTACCAACTCACAGCAGCCTTTTGGTGCCGGAAACACCGACCGGAACCTTGATGCTGTTGCAAAAGCGGAAGGACAGGCAATGCGAGTTCTACAACAGGTCAGCGAAGGATCTGAACCCTCTAAGGCAAAACATGCCAGTTCTGGTGGCTCCAAGAGCTGGACAGGAGAAGTGGCGACGAGCAGTTGTCATGGACCAAGTCAGGAATCGGTCCTATTTAGTCAAAACAGAGGATGGAGTTGAATACCGTAGGAACAGGCGACATCTAAGAGAAGACAAAACTGAAGTCAGCCGAGAGAGAACATCAGCTGCCACTGAAGAACAGAGTCGAGTGTTTCTCCAAACTGATGACGTCAGTACCTATCTACGCATATATCCCAAAGAAGAGGTGGGCACTGATAGCACTGGTGCCCCAAGTACTGGTACTCCACTCGCTGCAGCAGGTAGATCTCCATACCTTCTGAGGAACAGGCGCAGACCGACGTGACGTGAAACCCTGCTCAACCCCTTTGGAAGGGGGATGTGTCGGCTGTTAGGATGAACATCTATATATTCTTGCACGTGATGGGTCACGTTAGATAATACTATGGTGTGTTGTGGAAGGATGAATAAAGCAGTATGGAATAATCGATACAGGGGGCATGGCCGGAATCCCCCCCCTGCGTCCTCCAATGATTATTCGGATCAACTCGAAAAATACTTCCTATTTCTCTTCATATATCAACACACGCACTGGAGAGGGGTCTGATACTAACGCGCACTGGAGGGGTGCCTGGTAGGCACCCTAAGATCTCGGAAACTAAGAGGCATAGAAAAATGACGTTTGGTAGGCTAAAGGCTTACCAGGGCTATAGAGAAAAAGCCGCAAAGAATCTTTCCTACATTTTTAGGTCAATGTCATTCAATTTCATTGACCCATGAGGTCACAATATGGCAACTACCTATAATGTGCACTTCAACTAGCAATATAGCAACTGTTTGGCGGGAAATGAGGATTGACCTTTACCAATGACCTTTGACGTTGACCGTTACATTGAGTTACCTTAACTATGACGTCATAAGATAATATACGTCAAACTGGGCAACGCCATTTGACCGGAAACACTGGGGTCAATGACCTTGAACGTGCTGATACTACCTTGACCTGTAATCTTTGACCTTGATCTTCATGTGGGGTGCCCTTGACATACCATCCCGTTTATATGGCGTTATGACGTCATCACTCTGTCTCCAATGTCAGCAAACTGGTCCGACTGCTCGATTGTGACGGTCCTAAAATGCAGGTATGACTTTGTAAGCCTATAAGTAAAAAAATGTTCGAACAGTTTTCAAAATTATTGCACCAATCGACACGCCATTCAATTCTGTTATAAGTGGCCGAGTATCATTTTTTCTGCTACAAGCCGTTCTCCGACCACCTTGGAAAAATGGGTGGGGGACCTCCCAGGCCCCCTCCACCGCGCGTGTTGAAATCTTTCACCTTTGATACTAGTCATAGAAAGTTAAACGCATTTACAATCACAAGTACTGAAGTCACATTTAGCGCTAAGGTTTTAAAGAGGTCCAATCAAGAGCAAATTTCCCTCGCAGTATTCGCAGTGCTTGAGCAAAACGGTACTTCTCCATGTTTAACTCTTACCATCTGAACACTGATCCAGGCCAATATGTGCGTAATTTCTTGTTGCATGGACAAAAAGGCATGCATCTGTACATTAAAGCTACAACAAATGCAAGCCACGTTACTTGGGGTGGCCAGAAATGGCTGAAAAGTGAATTGGTTTGGACGTATGGCGACAAAAACCGGCACTCTTCTTGGAAGGTGCAACTAAAAGGCTGCAAAAGACAACCTTTCCTTCCATGACAAAACAGTGGTATCCACTTTGAACGAGTGCGTTACCAACGCTTACCTATCCTGAACCTTTTCCTTTCCGTCGACAGCTCTTAACCGCCAGTGTCCACACAGTCCCTAAAGGACCATACAGGACTAAATTCAAAGCGACAAGGCACAATGCCGCAACAGCACTAAGTCTTGCCAGCCCCTGATAATACTACAAAAGGATAATCCTACGGGTAAAAGCCACATCTCAACGACAGCGGGCATGGAGCCAGAGATCGTGGGAAGATTTACTGACCCGCCGTGGCTCAGGAGAGGCCTCGGAGTGGGGCCCGGGTCCCCACAGCAGGCAGGTCAGCAGCAGCAGCAGCACGGTCGCCTGCATCGCGAGGTAGACTGGCGCGGGCGGCGGCGGTGGGGTCGCGGCTGCCGGCTGCCCTCACCCCTCCAGCCAGTCACTTCCTGTATGGCCTCTAATAGCCGGCGCTGAGCCCGGCCGCTTCCGAAAGCCCGCGTGGCACGAGGACAGGGCCACGACGGGAGGCTGCAGGCTCGGTGATGGGAGGTCACAGCGATGAGGGACGCGGCGATCAGGGATACGGTGGGGCGTGGTGAATCACCACGCCACACCATCCGGGCCGAAGTCAGGGCACGCGTACCGGAAAAGGGGAAGCAGAGTACCAGGCCGGAGGTGCAGAAGCTATTTTCGGGGAAAATTAAGCTTTGGAGTGTATGGTTTCCTGGTGTTGATGCTTAGCCGTAGAGTGCATATAGGCATGGCTTGTAAAGGCTAAAAGGCATAGCTTATACGGCATGGCTTACCATTTCTGTAAAAAAAACTGACAGCGGTGGAATAAGAACACACGCCCCCTAAGATACTGCTGCCTTAACCCTCGCTCCGGTGGGGAGGGGGTGATTGAACACCCCCTCAGGTTTTCCAATGGCACCAAAAAACAGTGGCGCGAAGATCGATGACCTAGGGTTAGATACGGACCATCGCCTTTCCTTTGGAAATACATGGGGAAAATGGGCATTGGTTGAAAATGGCCGGGATATGTTCAAAACTGTTCACGATTGACATTTGAAATTTTCTAAATTTTCATAAAATTAGATGTTATGTTCCTGGAACCACCATGGAATTTCGAATTTTCATGTACCTGAAAGATTGAATGTTTTTGCATAAATTATCTGTCAATACGTACTAGTTTTGGGAAAATCAAACCACTGGGCCAAGAGGCATGGAAAATCTAAAAACAGTAAAACAAATACATTTTTGCAGGACTTGCCAACAATTTCCTAGTTTTGAAAATACGAAGCGATCGCACTTTGAATTTTCAAAATCGGATGGATAGAATTCGAGATCTTAGAGGAGGCGGAATCCGAACCCCCCCCTCAAGGAAAAAGTTTAGCCGGGAGCCTGCCAAAATGGGTTCAGCAGCTTTCCTGACTTCGATCATTAACTTTACAGGAAATGGTGGCAGATGCTTCATTTTGCTACGATTACGTTTTGATCATCACTGCAAGTCGCATTATATGCATGTTTACAATGTTAGGTCTGGTGGTGATTTTTGTTTTTACGGGCTAGGAAATCCAGCGTACCAATTTTGGCGCAAGTCCGAGAGCATCCTGTTTCAATATCTTTGGTTCTTTTGTGAGGAAATGGTCCTCCTATTACCGGTTTAGCAGTCAAGAGCCTTATCCTGGCACCGCCTGGGCAGTTCTCACACACACCACCGCTGGGGGTCCGATCAGATCCCCCCCGCTCCTACGATCTCAGTAACTAAAAGTGATGAACAAATTGAAACGGTACTGGAAGTGCCCTAGCGTTTTCTACCCTGAAGCCGAGTATGAATCATATGCGTTGACCTGTGACGTCACAGAGTACCAAAGTGGATCGAATTTTGACCCATTTAGGAAATCCTTGATAACTCACAAACCATCAGACCTAGCACAAAGCCAAAGGCGTCAATTTATTTTTATTGACCCAAGAATTCGAATGCTTCGCAACATGACCTTGAAAGGTCAAATCGTGACCATGACCTCAGTTCAAGGTCAAATAATGATTTCTCAGGGTCGTGCTGCACATCATTGAAATCCTTGGGTCATGTTCGTCACTATGATACCAATTTTATTGCTGTATCATGTGACGTTCAAAAGTAATAGACCCAAACAATTAAAAAAACCATGACCTTTGGTGACCTCTGGTGGCCTTGTTATTGCCCTGACCTCAAAATGAATGTTAGCGTGTGGATTTTTCCTTCCGAGCGCTTTCGAATGATGTTTAGAAATTTGATGTAGGTCTTTTAGAAGACGAGGTGTGTAAAGTGACGTGCCTCTCATTTATATTGGCTTAGCAACTTCTGCGAAAATCCGAGGGGTTCAATCGGAGCCCCCTCCCTTAGGCGATGGAGGGTTATTAGTGGCATACGGACCAAAAGTCCCTAACGTGCGCTTTGGAAAGCCAGCTGCAGTCTGCATGTGGCTGACATCTGCAAAAGAGCCCGTGCTTGTACTGCTCCCGGTTGTAAATGGCTTCCAGGCTTCTCACGCTAGAGCGCACTTGCATGGAATTAGTTACCAGCGCAGGCTGGAAAGAGCAATCAGCGTGGAAAAACCGCCCTCTCTGCTGCGCTTACTGGTATACCGGGCAAGGCAGGTGGTTTTTTGGGCGGCTCTGTGGCGTGGTGCGCATGACGGAACAATTCGTCTCACTCGGAAGCCGTACACATGCTCCCATCAGCAGGTAAAAACTGTCTGCTCTATAGCGAGACAATGTGGCTCCCTGATGCCACCTTGGGTCAAATCCGTGTGATGTGGGCAACATTGGCACTGGAAATATTTTCAAGTCAGGGTGGAGGGGAAGGATACAATGGCTGCCTTCACTGGCAGGGCCAGGGGTGATCTGGTCATTTCTCATCATCAAAACCTTATCTGATTTCGGCAGGGGACCAGGGGTGTAGACTTCCGGAAATCCTTGGGGTGCAAAAATCTAAGAGAGAAAAAGATCACCAAATAAAAGAAGATAACATATTATCTTTTTTAGCCATCTCGCAGTTTTTATTGTAAGCATTATTAACAATAAGATGTAAGGGGTATTTTAGCACTAATTCGATACTTCACTGCCGGTGCCCAAGCACCCCCAAGAAGATAAGTTAACACCCCTGCATAGTACCGCTCAATACGATCCGAGCAATAACCCATTTCTATTCCAAAGCATTCAGTAACTCTTTCCAGTTTTATATATTTTGAACATATTCGCAACCTAGCCTTTGGAAAATTCCCGTCGTTCGAAAGAATGTATCTAACGTTGCTTGATGCTGGATTACTGTTCTCTCCCAGCATCGTGCCAATGCTTGGTCAGTACAAAAGTTTGGCCTAAAGAGTTTACACCTACCAAAAAAGGTATTGTTTTTGCTAGGATTCACCGTTTTCAATGCTTGACGTGACTTGTGACGTCACTCACTGCATCAGTTCCATCAAATTAGGTATTCTGCGGTAAATCGTGTTTGACTGGCACATTAAGTTCGTTCAAGAGCTGTTTAAGACGCCAGTTGTATTTCAGTTGTATTTTCGGAGCTTTCGACGCCACTCACTGTGAGACATGTTATGTTCAACCTGAATTAGATATAATTAGAAAACTGAGTGTTGAACGCCTTAACCTAATGACGGCAAAGGAGTACTGATAACTTATAAAAAAAGGATAACCAACTAGGAACGCAATGTCACCCAAGATATCAAGAGGGAAACATTATAGCATATATAGCATATAGCATAATTTTGACTGCAACTGGAATAAGCTATTAACCCGCGCCCCAACGGGGGTCCGGCGCCACCTTCGCCCCACCGGGGGCCATCGATGGCCCCCCCTCTAACTCCGAAAATATGGGGGTTAGCGAACATCTGCAAAGTGCATTAGAAAGCTCGCGTGAATTCAGTAAGAAATAACTTCGCATGTTTAAGCGCTCAGGTCAATGGTCTGACTTCCAGATGACAAGTTAGGTCACGATTGGCTATTTTCACTAAAATACGCAATGCTTAAGAAAACTGGGCATAAAACTTATGCAATTAGGGCTATTGAGATCTGGTAAAGCACATTTGATAGGAAAATTCCAAACCTTTTTCCGCTATGTGGAACGTAATAACCTCCTCCATTGGTTTGAGCTCCAGAGGTACCTCGTGACCTAATGTGACCCGAGGTCACGAAAGGTCAAAAATTGACCTTGCTGTATACCAAATAAAAGCCAGTGACGCGACATACACGATGAATTTTTATTCAACCCGCTAGCTTTATTAGGTCAAAAGTTATTGTCAAAATACTGTTTTTGACCCCTGGTGCCCTTGGATGACCTTGGAGAGGTCAAAGAGCAAATATGGTCCCTGGAATCCGTGAAAGAGTGTCTAAGAACGCTTTTCTGAGCACGCTGAGCATTTTCAATCATTTTTGTGACTTGTAAATCACAAGACAACTTTTCCCCATGCTTTTTCAATGGGAGAGGGTCACCTCGTGACCTGATCTCAGGTCACGAAATCGAAAAATCCCAGATATACATCGTGTAGACCCTGGAGAGGTTATGAAGTGTAGGAAGTTTCAAATTGATCGACCAAGAAATGTAGCTCTTATAGAGCTCAGAAGTTGAAGTGAGGTGACCTTGGTTGACCTAGCCAGGTGACCTGACTTTGGGTGACCAGGGGTAAAAAAATCATGGATAATGAGAAAATGATGGGGTGAGAGAAAGAGCACTCACCCGCGGTGCTGCACCTCGTTGTTTGTCTGCTATCCCGAAAAAACCTTAGGGGGTCCATCGATGGCCGGTGGGGCGAGGGTTAATGTTTTTTCATCTTCCTAGCTTTCTTAGTTTTCGAATTCGAAGTTGCCTTTTTTACCCCCATCGGGCTGAAGGTACCTCATACTCGCCACCAGGGCGAGGTTAAGAGAGATACCGGTTTTGCACGTGTTAGAAATGGTGCGTTTTTTACAACAGTGGCTGGTAAAGCGGCCTCTACCACGGTAGGTGAGCAATGAGCATACAACATTTTGCATGTCTGCACTCGAATGAGAACAAACCCGAGATTCGTATAGAATCCGTCGGCGTAATCTCTAAAGAAGATACACCAATTCATGATGTTATGTCCGTGTTATGGCCGTTTTTTACGTTTCAGCTCTGTCACTGCTCTGCATCATCAGTACCCAGAAAGAACTGCGAACGGCCCTGAATCAGCTCAGTATCCGGGTTATTGGCGTGTGGCGCCGCCATCATCTATATGTGTTGAGTTATTGCGCCTGAAAACGGCGTCCCACCCTGTTGCGTCACCCATGAAGGCTGCGCAGTCGTGACATCATTCACACTCATTTCCTGGTAGCTGGGACAATCCATGAAATTTCAACCCACGCGATGGACGATTTTGCACCCTCATGTCTTCAATTTTCTTTCAACTTTGCCAACGGGGTTATCGGCAAGCCAGAACACGCGTGTGACATTTTTAGGTCGCTGATGGGTGCAACAGTTCAGCAGGTATAGTCTCCGCAAATTGTACGTTTTACTATCACAAATTTTCGAAAGAGCAAATAAACACAACGGTGACTGTTTTGCATAGGGAGATGTGCCGTTATCACACAGTCCCAACAGAAAAATTACAATTTTCCAAGATGGGGCAGTCCTGAATCATGAAACTTTTCAATGACGAGGTTTTACGTGTTGCCGTACTCTGCCAGGATAAGACAATTTCAGCTGTCATGGTCATTGCTAGGGAACATTTTTTTCGAACAGTTTGCATTCGGGTGTAGTTTGAACTGGGTGCCTTATTACGCACACCTCACCGAATCTGTGTGCCTAATTACGCACACCTGTTGCTGACCTTATTTAATACATCTCATTATTAGATTATTGCATTGTATTGTATGGAACTACTATAATTTTCCATTGTTATGTTTGTTATTAGGGTCACAGAAAGCTAGCACCAACAGATTTGAAACTTTCTAGATACATTTCTCACTATTTCAATATCGCATCCACTGAATCTGTGCAGTGTCACATTGCTCTGCCTGGACTCCTCGAAGTAGCAGCCATCACTTGGATGAGACAGAGTTCAGGAGATACCAAAGGAGTGCCAGTTTTGGGAGGCTTAACACACGCATTTACGGGAGGTGGGTACCCGCTCCCCCCTCGGGTTTTTTTCAAAGTAGCATAAAAACGGCGGCACGTAGCGACGCCGTACTTGGCATACCTTTTTCCTGATCATTTTTACAACTCTTGTCAAAATTGAAAGGTTAGGTCATCTCAGGTCAGGCCGCCAGTACAGGTCAAGTGGCCTGACCTCATAAATAGTTTAAGATATCATAAGTCAGAGCAGCATGAACTTATACAATTGAAACTTATTTCACATAATAGTCCCACCGGGTTCTCTAAAATATGTCCCATTTTTTCGGCATCAATGATCTAAGGTCAGATTCGCGCCATGACCTCTCCATTGGAAATGCATGAGGTAAATGGTTTTAACTGAATAACTTATCAATTGATGGCGATAGAGCTTTTATTGTAACTTCATTAGGCTCTCCGTGTCCTTGCAGTCATAATGATATGTATTTTATCCAATTTCACCTTGACCTGACCTCAGCTCAGGTCAAATATCATATTTGACCTATTAAGGTCATATTATTTATATTCGATTCGACTTGCTGCGAGGATTCGATGGTTTCAAATAGTTTTGCTCTTCTATCTTTACTTGTTCAGATATAATGGCATTTACATGTTATCTCTTTGACGGCATGTATGGGCATCTAGTGACCTTAAATGTGACCTGACAAAAAAATAATCCAAGCATTTTCGATAGAGAAATGGATGGGGTACCCAAATCTGTTTTTCGTTTTTTTTTTGCTATCTAGCGTGGTTTTTGAGATCTTAGGGGGACGGGTAACCGCCCATCCCCCCCGTTAAAGCGAAGGTGGCTCAGACTCCCGTCAATGCGCGTGTTAAACCACTCATCAGAAAGCCAAAACACCGGCTCAGCGGCCCAAGCTCACTTCAGGGAGCTTTAGTCTCTGCAAGCAAATAACCACAGTTTTAGGTTTTGATGTCACCACTTTAAAGCGTCGATGTTCACGTCCTGGTGTCAGTTTTCATATTAATGCTGGGGAAAACATTTTAACAAACTTACTGGTTGAACTCTTCATTATGCCTAAAACCTTAAGACGGTAATTTCAATCACTGAAGCAGGGAGAAAACAAAACTATACTGATACAAAATAAATGTTTTTTGTCAACAAAGGCCTTTCCTGTGACCAGGATCATCCTCAGGTCAAGGCCACTGCGTCTAAGATATAGGTAGGGACAAACGTGCCCTGCACACTGTGCGAGACGCGCCAACCGCGCACGCCTTAGATATATTCCGCTAGTTTTGTCATGCTTGGAAAAATACCCACGGTTATTTATATTGAGCTTAATACTTTGAAACGTGCTCTTTTACGTGTCGGTGTTAGTGTTGAAATCTATGCTGAAAACATAGCTTTACATTTTCTTACCTTTTCAATAATTTAAATTAGTAGAAATAAAACATCTAAAACGACTACCGTTTTGTCACTTGGCTTATCTTAAACATTTTTATGTGCAATTCTACACCTTTATCATTATTCTTATTGAGTAAAATAGCTGTAAAAGAAATTGTTGCGCGGGTGAAGTGTAAAATTGCAGGGGGTTGTAGCCCCTGAACTTTTGCACCTAGCTACCTGAAAATATCCCGTGTGCTCTGACTTGTCGATAACCCTGTGGACAAAGTTAGCACGCGCATTGACGGGGGTCTGAGCCACCATCGCTTTAATGGGGGGCAGGTTCCCCCCACCCTCCTAAGATCTCGAGAACCACGCCAGATAGCGAAAAATGGTAAACGGCTTATGGTAAACGGCTAAATGGTAAACGGGTAGGCCATCCACTTCTCTATCAGAAATATTGGAAGCATTTTTGTCAGGTCACATTTGGGGTCACTAGGGATCAAGACATATAGTCATAGGGATAACATGTAACTTAAGGTTTTCGGTCTTTACATCTGAACAAGTAAAGACAGAGCAAAACAATGTGACCATTGGAATCTTCGCAGCGAGCCAAATCGAATAATGTATAACACGACCTTGCTAGTTCAAATCAGATTAAATATGGCATTTGACCTGACCTGAGGTCAGGTCAAGGTCAAGTTAGAGCAACATGCATATCATTAGAACTGCAAAGACAAGGCCAATCTAATGAAGTTAAAAAAACGCTTAAACACTCTATCACTATCCATTACTAAGTTATTCAGTTAAAACCATTTTCCCATATATTTTCAATGGGGAGGTCATGCCTCGTACCTAACCTTAGATCATCGATATAAAAATACCGGAACATATTTTAGAGAACTCGGTGGGCTCATTATGTGATATGAGTTTCAATTGGATAAGTTCACCCTGTTCTGACTTATGCTATTTTAAACTTCTTTGAGGTTAGGTCATTCGACCTGTACTGGTGACCTGACCTGAGATGGCCTAACCTTAAAATTTCGAGAAAAGCTGTAGAAATGATTAGAGAAAAGGTATGCCAAGTACTGCAGCGCTACGCGCCGCCGTTTTTATGCTATCTCCAAAAAAACCGAGGGGGCGGGTACCCGCCCCCTCCCCGCCAATGCGCGTGTTAAAAGAAAACCGGGGATATGAGGGCGTAAGGCCTGCGCTGAAAGCTTGTGGAATTTCCCAGTTCTGTCATTGCAATTAAACTTTTATCACGTTTAATTAAGGCAGCGTTTCAACCTGCATTTGAAGATGCCAATTAGGGTATGTCTACCTTTTCCAAGTAACAGCGTGTTGTTTGTTAATTCTGCCCTCTTTCACAAAGACACGGGTGTTTACCGTGTTCCACCCTGCACAAGTTGAAGAGCACAGTAAGGGGCAACATCACTGCTGTGGCCTTTGTTATCGGGGTCGCTTTTCGCACCACAGCATGGGACCAGCCAGATCCCTCAATCTTGCTGCACTAAGTTCCCTAATTCATTCCTTTATCTTTGAATTGATGCTTATTTTTCGAGTTGTTCAATTGTTGACTTCAAGACACAAATAGTTTCTGGAAAAATAATTGTGAAAGAATTCATCTTTTGAGTTCAACTCAAATGAGTTTATAGAGATACCGTCAAATATAGCCTTAGCAGCTGACTCTCTCTAAAGCTCCACCCATCATCGCGCTTTATAGACCTACGAGACTGTCACGCCGAAGCGAAGTAGCATACAGTGCCCCGTCTCACGGTGGGCTTCAAATAGATTCTTCCACGAAAATATTGTCAGTGCTGTGCTGTACTGTGGTGTACCATCAAAGCAGGGGTCTGAAAAATACATATATCCCACCGGAGACCGGTTTTTATTCCAATGTGAGACATTTTTCCTGACCGAAAAGGCTTCTGGAGGTTGACAATAGAGAAAGTAATTATTTCCGACGCGTGCTGTGAGTAGGTTAGGAACCAGATTGTTGTTCAGCATTATGTTGAAGATCCCGCGTATACCACAATGGGTGCGAGGCCCAGATTTAACAATATCCAATCTTCGGGCTCTTCAAGATTTTCGCCAATTATGTTGACAAGGTCCTCACCTCTGCATCAAAGGCCCAATCAAATAGTCACCTGTGATTGGTCCCGCAGAATGCGATCGATGAGTGCGCGACTTACAGCGTTGCGAGTCGGTTCATCCAAAACGGCAAAGGGGCCAAAATGTTACAGCTACACCTGTGGGGTCAGCTCCAACGCGTTGCCAGGGACAGCGAGGCCAATGAGCACAGGTGGAACTGGCAGCCCTGTTATTCGGCCCCATTGGTGACAACATTAGTTAATACCAGTGTCTGAATTTTGCAGATTGAGTCGGTCGAACACAGGCGGTCCGGCGGTAGTGGCGACAGCTGCAGTCGGCGCTCGGGGTCCATCAGCCAGCCCAGGGGTCTAAAAAGTGAGCTTGTGGTCACCGACTAAAATCCAAGCTTCTTCGATGGTCGCCGAACCTAATGCTACATGTATTACAAAATCGGTCTTAAAAGTGGTATAAATATGGCTATAGGGAAGCACTGGCGAGTGCAAGGGGGATGGTTCCAATAAAATATAGATATAAAAAACCTATAAAATATAGATCGAGTTTCTCGATATCGATGACCTAAGCCAGAATCAAGTCATTACCTAAGTGATTTCATGAGATTATAATTCAGTATTAAAGTCAAAGTTATGATCTGAAAGCAACAAAACTATACATGCTGGCCCTTAACCCTAGCCCCGGTGACCAGCATGAATCACCTATGAACCCCCCCCTGGTGGGAGGGTGTTAAAAATGACACCCTCGATCTCGGAAACAAAGAAAGAAGCGAAAAAAGCGATCGAAAGGTCACCGGAAATGCAATCGGCGTTACTCCTGGAATTTTTGCGTAAGGTCAATACTGTGGTCACCAGAGGGGAAAAATTCATATACGTCAAAATGTATCAAATGCAGTGCTCTATAAAACCTTGCTTATCTCCGTACGCAAAATAGCCGGAACCACTTTCTCAATGCTATTCGACAGAGCCCGACCAGCTCTTTCACTAAGGCAACATCCATTTTCATATCAGGTCAAAGGCTAGGGCGCAACAGGACACTGAATATTGGAGATGTTATCACGTAGCTTCAAGTTATAATAGGAAGAACGCTCGCTTTCAGCGTGATATGTCGGACCTAAAAGCCAATGTTGGATAGTGATCAGTCATTTATACGCACTACGCAGTCATGAATACGTATCGATAGTGCCCACTGAGCTTAGGTTAAGTCTGTTTGGAGGTCAATCGAGGTCAAAGATAATACGCTGTCCGTACACAAGGGCAATCAAATGGGCGCCGAAAGCTGTGGGACGGGGTACCTACGCATCCCCCTGTTGGCCAACCAGGGGGACATCTCCCAAAATTTTCGGTTCATCGTCAATAATGCTGTCAGGTACCAAATATGCTCACAATTCCCCTGCCCCGGCCAGCACCAGCCCGGGTCCGTTCCCCTGTAAAAATTCCGTGGCAGCACCCCTGGGCATTAAAATTTTCGCCCATTACTTCTATACCAAGCAAGATACAACCATGATTGATTCACCATTGTTGTTCTCTCATCAATAATGGTTTTATTTTGTGTCCATCCATGTGAAAAATTGTTAGGCCTTATCTTAGAGACAAATAAAAGGGTTTGCAGCACCTTAAAAAGAGCCTCAGAAACAGTTCCGATGTTTCATTTAACTAGAGAAAAAACATTTTTCATGTACATACATGCGTCATGAAATACTTGTCATTCTTCACCTTGAGGCGCCACAAATCAGATAAATTCCTGTAACATTTCAAATAAATAATTCAAACATTATTCATTAGCAACATTTCCTCAGAAGTACAGTGGAAAATATCAACCATTGCTAAGATGAGGCCCAATTTTTGCTCCATTGTTGAACATGGTTCTACTCAAAGCAATAGCAATGCTGTCTCTTGGGAATAACCTTATTTTCTTTGCATGACCAGGGGCGCAAGTTTCCATATATTTGGGGGGCTCGAGCCCCCCAATGCTCGGAGAAGCCCCCCCAATGACCCGACGAGCCCCCCAATCCCAAGTTGCGGGCCCCTGCGGACAGAGCCGGGCCCCTGCCACGATTCCGGGCCCCAGTGGTCTACTTGGGCTAGCTTTGGCTGAGGCCAGGCTCCCTGGCATGCTTGTGGGTGCCCTGTGGGCCACCTTTAACCTCGGTGTCCGCAACCGGGTCCCTAACGATATTTTTTCAGGCCCACTTTGACTGCAGCCGGGTACCTAATTCCGGCAGTCTCGGGCCTCCTGTCATCCAACCGGGCCCTCTGTGATCCACCCGGGCCCCCTGTGGAATGCAACCGGGCCCCCTGTAATCCACCCGGGCCCCCTGTGACTGCAGCCGGGCCCCCTGTAATCTATCCGGCCCCCTGTGACTGCAACCGGGCCCCTCTTTGATCAATCCGCACCCCTGTGACTGCAACCGGGCCCCTGTGATCCAGCCGGGCCCCTGTGATCCACCCGGGCCCCTGTGACTGCAACCGGGCCCCCTGTCATCCACCCGAGCTCCCTGTGACTACAACCGGGCCATCTGTGATCCACCCGGCCCACCTGTGACTGCAACCGGGCCCCCTGTAATCAACCCGGGCTCCCTGTGATTACAACCGGGCCCCTATCATCCACCCCGACCCCTGTGATACACCCAGGCCCCCTGTGATTACAACCGGGCCCCTATCATCCACCCGGGCCCCTGTGATACACCCGGGCCCCCTGTGACTAGGACAGAGCCAATGTGATCCACCGGGGCCCCTGTGACTGCAACCGGGCCCTCTGCGACTGCAAGCGTGCCATCTATGATCCACCCGGGCCCCTGCGACTACAACCGGACCCTCTGTGATCCACCCGGGCCCCCGTAATTATAACCGGGCCCCATATGATCCACCCGGGCCCATGTGACTCCAACCGGGCCCCCTGTGACTGCAAGCGTGCCATCTATGATCCACCCGGGCCCCCTGTGACTGAAACCGGGCCCCCTGTAATCCACTCGGGCCCCCTGTGACTACAACCGGGCCCCATTTGATCCACCCGGGCCCCCTGTAATTACAACCGGGCCCCCTATGATCCACCCGGGCCCCCTGTGATACACCCGGGCCCCCTGTGACTGCAACCGGGCCATCTGTGATCCACCCGGGGCCCCTGTGAGTGCAACCAGGCACTCTGTGACTGCAACCGGTCCCCCTGTAATCCACCTGGGGCCCCTGTGACTCCAACCGGGCCCCCTGTGACTGCAACCGGGCCATCTGTGATCCAACCTGGGCCCCTGTGACTGCAACCGGGCCCTCTGTGATCCACCTGGCCCATCTGTGACTGCAACCGAGCCCCATGTAATCCACCCGGTTTCCCTGTGATTAGAGCCGGGCCCCCTATCATCCACCCGGGCCCCCTGTGACTGGGATCGGGCCATCTGTGATCAACCCGGGCCCCTGTAATTACAATCGGGCCCCCTATGATTCACCCGGGCCCCTGTGACTCCATCCGGGCCCCCTGTGACTGCAACCGGGCCATCTATGATCCACCCGGGCCCCCTGTGACTGAAACCGGGCCCCCTGTTATCCACCCGGGCCCCCTGTGACTGCAATTGGGCTATCTGTGATCCACCCGGGGCCCCTGTGACTGCAACCGGGGCCCCCTATGATCCACCTAGTCCCCCTGTGACTGAAACCGGGCCCCATGTGATCCACCCGGGCCCCCTGTAATTACGACCGGGCCCCTATGATCCAAACGGACCCCCTGTGACAGCAACCGGGCCCCCTGTGATACGCCAGGGCCCCCTGTGATACGCCCGGGCCCCCTGTGACTGCAACCGGGCCATCTGTGATCCACCCGGGGCCCCTGTGACTGCAACCAGGCACTCTGTGACTGCAACCGGGCCCACTTTGATCCACCCGGGCCCCCTGTAATCCACCTGGGGCCCCCTGTGATCCACCCGGGGCCCCATGTGATCCATTCTGGGCCCCTGTGATCCACACGGGCCCTCTTTGAGTGCAACCGGGCCCCTGAGATCCACACGGGCCCCTGTGACTGCAAACGGATTCCCTGTGGTCAAACCGGGCCACCTGTGACTGAAACCGGGCCCCCTGTCATCCACCCGGGCCCCCTGTGACTGCAACTGGGCCATCTGTGATCCACCCGGGGCCCCTGTGACTGCAACCGGGCTCCTTGTATTCTGCCTTGGCCCCTTTTAGTCTGCCCGGGGCCTTTGTAGGTGGTAAGGGCTTTTGTAGTGTGCCTGGGTCCTGTGTGGTCCGCCCGGGCCCCTGTGGTCTGCCCGCGCCCCTTGTGGGCGGTCTGGGCTCCTTTTAGTCTGCCCGGGCCCTCTGTGGTCTGCTCGGGCCCCCTGTGGTCTACCCAGCCCCCTGCAGTCTGCCCGGCCCCTTGCAATTTGCCCGGGCCCCTATGGTTTGTCCGTGTCCCTGTGGTCTGCAAGGAACCACAGCACTAGCGGATCCAGGGGGGGGTAAAGGTAAAATTGGGGGATTTGATGCCCTCCCCAAATCCCCCGATTTTACCAATTTTTACGGAATTTCTTCAAACAAAAACCATGTGTTTTTTCACGATTTGGGGCCCCGTTGCCCCCTCCCCCACCATCGGCCTGAATCCGCCCCTGATTCCACTCCTCCCACTTCGCTGTATCCGGGAACCCGTGCTATAATTTCAGGCTCCCTCTGGGCTACCCAGACCTCCTCTGACTATAGCCGGGCTCCTTGCCTTGCTTACGACCCCCTGTAGTTTACCACCCCCCACCGTGCGCAGCCGGGCCCGTTCCGATAAGTACTGGTTTAATAAATTGACATGTTTGTTATTTTTGCATCTCTCCGCCGGCACTACTTTTCTTCATTGATATATTTCTACGCATTTTGTCAGAAATGTGCATGAAGTTTTCCATTTTTGTTTGTTCTAGTGGAATTTTAAATACAGACAAATTTAAGTCTCTTAAATTTGTCTGTCAAAAAGTGTATCAAATCTTGTCGTCAAATCTGGGTTAAATAATGTGCGTCCGCCGGCGAATGGTAACCTCTTAATTTCCCGGGCTTGTCAGCGCAGCGCGAAGGAAGCTAAGGCATGCTCCTGGCTCTCTTGTCGCATTCGCCGAGGCGAATTATTTGCACAAAGTTTGCCTTGAACAGTAAAATTGGCATGCTTATAATTCAATCGGCTTTTGTCTACTCTGGAAAAGTTTCGTTAGGCTCTGATTTGGATTTTACGTTTGGGCTTTTCGTGTCAATCCAAATCGTGCTCCGATGCGCAGTGTTGAATGGCAAGTGAAGTGATTGTTTGCTATTAGCTCCTGTCGGGCTGAATCCCTAATGAGTGATGATCCCCTGTCCGGCTCCCCTGATGGCTAAATACCAAGACTTGGAGAATCTTTTGCCCCCTATGGCCGCCAGTGACGTATCTAGAATTTGGGTAAGGGGAGGGGAGGGGCAAAGCCTCAGGGGACAGGGCGGCACTTAGCCACCCGAAGAGCGCACTTTTCACCCAAAGGGCGACCAATCGTCGCATCCTGGGGGAGGGGAGGGTTTGGGGGCGGCATTTCGTCCTCAGAGGCTCTTGGGTTTAAGGGGTGGCTGCCCCATTCGCCCCCCCTGGTGGCCACCCCATTCGCCCCGTCCCCTGGTGGCTGCAGCCGGGTCCCTACTCCTAGTAGTTAATACCCTGTGGATGCAGACGGGCCTGCCATGGATGCGGTTCGTGTAACTGCAACCAGCCTCTGCCATGCTTGCCATGCGGCCCCCTGTGGTATCCCGGGCCCCTATTGGTCTGATCGGGCCCCCTGTGGCCTGTCCGGTCCCCTGTGGTCCGCCCGGGCCCCAGTGTGCAAAGTATGGCATTTTCGACGAGATCTCGTCGGTGCGAGTGCCCTTGGAGACAGGAGCGAGTGGTGCGAATTTTATCAGCCTGGTGCGAATTTACAAGACTGGTGCGAGGAAGTTGACACTGAAAACTAAAAAAAAATAATGACTGAATAGTTAGGAAGACACAGGAGGGTGCTTTATAAAAAGTCCTTAACGAACTAATAAGAGAGGTAGTATTGCATCGTGTGGGTAGGAACGTGTGCGTTTTTCTCCCTAGTATCTGGCACATTGGTGAGAATTTTTAGGCTGGTGGTGCGATAATTTTGGATGGCTGGTGCGACTCGTCTGGCCTGCTGTCATACTTTGCAGACTGGCCGGGTACCATTTGGTCTGCACGGACCCCTTGTCTGCTAGTGCCCATTTTGTTCTGATCGAGCCCCTTGTGGTCTGCCCGGGCCTCCTGTGGTTTTCCCGGAACCCTTTAAGCCTGTCTGGGCCTCTGTGTGGCCTCTGCGGACCCCCTTTTGTCCGTTCAGGGCCCCTTTTGTCTGCGCGGGCCCTCTGTGGTTTGCCCGGGCCCCTCCCAGTCTGCAGAGTATGGCACTTTTGGCGAGATCTCGTGGTGCGGACACCCTTCAGGTGGTTCGAACTTTGGAGCAAACAAGTGCCCACTTTTGCTGTATGGTGCGAGGGAGCTCAAATCAAACACCCACAGAGATCTGAGAAGGGAGAAACTGGTAAAAACATTGAAATTTCCGGGTCAGTGAAATTTCTCACCAATGCTTGGTGTGAATTTTAGGCTGCTGGTGGTGCGAAAAATCTACAAGGCTGGTGCGGACTCGTCAGGTCTGCTGCCATACTTTCCAGACTGGGGCCCCTCTGTGGTTAGCCCGGCCCCTGTGTTCAGCTCGGGTCCCTGTGGTCTGCCCGGGTCCTTTCATCTGTCCAGGCCCCGTGTGGTCTGCCCGGGCCCGCTGCCCAGCCAGCAATTTCAACCGGGCCCAGAGCGGGCTAGGTCGGGCTCTGCCCGAGCCCTAAGACTCATACCTGAGTCACATAGACTCGGGCTGAGCCCGACATTAGGTCGGGGGATGACAACTTGCCCGAGCGGTAGAGCCCGGTCTTGCTTGACCATGGGCTCTGCCCAGACGGAGCGGAGCCGGACCTGGGCTGAGCCCATGTACGCGGGCTCTGCCCAGTCAAAGCCCAGCATATATCGGGCAGAGTCCAGCCAAATTGCTGGCTGTGTGTGGTCTGCTCGGGCCCCTTTTGGGTTTACCGGCGTCCTATGGTTTTCTGGGTTCCTGTGGTCTGCCCGGCCCCTTTGGTGTGCTCAGGCCCTATGTGGTCTGTCTGGGCCCCTTGTGGTCTAAGAATATCGTGCAGAGACTGAAGCTGTTGTGTTAGTCGCGTATTTGCAGTTCCTTATTTGTGAGCAGTTTCGTGCCCCAGGTGGTGTATCCGTGCTCCCTGTTGCCGAAACCGGCCCCCTGCCATGCTTGCGGGCCCCTGTGGTTTTCCCAGGGCAACGTACGGCCGGTCCCATGCAACATTCGGGGAAAATGGATGGGGCGTGAAAATGTTAGGCCCCCATTCCTTTTATACTGATCCTATATGAGGATTATAAAGGGAAATAGGCAGTACCACCTATTCATAGTACCCCTTGACCGGTACCCAGTGTTGTACAATGCCATGAACTGGCAAGGTGAATGGATCAGAAAAAAGGTGTCTTGATCATGTAACATAAATATCAGTAGGTTCGATTTCCCCGCTGATAAAGGAATTTCGCACTTCGATCTCTACCTTCCATTTGTATCAAATTATTCGCGATAATGCAATTTCGTTCCAGGTGTGAATGTTAAAATGGTTGGACAGTATAAACATAAGTCGGGTGCACAAAAGCGTAAAACAAAGAACATTCAATACCGAGGGGCTGCTCTGGCAAAACTACCCAAATTTTGTACATTTTTCAGGTAAACTATGAATCTAGGATCGTCTTGCTAATTTTGCGAACTGTTATAAAATGACCCCGATCATATTTGCATTTAATCTCCTGCAACATACGCGTCCACTTAAAGTAGTTCATATCACTACTATTTTTGGTACTTCGCAAGCTACGTTCATTCATCGACCGCAAAAATTAAAACCCCAATTTAAAACTAACTCGGAAAAGTGCAATGTGTATAGTTTCCAGCAAACCGGTAAAGTAAGGCTGTAATTCCAATCATTCTTTTCCTGATCATTGCCTTCCTCGGCTAGGCCATCAGCCGGATCCCGTTTGCTAAAAGACCCTCCAGCATCCATCCCTCCTGCGTCGTCCGGGGCTGATCCCGTTGTACCTCCGGAGGAGAGCATCCACGTGGACGACAAAGACGAAAAGTAGACACTTACTTGTCCAATATCCTTACATAGTTTGGCAGCTCGTTCAAAAGATTGGGTCTTCTGACTACTTTTTGGGCTAAATAGTGCAAATCAGGAACAGTGACGAATAGCGTGCTAAAAATTGTTATTTAACCTTTGCAGTCAGTTTTCGACAAAAAAACGGTCGAAAATACGTTTTTTCGGTCACATTTTCATTAAAAAATACGGGCCCCCCATCATGTACGGGCCCCCTTTCGAGCCGGGTGCCCCCCAATCGAAAACATAAAGTTGCGCCCCTGTGCATGACATCATTCCCATGATGACTATTTCCAAAGCTCTTAATTGATGCATTTTAGCATTAATAATCAGGACTGAAAAAGTTTCCAGAATAGTTGCTGATGACCCATTTGGACCAGGATTGGGTACTGAGAAGAACAGTTTGCATTTCAGCAACCTGTTCTTTTGTGGTGGACACAATCTGTGATATTTCTACTGTACCTCTGTGGCAGTGCTTCCATAGTTCATCCATGCTAGAGAAAACAAAACGAGTCAACTTTCTTGTGACAAAAATACAAGATATTATCCGAAACTTGGAGGCATATAATCAATCAGTTAAAAAACATAGACACACACCCTGATCACCCAGTGTGCATCCATCTGTGCAAAAGACACAGCTTATTCTATGTTTGGCAGACTTGGATTGGACCATTGTCCTTGCAGTGGAGTCTTCTGGCAAATTGGAAATGGTTTTTCACATCTTTGTGCTGTGCAGGAATGCACATTTATATCCCTTATGGGGTACCAATGCAAAGTGATGGATCTAGGATTTTAGTAGGGGGCAGCCCTCTGAGATTGCATCCTGTCAACCAAAAGGGCACACTTTACCCAAAAGGGTGGCTATCGTCATCAATCAGTGGGAGAAAACTGTAATTGGTGTGACTTAAAAATGGTAACAGTGCCATAAATGGGAATGCTTGGCCCATAGATGGGAACACCCATTCCCAATTATGGGAATGCTTGAGACCATTTTCCAGAACAAAATTTTGGGCCATGAAACAAACTTTTCGTCTTTCTACCTGGCTTATTTCTGTTCTTCAAATTTTAGAGGGCATTTATCTTTCAAACAGAAACAGGAAGTCATACTTTATACCCTGCTTCAAATATTGAAGCTTAACATGTTTATTATGATCATTCACATGTCTTGGTGCATCTGTGTAAATAAAACACTAGTCATATACAAAATCAATTAATAGATATCTAGAAAAACAACAAAAAGTTTTTAAATATTTGATTTATATTGCCACTTGAGATAATAATATATACAGACCAAGACACATAGGCGTAGGAACCGGGGGGGCCAGGGGGCCACTGGCCCCCCACTTTTCTGGCATGGGCCCCCCGCAACGGAGATAAGAATATCAACAACTGTAATATCAAGCAAGAAACTCAAACTGTCCCGATAACTTGCCCCGGAACCCCGTTAAACTTACCTGTGCCCCCAAACTAAGTTGAAGTCCTATGAGTTGATTTTAAGGTCCCCTAAGCTTCTCAGGGGCCCCTGAACTGGCCTCTGATGCCATACGAGCTAATCTGGGCCCTTTGAGCTGAACTGAGCGCCCCTGAGATGGTTTGGGCAGCATGAACTGTTCTAGGATGCCTAAACTGAGCTAGGAGCCGTGACCTTAAACAGGGCCCCGTGAGTTGGCCAGAACCTATATCCACCGACCTGGGGGCCCCTGAGCTGAGCTGGGACCGTAAAGTTAATATTGCCCCTTGAGCTAATCTGGATCCCCTGTGATGCACAGAAGACCCTAAACTTATCTGAGGCCCCTGCACAGGAATAGGGCCCCTGCTCTGAAATTTGGTTATAAGCTTTAATTGAAACCCTGAAATGTTCTGAAGCCCCAAATATGCCGACAAGGGCCCCTGGATGATCCGGGCCCTTAAGTTTATCTGGTCATCAGAGCTAATATGGGCCTCTGTGTTGAACTGAGGGCCCCTGAGATGGTCTGGGACCCCTATAAGGCTTTACAGCCACTGACCGGGCGGCCGAGAGCTTGAATGGGCCCCTTGAGATGTTCTGACAGTGGTGTAGCCAGGGGAGGGGGGGTCTCAGGGGTCCGCGGACCCCCTTGGGCTGACCTTATGCACTAAAAACACAAAAATTGATTTCGGGGGCCCCTGAGCTTGGTCTCGGTGGGGGGGGCTCCCAAACTTGGTCTCAGGAGGCCCCCGATAATCGGTATCGAGGGCTCCAGAGTACCGAATATTGATCTTGGGGGACCCCTGTGCTCAGTCTCAGGGGGTCCCGAGCAAGGCCTCAGGGCCCCCGAGCTTGGTCTCAGGGCCCCCTCCCCCGAGCTCGGTCTCACGGGCCTTTCGATCTTGGTCTCACGGGCCTTTCGATTTTGATCTCAGGGGCCCCCGAGCTTGGTCTCAGAGGCCCCGAGCTTGGTGTCTGGGGGCCCTCCGAGCTTGGTCTCAGGGAGCTCCCGAGCTTAGTCTCAGGGGGCCCTTCGAGTTTGAAATCAGGGCCCCCGAGCTTGGTCTCAGGGGCCCCGAGCTTGGTCTCAGGGCCCCCGAGCTTGGTCTCAGGGGACCCCCGAGCTTGGTCTCAGGGATGCCCCTAAGCTTGGTCTCAGGCCCCCCTCTCCCCGAGCTTAGTGTCAGGGGCCCTCGAGCTTGGTCTCAGGGAGGCATCCGAGGGCATCTGATGCATAAGGCTGACCGTATGCACTGGAAAACACGAGCATTGGTCTCGGGGGCCCTGATCTTGGTCTCAGGGGGCCCGAGCTTGGTCTCAGGGGTTCAGGGCCCCCCCTCGGGGTGCCCCCGACTATTGATATCGAGGGACTCATGAGTGAGGCACGAGCATTGACCTCATGAGACCCAGAGTTTGGTCCCAGGGGCCCCAGGCCTGGGTTCAGGACCCCCGAGCATCGGCATCGAGGGGCTCTAGAGCACCGAGTATTAGTCTCGGGGGGGCTCGAAATATTGATCTTGAGGGCCCCGGAACATCGGTGTCGAGTTACTCCTGAGAAAAGCGCGAGCATGGGTCTAAGGGTGCCCCTGAGCCTGATCTAAGTGGGACCCCGAGCTTGGTCTTAGGACGCCCCGGACACCAGCATCAAGGGGCTCCGGAGTATTGGTCTAGGGGGAGCAATTATTTTAGGGGCCTCCAAATGGTGATTTCAGAGGGCCCCCGAAAGTGTGGCTGCAGTGGTGTAGCCAAGGGGGCCCTAGGCGTCCGCAGACCCCCACCCCTTGGGCCAATCTGAACCACTGCAAAGGATTCTCTGATCACGGGGCCCCAGAGTCAGTCTTAGGGGCCCCTGAAGATTCGTTCTCAGGGCGTCCCGAGTCGGCCTCACGGCCCCCGCCCTGAGAGTCGGTCTCAAGGCCCCCCGAAAGTAGATTTTAGGGGCCCTAGAGGGTTGGTCTCAGGGGCCCCAAAATTCGGTATCAGGGACCCCGGGAGTCTGTCTCAGGGGAGGGGGCCGAGCTAGTCTCAGGGGCCCCCCAGAGAGTGGTTCTCAGGGCCCTGCAACATAGTCTATTTCAGGGGGGCCTGAGAGTCAGTCTCAGAGAACCCCAAGAGTCGGTCAAGGGGACCCCAAGAGTCTGTCTTAGGGGACCCCGAGATTCGGTCTCGGGGTCCCCTGAGAGTCTGTCTCAGGGAACCCCAAGAGTCAGTCTCAGAGCACCCCAAGAGTCGGTCTCAGGGGGCCCTCATAGTCTCATGGGCTTCTCTCTCAGGAGTCAATATTTAGTTTCAGGCGGCCCCGAGAGTTAATCCGGGGGTCCGAGAGTTAGTCTAATTTGATCCGCAGAGTGCTGGTTTCAGGGGGCCCCAGAGGGGTAATTTTGGGAGCCCTCGAGATTTAGCCTCAGGCTGAGCCCCCCCCGAGTTTTGGTATAAGCGGCCCCGAGAGTCAATCTCAGGGAGCACCCAAAAGTTAGTCTCAGAGGGCTCCCGGTTGTCAGTCTCAGAGACATCCGAGAGTTAATCTCGGGGTTCTGAGAGTAATTTCCAGAGGTGCTCCCGAGTTTTGGTCTCACGGGCCCGGAGTTAGCCTTAGGCCCGCGAGAGCTAATCTGTAGCCTCCGAGTCAGTCTCAGGAACGCCAAAGACTCAGTCTCAGAGGTGATTCCACCCCCCCCGGGTGTTTGTCTCAGGTGCGCCCTAGAGTAAGTCTCAGAGGGCTGTCGGAAGTCATTCCCAGCCACACTCCCCCACCCCAAAGACAGCCTCAGGGGACCCCAATAGCTAATCTGGATGACCACGATACTTAGTCTCAGCCCCCCCCTCCAGAGCAAATCTGGGGGCCCAATAATTAGTCTCAGAGGTGCTGCCGATAACTAACCTCACGAGCCCCGAGAGATTCTCAGGAGCCCCCAGTTTTGATCAAGAGTCGCCGTGAATCGGTCTCCGAGACCCACTGAGATCTAATCGGGAGAGCGGCCGAAAATTAGCTTTGTGAGCGCCGCCAAGTGTTGGTCTTAGGTGGCCCCAGAGCTCAAATAAAAAATTTCAAAATCATATGCCTCGGAAAAAATGTACCTACACCTATTGCGTACTAAAAAAGCAGAAATTGAAACATGTCGATCAGGCACCATTATCGAAGGAAAGGCAAAAATTAATCTAATTTTACCATAAGAGCATATCGAACAGGGAATTGGGCAATTTAGTCAATTCTTAATATATTAGCTTAACACCAATAACTACATTCCTAAATATTCTGAAATAAACAACTTTCCAACATTTTCGTAGGAAACCAGACAAACAAGGGTAATGACAGAAATTGATGAGCATAATCCCAAAAAGAAAAATAGGTATGAAAGGTTGAAAATAACAATAACAGAGTGAGCCAAGGCGATAGATATCTTGGGCGCCTTTTGTCTTGGTAATTTGCTCGTTTACAAGATAGCAAGGGTAAGAAAGTAACTGGATCTCAACAGGATCTGTCGACGGAATAGAGGTTATGTAACGTTCGGGACACACTACCATATCCCTTGTATCTTTATTCGTTTTTTTCGTTTCTTTGGAAATTTCCTGATTAAGGGTCCATGGATTCGACACCGGGATATAATTGCTAATCATTTCCCGTAGAAGATCATTTCTTCGTACTCAAAACGACTGACCTCCAATAACTCCATGTCTGATTACCCGAGTGAATTGAGGTAGACTCAGGTTTAACATCATACGCGCATCCATAGCCATAGCCACGCTACCATATAAGGTATGGGTCATCCTTAATATTTGGTGACCTTAGTTTACCAACACTTGGTCAGATCGAAAAAAACAAGCTATAAACAAAATAAGAATGAATGCTTAAAAGGCACAACGTAATTTCCTTCGTGTGAATGTTATAATGTTAAAATACTACACAAAAGATATAGGAGATGGGCCCGTTTACTAAGGGGACCCCCGGCCTGGGGCCCCACGACGGTAGTCGGACCCCTCCTTGGCTGAATCCTGGCTACGCCACTGTGTTCTGAGACTCTATATCAGCCACCCTGGGACCCCCTAAGCCTAGCTGGGGCCCTGGGCTAATCTGGGTACCGTTGTGCTTAACTGGGGCCTCTGATCTGGTATGGGGACCCTGAACTGTTCTAGCATCATTGAGCTAAGCTGGGCTCCGTGAGCTTGAACAAGTCCCTTGAGCTGTTTTGAGACCCTACATAAGTCGACCTGGGGACCTCCGAGCTGAACCGAGCCCCTAAGCTAATCTGGCACCCTGTGCGAATTTGGAACTCCCCTGTGATGAGCTTCTAGGGGTCCTGTGCTTATGTAGGGTCCCTTGATAAGCTGGTCCCGAGGCTAATGCACTGGTCTAGGCCCTTGAGCTGACTGATCTGGGTTCCTGAGCCATGGTCTGGACCTTGGGGCCCTCCGAGATAATTTAGCGGTCCCTGGGTGGCATAGGCATAGGAACCGGGGGTCAGGGAGATACTGTCCCCCCCTTTGAGGTGGGCCCCCGCAACGAATATACAACTATCAGCAACTGTAATATAGAACAAGAAACCCAAATGGGCCCGATAGCTTGTCAGGGAACGTTCAAGTTCGGTAGTACGCTGCCTGCAAGCCCCTGGAGGAGGAGCGCTTTGTAAAAAGCCAAGGCACCTACTACCCGAGTGTTGCCAAATGAGTCCCGAGAACTGGGCCCAATCAAACTCCATCCCAATCCCAACACAAAATATGAATCGGACACAGACCCCGCACCAAATGCCGAGCAACAGTCGTCCCTGAGCAATCGAAAGGCGCGACGTCTTTCGATGCCAGGGTTATATGGCGTCGCCAACTCTTTCCCTGTTGGAGGGGTTTCTTGGGAGTCAAATCGCTCCTTGCACAAGGAATCTGCCGTGCCTTAAACCCGAGTTGGTCGCGTGGAAAGCAAGGCTGCTAACCACTATAACACCATTCCCACACCTCCTCGGCATCACAAAGCTGGCCATCAAGTACCTACATTGCCCTTGCAGTCATGCTGAAACTCTGCATTTTAGGCATCGAAATATAGCTAGGCGTATTTATTGTGATCAGGCTTCACCTAAATCAATCTCTAATGATGGCAAGAAGAGATCTGTAATAACATAAATAAATGTGCCCATTTTCGTCATTGAATAAGAAAATACAAGTTGATTAGAAATGAGGGTATTTGGTATCAAAGCATTGTCTGTAGTTTTCTAAACAGTTCCTAATTTTGTAAATGTGATGAAAATTTTTGTAGATGTGATGTGTACTTAGCCGCGCCAATTTGTTTCAGTAACAAACTTGTCCCATTTTTTGCTCAATGGTTAAGTATCCTTGGACACCATGCAAACGTTACAAGCTTGCTTATGGTCTTGCGTGATGTCCAAGGAGATACCTAATTTAACACGCGCATTGACGGGGGTCTGAGCCACCTTCGCATTGACGGGGGGGGCGGGTACCCGCCCCCCTAAGATCTCGAGAACCACGGTAGGTAGCGAAAAACGGTAAACGGCGTTGGGCTGCCCATCCACTTCTCCATCGAAAACATTTGAACCATTTTTTTGTCAGGTCACATTTAAGGTCACGAGAGGTCAAAACATGCCCGTCATAGGGATAACATGTAAATTCAGTTTTTCGGCCATGAAATCTGAACAAGTGAAGATAGAGCAAAACGATTTGAACTATATGAATCCTCTTAGCAAGCCGAATCGAATGATATATAATTTGACCTTGCTAGGTCAAATCAAGGATTTGACCTGACCTGAGGTCAGGTCACGGCAGGGGCGCAACTTTATGTTTTCGATTGGGGGGCACCCGGCTCGAAAGGGGGCCCGTACATGATGGGGGGCCCGTATTTTTAATGAAAATGTGACCGAAAAAACGTATTTTCGACCGTTTTTTGTCGAAAACTGACTGCAAAGGTTAAATAACAATTTTTAGCACGCTATTCGTCACTGTTCCTGATTTGCACTATTTAGCCCAAAAAGTAGTCAGAAGACCCAATCTTTTGAACGAGCTGCCAAACTATGTAAGGATATTGGACAAGTAAGTGTCTACTTTTCGTCTTTGTCGTCCACGTGGATGCTCTCCTCCGGAGGTACAACGGGATCAGCCCCGGACGACGCAGGAGGGATGGATGCTGGAGGGTCTTTTAGCAAACGGGATCCGGCTGATGGCCTAGCCGAGGAAGGCAATGATCAGGAAAAGAATGATTGGAATTACAGCCTTACTTTACCGGTTTGCTGGAAACTATACACATTGCACTTTTCCGAGTTAGTTTTAAATTGGGGTTTTAATTTTTGCGGTCGATGAATGAACGTAGCTTGCGAAGTACCAAAAATAGTAGTGATATGAACTACTTTAAGTGGACGCGTATGTTGCAGGAGATTAAATGCAAATATGATCGGGGTCATTTTATAACAGTTCGCAAAATTAGCAAGACGATCCTAGATTCATAGTTTACCTGAAAAATGTACAAAATTTGGGTAGTTTTGCCAGAGCAGCCCCTCGGTATTGAATGTTCTTTGTTTTACGCTTTTGTGCACCCGACTTATGTTTATACTGTCCAACCATTTTAACATTCACACCTGGAACGAAATTGCATTATCGCGAATAATTTGATACAAATGGAAGGTAGAGATCGAAGTGCGAAATTCCTTTATCAGCGGGGAAATCGAACCTACTGATATTTATGTTACATGATCAAGACACCTTTTTTCTGATCCATTCACCTTGCCAGTTCATGGCATTGTACAACACTGGGTACCGGTCAAGGGGTACTATGAATAGGTGGTACTGCCTATTTCCCTTTATAATCCTCATATAGGATCAGTATAAAAGGAATGGGGGCCTAACATTTTCACGCCCCATCCATTTTCCCCGAATGTTGCATGGGACCGGCCGTACGTTGCCCTGGGAAAACCACAGGGGCCCGCAAGCATGGCAGGGGGCCGGTTTCGGCAACAGGGAGCACGGATACACCACCTGGGGCACGAAACTGCTCACAAATAAGGAACTGCAAATACGCGACTAACACAACAGCTTCAGTCTCTGCACGATATTCTTAGACCACAAGGGGCCCAGACAGACCACATAGGGCCTGAGCACACCAAAGGGGCCGGGCAGACCACAGGAACCCAGAAAACCATAGGACGCCGGTAAACCCAAAAGGGGCCCGAGCAGACCACACACAGCCAGCAATTTGGCTGGACTCTGCCCGATATATGCTGGGCTTTGACTGGGCAGAGCCCGCGTACATGGGCTCAGCCCAGGTCCGGCTCCGCTCCGTCTGGGCAGAGCCCATGGTCAAGCAAGACCGGGCTCTACCGCTCGGGCAAGTTGTCATCCCCCCGACCTAATGTCGGGCTCAGCCCAGTCTATGTGACTCAGGTATGAGTCTTAGGGCTCAGGCAGAGCCCGACCTAGCCCGCTCTGGGCCCGGTTGAAATTGCTGGCTGGGCAGCGGGCCCGGGCAGACCACACGGGGCCTGGACAGATGAAAGGACCCGGGCAGACCACAGGGACCCGAGCTGAACACAGGGGCCGGGCTAACCACAGAGGGGCCCCAGTCTGGAAAGTATGGCAGCAGACCTGACGAGTCCGCACCAGCCTTGTAGATTTTCGCACCACCAGCAGCCTAAAATTCACACCAAGCATTGGTGAGAAATTTCACTGACCCGGAAATTTCAATGTTTTTACCAGTTTCTCCCTTCTCAGATCTCTGTGGGTGTTTGATTTGAGCTCCCTCGCACCATACAGCAAAAGTGGGCACTTGTTTGCTCCAAAGTTCGAACCACCTGAAGGGTGTCCGCACCACGAGATCTCGCCAAAAGTGCCATACTCTGCAGACTGGGAGGGGCCCGGGCAAACCACAGAGGGCCCGCGCAGACAAAAGGGGCCCTGAACGGACAAAAGGGGGTCCGCAGAGGCCACACAGAGGCCCAGACAGGCTTAAAGGGTTCCGGGAAAACCACAGGAGGCCCGGGCAGACCACAAGGGGCTCGATCAGAACAAAATGGGCACTAGCAGACAAGGGGTCCGTGCAGACCAAATGGTACCCGGCCAGTCTGCAAAGTATGACAGCAGGCCAGACGAGTCGCACCAGCCATCCAAAATTATCGCACCACCAGCCTAAAAATTCTCACCAATGTGCCAGATACTAGGAGAAAAACGCACACGTTCCTACCCACACGATGCAATACTACCTCTCTTATTAGTTCGTTAAGGACTTTTTATAAAGCACCCTCCTGTGTCTTCCTAACTATTCAGTCATTATTTTTTTTAGTTTTCAGTGTCAACTTCCTCGCACCAGTCTTGTAAATTCGCACCAGGCTGATAAAATTCGCACCACTCGCTCCTGTCTCCAAGGGCACTCGCACCGACGAGATCTCGTCGAAAATGCCATACTTTGCACACTGGGGCCCGGGCGGACCACAGGGGACCGGACAGGCCACAGGGGGCCCGATCAGACCAATAGGGGCCCGGGATACCACAGGGGGCCGCATGGCAAGCATGGCAGAGGCTGGTTGCAGTTACACGAACCGCATCCATGGCAGGCCCGTCTGCATCCACAGGGTATTAACTACTAGGAGTAGGGACCCGGCTGCAGCCACCAGGGGACGGGGCGAATGGGGTGGCCACCAGGGGGGCGAATGGGGCAGCCACCCCTTAAACCCAAGAGCCTCTGAGGACGAAATGCCGCCCCCAAACCCTCCCCTCCCCCAGGATGCGACGATTGGTCGCCCTTTGGGTGAAAAGTGCGCTCTTCGGGTGGCTAAGTGCCGCCCTGTCCCCTGAGGGCTTTGCCCCTCCCCTCCCCTTACCCAAATTCTAGATACGTCACTGGCGGCCATAGGGGGCAAAAGATTCTCCAAGTCTTGGTATTTAGCCATCAGGGGAGCCGGACAGGGGATCATCACTCATTAGGGATTCAGCCCGACAGGAGCTAATAGCAAACAATCACTTCACTTGCCATTCAACACTGCGCATCGGAGCACGATTTGGATTGACACGAAAAGCCCAAACGTAAAATCCAAATCAGAGCCTAACGAAACTTTTCCAGAGTAGACAAAAGCCGATTGAATTATAAGCATGCCAATTTTACTGTTCAAGGCAAACTTTGTGCAAATAATTCGCCTCGGCGAATGCGACAAGAGAGCCAGGAGCATGCCTTAGCTTCCTTCGCGCTGCGCTGACAAGCCCGGGAAATTAAGAGGTTACCATTCGCCGGCGGACGCACATTATTTAACCCAGATTTGACGACAAGATTTGATACACTTTTTGACAGACAAATTTAAGAGACTTAAATTTGTCTGTATTTAAAATTCCACTAGAACAAACAAAAATGGAAAACTTCATGCACATTTCTGACAAAATGCGTAGAAATATATCAATGAAGAAAAGTAGTGCCGGCGGAGAGATGCAAAAATAACAAACATGTCAATTTATTAAACCAGTACTTATCGGAACGGGCCCGGCTGCGCACGGTGGGGGGTGGTAAACTACAGGGGGTCGTAAGCAAGGCAAGGAGCCCGGCTATAGTCAGAGGAGGTCTGGGTAGCCCAGAGGGAGCCTGAAATTATAGCACGGGTTCCCGGATACAGCGAAGTGGGAGGAGTGGAATCAGGGGCGGATTCAGGCCGATGGTGGGGGAGGGGGCAACGGGGCCCCAAATCGTGAAAAAACACATGGTTTTTGTTTGAAGAAATTCCGTAAAAATTGGTAAAATCGGGGGATTTGGGGAGGGCATCAAATCCCCCAATTTTACCTTTACCCCCCCCCTGGATCCGCTAGTGCTGTGGTTCCTTGCAGACCACAGGGACACGGACAAACCATAGGGGCCCGGGCAAATTGCAAGGGGCCGGGCAGACTGCAGGGGGCTGGGTAGACCACAGGGGGCCCGAGCAGACCACAGAGGGCCCGGGCAGACTAAAAGGAGCCCAGACCGCCCACAAGGGGCGCGGGCAGACCACAGGGGCCCGGGCGGACCACACAGGACCCAGGCACACTACAAAAGCCCTTACCACCTACAAAGGCCCCGGGCAGACTAAAAGGGGCCAAGGCAGAATACAAGGAGCCCGGTTTGCAGTCACAGGGGCCCCGGGTGGATCACAGATGGCCCAGTTGCAGTCACAGGGGGCCCGGGTGGATGACAGGGGGCCCGGTTTCAGTCACAGGTGGCCCGGTTTGACCACAGGGAATCCGTTTGCAGTCACAGGGGCCCGTGTGGATCTCAGGGGGCCCGGTTGCACTCAAAGAGGGCCCGTGTGGATCACAGGGGGCCCAGAATGGATCACATGGGGCCCCGGGTGGATCACAGGGGGCCCCAGGTGGATTACAGGGGGCCCGGGTGGATCAAAGTGGGCCCGGTTGCAGTCACAGAGTGCCTGGTTGCAGTCACAGGGGCCCCGGGTGGATCACAGATGGCCCGGTTGCAGTCACAGGGGGCCCGGGCGTATCACAGGGGGCCCTGGCGTATCACAGGGGGCCCGGTTGCTGTCACAGGGGGTCCGTTTGGATCATAGGGGGCCCGGTCGTAATTACAGGGGGCCCGGGTGGATCACATGGGGCCCGGTTTCAGTCACAGGGGGACTAGGTGGATCATAGGGGGCCCCGGTTGCAGTCACAGGGGCCCCGGGTGGATCACAGATAGCCCAATTGCAGTCACAGGGGGCCCGGGTGGATAACAGGGGGCCCGGTTTCAGTCACAGGGGGCCCGGGTGGATCATAGATGGCCCGGTTGCAGTCACAGGGGGCCCGGATGGAGTCACAGGGGCCCGGGTGAATCATAGGGGGCCCGATTGTAATTACAGGGGCCCGGGTTGATCACAGATGGCCCGATCCCAGTCACAGGGGGCCCGGGTGGATGATAGGGGGCCCGGCTCTAATCACAGGGAAACCGGGTGGATTACATGGGGCTCGGTTGCAGTCACAGATGGGCCAGGTGGATCACAGAGGGCCCGGTTGCAGTCACAGGGGCCCAGGTTGGATCACAGATGGCCCGGTTGCAGTCACAGGGGGCCCGGTTGGAGTCACAGGGGCCCCAGGTGGATTACAGGGGGACCGGTTGCAGTCACAGAGTGCCTGGTTGCACTCACAGGGGCCCCGGGTGGATCACAGATGGCCCGGTTGCAGTCACAGGGGGCCCGGGTGTATCACAGGGGGCCCGGGTGGATCATAGGGGGCCCGGTTGTAATTACAGGGGGCCCGGGTGGATCAAATGGGGCCCGGTTGTAGTCACAGGGGGCCCGAGTGGATTACAGGGGGCCCGGTTTCAGTCACAGGGGGCCCGGGTGGATCATAGATGGCACGCTTGCAGTCACAGGGGGCCCGGTTGGAGTCACATGGGCCCGGGTGGATCATATGGGGCCCGGTTATAATTACGGGGGCCCGGGTGGATCACAGAGGGTCCGGTTGTAGTCGCAGGGGCCCGGGTGGATCATAGATGGCACGCTTGCAGTCGCAGAGGGCCCGGTTGCAGTCACAGGGGCCCCGGTGGATCACATTGGCTCTGTCCTAGTCACAGGGGGCCCGGGTGTATCACAGGGGCCCGGGTGGATGATAGGGGCCGGTTGTAATCACAGGGGGCCTGGGTGTATCACAGGGGTCGGGGTGGATGATAGGGGGCCCGGTTGTAATCACAGGGAGCCCGGGTTGATTACAGGGGGCCCGGTTGCAGTCACAGGTGGGCCGGGTGGATCACAGATGGCCCGGTTGTAGTCACAGGGAGCTCGGGTGGATGACAGGGGGCCCGGTTGCAGTCACAGGGGCCCGGGTGGATCACAGGGGCCCGGCTGGATCACAGGGGCCCGGTTGCAGTCACAGGGGTGCGGATTGATCAAAGAGGGGCCCGGTTGCAGTCACAGGGGGCCGGATAGATTACAGGGGGCCCGGCTGCAGTCACAGGGGGCCCGGGTGGATTACAGGGGGCCCGGTTGCATTCCACAGGGGGCCCGGGTGGATCACAGAGGGCCCGGTTGGATGACAGGAGGCCCGAGACTGCCGGAATTAGGTACCCGGCTGCAGTCAAAGTGGGCCTGAAAAAATATCGTTAGGGACCCGGTTGCGGACACCGAGGTTAAAGGTGGCCCACAGGGCACCCACAAGCATGCCAGGGAGCCTGGCCTCAGCCAAAGCTAGCCCAAGTAGACCACTGGGGCCCGGAATCGTGGCAGGGGCCCGGCTCTGTCCGCAGGGGCCCGCAACTTGGGATTGGGGGGGCTCGTCGGGTCATTGGGGGGCTTCTCCGAGCATTGGGGGGCTCGAGCCCCCCAAATATATGGAAACTTGCGCCCCTGGGTCACGGTCAAATTATATAAAATGCATATCATTAGAACCGCAAAGCCCAGGCGAGTCTAATGCAGCTAAAATAAATGCTCTATCACCATCCGTTACTGAGTTATCCCCTAAAAACTATTTTTCCCATGTATTTCCAATGGAGAGGTCATGCCTCGTACCTGACCTTAGGTCATCGATATCAAAAATACCGGAACATATTTTAGAGAACTCGGTGGGGCCATTATGTGATGTGAGTTTCAATCGGATAAGTTCACCCTGCTCCGACTTATGCTATCTTAAACTTTTTTTGAGGTCAGGTCACTTGACCTGTACTGGTGACCTGACCTGAGATGACCTAACCTTAAAATTTTCACAGAAGTTGTAAAAATGATGAAGGAAAAGGTATACCAAGTACGGCGGCGCTACGCGCCGCCGTTTTTCTGCTGTCTCCGAAAAACCCGAGGGGGGGCGGGTACCCGCCCCCCGTCAATGCGCGTGTTAATGCTGGAGGTAGGAGGATGCCCTTTGTTCATAAGCGTATTTAAATTAAAAAAAGAAGAAAGAAAAGAAAAAGGGCCTAAACATCTGTAAATATAAAAAACGCGCTCGCGGTAAAAAATGATTGAAATCCTCCAAAAAAGCTTAAAAATGTATTTCGTATTTGAAATGGGTCTTGGTAAAAAAACAAAAAATGTTTTTTTGGCGTTTTACTATGATTTGGTATCAAATAGGTACAACTCAAAATCATAGGGCAAAATTTAATTTCTCAATTTTCCATATATTGACATCCTTGTGTGCATGCGTGCCTTATTGACACCAAACGAGCTAACTAATGTTTTTTTATAATTATGGGCCCCCCGTGGACTGGGGCCCCCCCTTGAGGTGGGCCCCCTCTAAGGTTGGCCCCCCACTTTTCAAACCGTTCCTACGCCCCTGCCAAGACATATGGCCATACAGAACATGATGCGAGCCAACCTAGCATAACAAAACCTGTTTTCAGCACCTTTAATGCCATTTTACACTTCTAAACTTCAAAGCTCCATCTGTAGCCCCATCATTTGTATTCTAGTGGTGGGGGCAGTAGCAAGGTATTTTCTGCCTCGCAGATCTGGTATAATCAGTTTTGGGGTACCCTTTTCTTCAGGCCGCCCTGAATCCTTTCAAACTTACGGGGTCCTGAACTCGAGTTCAGGGATCCCTTGGACCTGTCACTGCTGTGGCACCCCAAATGGAAGCTCATGTTAATTTCTGTGCCTACTAAGAGCATCCTAAAAAATTTTCCTATTTCTCATTTCAGGGACTTTAAAATCTTTAAATAACAGGCCTACTTGGTCACCCAGTTATATGTCCAGCTATAAGGCAAGAACATGGTGGTATCAAAAATAGTATACTTGTAATGGATAGTCTCATAATTAGGCACCACAAAAATCGTTCAGAATATCCACGCCCTTGGGAATGTGTGACTAGAGAACAATGTTTACGATGACATTTCAGTGTGATTGTGGTTGGAAAGAGTTTAAATATGCACCACTGGTATTCAAGTTTTTTTCCTTCTGAGACTTTTCGCGGTAAAGCAAAACAAGGAAACATCATTGCAAGTAGACTCCAAAACCCACCTAGATTGCACGGACCGTCTATGATAAACGCACATCTTGATTTAACCCCTTGGATTTAACAAATTGAACACCAGTCGTCAAAAACGGCGCCCACCAACAAGAATACAAAAATATTAGCGGCAGCCCACGCCGCGCTCGTTCTGACGGCCGCACACACCGAAAATGTACCAGGGCGACCACCTGCGACCAGGCAACCACGCAAGTCGGCGGTTTCGGCCGACTCGGTCTCCCATTGGTCGCCTATTGAAAAAAATGAAAATCACCGACTTGGTACCGACTCGTGACGGATTCTAGTACATTCTAGTTTGAACTTAAAAATAATACATAGATACGGTACAAGGAGATGGCATCAGCTAAGGTACCAGGTAATTTCAGTCGCTTTTCATAAAATTGGAACCAAAAATTGTAATAAGAAGAAACATAACTAGCAAAGACTAGCAGCAACTAAGGGCGGTGATGATGCCAGATGTAATCGGCCAAAGATGCCCCGTTGTAGCCAAGCTGTCTTTCAGAAACGCCAAACAAGCCGGGAAACGAAGGCTAACTTGGCTCTTTGTCGAAGTAGATTCTGCCCATTCTTGGCTAAAGGAACTGGCAGACTTCATCCAATAGATTTTTATGGGCACTGGGTGTATTACGATGACGCGTGGAGACAGTGGAGAGGGTAACCATATTTAGAAGCAGGAGCGGATGGTGGAAGCTAAAATCATGGGAAAACAGATGGAATCAGAGTTTGAGACGGTTGCTGGGTCGCCAACTAAAAGATGATAGGGTCGCCGACTGCGTAGGTAGATCGGCAAGTTTTTAGACCCCTGAGCCAGCCCCGGCTCTGGCACCAGCATTGTTTTTCGGCCACAGAGTGCTGTCGGGAAAAAACGCTGCGCCCGTAGTACGGAAGCACCCCAGACTGGCCTGCCTGTCGATTCTGCGGCTGGTTAGTGTCGGTAAATTGTCGACAGACATGACACAGCACTGGAGCCGCTGCATCCGCACACAATTCAGACACCGCATAGGTATATGCATGTGGCGGAAGGTGTTCAAATTACACACAGTGCAGTATTACGCACGATCGTAAAACGAATCTCTCTGGATTGCACAGCAGTCCAATCAAAGTCAGCTGACTATGTTAGCCACACTCGACGATCTTGTATGCCCCCTCGGGGGTGTGGACGGACGTGTGTGTAGCGCCCTAGGCAGCGGTAGTTTCATTGGGGATTTTATTCGATTGCTGTTAAGAAATGATGTCTTGTTAATTGCGGTTCACTTCTGTTTTCCAGGCAAATGGTCTTTCATTGCAATTCCATTCATTTTCAGGTTAGGTCAAAACCCAGGGAGCTGCAGGTCACTGAACATTGGGAATATTCTTGGGAATGTCCATAGCCGTTCACACATAGGGGCGTTTCTTTTGTCACTAATAACTTCCAAACCAATCAAGATACAGTAATAGTTGATGCACCATTACGATTTTCTGGTCAATACAAATCGAATTATATCTGATATTGCTATGCTAGGTCCAATCAAGATTGACCTGACTCGGGCAAATGGTTTGACCCAACTTGACCTGTTATAGTCATGAGGTATATCATTTGCCTTGCAGTGACCGTACAAAGAGTTCGATGATAAAATAAAAGTATCTTTGTTTATTCAATATTTCTAGAGAAAAAAAACACCGAAAAATTCTTATTTGACCTTAGGTGGCCTTTCAAACATCACGGGTCCAAATTTTTGGTATCAACATCAGAAATGGGCCAAGAGAAAGTGCTAGCCGATATCTAAAGTTTATTCGATCCATACTGAAAACGCTCATTTCTTGATTACCCCATGCATTTGCAATGGGAAGGTCAAGTCCAGTACATGACCTTAGGTCACCAGTATCGAAAATCCCGGAACACATGCTGTAGCTCCTGGTGGGTCCGCTATGTGGTATGAGTTTCAACTTGATCGATTAACCCTCTTTTTAATTATGCAGTCTTATACATTTTTTGAGGTGAGGTCATTTCACCTGACTTCGTGACTTGACCTGATATGACCTTAGGCTAAAATTTTCAGGAAAGATGTAAAAATGATAAAGGAACAGCTAGACTAGGTTTGGCGGCGCTACACGCCATCATGTTTCGGTCACTTTGGAAAACCCTGAGGGGAATCTAAAGACTTCCACCCGGGCGAGGGTTATGTCCTTTGCTTTCAGTTCAATTTCCGTCCACTCTGCCATTCCGAAGATGAATCCATCTCCGCAAAACTGATATACTTTAATCGTGGACATATTTACAACTCAGATTGGATGCTTTTAAGACGTGAATGTAGCTTTGAGATGTCGCCTAAAAACAAACATGTTTGGCAAAAGCTGTAGAATATCTGCTCAACATTTAAATAGAATGTCCCCTGAGCTATAAAAGGTGCAAAACGGCGATGAATAACATATTTTGTGCAATGAAGGGGCGCCACCCCCGCAACGCCGCCGCCCAAATGGGGTGCCGCCCCCGCCGGCTGAGCACCCCCAAAGATTCTGGGAAAATTACACCCCTGGCTACGGGTTTGTACTGCGGCACAGTATAGCTACGGGTTTGTACTGCGGCACAGTATAGCTACAGGTTTGTACTGCGGCACAGTATAGCTACGGGTTTGTACTGCGGCACAGTATAGCTACAGGTTTGTACTGCGGCACAGTATAGCTACGGGTTTGTACCGCGGCACAGTATAGCTACGGGTTGTACTGCGGTACAGTATAGCTTCGGGTTTGTACTGTGAAACAGCATAGCTTCGGGTTTGTACTGCGGCTCAGTATAGCAACGGGTTTGTACTGCGGCACAGTATAGCTACGGGTTTGTACTGCGGCACAGTATAGCTACAGGTTGTACTGCGGTACAGTATAGCTACGGGTTTGTACTGTGAAACAGCATAGCTACGGGTTTGTACTGCGGCTCAGTATAGCTACGGGTTTGTACTGCGGCACAGTATAGCTACGGGTTTGTACTGCGGCTCAGTATAGCTACGGGTTTGTACTGCGGCACAGTATAGCTACGGGCTTGTACTGCGGCACAGTACAGCTACGGGTTTGTACTGCGGCACAGTATAGCTACGGGTTTGTACTGCGGCACAGTATAGCTACGGGTTTGTACTGCGGCACAGTATAGCTACGGGTTTAGCACAGTATAGCTACGGGTCAGTCACTCTCACCTCATCATCATAAAAAGTGTTTCCGCATCCGGTGTCAGTCCTCACCCTGGTGTTCCCACGTGGGACACACAAAAATCATGCTCACACCTTTAGTCACTCTCACCTCATCATCATCTAAAAAGACTCAAAACACGTCATCGTGTTACGGATATTAAACCTGTCTGTGGTCCAGCACCCGGTGTGAATACGCTCCGTGGTGTTTCCACGTGGGACAAACATTAAAAAAGGTTTGTACTGCGGCACAGTATAGCTGCGGGTTTGTACTGCGGCACAGTATAGCTACGGGTTTGTACTGCGGGACAGTAAAGCTACGGGTTTCTTCATTTGGATCAGGTGAATTTGGATCAGGTGAATGCAGATACGGTTCCAGGGAGGGTGGTGGGGAGGGGGGGAGGCGGAGGCGTTGGTCGCTTTCCTATACGACCCAGAGCACCATAGGGCAGCTCCAGTGGGTCCCCATTGGCTACTCTTTCACACTCTTACGGCGTCCTACTACAACGTGTACTGCACTCGTTCACCTCCGACCGCCGTTTACTTTCTGGTTGGGCCGCCAAGATTGGCTACCCTTTTCAGCCCTAAGATGCCCTTCTTCGGCGAGGACCACCCACTTTCACCTCCGACAGCCCCAGGCGTTTTGGTTGGGCGCCCCAATTTCACGACTGACTGTCCCTTTTCAGCCCTAGGGCGCTACACTGCAACATGGAACGCCGTTATCCATATTTAGCCACTCTCTTCTGCATGATTGCGTGTCCCTTCTCCACCGTTGGTCGCTTTTTACAGCCTTATGGTGCCCCTCTTCAACACCGACTGTTCTCGCTTCAGTTCCGGACACCCTCTAATTGGTGGCTGAGCGCCCGTGTTGCAACATTGGCCGCCGCTTTTCAGCCGTAGGGCGGCTCACTGCATCACGGACTGCCCTCAGTCCCTTTTTACCGCCCTATAGTACATGATTGTTCTGTTTTTCTGCTAAAACAAAGTTGTCTGCATGCTACAACAAAAAAAAATAATTACATCTTCATGAAAAATTGAACGCTTGGTGAGAAACTTCTGAAAAATTATGCTTGCACTGGTGCGGAGTTCGGATGTTCGGATATGGCTGTTCGGACTTACTCCACAAAGTGTTTTTGGGGTCGGAGCTTTCGTTCTGCATTTACAGAGCTTCGTCAGCGAAATTATTGGATGAAGTGACCTTCACTTTATGTCTTCTTTTCATCCGATACTTTCGCTGACGACGCTCTGTAAATACAAAACGAAAGCTCAGATCCCAAACACACTTTGGGAAGTAAATCCGAACGACCATATCCGTACATGCTGTTCTGTCCCTTATTCAATCAGTTTATAAGCCATGATCGGATCCACCATTGTTTCAGTTATTTCTGACAGGTATTGATTCACACTTCTGTAACGGTGCGATATTTTGAATCGTGAAAATTGTGATAAATTGTGATAAAAGAAAAATTGTGATATTCTAGTATTTTAATGCATAATTAGGTGTTAATTTTTCATAATCGATACCTATTCCACTGACGAAGGAACCCTGTGTCCGAGACGTCTTGCATATTACACAAATCAGATATATCAGATACGCCCTATTGACCGTGTGTATCTACCATTGTTCAAAATGACAAACGACCAGTAAAAACAGTACCTAAATGCTTGCACCGCCTAAAAATACATCTGTAATTCTAATTATCCAGCGCGTGTGTGCACAGAAGTATTTGTTGTTCGAGTCATATAAGGAGCAGCATGAACGATTTCAAACAGGTAAATTGTTATATAAACGGTAACCTGTTTTCTTTTCTTTTTAAAGAAAAAATGCAACAATTGAACAGTACTGAAACATCGAAATCAGCATGGTCACAGGCAAGATGGAGCACAAGCAACGAAAATTATAAGAGCGAAGACAAAGTGAAAACGAAGCCAACGAATCAAACATTTTCACCCTCGTATTATTTAAGTTTAAATGTTCGAAGCGTGTGTGCGATTGTGTCTATTTTTTTAACCGCTAATCCTTGTCCTTGTCCTTACTCTACCTAGAGGAAGTGAGCGCATGCGCCTGTGGCTGCAGCGACCCCTCCAGGGTGAATTCCATCCTCTTTATCCTCACCTTTCCTCATCCTTACCATCTCCTTCCATAGTTTTTAATCACTTCATACTCATCACGACGGCACTATAAATCCACCTCAATAGTGTGGAAGTCTAAGTAATGCATGATGATAATGACGATAACCGATGAACCAGTAGAGCAACCACGGTGGGGGCAGTAGGGGCTATAGCCTCCCCATAGGATGTTTGGGCGCCCAATTCGATTTTGGGGTTTGCTTGTACGGCAAAATTTGGTTTTGTATGGGTGTGCTTGGGGCCTGCTTTGGTTTGATTTGGGTGCGCAGGGAGCAGTGGCGTAGCCAAGCGAGGCCGTGGGCTCTGGTGTCCGCGGACCCTCCTTGGGCTGACCCTGTTCACTGTAGAGCTCGAGCATTAGCCTCGGTGGGCCCCAGAACATTGGTCTCGGGTCCCTCGAAAATGAATCGATAACCCCACATGCAGATTGATATAGAATTCGGCGACATGAGGGCGATATGCAGCGATCTGTCGTGGGCGTGCCGATAGTTCAGGAGATTTCCGCCGGTGCCTGCTCTGCTTGGGTGCGCGGATCAAGCAGACGACAGATTGACTAGATTCAGCTTAGATCGCTGGAAGAGGATGCAACTATGAATGCTGCGATTCCGGTGATGCGTAATGTGGAAACCAACCACTCAAATGACGGCTCTGTATCACCTATTAACAGGATCCACGGATCAAAGCAGAGCAGATACCAACAGAAGTCTCCAGAACAGCACCAGGACCATCCACTTCAGCATCAGCGAAAGCATCCCGTCCCACCACGTCAGCAACATGGCCATCAACCCTCCGTCGCATACAGGCGTTAGGTAATAAATTATGTAATGTAATGAATTTCCCAGTTGCAGGGGCCGACCAACCCGTGCTTTTACAATCAGGTGCAACTGTCCGCTGCTGTTAGTACCTTCACTGGAGCGGCAGGCATTGCAGCAGACGACGGCAACGACCGCGACGAGGGCACCAGGGTGGCGCCACCACCAACTCGGCCGGCGCCGGTGGTGCCGCCAGCGGCCGGGTCGCCGCACCGCCCGACCAAGTCGCCGAACCGGGCGACAGGGAACTCACTGCGACTGACGAGACACCTCCCGAGCTGCTGCTCAGCCCGCGCGCTACCGGAGGCCGACGTTGCCTCTACCTTAGTGTTTGCCCAAGATATTAACGTAGTTTAGTTTCGGAGGGAGATGAACCGCGGCCCAAGTGACACCCGTGTCACTTTCTGGTTCGATATACGCCGCGCCCTAATCGGCTGGTCACCGGCCGTCTACGCCTGGGGCGTCTGGTGACCTGCGTGGCTGCTGTGCGCTCGGACTGGACAATGCACTCCTACATCGGCGGCATAACGAGTCTGATGTCCCGTCAGCGGAGGGGCACAGCGAACAATAACGCAACAATGACTTATCACAGAGCTCGGTCCACCTCACCGGCAGATGAAATGGAATTTCGTGTCTCGGACCAAAGACATGACAATAGCTGCTTCGCGTCTTTTTTATATCATTATTGACCGAATAGTGCGATGCTCGGCAAGCCGCAAATCCGTGGCATTCGATAGCACAAACAAACTTTTTTGACGTATCGTACAGCTAGATGTCTTTCTTCTTTATGCAGGGCAAACATTTGCTTGCTCCCAATAATTCTTAATATTCTAATGTTAGCTAGATCATTTGAGTTTAGAGGCGCCCACTTGCGTGGCCATATCAATATCACTTTCTTCAGTCAAGGGTTTTTAGAAGTTCTACAAGAGCGGCAGAACAGCTATTACCGAAGGGGGACTACGCTTTCAACCATTCAGATCTGGAGGGGCATTGGTCCCCAGTGAGCGGAAATCCAAGGGGCTGGGGATGGAAGCCAAAAGCTTTTTATGCAAAGAAAGCTCAGCTCTGTCAGCCCACAGTTCTCCTACGCAGCCATGGATAGTACCCAGATCCAATCCGTACTATCAAAGCGCTTTAACCCTCGCCCACCGGGGCCATCGATGGCCCCCTAAGGTTTTCCGGGATAGCAGAAAACGACGAAGCGCAGCACCGCGGTTGAGGGCCTACCTCTCACTGCATCATTTTCCCATCATCCCTGAAATTTTTACCCCGGGTCACTCAAGGTCAGGTCACCAGACGAGGTCAACCAAGGTCACCTCACTTCACCTTTAGAGCTCTGTAAGAGCTACATTTCAAAGTCGATCGATTTGAAACTTCCTACACTTCATGACCCCTCCAGGGTCTACAAGGTGTATATCCGGGATTTTCGATTTCGTGCCCTGAGGTCAGGTCACGAGGCGACCTCTCCCATTGGAAAAGCATGGGAAAAGCTATTTCATGATATAAAAGCCACAAAAATGATTGCAAATACTCAGACTGCTCAGAACAACGTTTTGGACACCCTTTCACGGATCCCAGGGGTCATATTTGCCCTTTGACTTTTCCAAGGTCATCCAGGTCACCAGAGGTCAAAAACAGTATTTTGGCAATAACTTTTGACCCAATTAAGCTAGAGCGGTGAAACAAACACCATCGTGTTTGTCTTGTCACTGGCTTTCATTTGATATACGGCAAGGTCACTTTTGACCTTTCGTGACCTCAGGTCATATTAGGTCACGAGGTGACCTCTGGCGGTCAAACCACTGGCGGGAGGTCTTTACGTTCCACATAGCGGAAAAAGTACTGGCAATTTGCTATCAAATGTACTTTACCAGGCCTCAATAGCTCTAATGACATAAGAGTTATGCCCAGTTTGCTTAATCATTGCATATTTGAGTGAAAATAGCCGATCTTGACCTAATTTGACCTCTGGAGGTCAAACCATTGACCTGAGCACTAAAACATGCGAAGTAATTTCTTACTGAATTCACGCGAGCTTTCTATTGCACTTTGCAGATTTGCGCTAACGCCCATATTTTCGGAGTTAGAGGGGGCCATCGATGGCCCCCCGGTGGGGCGAAGGTGGCGCCGGACCCCGGTGGGGCGCGGGTTAACATGCCGTGCCTAGAACCAGCTCTGAACATTTTTCCAACGTATGACCGTAGCTATCGGAATTCGGCCACTTTTTTCATGAGGTTCCCTCGAGAGTACCGAGGGGACTCTCGAGATGGCATTATTCAGTATGATGTTATGCTATGCTGTGACTTCATAGTTCAGGCTGCTCAAGGTCAAGGTAAACCGTCTTTTTCAAGGTCAAACCCTCAATTCCCGCCCAAAGGGTGCTATAGTGCCATTCAAATTGTACATTATTGGGAATGTCATATTGTGACGTCATAGGTCATGGACCTTGACCTCAAAATTTCAGAGCACATTGTGTGGTACCTATCTTCTATGACCTTAGTCCGCTTTTGGTGTCTCCCGGCTTTTGTCCGCATTATCATACATTTCCCAATAGGTCTCCAGCACGGTCTGATTTGACCTTTGCGAACTTATTGACCTAGGCCAATGAAACGTCACTATCAACCCCACCACCCCAACGGGCGTCTTTCTAACCCTCTTGATTTCCGAAATCTCGCGGGGGGACTCTAGGACCCCCTCCACTGCGCGTTGACCCAAGCCCTCTCCTCTGCGCGTGTGAATGAATGCTGGTTAAAGGGAGATACGCGAAAAAACGTATTGTGGTTTCTTGCTGTTTGAAAAATCTTGATTAAAACACTGCCAATTATTTTTGTATGTTCGGAAATTTTTTCGGAGGCCACTTACCTATTATTGAAATATGTTATCGGTACCGATAAAATGCTGGAACCTGCTCTTCATCTCAATGTTTTCAAAAGCTTCCCAATATTGTAAAGTAATTGTTTTTTTGTAATAAAAATGTTTGTTCTGCATTTGTATCTGAATTAATTTTATATAGCCTATAAATAACTACAAAGTGAATCAGTTTGCCCTAGAAATGGAGCATAAAATAATTACTCAAGGCTTCAGTCGTTTCGCACCTCGAGTATTCAGTCGTTTTCTACAAAATTCTCAGGATGACGAAACTTTTACATCAGATAGGTCACGTGACCCCAGTATGAGAATTCTTAGGCTTCTGATCGGCAAAGTGTCATTTCTTTAAAGTCCTATATTTATGTTTCAAGAGAGTTTTGGAATACTGTTTTTAAGCAGTTTTTTTCCTGTGATAGTTCGAGGTCCTGCACCACTTTTTAGAACAGATATGACCTAGTTCTTAGAGAAATTGATGGTCATAGCCGAGGCTGCGTTATTTGATCGATCAGTCTGGCTGATCGATCGATCAGGCTGAGAATCATCGATCAGTCATCTAGAAATGTTGACTTTGAGAGCGATTTTAAGGCATTTGGAGGCTGAATTCACAAAAAAATAAGAATATGACTTCTGAAACAACTTTTTGCGACCATTAGATCTGGCCAATACAATTGTTTCCTTATCTCCCTTTAACGAGTAGTTTTGTTTAAAGCTTAGTAGTTTCGTTTTATTTAATGTTGTTTACAAAGTCTTAACATTTGCAGTCCTTTACTCCCTCTTCACTCAAAAGAAAATATTCACCCTCATGCTGCCAAATCCTGCCAGATCTTGTGGAATGCGGATTGGCGAGAATCGGACTAAAATCCAGTTTCCATTTCCAAAAGCTTCATCCGGATGGCAACTGCATCAGGATACATAGCGCGATCCCGCTCGAAATCGTGCATGGAAACTGGGTCTGACTGTCCGGATCCACTATCCACCCCAATGCTGACAATTGAATGAAACGGCGGATGTGCCGGGCACACTGCCGCTCGGCGTCTACCGCCAAACATCGACCCGGATCGGACTGCCGATTAGGATGTTATTCTGGTGTCCTGGCCATGATTAATTGCCGTTACCCCAGCACTGCAGCACGGTCCGCAGTTTGGTGCTATGCCACGATGTATTTTGATCGGCGGTCCGACCAGATTTCAGCCACGGACCTGGGCCACAGCTAAGTTCCGACCGACGGAACCGGTGGTTTTCGGAAGCACCCCGCTCCGATCCCCGCATGCTTATCGTCCTTCGGGACTGTGTCCAGTGCTGTTCTATTGTTCACGTGACCTGGAGTTTCCGCCTCGTCGGGAAGACCCTGGGCTCGCTTGAGGCGTCCGCGGAACTTGACCTATACGTTGCGTCCTAGCGTAGCAGAATTGGCCTTGCGCCTTTCGATTATGTTCATTGTATGCCATGTTGCTATCATGTTGCGAGCGCCCACGGCATACATCTTTAGCAAGAAACTTATTACGAAAAAATGCACGGGGTAAGCTGATATTACACGAGCTTAAAGTTATCAGTTAGTAATATGAGGCCGTATTGCAATGAAAATACCGCAAATGCCGTATGGCAGCATCCCGATTTTCCATAAGCTGAGGAATTTTGGAGCACTATGCAACGTTCAGGAACAAAACGTCCGAGGATAATTGCCAACGTAACGACCCCAAACACTGCTATCGGGTACATTCATTTCTTCTCTTCACCTCGTAACTAAAAGCGATGAATAAAACCTCCCCAAACATAGATATTACCGCTTGTATTAAACCGGTTCGATTCCAAAATCAATGGCAATTCAAAACCAAATGTTTCCCATTCTACTTTCTGGAGCCAGACACTTTTGAACATGTGAACCCGACGCAAAAATAACTCAAATTGTTTGAAACGACTGTTGCACGTAAGTAATGAAGGCTTACCAAATCAGCAGCCGTGTAATGCCTTTGTATTGGGGCCTCGGTCAAGAAAACTGATGGAATGAAATGCCAGCTCATCACTCGACGTTGCTTCCTCGGCAACAATACCGAACCGAATGGGCCGTAACCTGACTTTTGACAAGAGCATGCATGTAAGATGATAACCCTTGCCGCTGATGTACGATTAAAATTATGACGATACACAGGAGAAAATAGACGCCCTGAGGCGACGCCGGTAGCTGGCGGTATTTCACTGCAGTCACCCCGCGAGGAGAACGGTCTTCCTCACAGGTCCACCAGCCCGAGAGCAGGCTGCACGCCGCGACTTCTCGGGTGCGTCCGTCAGTACAGCACAGGTGGCTGGACAGCCGCCGACACTGGCGGCGCGCGGCTCGTCGTGCGCAGCAGGGGGCGGCGCGCTGGCCGCAGAGTGGCGAGCGGGTCTAGTCGCGGCTGCCGGACCTGCCGGGTGCAGCTCTGTTTACCACCCTGCCTTCACACACCGGTGCTATACGTCGTGGTATAGCACCAAACTGCGGACAGTGGAACAGTGCTGGGGAAGTAGCAATTAATCGTGGCCACACACGGCACTGCCTCGTGTGGTGACTGGTGGGCAGACATTCAGACTGATACATTTCTGACAACCAAGCGAACTGCATCCGCATCTGACCGCCTATGTGCGGACACCCGAAGACAAAGCAGGCACCAGGCGGACTTTGTTCCGAAACTTTCTCCCACGTTAGTACAGAAGTGATTCACACCGGCTGGTGACACATGGTAAGGACAGGGTCAGCGCTCACCTCCTGTAGCGGTCGTAGACGGGCGATCCGCGGGGGCTGCGGGAGCGGGAGCGGTAGCGGCGGGGCGAGGCCGAGCGGCGTCCCGGCGACCTGAGGGCACGGCAGGGTCAGCCTCCCGACAGGTATACCACCGCTACCGACGGACGCGCGGCAGCTGCCGCCACCGGACACACACTGCCGCTGCTGCTGCTGCCACCGCCACCCTGCTGTCAGCACTGATACCGCCGGCCGGCCACCACGCATCACCACACAACCGGCACTCTAGCTCAAGGTACGCACAGTGGTACCTAGCCAACACCGCTCCAGTTAACAAATACTCCCAAATAATGTGGGAGGCAGGGAATATCTTACAGCCCACGAGCAAAGGAAATCACGTGACCTGTGAAACTCCCATGCCAAATGGGAATAAAACATGAGGTTTAGGGAACACAGCCAGTCCCCTTCCGCCAACCATATTTTTTCGCTCGCATTATGGTTACAGCTCGTTTGCAAGTGTTGATTTGGCCGCATCTGTTCTTTTTACCCGCCAGCAAGAGGCAAACGTCCAGGCAGCATCCCCATCAGCCGTCTTTCCCTGGTCTCCGCTGAAACTTACTTGCTTCAGTTACAAGCGCAGGGAGAGACGCGCTGAGGGTAGAGGAAGTGCGCCCACGAAGCAAGTAGGTACGTAGCTAATGCGGCTTACTGATAACGAACTCTAGGCTGCGGTGCGTTGCGACGCGGAGGTAAGACGAAGCGCTAAGGTGGCGCCGTGTGAGGTGGGGAGAGCCGGACCGGGCCAGGGCGCCGGCCGGCGCGGCGCCAGACCGGCACCTGACCCGCCCGCGGCGGCTTCACACTGATGGAGGTGAATGGTGGTGATGGTAGTGGAGGGAAGACAAGTGGAGATCTGCAAACACGGCGGCATCCCGTTAAAGACCCTCCGTCACACCCACACCTGGCCACTGCGACAGTGCACGACGGCATCGGGCGGCTCGGTACACGCGACACAGCTAACGTCCCGACTGTCGCAGCTCAGATCTGAGCCGCGCCTCCAATAGCCGTCTGGTGGCGAGGCCACACCTACCTCCTGGGGTAGCCACCTCCGCGCAGGCCACCGCGGTTGCGGCTCTTCCCGCTGGACATCTCGACTCGGACGCGCTCCCCACACAGCCTCCTGTGACAAGGCACACGGAACATTGCAACACATGCTGCACCGAATGTTCAGAAATACAGCACGCCAGCACATTTAAACACTTCCAAAGTGATTCCACGTACCCCAACAGTTAGGATTCCACAAACCACGAAAAGCCCCTGCAGAGGACACAGAAAGACACCACGGAACATCGCACTTTTGTGAAATTCTAACTGAGCTATCAGTTCCCCTTCACGAACAAATTCTGCTCGATAAAATCACTAGGACCAAATAAAGCATGGACCGGCACCATGCAGGCACCCTTCGATAACACAAGAAATAATATATAATAAACAAACATCCGATCTAAAGTGATCCCGTCCCAAGGTATTGAGATGCACGTCCAGCACTTTGGGACAAAAGGGCGTAAATTGATGTCTCCGTATGAGACGTGCAGGAAAATCGAGAATCGCTACCGACGCAAAAAGACAATCCTATACATAAGGCTCTTCTCCAGAATACGCCTTTTCCGCCATGGTCGGTATAATCCAGCTAGCTTACTCTTACCATAATACATGGTGAAAAGGACGGATTCCAAAATATCTTTGACTTTCTTCTGACATTACATACATGACTTGCAATATTTCAAGACAGAAGGACTCAATACTACGTAAAAGTCCCTCCGCCTTAGCTTTTCTCCTTTTCTATTTTTTAGCACGCTTCTTTGGTTTGATTGATTTTTGTCCGGGGTCACAAAGAAACGGCAATAGGCCTCTAATTGTCTTTTTGGAGATCAAAAAGTAAAATATACAAAAATGAGCTCCAGCGACATAATTTTAGAATGTGATTACACCTCCGTCATAAATTTAAATTTCACAATTATCAGTCAATATTCCATACAGATATGGGCTAAAACACTAAATCACCTCTCCTAAAAAGCACCAAAAATGTTCAAACGTCCCATTGCCTTTGGACGACAGACTGAGGTCTTATCCCAGACAGGAGACAGTAAAATACCAGTAATCACAGCATCTATATGAAAAAGCCACTGAGGCAAACAATATTCCTTTGCATTCCTGGTGCCAGCATACTCACTGGTTTCACTGTAAAAGGGAGAGAAGGGTAGAGTGATAGTATCCTTAAAAACCAGCGGTGCTATGATAAGCCTTATGCAATGACATAGAACGCCCACTATTCGACACGACACCAGATCAGAGTCTAACCGTAGAGCAGAAGCTGGTTATTTATTAACTCTGGGAAAAACCTACTTACTGGGGAGATGTGGAGATTCTTACCACATACGCACATCCAGGAGTGCTACAGGGAGAACTATAACTTACTGCACGGATAATTGACAGCGAATTTTCCATCGGCATGGCAACAGGCCATACCCTTTCCCAAGATCACAATACGTGCTCTTCCTACATTCTCAGTCTTTCAATAGGTACGCGCCAACGTTACTCACGTGCCGTCCAAAGCGCGCACGGCGTCCTCAGCATCGCGCGGGTCCTCGAACTCGACGAACGCGAAGCCCGGAGGGTTGCGGGCGATCCACACGTTGCGCAGGTTTCCGTACTTGCTGAACGCATCTTCCAGCTCGTTTTTGGCGGCGCTGTTGCCCAAATTGCCAACATATACCTTGCACTCCAGATTCCAGTTGCGGGTTGCCATGACTTACAACTTAAAATGTTAGCTGCAAAAAAATATTTTTCTTCATGGTCACTTTTGGCTCTCTCACAACGTCAAGTCATTTATAATGTCAGTATTTCCCTAGAGGGTGAATGGAAATGGCCGCATGGTAGTTCCATTTTGAGGCGCTCATTTGTGACACATTTTCACCATCCCCAAATGGGATTACTTGAATATTCATCCACTAGCTACGGTGCGTGATTATCCCCCGCTGGGTCCCTGGCGTGGCGCGCCAAGCTGAGGACCGTTTCTCGCCCCCGGCCCATCTCATTGCATGCGAATGTGACACCTTTATAACGTGATTTTAACTGAAATAGCCAAGTTGTAAAGCATGAAGAAAAACCCGGTACTCGGTATATTATTTGTCTTGGAACTCGAAATTTCCGTAGATAAAAGCTAAAAACATAGCCGAAATGTACCCAAAATGTACCCAACGAGCCAGCCGCAGTGGTCTGCTGTTGGCGTGACAACTTGCTGACGTCAGTGAGTAGTCATCCTATTGAAGCCCATTGAATATGGTAGTATTTGCCACATCATGACGTCATGCACAGGCAGAGGTTTATTTCTTACCAAAGAGGAACATTTTAAATATCAACATATTAAGCTTATACATTTTTTAGAAAAAATCAGACATTTTCAAAATTTTTGGCTAAAAATATCCGTAATTACACCCAATTCCGGGATTCGACCAAGGTGCCACATTCCCTTTAACCCTGGCAGAGGGAGGAGGGTGTTTAACACCCCCTCTGGTTTTTCCGGCGGTACAAAAAAACGACGTCGCGAAGCGCCACCGTACCTAGCACACCTTGTACTTGATCAATTCCGCAACTATCCTAAAAAAATTTAAGGCTAGGTCAGCTCAAGTCAGGTCACCAGTGCAGATGAAGTGACCTCACCTCCCAAAATGTTTAAGGTGGCATAAGAAAAGGGTGAATCTATCGAATTCAAACTTTATCACATGATGAGCCCACCGGGAACTGCAAAACATACCCCGCGAATTTAATATTGATGACCTAGGGCCGGGTACAGATTATGATGACCTCTCCATTGGAAATGCATGGGGAAAACGGAAATTGGCCAAAATATTGTTTTTTTCTGCACATACTGCTTGAAATACAGTTGTATTGTCCAAATCATAGTATCCTAGGCTCCTTTATAGCTTTGTGTTGCAAACTTGGACCTGTGACCTCCAAGACGTTGTCTGGGGCTGCCAAAGCAGGTTTTCAGACTTAGGTCATGAACTTTGCAGGAAATGATTAAGCTTTTAGTCTGACACCATTATATTTGGATTGTTATTCCGAGTCAATATATATGCATTGTTGCGCAATCTATTGCTTAGCGCAATCATGCCGGCCGGCGTTAGGATTTTAGGGTGCGCATCCATTGTCCTGTTTGTACCGTTGTAGTGTTTTATCCTTGTGTGTTGTCGGAATACATGTATGGATGGATGCATATTGGCTATGCTAGTTTAGATGGTGATCTTGACCTGTCCTTAGGTCAGACAATTTTTTACCTAGTATTGTCACATTATACATTATTTGATTCGCTGTAACAAGTACCTCTCCCCATGAGAGGAAGCGAATGCTGCCTTAAAATGATTCTAACTGAACTGTTAGATTCTACAGACAGGAAACTCTTCTTTAAAGGAAATGTGGCACCTTGGTCGAATCCTGGAATTTAGTGAAATTAGGTGAATTTTTAGCCAAAAATAATGAAACCACTCATGATATTTCTCAAAAATGTTCAATAAGCTCAATATTTTGTTTTTGAAAATACTACTCTAGGAAAATAAATAAATATCCGCCTGTGGATGATGTCATGATCTGACAACCACTACCATACTTGAAACGCTTCAAGGGCTTCGATTGGCTGATGCTCATCGTGACGTCAGCATATGTCGTCACACCAGCAGCTCAGAACAATGGCCGTCCGGCGAGGGGCTGATGAGGGGGCTGGTGTCAGGTAGGTTTTAGCTTTTTTCTACGGATATATTGGGTTCCAAAACAAATGATATATGGAGTACGGGGTTTTCCGACTTGCTTTACAACTTGGCTATCTCAGTTAAAATCACGTTATGAAGGTGCCACATTCCCTTTAACATTTCAACTTCTTTGACCTCTCATGACCTCAATGTTGATCTGAACCAAACAGTGACTGATATAATTTCCTCGTGAATTTGTATGAGCTATCCACCAGAATTTGAGTTCTTTTCTATCCTGCATAGCAGTGTCCTGAAATTTGAAATTTAAGTGGAGACCCTTCATTTTAAATTTTTTCAGTCTCACCACCAGGCTACTTAGGCCTCAGTTGAAAATTGGTTGAATTGGACAGATCTTTTATTTGACACATAGAAGTGGAGAGATCCCAGATGCCGCATGCAGTACCATGCTGCATAGGAGCCGAGTTCGAGCGGGGCGTTTGAACACCCCCCCATTCTTACCTGGTTAGTTTCCCTTGACAAAGACAAAGGAAGGTTGAGTAAGATATGTTATATTTGAAAGAGGCCATATGTTATATTTGAAAGGGGTAATTCCATTCTGGAATTGGGCGTAATTCACGCTGCATGTCATATCTACGCCGCTTTTGCGTGAATGTCACCGCTCTTTATGAAACGTGATTCTGAGTACGGCGTAACTTTGCAGGTGAATGTGGTGTAAAACACGTCGCATTTGTACAACGTTTATGACATGGGGCCCAGGTTGTTTTTGAACTCATTTGTGCTCCCCGAACTCACCACCCACTCTGGGGAGAGTTCCAGTCGTTGACCGCTCGAATACCAAGATGGTTACGCCTTTATCTTGATCGGGCTTCGGGCTTGACAATCTTCTTGGAGTGATCTCTGGTCGGCAGATTCTCCGCCAGCCTGAAGAATAGACCTCTTTTCAGATCTACCTTCCCGGACATGAGGTTAAAAACCCAAATCATGTCACCTCTTCTCCGTCAATAAAGGAGAGAAGGCAGGCTGAGCGGACGAAGTCTGTCCTCGTATGGGAGATGACTGATGGAAGAGACCAGCTTAGTGGCTCACCGCTGAATTCTCGATGGACTGTTGGTCAGCCTTGTTAAATGGTCCCCAAATTGGATTGCCATACTCTAGTATAGGCCTAACGAGGGCTTTGTACAACAGTGGGACCGAGTACTCGTCCAGGTTGCAGAAAGCCTTGCGGATCACGCCCACGTGCCTATACTCTTCCCGGGTGCTTGGAAAGGCGACAGAATGCCCTAACTGACCAAAAAGGCACTTAATTGTCAAACAATAGTTTAAATTGTTTAATAGTTTAAATAATTTAAATCACAATTATTTTCTCAGGGGGGCACCAGATTGACTATGAGGGCATCAGATCAGCTCAGAGGGCACATGATCAGCTCCAGGGTTCAAGACCAGCGCTCAGGGGGCACCAGATGAGTTCAAGGGGCACCAGATTAGCTCTGCCCATACGATTATTGGCGAAGATGAGGCATAATCTGGAAACGGATTATGTGCCTATACTCTTCCCGGGTGCTTGGAAAGGCGACAGAATGCCCTAACTGACCAAAAAGGCACTTAATTGTCAAACAATAGTTTAAATCGCTAAATGTAGTCTAGTTCCATCTAGGCTCAACGACATAGGGCACTAAATTTCGAGCGGCACGGCCCAAAGAGGGCACACCACCTGGCAATCAAAAGGGCACCCCGGCACCGATGGGGGGCACGTGCCCCCTGTGCCCCCCTGGCTGCGCCCCTGGTCACTACTGACCTTTTTGGGAGAAATCCATGTTCAGCATCGCTAAGCAGTTCTCAGTGCACCAGATGCTCTATTATCTTATCACTGATCAAAGACTCGAGTACTTTTGGACTACAGAGGTCAGACTCACTGGTCTGATGGCCATCTTGAAGAGGAAAAAGCTCGGCACGATGCTATAAGATAAAACACGGCATGACGGATCAGAAGCATAAAAGAAACTATACCGCTCCCGCCAAGATCACGACGGGGACACAATCACAGTTTCTGGCACCATGATGCAGAGCGGACTATCACCTTCACGCTTTTTCCAAAACCATCGAGATTGGAACAACTTGCCCCATGCAACTGTGGAGCGCCACCGACTCATTTGACTCTTTTGTACACATTAATCATCTGCCATCCATCATGGTAACCTCATATGTAAATTTTTTATTCTTCTTTTGAGATGTATAAACTACGGACACTCGCATTGACAAAATAATCAACTATGATTGTGGTCAATACAGGTAGAACAGAACTATAGTTTGATGGGTTTTCTCTTCCTCCTTTTTGAAAATGGGTGTCACCAGTCCCTCTTTCCACTTCTCGGGCACTGTGGAAGATCCTAGAGATTTTGTGAAGAGAATGTGTAGTGGGAAACTAAGTGTAGTGGATAACTGTTTTAGTATCCTTGGGCGGAGTCTGTCCGGTCCAGGGGCAGAGGATGACCGAAGATTTGAGAGTTTGCCTGTAATGTCCGCAGGGCTGAAGTCAATCTCTTCTAGAGATATCCCTGAGAATGTAATCCAAATTTCAGGAACATAGGACATATTCTCAGATGTATACATACTGCAGAAAAATTCAGAGGGTAGAGCCGCCTTGTCAAAATTCTGATGACACTATGCTCCCGTTAGGCCTCTTTAGGTCACCAAAACCAGCTCTTGTCTTTAGTTTGCTGTTTACATATTTCCAAAATACTTTCTTGTTGTTCTTTGAGTTCTCTGCTATCTGCTTTTCGTGCTTCAGCTTCAGTTTCCTTCTCATGCTGCGGAGGTAGTTCCTTGCCCTGATGTACCTGAGGTGCGCTATGTCACTTCGACTTCTCGTATACTCTTTCCAGAACAACTGTTTCTGTCTCCTCAGTCTGAGAGCTTCCCTTATCATATACAAGTTATGCTTCCTTGCCCTCGTTTGTTGGAGTGGTATGCAGGCTTTTATTGCAGCATCCATACTATCTGTTAAGAAACGATGTGCTTCTTCCACACCCATTCCTGCCATGACTGTCCAATCAACTTGGGTTAACATCCGAGACATCTTATTGTAGTCACCTTGATGAAGTGCCAATGCGGGGATGTCTTCAGTCACCCCTGTTTGTTTATATAAATTTTGTTCAAGTTGTTCCCGGTAAGGCTGCTGGAGTCGGAGTCTCACTAAAGTCATCAAGGGACTTGTCACGGAGACCTCGACCCCACCACCCGAACGAGCAGCTCCCTCAATGAAGGGTTAATTTAGAAGCCAAAGTTTAACGTCCCACAAAGCACAGGGACGGCCGCCCCGCTCAGGACACCCTCTCACCAGTCAGTTGCCAGCCGACCTGTATGTCGGGTAAACTATTGAGCGCCGGAGCGTCTCAGGGGAACCGATCCCAAGCCTGGACATGCACTGCCACTGCATGCTTCTGATCAGCGGGCCGGAGCCCAACGCTCTACCAACTGAGCTACCGGGGCGGCAGCAGAACCATTTACCAGCAGCAGCCATCCATTTACACAGCAGGCGAAAGTTAGGACTACGAGGTGTGACCAAAAAGAAACGGGACTCAGCCAATACATTTGTATTTTATCAGCCAATACATTTGTATTTTACGAGCTGACAGGAAACTAATTGTTCTCCCCCTCGAAGTGTTCCCCCTCGAAGTCGGTGCACTCCTAGAATTTCCTCTTCCACGCCTTGAAGCACCCCTCAAACTCCTCTTTCTCGATGCTTCTCAGGGCCCTTGTCACGTGCTCTTTGATGTGCTCAACCCCTTTCGGAAATGCGATCACTTGAGGATGTCCTCGATCTTTGGGTATAACCAGTAGCCGCACAGTGTTAAATCTAGTGAGGACAGGGGATGTTCCAGGGTTGCGACCTGTCTGCCAGCCAGGAACTGTTGGATGCTGAGGGCGCTGTGCGCGGGACCACTGTCGTAGTGCAGGAACCACAGCTTGACCCCCCACATGTCACAGCTCGATCGTCGAATTCGTGCAATCAGGTGCCTGAGCACTTCTTTGTGGAAGTGTTCGTTCACAGTTTACCCTTGTGGCACAAATTGGGGATGAAACAATCCTTGACGGCTAAAGAAGGCAATGAGCATCAACTTGATTTTGGACTTAGACATGCGGGCCTTCTTTGGTCTGGAAGACTCCACTGTCTTCCATTGGAGGCTCTGCCCCCTTATCTCAGGGCCATACTGGAAGACCCAGGTCTCGTCTGCAGTGATGACATCGTCCAGGAATTCTGGGTTTCCCTCTAGATGCCCCAGTTTAACCAAAAGCTTGATGTTGATCCTTTGTTCAAAGCTCATGTTGTGACACGGGGCACTGCATGGGAGCTGAAGACACAGCTGTGGAAAGGAAGATAATGTGTTAGCTTAAACGGGATTTTGCTTATATTTTGTTGAAATGTTGTGCATCACTATGACATAGTTTAGCGGTATGTGGCTGGTGAGTCGTATCGCCAGCAGCCAATGTCCCGTTTCTTTTTGGTCACACCTCATACATAGTCACTCTTGCCTAACCCTGGGTTGCACTCTAAGTTGGTTATCAGCTCTTCCAACTAGTTCCTTGTTTGTGAATATCAAGTCCAGTAAACTTGGAATCTGTCCCTCCCTGTATCTGGTTGCAAGACTGATGTGCTGGTGCAGAAAAGCATATTTTGTAGATTCCAGGAAAGCATGGGATGGATGGGAGGCACCTCAACCTGCTGTTGACATGCCTACTTTCCAGTCAATTTGGGGCCAGTAAGTCACCACAAATTAACAAATGGTGTGGTCTGGTTTCTGTGGCAGCCACGAGCAGTTCACAAAGTTCTTGGTTATTTGAGGCGAGACTAGTGGGGCTCCTATAGAGGCATCCAAGCTATGAGGTTCTCATTATTTTCAAGTTCTACTCGAACCCAAATTTGTTCCTGAAACCGATGAGGCAATGACTGGAGCACCACAGCTTTAAGTGGCTTCCTAACATATATTCCTACTCCACACAATCGACTCGACCCAAGACAGGCATTTTCTGGGTTGAAACTAAAGTGACCCTCATAATCCAAGTGTTAGCAGGACTAAATGTAGAGGTAGTGTATCTGCTTTAGGTATTACTTCTGATACCAAGATTAGATTGGTATTCGACACTTGGCATGTGACTAAAGGACTGTTTTTGACTGTTTATGAGAACTATACAAGCTGCTATGCTGGATGAAGGACCTAAAAATTTCTATCTTTGAATAAAGCTGTTTCACTTAAGAAATTTTGCTTTAATCAGCCATAGACCTAATCAGAATTGAAGTAATGAGCGCAGTTGGAACCAGAGGGAACAGACCACATACCTATAACGTACCCTATGAATCAATGTAAACTTAAACTATTGAAATTTTGAGTGACACTTAAGATTCCAATCAAACTTTAGCGATCTCATATTAAAGGCTGGCTTCACAACCAGCCCTGCAACCTACCAATTTATGTTTTACATACCTATGCACCTAGGCACTAGTTCTCCAAAAACAATCAATCAAGTTCCCACATTCCTTCTTCCTCTTCCCAACACATCAACACAAACAATGGAGCTAATGCATGGATTTCCACATACAGAGGCCAAGCAAAGGTTTATGAGCAGGCAAAGCTAGTAGCAAGAAAAGTCTTCTTTGATTTGTGATAAAACAGATTTTATAATTCTAGGCCAATCAAAGGTCAAATTTGTAATGCTAATAATAATACTTGCTTGTAATAGGCAAAAATTATTACAGCAGCTGAAAACGGCGCATTAAAGACAAATAAGAGCATAGCCTGTTTAGTACAGTAAACATTCCAAAAAGGAAGGGTCACGGCAGGGATTAAAGGTGGGACTTTTTGGAAAAAGCTGGTCCCAGTCAAAGCAATAGAGACACTAGGTAAAACTTTGGCCGGATTTAAACAATGGACCAATAGGTGCACAGTTTGACAGATGTTGGGAGCGGGGCCTCTGGACCCGCTCGGGACCAGGCAGGTAGAAGACTGGACTAGCTTAAACTTATTAAAACATTGAATATGAAAAATCGTCTCGTTTTGGATTTTTTAAACTCAATTGATAAACAAATATGTTGTCCAAAAAATCTAAGACAAAGCAGTTTTCTTGCTGACTTGGTAACCGCGGTAAGGGGGTAAACGGTGCAAAGAAAGTGTCTTGCTGCTTATTGAACCCAAAATTTTACCAAAGAAAAATACATATAACTCATTATTTGGAGTTTGTTAAGCTATTTATGTATTTTTATTCAATTTCAAATATTTTTTACACATTCTTGTAGAATTTTATGTGAGTTTATCATTAAAAAATAACAGGTCAAATGAAGCGAAATCAAGCCTCTAAATTTGCATCTTTCAAGATCAAGCAAGCGCGCGCAAGTCAGTCGCGCCATTTATTTGCCGCCACATGTGCCCACCAATGTTAATTTTTGCTGTTTATTGCCGCAGTTCATAATCTAATGTGCAAAGGCGGTGTATATTGCAGTGTGTGTGGTGGCTTTTCTATAGCAAGTTTGGTGAATGATTGCCAATATTTGCATAGTTACTTGATTGTCCAGGTGTGTGCTCATGGCAATTAATCGGACAGGGAAGGGTGTGATTCTCGTCCCTAGAAAGAAGCGATGGGGCTGCCGAAGAAAAATATTCTGGAATGAAGGGGAGGCCTAGGGAACAGTACTTGCTTCTGCACTACTTAGAATACAACTGGAATATCCAGAGTTCAAATGTCACACTAAACATCCAGCAACCCTGCATCTGTTTCCTTCCAGCCAGGCCAGTCTGCAGAACGTGGCAGGCGACTCGACGAGGCGCTTGGGGCAGCCCAAAGCCTGCCCCAATTGGGGCAGAAATTTGGATGCTGGGGCAGACTCCTCCAACGGCGGGGGGGGTATTTTTACCGATATATGTTTATCTACTCCATTTTAAACGAAACACCCAGAAATGAAAGAAAACCGTGCATCCAACTCGACGATGGCAACGCACTCACGACCCTCCACGCACAGCAGAAGCTATCTTGCATTCATGATACACGACTTCAAGAATACTTTTATTCAAAGGTATATTTACAAGCGAAGTATTTTCCCTTAAAGACGTCATTTGCCACTGCTTTCACGCCGTATAATCAATAGTTTAAAAAATATTTCAATTGATAACTAAATTCGATAAATAATAATTTTTTCCACAGCTAAAGCATTTTCCCCCTTCCATTTTCTCACATTTGCATGAAAGCATGACAATATTTGGAATATTTTCACCCCTAGTTTTCACAAGACCCAAGCGAAGAAAGATTCCCGTACGCTTTTGTGACGTCCACATCACTGACTAGCATTTGTTCTTGGGGAGGGGGCTGGCATGATTTTCTTTTGAACGGTGGACCCTTTGAACAGTGGACCTTTTGACATAGACCCGATTTGCCGGCCTTTGGCGATCAAAACATAGCAGAGGAAATGCAAAAAAAACTACATACAGGGAAATTTTATTTCGAGTTCTAAGATTGTTTTTTGTAACTAAAATTAGGTTTAGATTACAAGTTTAGAAAATAAATTTCAATTTAGCTTTAAAAAGGCGCCTGTTGCCTGATTTTTTATTCACTTCCAGGAACTTTGGCTTTACATCTATTAAAAATTTCCTTTGTTTGGTATCTTTTTAACCATATTTCTCCAGACGACAAACATGACGCTTTTGAGACAATTCAGCTTTTACAGCGCAACTTTACCTAATGATTGTCGTTCCTTTTCATTATTTTTCTTCTTCCCTCGGTGATTACCCGTACCGACCGCTGCCCCAAGTACTAGTTCCTGCCCCAAGAGCCCCCATCTGCCCCAAGATCGACCAAAAGCTGCCCCAAATCGGTAGGTCTGCCCCGAGGCTGCCCCAACGAGATCTCGTCGAAATCTGCCACGTTCTGCAGACTGGCAGCCAGGCAAGGTAAGTGGTCAAATTTCCCTTTCAATGCTCACTGACATGCTTTCTTGAGTAGGTAGGTATAAAATCCCAGTCTGCAAAGTATGGCAGCAGGGCAGACGAGTTGCACCAGCCATGTAAAATTCTCGCACCACCAGCTTCGAAAAATTCACACCAATCTGCTATGTACCAGGGAGAAAAATGCACCCACCTACCCAAAAATATACCTCTCTTAGTAGTTAGTTATAGATTAATTTTTATAAGGCCTCCTCCTGTGTCTTAAAAACCATTCAGCCATTATTTGTTTGGTTTAAGTGTCACCTTTCTGCACCAGCCTCGCAGGTTTGTACCAGGTTGAAAAAATTGCACCATTTGCTCCTGTCTCAAAGGGCACTCACATCAACGAGATCTCGTCAAAAATGCCATACTTTGCACACTGGATAAAATCCATGTCCAGGCACCCCACACTGAAATTGGATTTGTGAAGTTTATCTCAGATTGGGTCAAGTGGTAAATTAGTGTTAGTGGCTAGTTAGCAGTGTGCAGTAGTTTGGTTTGTCTGTCAATAATCTGGGGGTGGGTGCTGGCCGTGCTCTGTTGTACGCCATGGCTATGTTTGTGAAGCTGTCATAATACAGTGTGTTTATAATTATTTGGATGTAATGTTTTCCTTGGTTCCATGGTGATGCTCATTTATTCAGTTCCATTACTTTAACAAAGTCAGATTTCTTTGTAACCTATTTGCTATGCTGTGGATTTTTGAAAGCATAATATGAAAAATGCATTGATATAATGATAGAGTAAAATTATGAATATATGTATCACATAAATGTTGTCTTTACTTGTGTCTGTGTTGTGGAAATGGTGGCCAAAATTTCCAGTAATAAGTATGCTCTCAATTCTGGGCACTGTGACCTGTAATTGAAAATTTTCCCTCCAAAACTGACAATGTATGTGGCAGCACCACTGTGCTGTGATGCTTTCATATTGCTGTATTTTCTAGGGCTCATGAATAAGAAATAGTATATGCTTCAAAATTGGTCAAATTACAATCATTTCATTTTTCTTTAATCATCAAATAAGTTTTGTTAATATTTTATGCCTATTATTGAGCTGAAACCATGGGCATAGTATAGTTTCCATGCAGGAAGTGACACTCTACTCTTGCCTAATTCACTGAAGAAGAAATCACACTGCTTGAAGGTAGAATCTTGTATTAATTGATGATGTTGAACTTGCCTAGCAAGGTAAAATGTTGTAAACAACATAATTACTGCATTGGAGCATTATACCAGCTGATAATCCAGAGAACAAAATTATTTGTCCAGGCATTACATTTTACATTTTCGAATATTACATTTTGGTGTATTTTGACTTTTGCAGAAAGATCTACACTTTCGTTGAAATCCTCACCTGCTGAAGCTGCTGAGGAACCACATCTTGGGCCAGGGTCAGAGGCTTCAAGGTCCAGAAGTACCGGTACTGGACAAGGACTTCTTCCAGCAATTTTTGGCAAAGGACAACGCCGAGCGACAGCCTTGCCATGCTCTTCAGTGGAAGCACATACAGGTGCGGGGTAGCAAGTGTGTGTATCAAATTCCCATTCGCTCTCGTTTTTGTCTGTTTAATTTGAAGTTTAACTGATACATGCAGGAGCGGACGCAGGAGTATCGTTGGGGGAGGACGCAGGAGAAATCGTAAAGTTTTTATTTCAGAAAATAAGCTTAAATTTTCGCCATTTGTGGGATTGATGTGGACTGATGCAGACTGATTCAGAACGCGGGAGCGCACTTTTCCATCTGTTGTAAACATGTGTATGATTGTTATGTCCCATTCAACTTGCAGTAACACAATTCATCGTATGACTATCGAGTGAAAGTTCAAACTTAACTCAACGATTAGCATAGGCGGATCCAGGATTGCCGATCGGGGGCACCTTCCCGTGAGGGGTGCCATCCGGCCCGGGGGAGGGCGCCACTTTTGACCGGCAAGCCTATCAGATGGGCGCAAAATCCTATCGGTGGGCGCCGATTTTCGCATCCTGGGGGGGGTGGGACGTGACATTTCGGGGGCGCCGACTTGCCTCCCCCTGGATCCGCCTATGAAGATTAATAATTGACTGAAGCATCGTTAAGTGCGTGCCTATGCTCAGGTCACTCATTCGAATAAACATATATTTTATTACTCTCGGGCATCGGGAACGTGGTAGTTGTTTTTAAACGAGTACTTTTTATCTCAGGTGAAGGTGCGGAAAAAATAGGCGTGACTACCGTTGGTACTTGGCGGACCGTGGATCAATTGCTGGGATCGCTGGACTGGGGATGACTGGTGTGGAAAAATCGGAATTCAGAAAGGCCCGTTGTTTCCTAGTGAATAAAAAGAGATAATGAACCTTGCAGTGGGTAGGTCAAAATAGATTTTGTCAGTTTTAAGTAATGACCAAAGTGTGAAAACTGGATGTATTTTGTCTCAGGGTTTTAAGTTGAGAAACTTTAAATCACCGACTTGTGAATATTTTACAGAAGTGTCTGCTAATTGCTCGATATAGCGATATATGCGATAAAACTGTTGGCGTATGACATTTGCTCATCAGTCGATAGTTGTGATGGTGAAGTTAATAACAAATCTCTCCCGTCAGGTGACTGGCCTGGAGCGACAGCGAGTACGCCCCGCAGCCCAGATGCTCAACGAGCGTGTCGGAAAGCGTCTGCTCCACCTATTTGGTCAGCGTTTCGCCAAGCAGGCTTAGTTCATCATCACCTGCGATAAGGTGTTCGACATCTGTAGCTCTCGGTGCATCCTTGACGGCAGGGCTCATCGGTCGGCGTTCGCCTTCGAGTACACCATCGTTGCTCAGCCACCTCTCTGATTTAGTTAGCGCGACTAAATCGGGACTCTTGGCGCGATGAAAGCCAGAGCAGGCTGCCCTTCCAGAACGGGTTCATCATATCCTTAACTGCTCTGCGAGGTCCCCACAGCATTATTAAGAACATCTACGGCGTCAAGTACTTTCTGACGTCACGGGTGAACCAGGACGTGGTGGAGAACTTCTCACAGGTCAGGGTCTTGGGAGCAGCCAACACCCACCCAACGGCGGTCGAAGCCAAGACTTGTATGATACTCTTGTTGATGGGGCCTCACCGTCCGTGGCCGTTGGTTCTCATGCCAGACCATGGCCCGCTGGAGTCCCAGTCAGTCCTGCTTGATGAAAAAGAACCAACTCACCTGGGTGCGGCTTCCCTGCAGCTGGACCGTCTGACAGTCAGTACTGAAGAGCTTGACGTCGCTGCTGTGTTATGAGGGGGAGAGGTCGCAGCCTTACCCTGCTCCACATGTACAAAGAACAGGACTGACGGGATGAAGATGTCCAGGACGCCGCCGCGGAACCAGCTGCATCGACAGAAATGGGCATAGACCAAACAAATTTAGGCAGGTTCTGGCTTACATGGCGGCCTTTATTGCTATGTAAAGTGTAGATCTGTACAGCTCTCTCGAACATATCCCATCGACCGTGCTTGTAGTAGATAATAGTGGGGATCTGGAGTGGTTCCCACGTCTTAGTCGGAGTGTTCTCACAGTACCAAATGAAAAGTGGCTTAGACAATTAGGGAGCTAAATGTTTTGTTTTGTTTTGTGTTATACGTGAACCTAGCAGCATGGGTAGAAAATCAGGAGTTATCCTGTGTTTTGCTTTTGGTATGCTATTAAATTCCTGGGCCTTAATCAAAAGATAGCGCGAAAGTACGCGGTGACGAGGACTCACATGCGCGTTAGGTGTGCAAACTATGTAAGAATACGTGTGGAAATGGCATCAGCACTACATAATTTGTGTTTACGGCGTTGTGATTTCGTTCAGTCTGTGTAAACCCTCCATTCTTTGTTCACACCCATCATGAATAGATATATCGGCATGGACTGCGAGACTATTTCAAAATTTATGCTGAGATGGTCCTGGTTTAAATTGTTTTTCCTGAGAAACTAGCACACTATATGATATCGAAGCCTCGTCGTTACCCCCATGAACATAAACACACTGCACTGGTGCATAGATCTTGTTTCATGATATTTAAAAAAGCGTTAAAAAGAAAGTCGCATTCTGGAAAATTCCTTGTCAGCATTTCTGAACGGAAGTGCCTCTCAGCTCTGTTGTGCTGTGGCCGGAGATAACTTCAGTGTCATAAAATTCCCTGAAAATAAGACCTTTAGAAAAGTTCCTTCTCAGTATATGGCTGATAATTAATACTAAATTGCGAGACAATAACTTTGGATTGAAACATGTCTGTAAGAAATAATTTCCTAAATACCCGTTCTTTCCTATTTAACTTTTTGGGATTGTAGAGAAAAAGAAAATTGGAAAAAATTATAAATAGAAGGCCAGATTCCCGCTCCCAAGAAAAAATTAGCTGCCACTTCGGATCTCGTTGATCAAGCATGATTCCCCCACCGACTGCCCTCGTATTCCCATGAAATGTCGCGGGGTCCAATGCCGAGTTCTAATTTGTTTGCTCGCCCAGCGCATTCTTGCAATTCCCTGAGATGAGGGGCATACATTATCTTCAGGAGCAAGTGTGACTTGGGCTCATTATGATAAATTGCTTCCCAAGAATTTCCCAGGGAATTCAGGGGGCAAGGCGTTCCAACGATAGAACGCTTAAACAGTGGCGGATCTAGCCGGTCGGTTTGGGAGGGGCAAACCAAAGTCGAAAAGCAAAAAAAAAACGTCGCGCAACGCAAAATTGCGCTAAAATATGACTTCCCGGTACGGGTGTTTGAGGCAAGAAGTAAAAAAAACGTCACGGGCTGAAAAATATGAGCTCAAGATCCTTTTTTCCTATCCAAGGCCCGATATTTTCACTGAACTTAACTGGTTCCGTTAGAAGTTGAGAGTTAAAGCACCAAAATGTTGCCTATAAACTTAAAATGAGTCGGGGGAAAAAGGAGGTCGATCGCTTTGGGGGGCAAAAACATAGTTTTGCCCCGAGTTTTTCCGTTTGGGGAGGCAATTGCCTTTTTGCCCCCCCTGGATCCGCCACTGCGCTTAAATCCATGAAGCCGCACGGCAACAGAAATGTCTCCTCACCCCCCCCTCCTGGCATGCGAGAATTGGTGTCTTGTGGTAAGAAACCCATCCCCCACCCCTACCCAAAATATTATTGGAACAATTTTGGTGACCATCCATGCCTGACATCTGGCCCATTGTCAGAACCAGGGTATGTCCGGGCCGAATGCTACCAGCAGCGAATGCAAGATGTCTATGAGGCTGAAACTCCGCAATATATCTGGATGCCGATAGAAAGGGGTTATTCGGAGGTGTGCAGAGGGTTGAGTACCCCTAGCCCCCTCCCCGAAAGAAAAGTATACAAAGCCATCACGGAACCTCCCCTCCTCGATCAAGGCCAGGTGAACCCTGAATGTAGGGATCTATCTCCCTTAAAACTACTTTCGCATTTTGTTCCTTCCCAATTCCCATACACTACAACTCTGTAGCAAAACCCTGGCTACTCACGGCACCCATCATATATTCTGGTCTAAATGCCACCTTCTTCCCCTACAAAGAGAAAACCTGGATCCGACATTACAAGTTCCTTTTAATAACACCATGGTCTCCACACTTGAAATACTAAAACCGAACCTAATTCACCAAACCGAGCTCATTACGGCCTTCGGGGTACTGCCAGATAGATTTTCATCTCTAGTTGGGTTTTGAAGTGAGCCAACAGCAATTTGCATCAATCAGTATCAGCTGACTGCGCCTGCCCAGCTTCGCAGCCGACGGTCCCGGCCTGGTCCCAAGATACTTTTACTTAAAGGTACGTTCAAGAGGGATTCCTCCACGCCCGAGTGACGTCACACGGGCGTGGAGGAATTCCTTCACCAATGGGCCGTGCGTCAAACTGCTGCTGATGGCACTTCCCGTTTATGAATTTGTGAGAACACACGATGATAAAGCTTATACAAAATGCAATAAATAAGCATCTAGCCTTCGGTTCTGGGCCGTTTTTTGTGAAAATTTGGATGTTTAATCATTTAATTTTCCCATGTTATATGCTACGAGGTCTGACGTCACATCTGGTATCTGCTCTGGCTGTTGGAGGGGGCTGGCCTGGTCCCAGTCCCGGCCTGGTCCCGGCGAGGAAAGATGTGGTCACGGCAGCTTTTTCCCCTCTTATTACCTTTTAAACCTATTAACTTCTTGTGGATTAAGAGCCAAACATTTTAAGCAAATTCATATCATCATTACATAAACAAATCAACCTTAAGTAAGAACCATAGCTTCAAGAAATCCTTACCTACTATCATGAAAAATGGCCACAATTATCTGACAATGCTCTCTGAGGAAACATTTGCATGTTAACTGCTGCTGCTTATGGCTTTTTATAAGGCGTTCTGTGCATAGCACCTTTGCCCGCCTCTAAAGGAGTGTGTGGGAGAATTTTAGAATTTAGTGTGAGGGCAAGCTACGTTAGTCTGTTAAAGCAATGGGAGTTATTTCAAGTAATGGGTTGCAAGATGTTTTAGCTTGCAAGTGGACGGTCGTGGCAATGGCATAGCCATGCCAAGGGAGGGCTTTTAATAAGTTTAGACCCGCAGAGTGCGAAGGTTATTTCTGTGGTTGAAGACCTTATAAATTTAGAGTTTGAAATTTAGAATTTGGAATTTAGAATTTGGAATTTAGAATTTAGAATTTTGTGTGTCAGCTATTGATGTCCGCTTGTATACGTTACTCGAAAGCCTCCGTTAACTCAATAATTTCGTATTTTAGAAAGTGCGCTAAACACCTGGCCAGGGTGCCGCGATTTACCCTGCAACCCGGAGGTGAAGTTGCAGCTCCCCTCTTCGGCTGGGCAGCCGCCGCAGAGAAAGAAGTGTGAGAGGATAGTTAGATTGTTAGTAAGAGTATAGGTGTGGTTAGTATAGACCCGCAGTGAAAGGTATCACTGCGGTGAAGAAATCTAACCTATCTAACCTAACCTGATTTCAAAGTTAGCCTAACATAACCTATCCTTAGCCTACAACGAACCATTTAAAGGTTACAAAACTATTGCTTAAATTTCGCAGTGGATCAGCTATGATTAGAAAATAGGCAAGTCCTACTTTGGGGGTGCACCATGCACCCTCATCATATATACTGGGAGGAGTGATTTATAGAAACTTCTCTAGCCCAGAGTCCTTTAGAAATGTAAAGACTTTTTCGAGAAGTTCAGGATGGTCGTTACCGAGCAGAGTTTTTAGGTCTACAGGGATGTTTTGGATTCGGCAGTAATCTAGCATGGGTTGCCGATGGGTATTGTGCTGGGGACAATCGATGAGAATGTGATGGGGATTCTCCATTGCGTCGCAGGTACCACAGGTACCAGCGTTCCAATAGGCATTTAATTTTGTGTGTCCATTTCTGAGTCTGGTTAGAATAACCTCGCGCCTGCGACTCTTTTGGTTGGAACTGGGCCAGTAGCCGATGCTAGGCTTGATATAAAATAGGTGGGCGCTGTGGTTTGTGGTCCAGTTATGTTGAATTTGCTTCCGGATGGTGTCCTGGAGGAGAGCTTTGCTATCGTCTCCAGACCACTTTAAGGGTTCGATCTCTCTAAGTTCTAGGGACTTTTTTGCCTGCTCATCGGCCTTTTCATTTCCTTGAATTTTGCAGTGGCCCGGGATCCAAAGAAAAGAGACATCAGGGGTATCATCGATACCTTTCTGAATATCTGCTATAACGTGGTGGCTGGGGTTGACTACGTTACTGATGGCCTGCAGGACAGATTTAGAGTCTGAACAGATGACGGCTGAGTTGATATTTTGGGTTCTGATTATGGCTAATGCATTTAGGATGGCAACAGCCTCGGCTGTGAAGATGGAGCAGTTGTCCGGAAGTTTTTTCTGAAGGCAAATGTTTTGCCCCCAGATGCCGAGGCCTACTTTTTCGCCTATTTTGGAGCCGTCTGTAAATATAAAGGTCTTTTCCGCGTTACAAGATCGGAACTCTAGGAATTTTTGGGAGACTTCTTCCTCTGAGAAGTCCGTTTTACGGGAAGTGAAGAGAAATTCCACTTTGGGCTCTTTTCGAGTCCAGAAGCGGGAGAGTGGGGGTTTGCCTATTGTCGCTGGCAGTGCAAGATTTAGGCTTTCCAGGGTTTTCGCTACTCTGTGCTTAAATGGGGGCCACCTCTGTAGAGTGGCTTTATTTGCTCGTCTGGGATGGGCAAAACATTGTTTTGCCGGGTGATTTTCGGTGGATTGAACCTTGATGTAGTAAGAAATAAGCTGGGCGTCGCGTCTTGTCTGTAGTGGGCACAGCCCGCTATCAGTTAGTAGGCTGGTGATGGGGGATTCTCTGAGCGCGCCTGTGGCTGCCCGGATACTGGCGTTTTGGACTCGCTCTAGCTTTAATTTATTGGTCTTGTTCGTCGAGTCAAAAACGAACGAATTATATTCGAGAATGGACCGAATCAGGGACTTGTAGAGCATAAGCAGGGTCTTTCGATCCCCGCCATACTCTGTGCCGCCGAGCATGCGGAGTATGTTAAATGTTTAAGCATGCTTAAGTTTTATCAGGGAAGGTCAGGACACAAATACCTTCAAGAGCCTTAACATGCGCATTGATGGGGGCGGGTACCCGCCCCCCTCGGGTTTTTCGGAGATAATAGAAAAACGGCTGCGTGTAGTGCCGCCGTACTTGGCATACCTTTTCCCTCATCATTTTCACAACTTCTGTGAAAATTTTAAGGTTAGGTCATCTCAAGTCAGGTCACCAGTACAGGTCAAGTGACCCGACCTCAAAAAAGTTTAAGATAGCATAAGTCGGAGCAGGGTGAACTTATCCGATTGAAACTCATATCACATAATGGCCTTACTGAGTTTTCTAAAATATGTTCCGGTATTTTTAATATCGATGACCTAAGGTCAGGTACGAGGCATGACCTCTCCATTGGAAATACATGGGAAAATGGTTTTTACAGAATAACTCAGTAACGGATGGTGATAGAGCATTTATTTTAGCTGCATTAGACTGCCTGGGCTTTGCGGTTCTAATGGTATGCATTTTATATGACTTGACCCTGACCTGACCTCAGGTCAAATCCTTGATTTGACCTTGCAAGGTCAAATTATATATCATTCGATTCGGCTTGCTGAGAGGATTCATATAGTTTAAGTTGTTTAGCTCTATCTTTACTTGTTCAGATTTAATGGCCGGAAAACTGAATTTACATGTTATATCTATGACCCAGTCTGCAAAGTATGGCAGCAGGCCAGACGATTCGCACCAGCCATCTAAAATTCTCGCACCACCAGCCTCCAAAAATTCGCACCAATCCGCCACATACCACGGAAAAAATGCACCCATTCCTACCCCTACAATGCAATGCTACCTCAATCATTAGTCAGTTAGTTAAGGGCTTTTTATAAGGCCCCTCCTGTGTCTTAATAGTCATTCAGCCATTATCTGTTTAGTTTAAGTGTCACTAACCTCGCAAATTCGCACCAGGTCGATAAAATTCGCACCACTCGGTCCTGTCTCCAAGGGCACTCGCACCGACGAGATCTCGTCGAAAATGCCATACTTTGCACACTGGTCTATGACAGCATTTTTTTACCTCTCGTGACCTTCAATGTGACCTGACAAAAAATGGTTCAAATATTTTCGATGGAGAAGTGGATGGGCAGCCCAACGCCGTTTACCGTTTTTCGCTACCTACCGTGGTTCTTGATATCTTAGGGGGGCGGCTACCCGCCCCCGTCAATGCGAAGGTGGCTCAGACCCCCATCAATGAGCGTGTTAAGACCAAATCACCAAAGCACAGGAGCAATTTGACATATCCCTTTTGCAGTACCTTACCTTACCTTACCTAGGGATTTCGGAAATTGGAGGCCATGATGGCCTGCTGGCTCTGTTCACTAATGAGCTCAGGTATAAGAAGTCAATACTCGGTCATTCTCAGGACCTAGGCCTGAGTGAGGTCATTTGAAGTTTGCTCATTTCTGGGATCGTAATGGTCAGTCTGGAACGTCATATCTTAGGAGCACCCAATGGTCATCAAGTCTTGCCTTGAAATGATTCAGAGTAGGAGCATCTACAATGGAACTTGGCAGGGAATTCCAGTCGTTCACTATACGAACACCAAATGAAGCTCCCAGAGTTCTACTTGCAGCTCGAAGCTTCTGCAACTTTCATCGATGCCAACGAGTGCGAGCAGTGGTGTCCAGATGGAAGAACTGATTTGGGTCCTGATCTATAGTTCCGTGCAGAAGTTGGTAAACCTGTACCATATCACCACGGCGTCTCCTGAAGTACAAGGATGGCAACTCAAGCTTCCTTAACCTCTCTGTGTGCGGGAGGCCTCTGAGGGAGCTAACCATACGGGTAGCAAGACGCTGAACATTTTCGGCGATCTTCTCATCGACTTGGTTGAAGGGTCCCCAAGAAGCATTGCCATATTCAAGCAAAGGGCGGACAAGTGTCTTGTACAACAGGGGTAAGGTGACATTGTCAATGTGGGCAAACGAGCGTCGAATTACTGCAAGAACTCTGGTCGCTTTGGAAGCAGCGGCCACAGCCTGTTCTCTGAATTTGAGTTCTGTGTCCACCAGCACACCCGAGTCCCTCTCCAAACTTGACTTCTTCAACAGTGACCCATTCACAGTATAATTGTGATGTTTTTTGTGTGCACCAATATGGAGTATGACACAGGGTACCTTAACTACGGGTACAACCAAGTTTCCTACTAAATATAGTCCTCCCATGATGACGTCACCGCGCTTTCCTACTAAGTTCTAGATTATACTAAGTTTTTGGAAGGATCAGCTGGAACATACCAAGTTTGGGCGTACTTGGCAGCAATCTAGTATAAATCGAAATCAACTTGTTTCACCCATTTGACAGTAACCTTGATATCAACGGCGAGCAGCGTATTTTACGTAAATCTAATGAAAAAATCATAACAATTCAAAGAATTTGTTGAAAAGGCATGCATTTACTTGATCAACTCAGGCCTACTTAATAGCCGAGAGAAATAAGTTTACCTTTGCTCAAGAGATCACCGGTGTTTATTGTCTTCTGCTGCAGGTACCACCAACAGCCAATCAAAGGTCAGAAATCAACAGCCAATCAAAATCGAGATAAATCTTACTGCAAACAGCTGTTAGTGCTTAACCTGTCCTTATTTTGACACGCTCTGGAAAATTTGTGAAAATAATATTCTTCACTGGAGTTTTTGCAAAACGTCTGATGGTTTCACAAATAAAAATCTTTTAGCTTTCTGTTCAACCATATAAGTTCTGTTGAGACAGTTTTAAAATAGGTTATTTAGAGCTTCAAAAAAGTGCAATTTCTCCAATGCCCTGCATAGTAACTGTTGTGCCTCTCCAGCCATGATGACGGAATGCTGCCAAACAAATTGAACAGGGTCTGCGTCTTATTTCGTCTCTTTATCACCAACCTTACCCAAGTTACGGTCGAAAAATCGCAAAACCCAAAAATCAACAGTGACCTGTTTGACACAACGTCATGACCAGGACAACATGCAACCTACAGCCTGGGTCTTTCCTGCATTGAGTAGACGGTACATGGACGCAACTTTGCCTTGCCTAGTAGTACCTAGTAGAAAACGGAGATTGGAGGCCAGTTAAGGCCTATGAAGTCCGGTCACAACGAGCTCTAGTGTGGTGTTTTGATCCTAGTCTGTGTCGGGGATGTGATATTTTATATCGATCCAGAAAGCATCTAGCCTCGATTTGAACGCAATAGTTGAAGGGGCGCAGGCAACCTCAGCGGGAAGGCTGTTCCAGTCGTTCACAACACGAACTCCAAACGCGTTACGCCGGGAGCGAGAATGAGCTCTTGGTTTTATAAGTTTCAGTTGGTGGCCTCTTGTTCGAGCGGATCTGTCGACCGAGAAGAATCTGGCAGGGTCAACATCCAGGGAGGTGTGCAGGATTTGATACACCCTGATCATGTCGCCCCGTCTTCTCCTATAGTAGAGCGATGGAAGATCTAGTTCCTGCAGACGCTCATTGTAAGGTTTATGCCGAATGCTTCGGACCATTCTTGTGGCTCTCCCTCTGGACTCGTTCAATCATCTTCTGGTCGCATCTATTGAATGGTCCCCAGGTCAGGTTGCCATATTCCAAATGTGGGCGCACCAGTGTCTTGTACAAAATCGGGAGTGTTGTCAAATCAATTTTGCGAAAGGATCTTTTAATCAAACCTAGTATCTGGTTGCCTTTTTTTGTTGCTGACGCTGCTTGGTCGCGGAACTTCAAATCAGAGTCAACTCGAACACCGAGGTCCTTCTCAACCGTGGAGACCAGAAGGTTTGTGGCGCCCATGAGGTATCGGTGGTGGTTGTTGTTGGGTCCTAAATGGAGTACTGTGCATTTGGTTTGGTTGAATGGAAGTTGCCAGGTTTCGGACCATTTCATTACCCGCTCGATGTCTGCCTGGAGTACTTCAGATGGGGCTGGTCCGTTACATGGTGCGTATATTTTTGTGTCGTCGGCAAAGATCTTGGTCTGAGCTTGGACTACGTCGGGAAGGTCGTTAATATATATAAGAAATAATACTGGGCCCAGCACAGACCCCTGCGGGACGCCGCTGGCCACTGGAGCCCATCCAGATGTGTCTCCACCCACTACAACCCTCTGTTCACGGTCCGTCAGGAAACTACGGATCCAGGCCAGAAGCTTCCCCTGCACACCGTACCCTCGCAGCTTGCAGATGAGTCTTGTGTGTGGCACAGTGTCAAACGCCTTGCGAAAGTCTAGGTAGACACTGTCCACAGGCTGACCATCTTCCAAGTACCCGGTCCAGTCGTCCATAACCTCGAGAAGCTGAGTGTCACAAGACCTGCCTGGGCGGAAGCCATGTTGGGATGTTGAGAAGAGGTTGTTTGTTGACATATGGAGCACCAGTTGGTCACGAATCACAGACTCAAGCACTCTGCAAGCTACAGATGTCAAACTAATGGGTCTATAATTTCCCGGTGACTGTCTGTCACCTTTCTTAAAGATGGGTACCACAGATCCCTGCTTCCACACCTTGGGAAGTATTCCTGTGTCCAGGGATCGACGGAATAGAGCTGCCAGAGGAGCTGACAGCTGGAAAGCTGCTTCTCTCATAACCTGGGGGTGAAGGTAGTCGGGTCCCGGGGAGCCAGTTGGTTTCAGACAGAGGAGTTTCTTACAGACCAGTTCGGATGTAATAGTAATGCTCTGCAGAGGCGGGCCACTGTATCTCTCTTCAAATGGTGGGAGGAAAGCAAGATTCTCAATGGTCCACACAGATGAGAAATAGTTGTTGAGGAGGTTGGCTTTATCGACGTCAACATTGTGTAGGTGGCCTTGGCTGTCGATGAGGTCATCAGATACCCCACATTGCCCATTAATAGTTTCCCGCATACAGACCTCATTTTGGTTTCGATATTTACGTCGATTTTTTCGTGTTTTTCTTGATTAATTTTCTTCTCAACAGAGGTTTCCTTACCAAAAGCACACCAAAATGTGCAGATTCCCCGTGTTGCATCAATCTGTCTGCCGGTTTCATGTCTGTGTTGCTCTTACTTCGGAGTAATGTCTAAAAAAACAATATTTTATAAGACTACCCCCATTCCGGGGAACGCACCCTCTGCTGGCCATGCAGCACATGCAAACTTTAATCTGCATCCACTGTGTGGCCAAAACCCTTTGCCATGTTTCGGGTATACTTTTAAAGATGGGCCAAAGTGGGACATTTTGGACCGGCTTACAAAATGATGCCCATTTTGCAGTTTTTGTATTTTTCATCACTGTTTCCCTTGTTAAGTCAATGGGGAGAAAAGTTCAACTTTGAGCATGTGCCACGTGCAAACTATCTGCAACCAGAACTTGATACCTTGCAAAGGCACTCCCCACAACATTTTACGACACATTCAAAAAGTTCCGTCTCAATATTGCTTTTAGTTTGACCGAGAGCCAATCCCAATTAACTAAAATACAAAAGACGACAGACACACAGACTCATGCTACTCAAAGAGTAAGGCAGATAGTATTATAAGTTGTGTGGCGGGTTAAAACAATATTTGGGAATATTTTGTTGAAACGGTAGGTCACTGGAAAAAAAGCTGAAAATTGTGTGTTGGGTGTGCTGCAAACATTCGAGTAACACATTTTTATTTGGTGTCAGTGAGTGCTCTCCTAATTGTAAAAATTAACTGGTATTTTTACTGCCTAAATGCTTTATCCATGGTGAATGGACAGAAGGGAAGTGCTAGTAATGTTGCTTATATTCGGACTGAATTGCAGTTTCTTTTGTGTCCAGTATTATAGGCTTTACTACCAAAACTTCCTTCAGAGAGCATTGTCAGATGATTGTGGCAGGTTTTTCATGTTTGTAGATTATATTGCAAGTACAGATAATCATTCAACTGTGTAAAGTGAAAAATCACAGTTATGGTGGTTCATATTCATCTGTAGTGTACCTTTATGCTTTAGTAATGAAATAAGAGATATTCAAGTGTAGCTTACACTTCTACAAGCTTAATTCACACATAAACATTGAATACCGCACTAATGTGCTGTCCCCTTTAAGCCGAGAAATGCAAAGGAAGGAACAGAATATAGATATTAAAACTATGGAGAATGAGAAATGAAAGAAACAGAAAGATGTTTATTTATTTATTTTTTATTTATTTGACATACATGGCATCTCCACTTTTCATGTAGCTATTCTGACTCTGGTCGTAATGAAGAAAATGAAGAAATGTGGAAGTGTTATTTTCATGCATATTTTTTCAATAAATTTGTGTTAGATAAATAAAAGTAAAACAAACCAAATTTTGTGTGTTCAATATTTAAGCCCAATTTAGTTATGAAGGCTCTGCTATTCTTCCTTTTTTCTTGTTTTGATTGGTGCAGAGCGAGGAACAAAGTGTGTCCAAAGCCCAAGGTCACTGGTGGACACAGGAGCGACGTTTGGGGAGGGGGCAGTTCAGGAAAAATTGTTAAAAATTGTAGTGTTTTGAAGAAAACTGACCATTTTTTGCTATTTTAGGGGACCATGGCCCCTTGCCCCCTGCCTCTGCCTGAGCCCAGGGCCATGAATATTGCAAGATCTATATTTACTGCAATAAGCAACAAAATAGCAAAGATGGAAGGCATGAAGTTGGAAGATGTAGATATGTATGATCTGCCGGCAATATCGCTAGGCAAGTACAACTAACATAACCTGCACATACCTAACTATGTCTCGATTTAGTAAGCTAGCCTGTGGCACACCGAGCCTACAGGTCGGTCCCTACCTAGACTACCTAGACATTATTTGCTGTTTGGTCGCCGCCGAGGTCGGACAGCCCCACTCGCTCCAGTGACAGAGCCAGTGTGCTCTCCTACGCGGGTTATAATTGTGGTGTCTGGTGAAAACGTGGAAGTGATCTTTAGAAAGATACTCACTGTGTGGATATCTCGCCACTTGAAACCGGACCGAAATGGAGAACTCGAATGACAACATGTTCCTAATGGTGAACGAGCTTGAACAATATAGCAGGAAGAATTGTATGATCATAAATGGAGTGCCCGAAAGCAGGGACGAAAGCATCATGGGTCTGGTTATGGAGATCGGTCGAATCGTGGGAGTCGATATCAAGGTAAGCGAAATCGACCACGCCCATCGACTGGGCAGAGTTAGCAAGAAGCCTAGGCCCATCATCGTCAAATTCGTGACGTACGGGAAGAGGGCTCAACTTTTCAATGAGAGGAAAAGCATAAGAGAGGCTAACATTCTGGAGGACTCCTGCTTTACATCGGGAATGCTAGAGAACATTTTCTTGTCCAACTGCCTGACACGGTACAACAGTGCTGTTATATACCTCGCCAGAAAACTGAAAAGAGCAAAGGAAGTGGTGGCAGCATGGACTGATTCGGGCCGTATGAAAATTCGCCTTACAAGCGACGGCCCAACGGTTCATATCAGATCTCTCGAAGACCTAAAGGAGGCCACTGGTGATCACCCGGCTTTCGAAGAATTTGATTACAAGACACCCAGGCAAAGAAATCTGGAGGCGGATAACACCCCCACGCGCGTACCTACATCCGCCTCTGCGCGCCGGGACAGGGACATTCTTGGGAGAGCCAGAGGGCGTGACGTTACAGAGGCAAGCGCGCGTTCTGGAGCCAGCGAGCCGAGCACGCCCACCGAAGCAGGGACGGGCAGGCGCACCGCAGCGACCAGGGGCAGCCGGGCTTCCCAGAGTCCTTTGAGCCGAGACCACCCCCGCCAGCGAGCTGCAGCCGCCTCTGGAGCGACCGGCGCGGAGCCGACCGGTGCCTCTCCGGGCGCTTTAGCATGTTGCCAGATTTTCATTGTCAAGCTGTTGACCATGGATGGATCTGGGGCTGGGGTTCAGGGGCATATCGAGGGCAATATTATGCTGAATGTGAGAATTGAGTATGGACTTACTAAACGAGGGCTCCATCTGCTCCCTCTCGCCCAATTAAGACTTGAGGAATGCTTGGGGATGAGGTGGCTTAGTGGATAGCACCCTTGTCTTCTAAGCCACTGGTTCCGGGTTCAAGTCCCGGCGGAGCGTCTAAATAAGTTGATCTGATCTCCAAAATCCCTTCCAACAGGGTGAGAGTTGGCGACGCCGTATTGCCCTGGCAGTTGGTGCGTCGTTAAACCCCAACAATTATTATTATGTTGAGTGATGCTTGGGAAGCGCAATGCATGGTTTTTATTACTTTTATTCATAGGTCTTGACTGATGTACTCTTCTTTTCCAGATTGCTGCAAGGTGTGTCTTACAGTTAAAGGCATACTAAGTTCATATTTTGTATTATTTTTGTGTGTGCATACTTGTGGTAAATGTCTGATATTTTCTCAATCTAGTTTTGTAGGATGCTGCAGCAATACCTTGACGATTAGATAGGTTTCAACGGTATATATATACGTGGTATCATGGCTGAAGTGTATAATAATAGCAGCCATATTCAGTCGAATTCTAAAGAGTTGTTTCCCGTCCATAATGCTTGCCGGGAAGGAGATGTTCAAACTTTGACACAGTTCGTGTCCTTGAGAAATAACAGGAGCCTTCTTGTAACGGAAGATAATCTCTATCACTGGACTCCAATCCATTGGGCTAGCTTTTTTGGACAGGTAAGTACATTTCAACTGGTTTATGTGCCTTGTACCGAACAATTGCATGCTGTTCATTTAAACATTTCCTTTTGTTGCTTTTTTGTCAACAAAACCAGTTTTCAACTACTGGTTTTGTTGCGGCCCGTTTTCAGCAACTGGTTTTAGGTCAACTCGATTTCAGTAACTAGCTTTGGTGCGGCTCGTTTTCAGCAACTGGTTTTGGTGCGACCTGTTTGTAGCAACCGATTTTATTACGACTCGTTTTCAGCGGCTGGTTATGGTGCGGCTCGTTTTCAGCGGCTGGTTATGGTGCGGCTCGTTTTCAGCAGCTGGTTACGGTGCCGCTCGTTTTCAGCTGCCTGCGCTGATCGTTCTGAGGGAGGCTGGTGTGGGAGTGGATACCACAACTGCCAGATTCAAACAGACGGCCGCTCACGTCGCTGCCTTCGCTGGCGCCAGCCACTGCCTCAAATACCTGGTTCACTTCGGCTGCAATGTCAACGCACAGGTATAAACGCCACTTTGTTTGTCCTACCTGTATAGTGGGGATAGCCGGAAATTTGTTGGAATGTATGTGTGGTTAGGTACCTAGTTTTGGTGTTCAAGAATAAGAAGCTCTCTGGCAGATGTGAATTTGAGTTCTAATGGTGGAGCAAAGGGCTTGTCGTGATGACACCATGACCAATGAGTGTCTGGAAAGCTGTATGATTTTCACAGCCCAGAAATATCAGTACTCTACTTACATTTCCGGTATTATTTTTCTTCTTTGTACTTTTGTGATGCTTGTGTGGTACAGTTCCGCAACATTTGATATGTTTTGTATCAAAGGATGAAACATAAATGGAACAATAAGCTTTGCCACTTATGGATTGAGCCACATAAAATAATATTACATGGAAGCAAAGAATATTCATAAAACTCGTTATTATATATTGTGAGTGCAATGTTTATCTTGAAGCCAGTTTCTTCCACGAAGCTAGCGTAATCCCCAGCTGCATATATCGTACCTGTCTTGCAGTGCCCCAAGATTAACACGCGCATTGACGGGGCGGGTACCCGCCCCCCTCGGGTTTTTCGGAGATAGCAGAAAAACGGCGGCGCGTAGCGCCGCCGTACTTGGTATACCTTTTCCTCATCATTTTTACAACTTCTGTGAAAATTTTAAGGTTAGGTCATCTCAGGTCAGGTCACCAGTATAGGTCAAGTGACCCGACCTCAAAAAAGTTTAAGATAGCATAAGCCGGAGCAGGGTGAACTTATCCGATTGAAACTCATATCACATAATGGCCCCACCGAGTTCTCTAAAATATGTTCCGGTATTTTTGATATCGATGACCTAAGGTCAGGTACGAGGCATGACCTCTCGATTGGAAATACATGGGAAAAATGGTTTTTACGGAATAACTCAGTAACGGATGGTGATAGAGCATTTATTTTAGCTGCATTAGACTCGCCTGGGCTTTGCGGTTCTAATGATATGCATTTTATATAATTTGACCCTGACCTGACCTCAGGTCAGGTCAAGTCCTTGATTTGACCTAGCAAGGTCAAATTATATATGATTCGATTCGGCTTGCTAAGAGGATTCATATAGTTCAAGTCGTTTTGCTCTATCTTTACTTGTTCAGATGTAATGGCCGAAAAACTGAATTTACATGTTATCCCTATGACGGGCATGTTTTGACCTCTCGTGACCTTAAATGTGACCTGACAAAAAAATGGTTCAAATGTTTTCGATGGAGAAGTGGATGGGCAGCCCAACGCCGTTCACCGTTTTTCGCTACCTACCGTGGTTCTCGAGATCTTAGGGGGCGGGTACCCGCCCCCCCGTCAATGCGAAGGTGGCTCAGACCCCCGTCAATGCGCGTGTTAACACACGCATTGACGGGGCCCCTCGGGTTTTTCGGAGATAGCAGAAAAACGGCGGCGCGTAGCGCCGTCATACTTGGTATACCTTTTCCCTTATCATTTTTACAACTTCTGTGAAAATTTTAAGGTTAGGGTCATGTCAGGTCAGGTCACCAGTTCAGGTCAAGTGACCCGACCTCAAAATGTTTAAGATAGCATAAGTCGGAGCAGGGTGAACTTATCCGATTGAAACTCATATCACATAATGACCCCACCGAGTTCTCTAAAATCTATTCCGGTATTTTTTATATCGATGACCTAAGGTCAGGTACGAGGCATGACCTCTCCATTGGAAATACATGGGAAAAATGTTTTTTACGGAATAACTCAGTAATGTATGGTGATAGAGCATTTATTTTAGCTACATTAGACTCGCCTGGGCTTTGCGGTTCTAATGATATGCATTTTATATAATTTGACCCTGTCCTGACCTCAGGTCAGGTCAAATCCTTGATTTGACATAGCAAGGTCAAATTATATATCATTCGATTTGGCTTGATGAGAGAATTCATATGGTTTAAATCGTTTTGCTCTATCTTTACTTGTTCAGATGTAATGGCCGAAAAACTGAATTTACATGTTATCCCTATGACGGCATGTTTTGACCTCTCGTGACCTTTAAATGTGACCTGGCAAAAAATGGACCAAATGTTTTCGATGGAGAAGTGGATGGGCAATCCAACGCCGTTTACCGCTTTTCGCTACCTACCGTGGTTCTCGAGATCTTAGGGGGCGGGTACCCCCCCCCGTCAATGCGAAGGTGGCTCAGACCTCCGTCAATGCGCGTGTTAAATTGTCCTCTCCAAGGGTGGAATTCCGAGCAGAAGTTTCCTGCTCAAATACTAGCGGGAAGCCCATTTTAATACATTGCCAACAGGTGTCGTATTGATATGTTCTGGTAGTCGTCAGTGTGTATTGGTGTTTGAGGGCGCGTATAGCCCAGTTGCGGAGAGCGCCCTAAAGCAGACCCCGTTCAAGTTGTTCGGCAGCATTACGTCATCAGGGATGGAGAGGCACAACAGTTACTATGCAGGGCATTGGAGAAATTACACTTTTTCGAAGCTCTAAATAACCTATTTTAGAACTGTATCAACAATACTTATATGGTTGAACAGAAAGCTGAAAGATTTCTATTTGTGAAACCATCAGACGTTTTGCGAAAACTCCAACGAAGAATATTATTTTTACAAATTTTCTAGAGCGTGTCAAAATAATGGCAGCTTCAGCACTAACAGCTGTTTTGAGTAAGACTAATCTCGACTTTGATTGGCTGTTGAATGCTGAGCTGTGATTGGCTGTTGGTGGAACCTGCAGCAGAAGACAATAAACACCGGTGATCTCTTTAGCGAAGGTAAACTTATTTCTCTCGGCTTAATAAAAGCGAATGGATTATAACGAGTTTGCAGGTAATATTTAGACGTTAGTGTTATGGTACTTCTCTTAATCCATGCAGATGGGCACGATTAGAAATTTTCAGCGGGTTTTCGTAACATCAAGCTTCAGTTATTTGACTCCAATGGTCGCATGTGCTACATGGATTCATCCTTCTCGACGCTTCTGCATTTCTTTACTAAGCAGTCATGTGATCAGCGTGTGGGTGCTGATAATCTGAATTTACATGATGAAGGGTATCCAAATTAGCGATTGAGAAGCTAGAAATTGCTGATAGGTATTTGCATATTGTTGCTGATTTATATGTGTCTGTATATTTGTCAAAATCACTGTTCACAGCTGCATAAATTCAAGTAGGCCTGAGTTGATCAAATAAATGAATAAACAAATTATTTGAAGTGTTATGATTTTTTCATTAGATTTACGTAAAATACGCTGTTCGCCGTTGAAATCAGGGTTACTGTCAAATGGGTGAAACAAGTTGATTTCTATTTATACTAGATTGCTGCCAAATACGCCCAAACTTGGTATTTTCCAGCTGATCCTTCCAAAAACTTAGTCTCCTAGAATCTCCTAGAATTTAGTAGGAAGGGGCGGTGACGTCATCAGGGGAGGACTATATTTAGTAGGAAACTTGATTGTACCCTTAGTTAAGGTACCCTGCCCTAAAACACAAATACACACATTCACACATAGTCGTCAATCAGTGCCATTTGAGACCCTCTGAAGAGAGCGTTCGTGTGGTGTGCCCTGCTGGTAGGACTACCTGGGCGAGACGCCGCTGCACAAGGTGGCGCGGTCGGGCACCTCGGAGTGCGGTCGGGTGCTGGCCGAAGCCCGAGCGCTGGCCACCGTGTCCAACACCAGTGGGCAGACACCGGCCCAGCTGGCCGCCGCCTGCGGCCACTGGGAGACCGCCCGACACCTGGAAGCTTACCAGCTGTCGCAGTCCGGCTGCAATGGTGAGCTCGCCGCCTTCGCCGTCTGGTGCGGTCCAGTGTACCGGGGGTGTCAAGCTGGAAATGGAGGTAGGTTAAATGGAGCAGCGACTTGTTTGCTCGGCGTAAGTGTGATGGTATCATGCTGAGATGATTTTGACTAGTTTCAAGGTTAATCTCGATTCTTGCATACCATCATTCCGTGATAGATTGTTAGCTTGTCTATAGGTCGAGTTACTGCTTGATCCATACGTGAAGTCAGCGTTCTGCAGATCACCTTGATGTACGCACGCTGGTCGTGTGCCCGCTGTAGCCTCTAAGTTGTGGCTACCGACAGGTGGGGTGCCACCGGTACCGACTGCAGCTGTGGCGATACCGCCCGGTCTGAACGGAGGTCACCTGCCCGCGCGCGCCGTCGTTGCCGCTGGGCCGTGGTGCTACCAGCCGCCGCCGGCGCTTGCCCTGGCCACGGCCGACGCAGTGGGAGGCGCCACCCCGCGGCACGCTGCGGAGGTGGAGATGGACGACGCTCCCACCGCACAGAAACGGGGCCTCGACACCGAGGTAGTTTTTGAAGACCAGAAAAGGCGACGTCTGGGAGGTAAGGAAGTGACACTTGACATTAATGTGTGGAGAGAGTGAGGTGTGCCCCCGTGATTTGTGTGTGGTTGTCGGTGAGATTTGCTTAGGCCGTAGTGACTGTTGGTGTCGTCAATCTTCTGTCGTTAATCTTCTGATGAATGTGTCTCATGTGTTTTTTCTTATGCTCTCGTGTGAAGAGTGAATGCCCTTTCGTCAGTTCACACTGTGACGGTCTATAAATGGTTCGTATTCGCCTAAGAATATCGAGCCACGTATTTGTTATATTGTATTGTAGAGGATATGCAGAAAAAATACCTAAATTGTTTGAATTGTTAGGATCGGGATTTTTTTACTTGACTTAGTGAGGATCCCAACTTTTCCCCTTCTGGCTGCAGTATATTTTCTGCGATGAATGATACAGTGAGCAAGGGAATGTGTAAAAATAAAGACGAATAGGCGCAAACGAAAAGCGGTGGGGTTCAAACTTGAGCTGCAAAAGGGCGTGCTGGTAAACTTTCTTTGGAAAGGTCTTGTTCCCTACGGCGATGCTGTTATGACAGCACTCGAGGCCAACGATGGAAACGCCGATGTTTCTATTAACCTGTCCGAAATGTATAAGCATATAACGCAATTCGTAGGAAGGCATATTCTATACCTCTACCATCTGAAGATATCACAATGTACATACTATGTCAGTGGCTATTTTATATTCATGGTTCTGAACTTGGGGTAACACCAACAGGGCGATTGATCCAATCATGCAGCTATTATTTTCAAAAGCTCTTGTTTTAGTATCATGTGAAATTTATTATATTTGTGGAGAGGGTGTGCTAATTTCGTATCCAATTAAATCGCGGAAACGTAAGCTATGAACTAATGCCGATTCCTTTCTGCTTTAACAATGGGTGAGAACATTTCCCTATGTAAAATATGAATCAGGTTTGCTTGGCGGAAACCGCTTGCGGAAAACTTACTAATTGAAAGCGCGCTATTGCATTCGTCAGTTTAAAGGAGGCTGTGTCCGGCATTATGGAGTTAACGGGAACATGTGAATTACATACTTTTTCAGCGGGGAGAGGCCACTTCTTTTGACGAGAGACCGGTATTATCAAACCTTGGTGTTGGGGGGGGACTGGTTGAACTGTAGGACCTGGGCAGCCACATTGCTGGCTATACTCACCACAACTCACCGGTTTCTTCTACAATTTGTCATAACTACAGCAGCCGGCGGTCAGACGTTCGGAGGAGGGAACACAGAGGTGCTGGAACCTCCCCTCCCCGCACACCTTATTTAAATGCCCGGCTCAGTTTTGGGGACGATGGAAAACAGCCAGAAATGGCGTGTCTCTTCGACGTGACTGTTCCTTTACCAAACTGCCACTCTCGCTCGTCAGTTCAGAGAGGATTTTGCTAGCCGACCACATCCAGCGGGCCTATCTGAGCACTCTAGCCAGAGGAGACTATCGTGTCAAGCGGACGTACTGGTGAGCTCCCCAGGAACGCGCCTCGACACGGGACTGATGCAGAATCCACACCACTTAACAAGTTGGTCTAGGTCATGACAGGTTCTCGGAATCAAACCTGCAGGCGTGCAGACACATCTGTGATTATTAACTAAGCATTGGTGAAGATCCTAGGGCGATGCCTTTGTCCTTCAGAGAATAGGCAGCCACATTTAAGATCACAAGCAGTAGAGGATACAGCTGAGGTCGTCGTCTTGACAGATCAGCTCAGACTGAGGAGACAGCGCACTGTCCAGCTTGTGCGGCTACGAACCCACCACCGCCTGTCTCCGCGAGGGAAGCATTGGAAGAGGTGGAAGCTGAAGGTCACAGCGCGGGAGGGACGATCTCCAGCAGCACCAGGGTGGAGCTCGTCGCCACCGTCCAGGGGGTGAGGAGGAGAATCCGCCGGTTTCGCATCAGCAGCGACCCCCGGGCCAGTCTCAGAACTCCTCAGCGACCCCAGTGCCCCCGGATAAAGCGGTCGGAGACAACACCTGGCAACACTCTACCAGCCGGGGCTCACTCATCGACCTCCGATAAACTCCCTGGACATGTGGGTCGGAGGGCAATGAGGCTGAAGACGCACTCGCCAATCGGGCCGCAGTGTAGCGGAGTACGCTTAGGAAACAAACCCTCTGGACTTGTAAGGTGCCTGCACTGCTCTCAGGAGGTAGGAGGCCTACACAGCTGACTGTGCGCCGGTTCCCCTTTTCCTGACCCCCTCCCTCGACCACGATGAGATGTCAAGATAGGACAGATCACTATGTCCCAACTCTGAGTGGCTAAGTCCCCACTGACGCTTCACTCTTCACGCCATCGGGAGAGCCTCGGATTCGCTCTCCAAGGACTACGGAGCGGAATACAGCGCCTGGTGCATCCTCTTGGACTGGCCAGCCTGCGCGGCTGCTAGGCAGTGCATCCGGGGAGACCCGCTACCCTGAGGAGAGGTGGTTCTGGGGGATAGCAGCACGCAGAACATCCAGGATTTCCTCCGATGGGTGGTTTGTACCAACCCTCCGGCCGACCCGGTCACGGCGGGACCTCGTGCGGGGGGGTCGTGACGTGAAGAAAAAGAAGAACAAGAGGGTTTGTGCTGCTTGAGGAGAGAGAAAGAGACGGAGGAATGCCTTTAAAGCAACGTCCATGCGCAGGAGCAGTAGTAGACCCGCTCAGCTGATGGTTTTGTTGAGACGACTGGGAGAGCCGAACAATCCCCTCCTTTCAGAACTGACGGTTAGGAACTTCATGAGCAGTACGAGGAGTCATCTGCTATGTGGTGTGTTCGTTCTATCTGCCGGTTCCCCCTTATTTTACTATCTTATGATTCACTATTTTAAAATTTTATTGTTATCAGCTGGCGCCGTCGAAGGCGAACATTTTTCGTAAATGCCTGGCTTTAATCATATTTTCTACTGGTTTTAATGGTGGTAACCCCATTGATGTCTTCTTACAGTGTTTCTTATGTGTGTTGGAGTGTTTGTAGTGGTGCGTTGTGTTGTACGTTGTCTTCTCGTGGAGTATGATTGTCGTATAAATGCGCCGTTTTATGATAACCTGACATGTGCCAGGATTCAGACAAATTATTTTGCATTTCCAATTGTTTGGGTAAAACCTCGTCCGGAATTTTCATTTCCTTGAAACGCATCAATGAGTTGTCTGAGAACCTTTGCGCAAGAGTTTACAAAGGACGAGGAAATCGAGCTTTTAATACTTTGTGAAAGTTTTATTTTGAATCGCAAAACTTGACTCAAAATCAAAGAATTGTAAGATGTTCCCTGGCCTCTCCCCTCGAATCCGGAAATGTAAAAAACACTGAAGATTATATATTCGGGCACAGCCCTTCATCAGAATCGTGGAGTAAATATCAATAATTCTCAGTCCTAGTATAGCCAGACCTCGAATTCAAGGTCGACCTCGAATTCGAGGTCTGGCTATACTAGGACTGAGAATTATTGATATTTACTCCACGATTCTGATGAAGGGCTGTGCCCGAATATATAATCTTCAGTGTTTTTTACATTTCCGGATTCGAGGGAGAGGCCAGGGAACATCTTAACAACTCATCATCATGCTCCTCGCCGCAGCACTTCAAAACTTACCAAAATCAAAGAATATGCTCTAATCTGGCGATAATAATACAGTTTCTAATAGATACATTGACTATTTCCCCAATGGTATCTCATTGGGGTTATATACTAAATCCCTTGTCGAATCTTGGCACATGTCTGGTGGAAAATCGTATTGAAAGATGTGTTGTATGCTCTCCTGTGCGCAGCTTTAGAGGAGTCTCTGCTCTGCTCGGCGTTTGCTTCGCTTTTGTAGCGCCCTCTGCCGAGATGTGTAGGGAGCTGCGATGGCGTCTACACGCCCGACGGTGCCGCGCTGCCCGCGAGGCTGAGCACGGGGCCGCGGGCCGGGCGCCGGCACCCGCCCTCGTGCCCTAGGTACAGTGGAACCGACGGCCGCCCCCGCCCAGGGCGACGCCGGCCCTCGGTTACCAAACCGCCGGACCTTGGTCTGGATATTTTAAAGGCCGTGCCTGATAAAAGGTTGAAGCAAGGAAGTTGTATTAGTTCAATATTTATTGGTAGACAATCTTAAGGTGTTTGTTGAATGCCATTCTGCGGGGTTTAGGCTCCCTTTAATCGTGAAAAATAATCACTCAAATGTCTTGAAACCAATCCCCTTCCAATAGAGACATTCTTTACTTAAATGGCGCAGAAGCAAGTGAAACGACCAAAGATTGCACACCTTCAAAGACAACGAATAGGTCTAGCTGCCGCAGGATTATGAATGGTTATCTTCAGATGACCACGAATGGTTCCTTGGTATTTTCGACGTAAGCGTCGGATAGGTCCGAGAGAAGAGAACTCGGATGTGTCAATGGTGAAAGGTGCAAAATGGAGAAGTTTGAGGACAGTTATGCTTTAGGTGTGGGCTGATATAGTCTCTTGCATTTTTTTGCCACAATAATTTTTTAGAGAAGAGAAGATATGTCATTTTGTGGCTCAAACGCTAATACTCATTCTAGGCTTATACCAGTGAACTCACAATTACTAGATGTCGGGAAACTGATAGCCCCAGGATAAGACTTCGTCTCGTTTCCCTGCGGACAAATCCAGAGCGGCGCTGTCGAAACCTCTGTCAGAGCATCTTGGGGTGTTGACTGCCTCCGTCGCCGACCCTTGTCGAAATGTTGGATCGGAGATCAGTTTTCGAGATTATGAACAATTAATGATTACGACTCCCGATTTCCGAATTCATGATTATGAAAAATTCCTTGTTTCGATTCCACAAGGCGCGTGGCGTTTTAGGGCGCGCCGACATGTGGGGCCATACGGCTTGTTCCACAAGGCAATGCCAGCCGTATTGAAGAACAGCAGGCGCCTGCTCCTTCCAGGAGGCGCACTTTACGAAGCATATATTGCTGCCATGACATTATGGAGTCTGTTGTGGCATGTAGCGCATCGGTTTTGCCTCACTACTGAGAGTAGTCGCGTAAGTTATACAGCTTCCGACGACCACAGCTGGAAATTCTTCAAGGGTCACAAGTTGCCGCGAAAGGAAGACTCCCCCAGCTAAGAAGCTCAGGTTCATCTAGTCGCTATTGGTGCCGCAAGGGGACACAACAGTTAAGAAAACGGGCTTGAAAATGTTTCCGACGAAGCTCAGTGGGCATGCAAGACAACCGTTGTCACTAATTGACCTGTTGATTGCGCCTGAATCCGCTCAATATTTGCTCCCAGCCGATGTTCGCAGGAGAGTTCATAGCGGGCGTTTGCAACGACAAGGATAGCCAGGACCACGGCTCCTAAATATATAGGCCAGGGCTGAGGCGACTTCGTTCGATGGCAATTGTTTGGTGGGGCTCCGTTTCACGCCATTTTACTACAAGTGTGGTGTCAGGGCTGACGCAGTCCCTAGGTGCTCATCACGGCATCCATGAAATACTTCAAAATACAAATATAGTACTCGAGCTCATAAGACACCGGCAGCTCTTGGAGCCGCAGCTCCGTCTGTCTTAACGGACGGTGACGAGTAATGCCATGTACGTGAACTGGAGAACGCTGCGACGTCGCGGTACCCACGGAAGGAAAAAAGATAGCGCTGACAGCAGTCAAACTTTGAGATAGATCTGGAAGACAATCTTTCAACAGGAAATATTTTGATTACAAGAAGTTCGGAAACAAAGGATTGTGTTTGAGAAACAATTCAGTCGTTTCACATATGGAACATGCTGGACTATCGAACAGGATGAGGTCGACTAGATGGAGAGAACTGATGGTTAATAATCGTCAGCAGATGTGGCATCGCATCAGCGTCTAGAAGATAAGTGGCCCTGCTGGGAACGCAGGGGATGCTGATGCAGATGGATGCTCAAATTCTCAGGATTCAGATGTGTGCCAGTGACGTCCGCAGAAGTGAGGCTTTTCACTGGAACCGTCAGAGAGATAGAGCAGTAAAAGGACTGAGAAGTATTGAAAGCAAAAGGGCAACCGGTCCGTTAGGGCCCCAAAGTGAGGGGAAACAAGGCCCCTTCCCCCACTTATGGAAGTGTGATGGGAGCGGCATCTGCCCTGTCTCTTCCCCTCGTTTGCAAGCCAAGGTTTGGAAACGGAGGCATTCTTGTCAAGCGCATGCCGTTTATTTTATTTCAATTGTATTTTCTCATGTTATAACTATTGTTTATTTGTATTGTTTGGAAGAAACCGTTTCAAAACTTTCAGAGATGAGAAAATAATTCAAACTCCCTAGATGTTTTAAAACATTTTTGATTTGGAAAAAGAGGACCAGGGTCCTCACAATTCAACGAATAGTCATTATGGCCTCCGTTTTCGGTTGTACTCATCCATGGCTTCACAGATGCTAAGAATAAGCCTTATTTGGTCAATTTGAGATAAAGATACGTGACCTTGACGTAGCTGGTGTGATTTCAGGGTATGGTGTACCCTAAAAACGTTTAATTTTTATAGAAAAAAACGTTTAAAATGGAGCATTGTGAATGTTCACCAAAATCATGTTGGCTTCTTGATGTAAAAAATGGCAAGTTTATAGCCCCGCTCCTATAAGATTATGATTCATATCTGACGAAAAAAACCGTAGTTGGCTGATATTTTTCTCGAAACAAGAGTATATTTTGTGGTTAAATGAAATAGTTGGATATCGGTTTCTCCACACTAGTTCAATGTTTAAAGTTTTAAAGAGAACGTGCACCTTCATAATGGGATTTGAACTACGAGCCATGGGATAGGGCATGTCGAAAAACCAGTTGATCAGAATGTCATCTTCTCCAAACTTTACTGTTCAAGGAGAAAAAAATTCACCGCTCACCAAGCCCACCTCCCCGGGTGGCCATGTGGTTTGAGTCGAACTTAGGAACGTGACGTAACTTGGGGGGCGTGACGTAATGTCCGCTGCGCCGACAAATATTTGTTGCTTCGACCTCTTTAAAACCTACGTGCTAAATTTGCCTTCTGTGCTCGCGACTGTAAAGGCGTATAACTTTCTCCAGTGACCAGTTTGAAACGTGGAATATGTTTGAATTTGTCAAAAATAGCCGAAATCGATGCCACTTTGGTTCCTAATAATGACCTATGTTAGTTCCATTTCTATTCGTATTAACTTGTGGCGTAAATCAAAGAGGTTCATTCTGACACAAAGTTGCCAAATCGTACGCTGGGTTAACGTCATGCGATTTGGAGATTTGTTTACCTCTAATATAGGAAAAATTCATGAAAAAAATTATTTAGCTTGACTGCCACTTTTCAGCGTACCTACATAAGTCGAATAATGATAAAAAGTGATCATAAGATGATGAAGTCCAATAATAAATAATAAGTTATAATAAAGTCCATGTCCATTACTTTCAATAAAGATTTCCCCTAAAACCACTGGTCTGGAATTGCACGAATGTGCCATATTCCCCTTTAAGACATTTTATAGCTTCTATGCTCCCCTTTTTATCCCCCGGCAGTGACTGGAAATCGTAAATTAAATAATTTTCACAAAACAACTTTGTTTTGGGTGCAAGCCACTGTTCTGGTGGTTGAGCTTTCTTCAACCCCCTTTTGCCCCAGTGTGCGCTCCGTGACTGTTGCCAGCTGACACGCGCTGGCTGACCTGCAGGCCCGCAGGCGACTGAGCCGTGGCGACCTGTCGGACACCAGTCCTTCCCGGACCCGCGTCACCTGGCCTAGGTGCAGCTGCCCTCGTCGGGATCCCTCCACTCGGCGTGCGCAGAACATGGTGAGGTCGCACTATAATGTCTCTCTGGTGCTAGTTTGCATCATCATGCGTGATGTTAGGCCACATCGTTCCGACAGCCTTTCACGTTTTTTAAGTGATGAGCCATTTTTGTTCCACCTACCTTTTAAGTTAACCTTTAAATAATTGATTTTACCAACAAATAAACTGCAGCCTAAACCCGGTGGAGTCCTGGCCGTAACCAACCACACCAATTTCCTCATCTTTTTGGTTGCAAGACCTATGAGTGGGCCCTGCAGCTGCAGTAAAAGCTGTTAAGACAGATACGATGTGATGTCAGACTGCATTTTCCGCGCATTAGGTTTCTACTGTCTGAAGCCTGTGTGAATATTTCAATTGTTTTACGCTGTGTGAACGATGGTCCCGTTTTCGCATGGGTCGTAGCGATTTATTTGCGTTCACCTGTTCCATTTAATCCAGACATGATCAGTCCGGATCATGTTTCTGGATTCATCTGTACGATTGTGCTGTCTGAAGGCTGCGGCCGCATCTAATGCCAATGCGTGTTTCCCAGGACACCTCGTGCTCAGCATACTGCCGGCCGGCGATCCTGAGGCACAGAGAAGACAAGAAGACGCGTTGGCGCCGGGCCGATTCGTGCAGAAAGCGTGCGTTACAGCAGCATAGTGTGTTCATCGCCTTAGCTGAAGGTTGGTGCTCATGCAGGCAGAAGACTGTCATAAAGAGTATTGCGTGGTAAGCGGAGCTAGGGGGCGGAGTCTGAGCATGTGCGCCTGCTGCAGCGCATATCCACCCCCAGACGCTTCTCAGAAGATGTCTCCAGTTGTGAGTAGTGGTGAAGCGCTTCTGTTTTTCAGTCCTTTCGCACGATTTGGTGTTAAGTTCCTGATTCCGTTCTCGGATCACTACGCTGTGCAAACCTTGTGTGTATTTATTCTTGAATGCCCGTTGTCCAGGGCCTGCCTCGTTTTCTTTTCATATCACGATGGACGTTATTTTCAGAGTCCAGTTTCGGGCCATTTTTTTCGAACTCTGACGTGTTTCTATGTGCAACATCTTTGCTTCATGTGTACATATTAGGGAGTGTTCATTCAGTATCATGTGCCGCTGGATCGTTTTAAGTCTGGAAACGCTACGTGTACTATAGTAAGCTAAAATCGCTTTCTCGCTGTCTTACGTGAACTTCAGTGAACCCCATAAAGCGCACTTTGTGGATATTGTGTCGACGCTCCCTCCTAGCACACAGGCTCGGTTTAGATAATGCCAGTGAGGGGATTATGGTTGGGATGTTGTGCTCTCTTCCACACTGTGTTGTGAAAGGCGCGGGCACTGAAGAAGGTGGGTGTCTTTAGCCGTGCGGTAAACCGTCGACAGCAGGCTTCTTAGTTGCAAGAGGATAGATCCGGTGAATGGTGACGAACACAGGCTATCGTTTAAAAGCTTATAATTCGCAGTATGGTTGCGGTGCCTCTACTGTCGCTGCCCCAGCGTGAACTATGCCTGACGATGTATTGCGTAGCTGTGTAAACTAAATAAACTTAGACCAGGCTCCATTCTGCGTGAGTTACGATAAACACAGCCGGACTGGTGCTGTGTAAGGACGGGCGTCCCGTTTGTATTAACCCTCGCACGAGAGGTTTTCCCGGAGTATATGGTGCTTTTGATTGAAAGAGCCTTCATGTTACCATTTTAGCTAATTTGATTTTTGAGAGGGTGCGACAACTCTTCAATACGGGTTTTGCGGTTGAAATGTGGTTTTGTTGAACACAATATTGGAGAAGTGATTATATCACCTCTCAGAATGCCTTTTCGCTGTAAAAAAAAATATTGATAAAACTTACATCCCACCGGCAGCATGAATATGGCTCCGCAGTAAACGTTGGAGATGACGCGGTTAGGAAACAGGTATCGCGCAAAAATCTGGGTGGGGGGGGGGTAGGCGCGGATCCATGATTTCGGCCGGGGACGTCCACCAACCGCGCGTTTAGCCGGGCGCGCCCGGCTGGCCCAGGGGGCGCAAGCTCCCACCCCTTCCCCCAGATCCGAGCATGGGGGTAATGCCAGATTGTAGACTTGAGTAGGTTGACCTTGGCATAGACGGTTCCAGGATTACCGATCGGTGGGGGGAGGAGGCATTGGACCCGGGTGGCTCCACTCCTGGACGGCAAATCCTATCGTGGGGGCGGCCATGCCCACATCCTGGAGGGGGCGGGGAAGCGACATCTCAGGGGAAGAGTGCCATGACCATTTCAGGAGGCGCCAAGTGTCGGTCGGAGGGAGTGTTGCCCCCTGGTACCGCCTATTGACGTCCAGTTTGCCCATGTGATCTTGTCAGGTTACTGGCGAGGTCTTCTTGGTACCAGGAACGTGAACGGTGCAGTGCCGGAAATAAAGGTGTTGCATCAGCCCACTGATGCCCCCGCAACGATACCGTTTTGATCATCGCTCCGTCATTCCGGGATCGTACAGAGCCAGAGCTAGTCTAGAGCCGCATTGACAGGGGTTGCGAAATTGTAGGATCCCAACCCTACATACATCAATTAACCGGAATTGCTGTTTATGGGGCCATTTATCACCCAGTGGGAAAGGAAGCCGGCAGACAAATGGCTGTGTTTCATGCAGTGAATCAGCGGCTGGTGCAGTGTGTAGATCGAAAATACTAATTTAATTTAGTGGGGGCTAATCAACTGATCGCAAATCCGCATCCCGAGATTGGCCACGGCCGGATCAGCGATCCGAGCTCAACAGGTGAACAAGAAGCGCCAGCCGCGGTTTTGTGAGGCGCTGAGACGGTCATCGGCGATGCAACGTCTTGGCTTTCGCAAGCATTGACGTGGCGCACCTGTGATGAAAATGGTGCACTTCTGTATGGAAAACGCGAGTCTCTTGGGCTCGATTTTTGCAAGATATACATTGTCTTCTGGGAAATTCTTCAATCATTTCAGAGGTAAGATCAACATAAATTGTTCGGTATTGTGATTTGTGCTTCTTTTTGCAAATGTCAACTCACGGATGGTGTTGGTATCTCCTGCCGCATCACTGTGAGTTTCGTCGTTCAAGGTTATTTCTGTTTGTCAGCGTTGACATTAAAAAACCCAATCATTATAAAATTTGACTGAAAACAAAAACAAATTGTTCAGCTGCATCTTATGTGAAAGTTCACATGTGGTCAAAGCATAAACGGACCCCAAGTTTAATTCTTACTAGAGCAAAAAGTACATAAATTTGGGATCCATAGCTATCTGCCAGTATGCAAAGTATGGCATTTTCGACAAGATCTTGTCGGTGCAAGTGCCCTTGGTGACAGGAGCGAGTGGTGCGAATTTTATCAACCTGGTGCAAATTTTTGAGACTGGTGCGAGGAAGGTGACACTTAAAAGCAAGCAAATACTGGCTAAATGGTTATGAAGACACAGGAGAGGCCTTATAAAAACTCCTCAACTAACTAACTAATAAGAGAGGTAGCATTGCATCGTGTCAGTAGGAATGGGTGTGTTTTTCTCCGTGGTATATGATAGATTGGGGTGAATTTTTGGTGGCTGGTGGTGCAAGAATTTTAGATGGCTGGTGTGACTCATCTGGCCTGCTGCCATACTTTGCAGACTGGGTTATCTGCATCATATATTTCTAGAGAAATGTAAGCCATGCCCAAAGGAGGAGAGGCCATGTATTTGCAGAGGGCTAAAGTAAGGATTTGAAATGTAACATTTTAAGCTGATAGCTGTGTAAGTCCATATCTTAATTTCCATATCGGAGAGCTGATTTGGATTGGACTCTTGAGCAGGATAAATTGTGGAGTCATTGAGTCCATGATGTGCAATTTCCCCAGCAACACAACTGGACATTTATGAAGTTGTCCTTTGCTTCAGAAAAATACCTATTTTGTATAGAAATGATACATCACTGGAACTCTGTGGATAATATTTAGTGCTGAGAGAATAGCTCTTTGTGGAATTAATGCCTACACATTGGATCCTGATCAGCAGTCCAGTCTGTACCACATTTTGGCCTTGGAAGCTAATTCAATGAGAGAGAAAAATTCAAAATGCATGGTCCTATAGAGTTGCAAGGAAAGAAATAAACAAAATAAAGCCTTTGACCAGCTGTAATATTTTGTACTTTTCCACAGCTATGTAGGATGCTACACATAAAATCATGTACATTATGAGTTTGAAATTAACACCTCAGCTATTAATGCATGTGCTAATTGTGTTGGAACACAATTATTGTCAATTGATTATTGTTCTTGGGATAAATTACATCTGTTGTTACCACCACCTAAGCTACAATAATACCTATAGGAATGTTATATTTTAGCTACTTGTTTATTTTTCATTTTTGAATGATATATTCTTTGCTATATTTTTAGCTGCTTGTTTTTTTTCATTTTTGAAAGATATATTAGGGTATGGTGTGGTGTGAATGTGGTTTTACTAATAAAGTTCTAGAGTATTTTGAATTGTATTCTCAAGATGATTCTGGGTCTCCTTATTAAAAAATATTCAGTCTGAAATTATGGGGACTTTTCTGAGAATCATACATTTCAAAACTTTAACATACAATATAGAGTATTGTGCTTCCACTGTATTGGATATGGTTGTGTCAAACATTTTATGTGCCAACCATGCATTAGCTAAGTGTGGAAAACAGCTTTTCTGAGCGTGGTGGACACATAAAGTCTGTTCCAGTAGCTCTTCCAATGTCCTTCCCAGAAGAGCAGAATGCTCTATTCTTACTTTGTATTGGGCAGTAGAGTTCAGTAGTCTTGTGACTCTTCTGGAAGAGGGTGGAGGAGGTGCTGGAAAATGCCAAATGTCCTTGTAGTTTTTGTTGACAAAAGGTTGACTTAGGTCACTCAAGATATCAAGCTCCCCAGGCCCAGACCAGGTCCACTCTTGGATTCTTCATGATGCATCTACATCACTATGTGTGCCATTGTCTATTATTTTCAGGAAGTCATTGGATGAAGGTGAGGTACCAAAGGAGTGGAAGCTCGCAACAGTGGTGCCTATCTTCAAGCAATGCAGCAAACAAGATCCTGGCAACTACCATCCGATAAGCCTAACCTCCATTCCCTGCAAGGTTCTAGAGTCTGTTGTTAAAGATGCTTTGCTGCGCCACCTAGTTTCACAAAACCTCCTGTCCCCACATCAGTATGGCTTCTGTCCCAAGCGCTCTTGTGAGTCCCAGCTTCTTGAGGTACTCAACAACTGGACCAGGCTTCTAGAGGAAAACAAACCAGTTGATGCTATCTACCTTGACCTGTGTAAAGCCTTCGACTCGGTCCCCCGCCAGCGACTTATCATGAAGATTAAATCATATGGCGTCCGAGGCAAGATACTTCAGTGGATTGAGAGCTTCCTAGCCCATCGATCGCAGCGCGTCATCGTCCGGTCGTCTTTCTCCGATTAGGTCCCGGTTGCGAGTGGAGTACCGCAGGGTTTGGTCCTGGGGCCGCTCCTCTTTTTGGTTTATATCAATGATTTGCCTGATTGTGTCTCCTGTGGAATCAGCATGTTTGCCGACGACACGAAACTGTCTGCCAGTGCTAGCTCTCAGCCTTCTGTAAATGCCCTCCAGTTAGACATTCAGAATGTACTCCACTGGTCACTGAAGTGGCAAATGCCCTTTATTAACAACAAATGTGTTGCCATTCACATCGGCAATCTGAACCTAGGGCTATACCTGCACCGCATCGGCCGCCTCCCGACGCCCGCCTGCCAGCAGTGTCCTAACCGCGAGTGCCCCGCCGCACGATGCATCGTGTGCCGAGAGGGGCCGGACACCCCGGAGCATGTCTTGCTTCGGTGCCCCAGTCTGGCGGGAGCGAGGCTTCGCCTATTCGGCACTATCTACCCCGACTCGACGCAGCTCCGGGACGGCGGGGCCGTGGTGGCCTTGGCCCGCGGCTACCGGACTCACCAAGAGCCCCTGGGCTACGGCCGGCCGTAGGCCGGCCCGGGGAGGACAACAACACAACAACAACAACAAGGCACACCTACGTGATGAACGGCACATTCCTCCAGAATGTTGAGGTGGAAAAAGATCTCGGAGTGCTGATTGACACTGAACTGAAGTTCAAACAGCAAGCAGCCTCAGCTGTTCTGAAAGCCACAAGAGTACTCGCGGCTGTTAAAAAGTCCATGGCTTATCTTGACACAGGCACGCTTCCATTCTGTATAAATCACTCGTCCGCCCTTTTCTGGAACATGGCAACGTGATTTGGGACCCGTTTAATAGGGCTGACCAAATTCTCCTGGAAAGGGTTCAGCGGCGTGCCACTCGCATGATCGGTTCTCTTCGGGGAATTCCCTATACAGACAGGTTGCGTATCCTCAAGCTCCCACCGTTGTACTACCGACCGCGACGTGGCGATATGATTCGAGTGTACCAACTTGTCTACGGGATAACCGACCAGGATTATGCCCATTTCTTCGTAGTCGACACCCAAACTCGCACTCGAGGCCATCCGTGGCAGCTTGTTAACCTTTTTGCCTAACTTTTTATTTTGATTATCGGAAATGAAAAAATCGAAATACGATGGAAAATAACAGAAAACGGGGAATCGTTGACGGTAATCGGACGCAGATACACAGTGAGCATGCACGCAGCCACCACCATGCCGCCACACAAAAACAGTTATGCCAGTTTGTAAATGATAAGTTGTGGTATCATAAAGATACCTGCCAGAAACGGGTTAAGCCGGATGCAGTCTCCAGAGTTAGGCGTAACTTCTTCGGTGCCAGCATGATGAATGATTGGAACCCTCTGCCATTGTCGGTTGTCGCAGCTCAAAGCCTGAATCAGTTAAAAAAATCTGCTTGACACCCATTGGGCCACCTTCATGTACCAAGTTCCTGAACTTGTCTGATACCGATGCATCCTATCCTCCTGCCTCAGGAGGACAACTTCTTAGCCACCCTCAGGTCTCTTTTCCTGAAGAAGATCGCGCCGAGACACTAATATCCTGAGCTCGTCGGAGAATCGGAGCCAGCGGGCCATTGTGGTCCCCAAAATTCCGAAATCGTTAGGTAAGGTAAGGTAAGGTTACCAATACCACAATAGGTTTACCTTTGAATCACCTAACAAAACCCCAAATTTTCCGTTTATGTACTGAAATCCCAAGGGAGGTGTCCCAAGAGTGGGGGTAAAATAAATATTTTGCTGTCAAATGTGAGTGAAATGTGTGTATTCAGTATTTGAAGTTGTCTGAGGAGATATATCGCGAGTTGAACATCTTCTCAAATCCGTTATTCACGAAGTATTCATGACTCCATTGTTTCTGGATAGTGCCCTCCCTGATCAGAATTCTTGGACCCGCCTATGGCCGACATTATGTATTTCCATAATATCATCACTTGGAGAAGGCAGCAAACCCCTGAACCGACTGAGTGACTGCAGGTACCCCTTACACCTTGCACAAGGCTCTGCACCGGCCCTGGACGACAAGAGCACAGCACTAGAGTGATGCTGGGGCAACATCTGGGATGGTTGGAACTAGGCATTCTAGCCCACTGGGGAATGCAGAGGGGAGCTAAGGGGCCCATGGCTCCCAAATGGCGAATTTTTGGCCGGTTTTCTTTAAAAAACAATGTTTTGCGATTTCTCCCGAGTCTCCCCCCCCACCCCAACGGCGCTGAGATTCTGCACTGCCTCTCCCAGAAAAAGTTACAGGATTCTCACCATTGTGCCTTGTACGCAAATGTGTCCCTGGCGGCCAGTATCTAGTAGATGAGGTGGAGTGAAAACACCCAGGTAGTTCGACGTCCCTACATCGGATCCCTCGTCAGGATGGTGACCGAAGCTGAAGGAGCCGTCGTGTAGGCTGCTTTAGACTGTTGACAGGGACAAGAACATTCAGTGTCGGGTTGTGCTTATTTTTGTGTGGTGAGGGGAAACCCTGATGCTGTGTGTGTTATAACTTTCTTCGCGCCCATGTTACTAATTTATTCAAAATCTGCTTGTGCCTGTGTTTTGTATGTAGCGTGGGGCCGAGTAAGTGTGACAGTTGAGACTCTATATTTCACGATACTTGTCTTTGTAATTTATCGGAGGATTTTGTGCTTGTGGTTTTGGATCCATACACGTATATTAACAGTAAAAACATATTACACAAAGAATACACGCCTAGTCCTAGGTAAAATTACGCGTGCACCCCCGGCGCGGGGCCCCTAAGCAACGCCGGGAGGCGGTTAAAATGAGTATCTAAGAATCGTGAGGTGTTTTGCCCATTGTTTACTATTTACTCTATGTACTATGTTTATATTTTATTTGCATGTGATTCATTTTTGGCACGCTTGTTTTTCAGAAGTTTCAACATGCATAGTGAGACAGCAGGCGGACCAGCAGACGCTTGTGAAGTCAGCTGCTGCAGTACAAACGTCTTACGGGCAGCCATTCAGCTCTACCCATCCTCACCTAGTCAAAGATGGAGAGGTTGGTCTCTTCAGTGTGTGGTGAAGTTTATCATTTAACAAAATAGAGTAGTGTGTATCGTAAGAGATGTGATAATGTTGCGGGAATTCTGGATAAGGTCTTCGTTTGTATATTTAGAATACTGGCATTCAGTGATGTTGTCTACGATTTTTCATGAAGGATCACGTTGCCGTTGAGTTTGTAACTTTCCATTTCCCGACCTTGGTTTCACTCGATGTTTGTATGATTCTGGTTTTCAAATGTTGGTCGTGCACCTATTGACAATGATTGTGATGTCTAAAATATCGAAGGTGGTCTAGGAGTATTCTTTAGGCCAGTTCTTACCACACGACGCTTTGGGGTTTGTAGTTTAGATACCGATTTATCTGGAAGGGACACGGTTGCATTCCCCCTCATTTTTCTACGCGCACTGAATATGATGCCTTAGACGTTGTGTGTGGCGACTGACCAGCGTGCTGCCGTTCCCAGGTGACGCCGGGTCTTACCACCGACGAGTACTGCGGTCGCCGGCTGCGGCTGATGCAGTCGCTGGCTCAGCAGCCGCACGCCGAACACGCCCGACACCACGTGCTGGTGGTGCCGGCCGCCCGCCTCAGCTACCTCTCCGAGGACATCCCGCACCCCTTCCGGCAGAACACCGACCTGTTGTACCTCAGCGGCTGCCTGGAGCCAGACGCCGTGCTGGTGCTGCACTCTGTCGACAGCCGCGCGCCACCTCACCACACCAGCGCCCTCTTCCTGCAGCGCAACACGGCGTACCGGCAGCTGTGGGAGGGCGGCGGCACCGGCCCGGAGGCAGCGCCGCGCCTGCTGGGCGTAGACCGCGCCCACGGCCTGGCCGAGCTGCCGCGCTACCTGGAGTGTCTGGCGGCTGAGCTGGCCGGCGCCACCGCCGTGTGGTACGACCTGGGCCGCGACCCGCACTCGCCGCTCAGTAGCACTGTGCACGATCTGGTCTCCAGCCTGCGCGGCGCCGTGCTGGAGTCGCCTCGGCGCGCCATCCAGCAGCTGAGGCTGGTGAAGTCGCCGGCCGAGCAGCGGCTGATGCGGCGTGCCGCGCGCTGCGCCGCCGCTGCCATCCGGGACGCCATGGCCGCGTCACGGCCCGGTGTCAGCGAGCACGAGCTGCAGGCGCGGGTGGACTTTGGCGCGCGACTGCGCGGCGCTGAGAGGCTTGCCTACCCGCCGGTGGTGGCGGGCGGCGCGCGCACTAACGTCATCCACTACACGCACAACAACCAGACGGTGCGGGATGGCGAGCTGCTGCTGATGGACGCAGGTGGGCCACCTCTCGGGCGTCCTGTGAATGGCTAGGGTGGATACTGCAGTGCGTGGTGGTTAACACCTTTTTAGTTGGCCGTATCATTATTGGTGTTAGACACAGCGTGTGGTGTAATCTGGCACAGTCTGTCGTTATGTGCAGGTACTAACGATACCCCTTCCTTCGGCTGGGAGCGAGTAAACAGTGGGCAGAGACAGGTATCAAAGTCATCATTACACCTACTGCGACCACTTTTGGTGGAATTATGATCATCTGCGGAATTGTTTCCTTCTGATGTGTTATCTTGAAACTAGCAGTAATTGACGGGTCCGTGCAATACTTGGTGAGCACCCTGTGCCAACAGCGCGTGTGTGTGCTGCGCGCAGGCTGTGAGCAGCACGGCTACAGCAGCGACATCACGCGGACGTGGCCCGTCGGCGGTCAGTTCTCCGGCGAGCAGCGGCTCCTCTACCAGACCCTCCTCGAGGTGGGAGGCATTCTCCTCGGCTTATCCACCTACATCTTTATGAACACACCTGGGGGGTTGCCGCTTCTACACCCCCTCCTCCGGTTTTCTGCGAATGATTCCGAGCCGATTTGCATGAGACGTGTCGCTGTGCATACCTGTAAGGTGACCAATTCGACACTTTCAGGCAGAAATTGATATCAGGTCAGGTTAACGATTTATAGCGTCGTTTTTGAGGTCGTGTAACGTAATTTTTGTTCTTCTGAAACTTAAATAGGGTGTAACTCGACTCCAAGAAGAGAAGATCAATGTTCTGAATATCATTCGAAAACGTTTTGACATATAAAGCCGGTTTTCAACCAAACGTTTCGAGGGCAAGTCAATAAACTGGTCAGCCAAGACCACACTTTTCGAATCCGTTTGCGTCTCTTGCCTTTTAATGAAACAAAAAGCATCAATAAGGTTGATCTCATAATAATGCTTATGGTATAAATATTCGAATAATATGCAACGTGACCTTGGAGTGACGCCTTTATTTATGTCGGTCCGCTCTTAAACCCCAACTATGATATGACGACTTTAGGGGCATCGCGGAACCGAAAGTTATTGCCACAATCGGAATTTTGATGAAATAACGAATTTACATCTCCGAAACGGAGGTTCTCCGATAAAGTATGGTCTCCTGACGTCTTCGGGTAGTTTGGCTTCATAATTGTCTGTCCACAGTGCCCCACAGTCGCATGTAGGCATAGCTATTGTTAGCAAACAAAAACTCCGTTGGGAGGCAGTTACCGTGCATGCGCAGTAGCCTGTACGCGGTAAACGGCCACTCTGTTGAATGCAGCGTTTAAATATGCTTACTTGACCTGTTCCTGGTGTCGAGGTCAACATGTGAGCTAACAGGACACGCCAGATACTATTCAAATCCTTGGGTCGGAAAGAACGCATTATGCCTTTTGCTTTGTCCTTGGTTTACCGGCTCCTGAGTTGTAAGTGATTTCCTATTTTGACCTGAATTTGAACCATATTCTCTGTGACGTCACAGCTCGATTTATATGATTTAAGCTGAATACAAGATTAGAAGGCGTTAGGGCGTTTTGAGCGCCGCTTCTATTTTCCCATACCACCATAAGTTTTAGAGATGATGGGGGAGGATGGGGGTTCAGAAATGACTTTTAAGGGGCGCAAGGCCAATGCAAGAACGCTGGATGCGGCAACGTCATCTGCTTTCTGGCCGCAGTGCGCTACTTAACTTCCACTCTTAGATGTCTAACAGCGCCGTGTGAGCGGTAACGGCCCTGTGTGTGAGCGGTAACGGCCCTGTGTGTGAGCAGTAACGGCCCTGTGTGTGAGCAGTAACGGCCGTGTGTGTGAGCAGTAACGGCCCTGTGTGTGAGCGGTAACGGCCCTGTGTGTGAGCGGTAACGGCCCTGTGTGTGAGCGGTAACGGCCCTGTGTGTGAGCAGTAACGGCCGTGTGTGTGAGCAGTAACGGCCCTGTGTGTGAGCGGTAACGGCACTGTGTGAGCGGTAACGGCCCTGTGTGTGAATGATAAAGGCCCTTTTGTGAGCGGGAGCAGGCCTGTGTGGAAGGTTAGTACCCTGTGTGGAAGGGTGGTGCCCTGTGTGGAAGGTTAGAACGACTCTGTGTGGTAGGGTAGCGGCCCTGTATGTAAGGGTAACGACCCTATATAGAAGGGTAACGGCCCTGTACGTAAGGGTAGCGGCTCTGCGAGGAAGGGTAGCATCCCTGTGTGGTGTGCAGGTGCAGGAGGAGCTGATTGAGCTGGTGGGCCGCACCCGGCCCAGTCTGGACGCCCTCTACGGCCACATGTTCCGTCTGCTGTCGGAGCGGCTGGCCGAGCTCGGTCTGGTCGGCTTCAACCGCGAGAGGTCGCAGCTCTTCCGGGTGAGGTGCCCCCGTCGTATGTTCAGGTAGTCTATTGCCGTCCTGGCTCATTTCTGGTATATCTGCGTTTAAATTGGTGATGATTGGGAGTCGATGTTTGGATGTATTTCAAGATTTAGTACTTATACATTGAAGAAGTTTCGCGGTTGATTCAGGTGTATGCAGTGTTGAAGGGACATGGTTTGACTCTTACCATATAAAAACTAACTTTTGACATGACATTGGGCTTTGCCGATTTAACACGCGCATTGACGGGGGTCTGAGCCACCTTCGCTTTGACGGGGGGTGGCGGGTATCCGCCCCCCCCACTGAGATCTCGAGAACCACGGTAGGTAGCGAAAAAACGGTCAACGGTGTTGGGTAGCCCATCTTCTTCTCCATTGAAAATATTTGCATTACATGCCGTCATAGGGATAACATGTAAATCAAGATTTTCGGTCATTACATCTGAACAAATAAAGATAGAGCAAAACGACTTAAACTATATGAATCCTCGCAGCAAGCCGAATCAAATGATATATAATATGACCTTGCTAGGTCAAATCAAGGATATGGCCTGACCTGAGGTCAGGTCAAGGTGAAATTAGATAAAATACATATCATTAGAACTGCAAAGACAAGGCAATCTAATGCAGTTAAAATAAACGCTCTATCGCCATCCGTTACTAAATCATTAAGTTAAAACCATTTTCCCATGTATTTCCAATGGAGAGGTCATGGCTCGTACCCGACCTTAGGTCATCAATATAAAAAAATACTGGAACATATTTTAAAGAACTCGGTGGGCCCATAATGTGATGAGTTTCAATCGGATAAGTTTACCCTGTTACGACTTATGCTATCTTAAACGTTTTTTGAGGTCAGATCACTTGACGTGTACCGGTGACCTGGCCTGATGTGACTTAACCTTAAAATTAAAAAAGTGGTAAAAGGATGATAGAAAAGGCATGCCAAGTACGGCGGCGCATAGCGCCGCCGTTTTTATGGCGCTATCTCCGAAAAACTCGAGGAGGGGGCGGGTACCCGCCTCCCCGTCAATGCGCGTGTTAAACCGGTAAAAAACTCAGCCCTGTGAGAAGAACCTAGTTCATCTTGGTAGAGGGCCATTGTGACCTTACACAAATATTTAGCGGGCTTCTGTTTGAAATATATCCTTATGCTGGTAAGTTGGTAAAACCGGCTCCACAAAATGCCTAATGCCCTGTGGCGCGACAGTCGGTGCAGCGTTTCTGCCCGCACCACGTGGGCCACTACCTCGGCATGGACGTCCACGACACCAGTCTGATCCCCAAGAACCTGCCACTCCAGCCGGGCATGGTCATCACCGTGGAGCCGGGTGAGTCGTGGGAGTCGAGGGAATCGCGACTGAGTCAGCCGTTGTGACCGCTTGCGCGATGGAACTCTTGAGGTCGAGTTCCTTGACCACCGTGATGCAGAACGCGCACTGGTCACATCCACCCTTACTTTCACGAAACACGATCAAGGTACAAAGAAAACTGTCTCCGTAAATGTTTGCATCGAAGCGCACAAAACAAAATAATTTTGTCAAAGGAGTGATCAGCTGCTTCAATTTGGCCGGAGTTTGTGATGAGGAGATTGCAGAGGGACTGAGTTGTTTTGGTGTTGTGACAGCGAAAAGGATCAGGATTAAAAAGGCAGGAGAAATGCAAGACACAAACTCAATAATATTTGCCTTTGATGGAGTCAATCTGGCTGAGTCGATGACGGTAGGATATGTTAAGGAGAGAGTCAGAGCGTACGTTCCCAATCCCATGCGATGTTTTACGTGGCACCGGTACGGACACACTACTTCATCCTGCAGAGGTACCCGAACCTGCGGACGTTGTGGCTCCAAGGAGCACGAGTCGACATCCTGTGACGCTGAAACCTTATTCTGCACCAACTGTGGCCAAGGCCAAGTCGCAAACGCTGCAGATGATCGCAACTGCCCCACTCTTAAAAAGAAAAAGAAATAATTAACCTCAAACAGGAGGGCGTATGACTTTCCGGGAGACGCGGGACGCCTACGATGCCACCCACCCCCGGAAATCATATGCCCAAGCTGTCGGTACCGGGGCCTTGGCCCCTCCCAGGATGACTCCGGAGGTGGTCATCCGATCCTTGTCCGTGTCGGACTTTGTCCGCCTGGCAGGGAGGATGGGGCTGGTGTTTTCACGCCAGCCCGCCCCTCCGTCCCCCGAGCCGGAGGCGGTGCCTCCTCCACAACATCTCTCCTCACGGGGAGGGGGGCGGGAGCGGAGCGACGCCACCGACTCCATTCCCCCGCCCCCTGCTCCTACCGGGGGTGGGGGACGGGGCCATGGCCTCACCCCTTAGCACCAGCAGGTGGCGCCTGTTGGGGACTTGTCCAGCCGTGAGCCTTCGACCGACTTAGAGAGCTGGACAGTTGTGAGACGGGGAGGCAAGCATTCCCCCACAGGGAGGCGCCGCCCGCCGTCCCCCATTGAACCACCCGCTGGGGGCGCTGTTCCAGCGCCTCCGGTTGCATCCGCGCTGCCGCCATCGGCTACGGCAGATGCCGGGCCTCCGCCAACGCATCTCCCGCCCAGACTCCGTCCTCCACAGTGGCTGCTGTGCGGAGGAATTTCGAGGCCTCTTCACGGGGTGGGTCCCCAGTAAAGCGCCCGGCTGAGAGCCCTTCCGGCCAACCTCAAACTTAGCGTGCCGGAGGCACTTCACTGGAGAGTGGACGGGGCCGCGGTCTGATTCGGAACCGGCTCGGTGGCCCGGGTGGAGGACCAGCTAAGGTTCCACTCGGAAGCTCTGCCCCCCCCGTGGAAAGGCTAGGCAGACCCGTGGTCGCCCGCAGTAAATCTTAAGCCCGTTTTCCTTTGCATAAATGATACAATTTCTACAATGGAACAGCTGAGGCCTTCGTTCAAACCTCTCGGACCTGCAAAACCTCTTATCTGCTTATAATCCGTCTGCTGTGTGTCTCCAGGAGACAAAGTTGCGTCCAGGTGGTAAGTTTTCAGTTCGACAGTATAATATATTCCGAAAAGACGTATTTAGTACCACAATAGCATACGATGGAGTGATGTTAGCCGTCCACACATCCATACCATGTCATCAAATCACTTTAAGAAGTACCTTGCAGGCTGTAGCAGCCCGGGCCGACTTGGGTTTTATGAAACTGACAGTTTGTTCCATTTACTTACCGCCAGTAGGTAACACTGACATCAACAATCTGAACAACCTTGTTGATCAGCTCCCAACCTCTTATATGTTATTGGGCGACTTCAACGCCCACAATGCCGCGTGGGGAGTGGCTGGAGGCCGTACGTGTGCTCGAGGTTGAACACTTGAACGCTTTCTTCACCTAAACTCTCTACGTCTTCTGAACACCGGTCGCCCCACCCACGTATCTCTTCCATCTGGAAATCACTCCGCTATAGACCTTTTAATTTGCACGCCGTCTCTCTTGGCCCAGCTCCGGTGGGAATCTCTAGATGACCCACACGGTAGCTACCACTTTCCTATTATCATCTCACAAACCCGGACATCCGTCCGCAGAACATATATATTCCATGATGGAACACACGGCGCGCAGATTGGACTGGCTTTGAGAGTGCGTGTGGTTTATTGAACCTCTCCTCGGAGCTGTTCCATGGTGGAGCCACGAGTGCAAGCAGGCCATTTTAAGTAGGAAGCGGGTTTTTAGAGTTTTTAGGAGGACGACAACCACGACCCTTATAGCCTTTAAGCGTGCCCGAGCACTCGCTCACTGCATTGTGTTAAAGGGAATGTGGCACCTTCGTAACGTGATTTTAACTGAGATAGCCAAGTTGTAAAGCAATTCGGAAAACCCGGTACTCCATGTATCATTTGTCTTAGAACACGATATTTCCGTAGAAAAAGCTAAAACCTACCTGACACCAACCAGTCATCAACCCCTCGCCGGGCGGCCATTGTTGTGAGCTGCTGGGTTGACGACATATGCTGCAACTAAAACTAAATGTATGCATTTCTGCAGCCGACGGAGAGCATGTGAAAATCCTGTTCTGGAAATGGGTGGCCAGGAGATAAGGGTAGTAGACCAGACCCGCTTCCTTGGTCTGATACTCGACCGCAAACTTACATATGTTCCACACTTCAGGAAGCTAAGGGAAAGATGTTTTAGCTGCCTAAACATTCTCAAAGTTCTAACCCGCATGACATATGGCTCCGATAGGAAAACACTCTTAATGCTGTACCGATCCTTGATTAGATCCAAACTAGAATATGGCAGTGTGGTGTATGATGCTGCAACCGAAACATCGAAGCGAATATTGGACGTAGTCAAAACCAGGCTCTCAGAATCATAAGTGGGGCATTCCGCACTTCACCTGTTTCAAGCCTTCTTACAGATATGAATGAAATGCCGCTGGACTTGCGCCGGAAATATGTTTCATTGCGCTACGTGTTGAAACTGAAACAGGATCTGATCACCCTACGTACAAAACTTTTTATGACAATAGTCGCCTAATGCGAATAAATAATGATTCCCGCTCATCTTCAGACACCCTGGAATCAGAATTCGTGCAGGCTGGACGAGGCGAACATAAACCCAGAGAGTGTCGAGGCTGTGCAGCCGCCAGTGACCGAACCGTGGCGGACTACCAAGGTCGCAATAGATACCCATCACTGGGTCGACCAAAGGCCTCGCCGGAGGCAACGCGGCAGGTTTTCTTGCAGCACTGCTCCGACATGTACCGAAACCACGCGTCTTTCTATACCGATGGATCAAAGTGTGTTGACGGTACCGGATGCGCATTTTTGGAAATGAGATTGAACGTCGCTATGCCCTGCCACCAGTAGCTTCGGTTTTTACAGCGGAACTATACGCGATTTTTCGCTGCCTAGGTCAGGCTTTACGGTCAGAAGGGACCGGTTGGTGATTTTAGCGACTCACTCCGTCACTACAATCACTTCAACTGTCTAACCACAACCCATCGAACTCATATATTTTACCTCTTATCAGACACAAAATACACCAGGCTGCGAGCCGAGGTCAATCCGTGACTCTTGCCTGGGTGCCTAGTCACTGCGGCATCAGAGGAAATGAGCTAGCAGACAGAGCAGCTAAAGAAGCAGCAAGCAGTGATCCTCCTCCCGGAATTCGTGTTCCATACTTTGATTTATTCCCATGTGTAAGAAAGTACCTTTCCAAATCTGGCAGCAGCGATGGGACGCTGACACCAAAGGTGGCAAGCTAAGGGAACTGAAGCCCCAGATAGGACCCTGGTTATCTAGCAATGCCAACAGCAGAAAACACGAAGTACTTATGTCGAGACTTAGAATGGGGCACACCTACGCCACTCACTCCTACCTCCGACTGGCGACCGCCCACCGGAATGTCCACGCTGCGGCGAAAGACGACGGTGAGGCAGTCTGGTCGAGTGCCGTGACTTGAGCTGGAGAGGAGGCGCCATCTGCCCGGCTCGCCGTCGCTGCAGTCACTTCTCGGGGAATCTCCTTCTGTCAGATGTTCAGACCTAGAAGAGTATCTCAGGAGAATTAACTTCAAGGTGATATACTCTCCTACATAGTGACGTCTACCTAGTGTGTTTCTTTTCAGTGAAGTGACCTTATATAGCAGTGACTTGGTTGTTTCATTTCCGTGACAGACTGCAGCCTTCTTCCCGATTTTCTGTATCCAGCGAGTAAACGCGTATGTATATTTTACTGGTTTGATCTCCTTGAAGGGACTGTGAAGTTTTTTCTAGAAATATTTGACCCTTGAATTGTTATGGGCGCCATATGACCTGGGCTGTCGGTGCGCCCCAAAACCCCAAACATGATGATGATGACGACATATGCTGACGTCACGATGAGCATCAGCCAATCGAAGCCCTTGAAGCATTTCAAGTATGGTAGTGGTTGCCAGATCATGACATCATCCACAGGCAGATATTTATTTATTGTCCTAGAGGAGTATTTTTAAAAACAAAATATTGAGCTTATTGAACATTTTTCAGAGAAATCATGCTTGGTTTCATTATCTTTGGCTAAAAGTACCCCTAATTTCACTAAATTCCAGGATTCGACCAAGGTGCCACATTCCCTTTAAATGCGAAGCGGAGGTGGTGGGTGGAGTACGTCTGTACCGTGAATAGTTTTACACCAACTACACAGGTTTTGACCAGAGTAAAACAACATGGGCGCGTATACCCAGTTGCAAACGTCAAAACACAATACACAAAAACAACTTCAAGGTAGGTCACCATCCACATCCACACCCGTATTAAATGATAACGGTGTCAAAATAACTGACACAAAAGAAGTATCGAACCGTATGACGGTAGCCTTTAGTATGCGATGTAGCTCCCATGTCCAGGTTGCTAGTTTCGGGCGCTTACGCGGACGAGCAGATCAAACAATTGTTAACTTCGGACATAACCATTCTGCCTCATACAATGTTCCATTTACAATGCGTGAACTGAAAGGAGCACTTCGTTCTGTTAGGCCAGTTTCACCTGGGCCTGTCACTATTGGAAATGAAATGCTTTCCCATCTTCCTGACAGCTCATTAGCATCTCTACTTCAGATCTTTCACCACATCTGGGTAGAACATGACTTCCCCGAGCAGTGGCGAGACGCGGTTGTTGTCCCTATACTGAAGCCTGGCACGGAAGGTAGCTCACCTGGGGACTACTGCCCAATTTCACTGACCTCTTGCGTCTGCAAGCTGCTGGAGAGGATGGTTAACCTCCGTCTCATGTCTTTTTTGGGGACCAATAATCTACTGTCGAACATTCAATGTGGATTCCGGAGGGGTCGAAGCACCATTGACCACCTTTTAGCTCTAGACCTGTCTATCCGGAAAGGCTTTAGCAGAAAGCAGCACACAATTTCCGTCTTTTTTGACATTGAGCGAGCATTCGATGTCACCTGGAGGCACGGTATCCTGCAGAAGGTGTTCGATCTAGGTGTGCGAGGTCACCTGGGATGGTTTCTGTCCAATTTTCTTAAGAACAGACGTTTTCGATCCCGCGTTGGCACATTAGAATCTGATAAATACACGCAAGAAAATGGAACACCACAAGGCGGCGTCCTCTCTGTTGCGCTGTTCGCAATCGCTATCAACGACATAGCAGATAGTATCCCTCCGAATATAAACACAGCCCTCTTTGTCGATGACTTTACTATTTGGGTCGCGACATCATCCACACCATCTGCCGTTAGGCAGTTACAGATTGCTCTGGATAAGTTGGAGCGATGGAGCGGACAGAATGGTTTGAAGTTTTCAATGCAAAAAACAAATGTATATATTTTTGTCGTAAACGAAATGATTGCACCGACCCTGTCATACCAATGTATAAACAAGCCATAGCTGTAGTAGAACAAACTCGCTTTCTCTGTTTAATCATTGATAGGAAATTAACATATATCACATTTCAAGGATCTAAGGGACAGATGTTGCAAAGCCCTGAATATCTTTAAAGTTCTGACCAAGCTCAAGTATGGCGCGGACCAGAAAACCCTCCTTATGCTATGTAGATCTTTGGTCCTAACTAAAATAGAATATGGTTCCATAGCATATGATGCCGCCACAGAAAGCTCTAAGCGCATGCTGGACACAGTTCACCATCACGCCATCAGGATAATAATCGGTGCTTTTCGCACATCTCCCACCTCCAGTATGCTCGTGGAGGCAAGCGAGATGCCGTTGGACCTAAGGCGCAGAATTCATGGCATGCAGTTTGCCCTACAACTTTTTCAGTTCCCAAATCACCCAACCTTCCGAAGGCTGTTCTCAGATGAACAACGCCGTAAAATTGAACACTCTGCTCAATATACCCGGCACGCAGATTACAGGATAGCTAGCTGGCTCGATGATGCCCAAGTTAACTTGGAACAGGTGGAACTTTTTCAGGCCCCGTCCATCGAACCCTGGATGGTAGCTGAGCCAACGGTAGACACAAGCATGGTCTCAAAAAAACCAGAGATTTGACTCCGGTAGCCTCACAACAGGTTTTTCTAGAGCACTGTCAGACTTCTTATCCAAACCACAAGCTTTTTATACGGATAGCTCCAAGGGTCAGGACGGTGTCGGATGTGCTTTTGTAAGTGAGAATGTTGTGAAGTGTTTCACTCTACCGTCCGCTGCTTCGGTTTTCACTGCGGAGTTATATGCCATTCTACGCTGCCTGTACGCCATTCTTTTATCGAGACAGCTCTGATGTGTTATATTCACTGACTCTTTATCTTCGCTACAGGCCCTCGAGTGTTTCGGAACTAAGTCGTCATCGTCGTATTAATTTAGATGAAATTAGACTCAGACTTCACCGAACGCATGTCAAGAAAAAACAAGTAATGCTAGCCTGGGTCCCCAGTCACTCAGGTATCGTTGGAAACGAGCGCGCGGATCTCGCTGCGAAGCACGCAGCACAGGACACTGTACCATCGGGCCTTCGAATCCCGTGCTCTGACTGGTTCTCAAATATTCGGCGACACATTGCTAAATTATGGCAGGGTAGGTGGGACACGGACCCAAAGGGTCAAAGGCTTCGCACCCTGAAACCGCCGATCGGTATGCGTTTTTCAGGTTCTGCGAGTTCAATGAGGGAGGAGGTGATCCTCTCTAGGCTCCGCATTGGCCACACCCACGCAACACATTCATTTTTACTTCGTAGAGATGTCCCGCCGGAGTGTGCTCGCTGTGGGGATCGCCTGTCTGTGCGACATCTGCTCGAGGATTGTCGAGATTTTGAGATTGAAAGACAGCGGTACTTCATGGGTCGCCCGCACTGGATGAGTGCATCCAACCGTGGACTTCACGGCTATAGCTGCTTTTTAAAAAGTGTTCTCATTTAATGCCATTTACTCACCATCTTAGGACGTAATTGCCTGTTTTTAACTCTTTGACTTGTTGAAGCACGCACGTTGATGTTTGCATCTTTACCTTTGACACACTTTTAGCCCCGTGAGATGTTAAAACTTTTGTATATGTCTTGTTTAGTGTTATGGGCGCCACATGACCTTTGTTGTCGGCGCGCCCTAAACCACCTATGATGATGACTATGGGTAGACTATTCTACCCCTGTATGGCGGGTTGGGGAGGGGGTGACAGGGGGCTTCCGATCGGACCCGTCTGTGCTGTCACCTGTGATCCCCATCTGTGCTGTTTGGGCTGCCACGTGACCCCGTGCGCGCTGTCACCTCTGTTTGGGCTGTCACACGTGACCCCGTACGCGCTGTCACCTCTGTTTGGGCTGCCACGTGTGACCCCGTACGCGCTGTCACCTCTGTTTGGGCTGTCACATGTGACCCCGTACGCGCTGTCACCTCTGTTTGGGCTGCCACATGTGACCCCGTATACGCTGTCACCTCTGTTACCTTTGTTTGGGCTGTCACACGTGACCCCGTACGCGCTGTCACCTCTGTTTGGGCTGCCACATGTGACCCCGTACGCGCTGTCACCTCTGTTTGGACTGCCACATGTGACCCCGTACGCGTGTCACCTCTGTTTGGGCTGTCACACGTGACCCCGTACGCGCTGTCACCTCTGTTTGGGCTGCCACATGTGACCCCGTACGCGCTGTCACCTCTGTTTGGGCTGCCACATGTGACCCCGTACGCGCTGTCACCTCTGTTTGGGCTGCCACATGTGACCCCGTACGCGCTGTCACCTCTGTTTGGGCTGCCACGTGTGACCCCGTACGCGCTGTCACCTCTGTTTGGGCTGCCACATGTGACCCCGTACACGCTGTCACCTCTGTTTGGGCCGCCACATGTGACCCCGTACGCGTGTCACCTCTGTTTGGGCCGCCACATGTGACCCCGTACGCGCTGTTACCTCTGTTTGGGCTGCCACATGTGACCCCGTACGCGCTGTCACCTCTGTTTGGGCTGCCACATGTGACCCCGTACACGCTGTCACCTCTGTTTGGGCTGCCACGTGTGACCCCGTACGCGCTGTCACCTCTGTTTGGGCTGCCACATGTGACCCCGTACGCGCTGTCACCTCTGTTTGGGCTGCCACATGTGACCCCGTACGCGCTGTCACCTCTGTTTGGGCCGCCACATGTGACCCCGTACGCGCTGTTACCTCTGTTTGGGCTGCCACATGTGACCCCGTACGCGCTGTCACCTCTGTTTGGGCTGCCACATGTGACCCCGTACGCGCTGTCACCTCTGTTTGGGCCGCCACATGTGACCCCGTACGCGCTGTCACCTCTGTTTGGGCTGCCACATGTGACCCCGTACGCGCTGTTACCTCTGTTTGGGCTGCCACATGTGACCCCGTACGCGCTGTCACCTCTGTTTGGGCTGCCACATGTGACCCCGTACGCGCTGTTACCTCTGTTTGGGTTGCCACATGTGACCCCGTACGCGCTGTCACCTCTGTTTGGGCCGCCACATGTGACCCCGTACGCGCTGTCACCTCTGTTTTGGCTGCCACATGTGACCCCGTACGCGCTGTCACCTCTGTTTGGGCCGCCACATGTGACCCCGTACGCGCTGTCACCTCTGTTTGGGCTGCCACATGTGACCCCGTACGCGCTGTTACCTCTGTTTGGGCTGCCACATGTGACCCCGTACGCGCTGTCACCTCTGTTTGGGCTGCCACATGTGACCCCGTACGCGCTGTCACCTCTGTTTGGGCCGCCACATGTGACCCCGTACGCGCTGTCACCTCTGTTTGGGCTGCCACATGTGACCCCGTACGCGCTGTTACCTCTGTTTGGGCTGCCACGTGTGACCCCGTACGCGCTGTCACCTCTGTTTGGGCTGCCACATGTGACCCCGTACACGCTGTCACCTCTGTTTGGGCTGCCACATGTGACCCCGTACACGCTGTCACCTCTGTTTGGGCTGCCACATGTGACCCCGTACACGCTGTCACCTCTGTTTGTACTACCGCCCGTGACATCTGTTCGTGATGTCGCACCAGGCCTGTACGTGGGCGCGGACGACCTCGGCTGCCCGGAGGAGTTTCGCGGCCTGGGCTTCCGCATAGAGGACGACGTGCTCATCACCGAAGATGGCTGCGAGGTGCTGTCGGCGGACTGTCCCAAAACGGTGGCCGGACTTGAGAGGGCAGTGGGCGCGGACTCTGCCGCGGTGAGAGAGACGCCAGGGAGCTGGATGACGAGATTCTAGACGTAGACTCGTGCCAGGCTATCGGACCACTGCGGATATTTTATGAATAACCGGGAATATTTATTGGCTGGTATTAAGTCTACCACTCTATGTAACGAAACATAAGTATGCATGCATGTATAATGCGAGCGACGTCATTGACCATCGGTTTTGGAATAAAGTTGGGTTCGTGTTCCAGGTAAAGATAACTTTTTTTAGTTCATTCAGCATTGCTGTCATGCTCTGGGATGTGGGCGGGTACCATGCATAAAGAAAAGTTAAGTCCGAATAATACAACATTATTATGGGTTTGTAATACATGTGATGATACATCGGTACAGTGGTAGGATCTTGGCAGGAGCCGAACATTTTAAGGTGACTTTTAAACTTGTTACCAGCGGTTTTCGCTGCCAGCGTGCGTCACATACCCAGAGGAAAGCCTTGCTGACTCCGCATCCTCCGGCATCTGGATGGTTGTTTGGTTGTGTTTACTGCCACCGGAAGCACGATTAACTGATTGTGTGCGTTGGTCAGTTGCAGGGTTCCGGCTGAGTGTCGCCCCCATCCATCAACATCGGACGGTGCTGGGGAGCGACGCCTTCAACACTCGTGCCAACGCCGCTCTGCCGGCCAACTCACCCACGGAGCTTGTATCTCAGGAACGAGGCGTCGCCGAGTCTTCATTACAGACCGCTGACGCGCCTCGATAGTATGAATGCTGCCGGCCTCACAGCTGTGATTGGTTGATGCTCACGGTTTTTTCACGGACTGAACGAAGGCATGTACTGCCGCGCGGGAGCAGTAATGCAGGATCTGGCAAAGAGAGCTTGCTTGTCATCAAAACAGGTTTTGTCCTGCCAGGCAGTCGTATACTGGGATTTGATATACATGTATAGGCAGATTGGAATTACGCGCCGTTGATTTAGTTTTTGACCGGGAATAGGGCGCGGAGGCCAGTTGGAACCAGGCAGGGTGCCGTGCGCGGTGTACAGCGCCGAGGTGTCCGCCCAGATGGACAGTTGGAGTGCAAATATACCGGGCGGACTCGGCGTCGTGTTTGTGAAGGAGGTACCAGGTCAACCGACAACACTTTATTACTCTGCCTACTTGGGATCCCAAGTAGGCAGAGACACGGGCCAAAAAACAACACACGTTTATTACAAAGACCATCGTGCTTCATGCTTTAAGATCACAAAAATGAGGTCAGCATACAACAGTTGCATTGAAACAAATTTATTCAGCCCCTTTAAACCCCGCAAAAAAACTATAAAGTCCACTTACCCCCGTGGAGCTACCGTGAGGTGTTGAAATGATGAAAGCGTGTTTTCGCTCACGAAAAATCAAATCTTCCATAGTTTATTACTGACAAGTTTTATAATTTTATCAAGTTTTTACTTTTATAGTTTCCATAGTCTTATCTAGCAGACAAGCCCATTCTCCCTAGTCTGCCTACCTCTGCAGGGTATCCCAAAACGCTTCACCCTTCTTAATTATGTCGAGAATGATATCCAAAACAATTACGACCACATATATTTTTTGGGCACATAACCGATAATATCAATTCATAATGCGTATGTGCCAAGGCCGACTATGAGCAACGCGAGACGTCATGACAGAGGTTATGTCCCGGTCATGTATCCATCGTAAATGTGAATGTTTGGGAAAAGGGCTCGTCACTGATCTTACAAGACAGGCTGAGGCATTCCATATTTTAGCACAGGCCTTACACCCTCATACTAAGATTTTCTTTAAACTTCTGCATGGGGTTATTGGGAGGCCAGAAGACGCCCGTGACATTTTTAGGTCGCTAGGTGAGACTGTTCAGGAGTTATAGGCTCCGAAGTTACTTGATCCAATTAGGATAATAGTAGGTGGGTAAAATTACTTATTAAAATGTTTGGAATGAGCTAATGAACACCATGGTGACATTTTTTCCAGATTCAATTATTTATAAAAGAAGGTATAATTTTATATTCTATTAAAAGGATAGTACCATTTTCCTTAATGAGTTTCATTGAAATATCACACGAAAAAAAGACTGTAGGAATATAAATGCTACTATAAGCTTGACCTGATTTATATGATACAATGTTTAAAAAAACATCTTGCAATTTGTGTCCTATAAGCATCAGGAAGGTGACAACCAACTTATGGAACACCCTGTAACAGACCACGAGGGATAGAAACAGACATCTGAGAATTCGTTTGGCACGATCAAGCGGAAGAAACTGCTACGGTGGACTTAATCAGCTCGCGCGAGATATGTGGAAAACAACGGCCCACTCAGGAGTTGCCAACAACTTGGGTGATTTATACCCCACATAGAACAATATCACATTTTTCTTGGCAAGTCGAATGCAGATTCAGACGTCGTTAGTACTTTGCTCCCAAAATGAAAAATTAGCTGGTGACTTTCGGTGGCTTCTTAATACGAAGTGTCATTTCCATTTTAAATATGCGGTGAATCAGCCTTTGTGAGAGCAAGACAGGATTCTTCAGTTTGAAAGTAGAAAGTGGATGGATCTGACCCTGCCGTTGGTAACTCAACCGTCAAGGCACATCAGCTATCACGAAGTTACCTTGAGCAACATAACCTATTCAAATACTACGGCCCAATCTTTCCGTCAGTGTCGCCCCGAACACGGCTCTCCCAGCAGAACCCCAGCCACCAACCCCCCCGCCAGCGGGACGAGCTCAGCTGTCCTCGCAGGTAGAGAGGAACTCGGCGATGAGGGCGGCCTGCAGGGGCACAGTGAGCAGCTCGGCGCCGTCGTGGGCTGACCGGGAGCGTACCAGTCGGTGGTCGCGGAACTCGGCCAGCTGCGCTCGCAGCGCCACCTGCGAGCTGACCAGGAACGCCTCCCGACAGCGGCGGTACAGCTCGGACAGAGCCAGGCCCTCGTACGACCGGTCGTCGGCGCTCTCCACCTGCGGAGGGTCGGTGCCGGTCACTCGGCTCCCGAGCAGTGCGGGCGGCTGCTGGGCTCCGACTGCAGCAGCCACCGAAATCACGACAGATGAGAACTGATGCGGTCCTCTTCATGTAGGTTATGATACAAAAATACACAGAAAGTTGGTACGGAAGGGGGTCTGTTGCTCGAACTACGCTCTAACAGGGTTAATACCGAGGCGAGCACAGCGTTGGCGCCAGTCAACAGGTATGGGTCACTGTCCCATCTCTACAGCAGCTCAGATCTACACCAAATCACGTACCCACCCCCCTCTCGGGACTGACATCGCCTCTGCGCACCCCTGACCTGGTGTTTGGCGAGCAGGGTGAAGATGCCGCGTGCGTTGGGGGTCAGCGACTTGAACACGTGTCTGAGCGATGACAGTGCCAGCTCAGAGGTCTGCCGCACCAGCAGCGAGTTCTCGTAGGAGGTCTCCTCCGCGTACGGCGACAACGTCGTCGCGTCGAACCTGGCAAAGGTAGTGGAGTAAGCAAGGTCCTCCACTACAAAAAGAGGATCTGGCTTCTCATTTCGTTCGTTACCAATTTATCCGGATTAGATCCGGGGCGAGGCAGCGCTCCGAGATACACTACGCAATAGCGGACGAACGGAGGGGCGGTATCTTCTCAGGCCGGCGTATATCTCAGCAAACGGTTTTGGCATAACCCTTCATTCAAGAAGCCAGGGTGTTTACCGTATGGTCTACGCCAATGATCCCGAAGTTCAAATTGCATGAAGGTGCCGAATTCATTCACTTACGGACAACAATAGCAACAGAAAGATTGGGAGCCAGCTTGGCACGAAACACTCACCAGATGAAATTGAATTGCGCCAGTTTCTGCTGGTCCCAGATGAGCGGCGCGTTGATGTGGTCGATGGTGGCGATGAGGTGAACCCGCGGCGCCTGCGCCAGGCGGGACAGCATGTGCTGGGTTCGCTCGGGCCGTAGCATGGGGCCGTCCAGGCTGTGCACCAACAGGAACAATCTGTCCTTGCCGGTGCCGGAGAAGCGGCGCACCACCGCCTCCAGCTGAGCCTCCGGCCGGCCCACCGCCGCCGACACTCCCAGCACCTCCTCCAGCAGCGTCTGCAGCAGCTGCCGGGTGGTCAGCGCCGGGTGGTAGCCGCACACCACGAGGTGGGGCCGCCGCCGCAGCCAGCGCTGTCGCAGCCGCTCCAGCAGCTCCCGCTTACTGCCCAGGCCGTGCAGAAGCACGCTGAAGCCGTGTCGAAGCAGCGTCAGCCAGCGCGGAAACTGCAGCTCCAGGTCAGCCAGCAGGGAGGCGCGCTCCTCGGCGTGGTCGCCGCCGCGGCCGCTCAGCAGCGTCTGCATCGCGTCCTGGCTCAGCCGCGGCTCTGCCAGACGCGACAGCGTGTGGTTGGAGGTCACGCCAGCTGACTCGTGCAGGGAGAAATACTGTTCGGACGCGGCGCCGGTATCAATACCATCGTCATTGGCTGCGCGGCGCCGACGCACTCCGGCAGCGCGCCGCGACACTTCGCGATCTGTCTTCTTCGCTGGCCGTTGTACCTTCTCCTCCTCTTCGTCGTCCTCCGGCTGCTCAGAGTCGCCGCTCGACTCCGACTCCGCCACGTCCGCCACGAACTCCTCATCCGAGTCGTCCTCCTCCAGCGGCGAGAAGTCACTGTCGTCGTCTGAAACGGCGATGTCTTCCTGCTTCAGCTTGGACAGCCGCAACTGGATCCGCCGCCGCACCGCCTGCGGTGTCTTAGCCGGCAGCGGCGTCACACCGCCAGAGCGCGGCGTTCGGCACGTCCTACCGCCACGGTTCGCCGGAGTCTGCGGAGTGCGGAGCTCGTGCTCCCTATGTCGGCTCACCGGCGTCTGTGGGGTACCACCTACACCATTTCTGCTGGTCTTCGCCGGCGTCTGTGGTGAGCTCGGGGGCCTTGCGCGCCGTTTCCGCGCACTGCGGGGGTATCATGCGTCGTTTGGTGAGTGTCGGGAGTGGAGGCTGCAGAGTCCCTGCCGTTGCGCTGTCTGCGCCGCTGCGGCGTGGAGGGCTGAGAGGACGTCAGTACTCTCACCTCCTCAGCCAGCCGCTGAAGGTGCTGGCGCCGCTGCGTTCGCTGGAAGCCGAACATCTCCGAGCCGCGCACTCCGGCAGCGTGGTCCTCCAGTTCGGCAGCGTCCAGCTGACTCAGCGCCGCCCCAGCCGCACCGTCCTCGGCGTCGCTGCTCCCTGACGAAGCCGAGCTGAGCTCTTCGTCCTCCGATGCTGCCAGAGTCTCCTGCTGGCCGGACCTTGCGCATCGCGACGCCGCCGCCAGCGCCTTGCGCGCCAGCGCATCTTGCCTGGAGAGCGTGGGTTTGGCATCCCGGATGGAGACGATTGCTTCCAAGGCGTCCGCGTCGGCCAGAAATCGAACGACGGGCACATCGCCGCCATGGCTGTTCTCGCTGGCTATCAGTCCGGCACGAGACGAACGGGAGCGTCTGTCACACAGAACTCATTACACATCCGCTAAACGTGTCAACAGTGGTGATGCAAACTTAGATGACATGCGATATAACTCAAATTTAGACTGCAAATTTGACCTGCCACATAAGCAGTCTAGCAGTCCACAATGGACCCAATCATTACATTTATTATTTGTCATGATCAGATCAATACACTAACAGACTTGTACCAAACAGCTTTTTTTGTCTAACGAGCAATTATGAAAGAAAACCTATCGACACATGACTTGAGATTATTAAACCAATTAAGTTAGTTTTCCTTTAGCATTTTGCGAATGAATAACCTTGTACGGCTAACTACACACAAAAAGATTGTCCTACTTAAACCCCATAATAAGGGCTTGTTTAAACCTATATGGGACTGTTCATAAATGACGTCACAGGGGAGGGGTTACTTCGGAAAGTGGCATACCATATAATGCAGAGGCCTTTTCCGGCGGCAGTTTATCATGTTGAGCTCTTCTTGAGCTTGCCCGAAAAGGATGGGGCTGTCTAGAATTTGAAGTGACTGGAAGGCATGAATAATGTGGCAAAATGAGGGATGGATGGAAGGAGGATAAGAATGTAAGGATTTAGATGTAGGAAGCTTCATTAGAAAATGGAGTTAAATAACCAAATTACTCCTAATTTAAGGTGGAAATAAGAAAACAAAGTTACTGATTGATAAGCATGAGACAAGGCTGCAAATTTCTTCCCTTTAACCTGATTTTTTTGCCAGGACCAACACCACAGAAAGTGCTGGAAAAACAGCACTTGACTCAACAACTTCACAAAAGCTCAATTATACCAGGTTGGTAACAGTTCTGGAAATTATTTGTGTTTTCTGACAGTATAAAATACAATGCATGTTTACAATTGAACATTCAAGACATTTTAAACAAACTCAATTTCAGCAAGATGGCTGCAGAAGTTTCTTATGACTTTTCATGCCCTCTCCAAGCCATCCAACTCCAAAACCACCATAGGCTCCAGCTGAAAACACCTAAAACCCCTGTGTTGTGAAGATGACTTCAGAGTTGTATGTTGATGTTACCAGACAACATGAAAAGGTGCACGGGGTTTTCTCGATCATATCTTAGCCATGGAAACTAAGCTCCACATCATCACTGGCCAGGTCACTTGGTAACTTACCTGCTTTTTCCACTTTCCAAGGCCTGCCGCGACATTCCCTGGTCCCGAGTCCAGATTAATTTAAGCACTAGGCTTGCGGAGATAAATAGTATTTTGATTGAATAGTACTCTAACGCTCTAACGCCGACAATTTTTTTCAATAGATAGTAGGCGCCGCCCGTGTCTTTCTCTCTCCCTAATTGCAACCACCACCAATGTCTGCCGCACCCGCCATAGTGGTTTGACTGGATCACAGGGGAATTCATAAAGGAATTTGAGTTGAATGAAGTAAGTTATTAAACTTGATCATACAATTATAAAACGGGACCTAATTTTAAGCTTATTTTTAATAATTTACCTCCAATTATCTTTCATATTTTTGATCTACTGCCTGTAACTGTGAGGTTTGCTAACTTTTAAGGGATAAATGGGGAAAGGGAAACAGGACTAGAAAGTGAAACTTCAGGCCGAGCAACCAAATTCAAAGCGGTATCAATCCCGTATCCACGGTGTTGGTGCGGGAGGGCATGAATGCGGAAATGCTGGTAATACGCAATCAAGATACGCAGTAAACTAACATATCTAACCCTTCACCGCCTGGGAGGGATGGAAAGCGACACTTTAAGGAAATACCGTGACTATTTAGATAGGCGCCGAGAATCTACGGAGAGCAGGGGCAAGTGCTCCTCTGGATTCGCCTACGCTCTGGATCAGTGGCGAATGCAAAGGGGTTTAGGGACTAAAGCCCCCCACCCCCAACCCCCCAAGATACCTTTAAACACCCCTCCCCCAGATACCTTTAAACACCCCCCCAGATACCTTTAAACACCCCCCCAGATACCTTTAAACACCCCCCCACTCAATGTCCGAGTGCCTATAATCAATTCATGGCCGCAGGCTGTTTCCAAGGCAATGGCGGGGGAGTTCATGCCCCCGTAATGAAGTCCTGGATCCGCCAGTACCGCCCTGGGTGTAACCCTCCCAGACAGATGAATAGGCAGACCATAGGCGTAGGAACCGGGGGGGCCAGGGGGGCCACTGGCCCCCACTTTTCTGTGATGGGCCCCCGCAACGGAAGCAAGAATATTAACAACTGTAATATCAAGCGAGAAACTCAAACTGGCCCGATAGCTTGCCCCGGAACCCCGTTAAACTTACCTGTGCCCCTAAACTAAGTTGAGGTCATATGAATTCATTTTAAGGCCCCCTGAGCTTCTCGGGGCCCCTGAACTGGCCTTTGATACCATACGAGCTAATCTGGGCTCTTTGAGCTGAACTGAGCGCCCCGGAGATGGTTTGGGCAGCATGAACTGTTTTAGGATGCCTAAACTGAGCTAGGAGCCGTAACCTTGAACAGGGCCCCGTGAGTTGGCCAAAACCTATATCCACCGACCTGGGGGCCCCTGAGCTGAGCTGGGACCGTAAAGTTAATATTGTCCTTTGAGCTAATCTGGATCCCCTGTGATGCACAGAAGACCCTAAACTTATCTGAGGCCCCTGCACAGGAATAGGGCCCCTGCTTTGAAATTGGGTTATAAGCTTTAATTGAAACCCTGGACTGTTCTGAAACCCCAAATATGCCGGCAAGGGGCCCCTGGGTGATCCAGGCCCTTAACCGGGGCCGATCCGCGCCCCACCGGGGGTCCGGCGCCACCTTCGCCCCACGGGGGGCATCGATGGCCCCCCTCTAACTCCGAAAATATGGGCGTTAGCGCAAATCTGCAAAGTGCAATAGAAAGCTCGCGTGAATTCAGTAAGAAATTACTTCGCATGTTTTAGTGCTCAGGTCAATGGTTTGACCTCCAGAGGTCAAATTAGGTCAAGATCGGCTATTTTCACTCAAATATGCAATGATTAAGCAAACTGGGCATAACTCTTATGTCATTAGAGCTATTGAGGCCTGGTAAAGTACATTTGATAGCAAATTGCCTGTACTTTTTCCGCTATGTGGAACATAAAGACCTCCCGCCAGTGGTTTGACCGCCAGAGGTCACCTCGTGACCTAATATGACCTGAGGTCACGAAAGGTCAAAAAGTGACTCTTGCCGTATATCAAATGAAAGCCAGTGACAAAACAAACACGATGGTGTTTGTTTCACCGCTCTAGCTCAATTAGGTCAAAAGTTATTGTCAAAATACTGTTTTTGACCTCCGGTGACCTTGGATGACCTTGGAAAAGTCAAAGGGCAAATATGACCCCTGAGATCCGTGAAAGGATGTCCAAAAACGTTGTTCTGAGCAGTCTGAGTATTTGCAATCATTTTTGTGGCTTTTATATCATGAAATGGCTTTTCCCCATGCTTTTCCAATGGGAGAGGTCGCCTCGTGACCTGACCTCAGGGCACGAAATCGAAAAATCCCGGATATACACCTTGTAGACCCTGGAGGGGTTATGAAGTGTAGGAAGTTTCAAATCGATCGACTTTGAAATGTAGCTCTTACAGAGCTCTAAAGTGAAGTGAGGTGACCTTGGTTGACCTCGTCTGGTGACCTGACCTTGGGTGACCCGGGGTAAAAAATTTCAGAGATGATGGGAAAATGATGCAGTGAGAGGTAGAGCCCTCAACCGCGGTGCTGCGCCTCGTCGTTTTTCTGCTATCCCGGAAAAACCTTAGGGGGGCCATCGATGGCCCCCGGTGGGGCGAGGGCTAAGCTTATCTGGTCATCAGAGCTAATATGGGCCTCTGTGTTGAACTGAGGGCCCCTGAGATGGCCTGGGACCCCTATAAGGCTTTACAGCCACTGACCTGGCGGCCGTGAGCTTGAATGGGTCCCTTGAGATGTTCTGACAGTGGTGTAGCCAGGGGAGGGGGGTCCCTGGGGTCCGCGGACCCCCTTGGGCCGACCTTATGCACTAAAAACACAAAAATTGATCTCGGGGGCCCCTGAGCTTGGTCTCGGTGGGGGGCCTCCCGAGCTTGGTCTCAGGAGGCCCCCGATAAACGGTATCGAGGGCTCCAGAGTACCGAATATTGATCTTGGGGGACCCCTGCGCTCAGTCTCAGGGGGTCCCGAGCTTGGCCTCAGGGCCCCCGAGCTTGGTCTCAGGGCCCCTCCTCCCCGAGCTCGGTCTCACGGGCCTTTCGATTTTGGTCTCAGGGGCCCCCGGCTTGGTCTCAGGGGCCCCGAGCTTGGTGTCTGGGGGCCCTCCGAGCTTGGTCTCAGGGAGCTCCCGAGCTTGGTATCAGGGGGCCTTTCGAGTTTGGTCTCAGGGCCCCCGAGCTTGGTCTCAGGGGCCCCCGAGCTTGGTGTCAGGGAGCCCTCCGAGCTTGGTCTCAGATAACCCCCGAGCTTGGTCTCAGGCCCCCCGAGCTTGGTCTCAGGGGACCCCCGAGCTTGGTCTCAGGGATGTCCCCAAGCTTGGTCTCAGGCCCCCTTCCCCCGAGCTTAGTTTCAGGGGCCCTCAAGCTTGGTTTCAGGGGGCATCCGAGGGCATCTGATGCATAAGGCTGACCGTATGCACTGGAAAACATGAGCATTGGTCTCGGGGGCCCTGATCTTGGTCTCAGAGGGCCACCGAGCTTGGTCTCAGCGCCCCCCGAGCTTTGTCTCAGGGGCCCCGAGCTCGGTGTCAGGGGCCCTCCGAGCTTGGTCTCAGGGAACGCCTGAGCTTGGTCTCAGGGGCCCCCTGAGCTCGGACTCACGAACCTTTCGATTTTGGTCTCACGGGCCTTTCGATTTTGGTCTCAGGGTGCCCCAGAGCTTGGTCTCAGGGCCCCCCGAGCGTGGTCTCAGGGGACCCCTGAACTTGGTCTCAGGGGTTCAGGATCCCCTCGGGGGTGTCCCCGACTATTGATATCGAGGGACTCATGAGTGAAGCACGAGCATTGGCCTCATGAGACCCAGAGTTTGGTCCCAGGAGCCCCCAGACCTGGGTTCAGGACCCCTGAGCATCGGCATCGAGGGGCTCCAGAGTACCAAGCACTAGTCTCGGGGGGGGCTCGAAATATTGATCTTGAGGGCCCCGGAACATCGGTGTCGAGTTACTCCTGATAAAAGCGCGCGCATGGGTCTAAGGGTGCCCCTGAGCCTGATCTAAGTGGGACCCCGAGCTTGGTCTTAGGACCCCCGGGCATCAGTATCAAGGGGCTCCGGAGTATTGGTTTAGGGGGAGCAATTATTTTAGGGGCCTCCAAATGGTGATTTCGGAGGGCCCCCGAAAGTGTGGATGCAGTGGTGTAGCCAAGGGGGCCCTATGCGTCCGCAGACCCCACCCCTTGGGCCAATCTGAACCACTGCAAAGGATTCTCTGATCACGTGGCCCCCAGAGTTAGTCTCAGGGGCCCCTGAAGATTCGTTCTCAGGGCGTCCCGAGTCGGCCTCACGGCCCCCGCCCTGAGAGTCGGTCTCAAGGCCCCCGAAAGTAGATTTCGGGGGCCCCTGAGGGTTGGTATCAGGGACCCCAAAAGTCGGTATCAGGGGCCCCGGGAGTCTGTCTCAGAGGAGGGGGCCGAGCTAGTCTCAGGGCCCCCCAGAGAGTGGTTCTCAGGGTCCTGCAACAGTCTATTTCAGGGGGCCCCTGAGAGTCAGTCTCAGAGAACCCCAAGAGTCGGTCAAGGGGACCCCAAGAGTCTGTCTTAGAGGACCCCGAGATTCGGTCTCGGGGTCCCCCTGAGAGTCTGTCTCAAAGAACCACAAGAGTGAGTCTCAGAGCACCCCAAGAGTCGGTCTCAGGGGGCCCTCATAGTCTCACGGGTTTCTCTCTCAGGAGTCAATATTTAGTTTCAGGTGGCTCCGAGAGTTAATCCGGGGGTCCGAGAGTTAGTCCAATTTGATCTGCAGAGTGCTGGTTTCAGGGGGCCCAGAGGGATAATTTTGGGAGCCCTCGAGATTTAGCCTCAGGCTGTGCCCCCCCGAGTTTTGGTATAAGCGGCCCCAAGAGTCAATCTCAGGGAGCACCCAAATGTTAGTCTCAGAGGGCTCCCGGTTGTCAGTCTCAGAGACATCCGAGAGTTAATCTCAGGGTTCTGAGAGTAATTTCCAGAGGTGCTCCCGATTTTTGTTTCATGGGCCCGGAGTTAGCCTTAGGCCCGCGAGAGCCAACCTGGAGCCTCCGAGAGTCAGTCTCAGGAACGCCAAAGACACAGTCTCAGAGGTGATTCCACCCCCCCCGGGTGTTTGTCTTAGGGGTGCCCTAGAGTAAGTCTCAGCGGGCTGTCGGAAGTCATTCCCAGCCCCCTCCCCCACCCCAAAGACAGCCTCAGGGGACCCCAATAGCTAATCTGGATGGTCACGATAGTCAGTCTCAGCCCCTCCCTCTCCAGAGCAAATCTGGAGGGCCCAATAATTAGTCTCAGAGGTGCTGCCGATAACTAATCTCAGGAGCCCCGAGAGATTCTCAGGGGCCCCCAGTTTTGATCAACAGGCGCCGTGAATCACTCTCAGAGACCCCTTGAGATATAATCGGGAGGGCGGCCGAAAATTATCTTTGTGAGTGCCGCCAAGTGTTGGTGTTAGGTGGCTCCAGAGCTCAAATAAAAATTTTCAAAATCATATGTCTCGGAAAAAAATGTACCTACCCCTATTGCGTACTAAAAAAGGACAAATTGAAACGTGTCGATCAGGCACCATTATCGAAGGAAAGCCAAAAATTAATATAATTTTATCATAAGAGCAAATCAAACAGGGCTAGTCAATTTTTAATCGAGTAGCTTAACACCAAAATACATTCCTAAATATTCTGAAATAAACAACTTTCCAATATTTTCGTAGGAAACCAGACAAACTAGGGTAATGACAGAAATTAATGAGCATAATCCCAAAAAGAAAAATAGGTATGCAAGGTTGAAAATAACAATAACAGAGTGAGCCAAAGCGATAGATATCTTGGGCGCCTTTTGTCTTGGTAATTTGCTCGTTTACAAGATAGCAAGGGTAAGAAAGTAAATGGATCTCAACAGGATCTGTCGACGGAATAGAGGTTATGTAACCTTCAGTACACACTCCCATATCCCTTGTATCTTTATTCGTTTTTTTCGTTTCTTTGGAAATTTCCTGATTAAAGAGTTCATGGATTCGACACCGGGAAATAATTGCTAATCATTTCCCGTAGATCATTTCGTCGTACTCAAAACGACTGACCTCCAATAACTTCATGTCTGATTACCCGAGTGAATTGAGGTAGACTCAGGTTTAACATCATGCGTGCATCAACATTGAACTTCCCGAAATATGGCTCAAAGCTGTTATTATAGCCACGCTACCATATAAGTTATGGGCCATCCTTAATATTTGGTGACCTTAGTTTACCAACACTTGGTCGGATTGAAAAACCAAGCTATAAACAAAATAAGAATGAATGCTTAAAAAGCCATAACAAAATTTCCTTCGTGTGAATGTTATAATGTTAAAATACTATACAAAAGATATAGGAGATGGGCCAAGTTGCTAAGGGAACCCCGGCCTGGGGCCCCCGACGGTAGTCGGACCCCTCCTTGGCCGAATCCTGGCTACGCCACTGTGTTCTGTGACTCTACATCAGCCACCCTGGGACCCCTAAGCCTAGCTGGGGCCCTGAGCTAATCTGGGTACAGCTGTGCTTAACTGGGGCCTTTGATCTGGTATGGGGGCCCTGAACTCTTCTAGGGTCCCTGGGCTAAGTTGGGGCCGTGAGCTTGAATGGAGCCCCTGAGCTGGTGTGAGAGGAGACGCTATATCAGCCGATCTGGGCCCCTGAGCTGAGCTGGTCTGTACTGAACAAGAGCCCTGAGCTGGTCTGGGGCCTCTGAACTGTTCTAGCATCATTGAGCTAAGCTGGGATCCGTGAGCTTGAAGTCCCTTGAGCTGTTTTGAGACCCTACATAAGTCGACCTGGGGACCTCCGAGCTGAACCGGGCCCCTAAGCTAATCTGGCACCCTGTGCGAATCTGGAACTCCCCTGTGATGAGCTTCTATCGGTGCTGTGCTTATGTAGAGTCCCTTGATAAGCTGGTCCCAAAGCTAATGCACTGGTCTGGGCCCTTGAGCTGACTGATCTGGTTTCCTGAGCCATGGTCTGGACTTTGGGGCCCTCCGAGATAATTTGGCGGCCCCTGGGCGGCATAGGCAAAGGAACCGGGGTGAGGGGGATACTGCCCCCCTTTTGAGGTGGGAACTCGCAACGAATATACAAATATCAGCAACTGTAATATAGAACAAGAAACCCAAACGGCCCCGATAGCTTGTCTGGGAACGTTCAAGTTCGGTAGTACGCTGCCTGCAAGCCCCTGGAGGAGGAGCGCTTCGTAACAAAGCCAAGGAACCTACTACCCGAGTGTTTCCAAATGAGTCCCGAGAACTGGGCCCAATCAAACTCCATTCCATATCAATCCCAACACAAAATATGAATCGGACACGGACCCTGCACTAAATGCCGAGCAACAGTCGTCCCTGAGCCATCGAAAGGCGCGACGTCTTTCGATGCCAGGGTTATATGGCGTCGCCAACTCTTTCTCTTTTGGAGGGGTTTCTTTGGAGTCAAATTGCTCCTTGCACAAGGAATCTGCCGTGCCTTAAACCCGAGTTGGTCGCGTGGAAAGCAGGGTTGCGAACCACTATAACACCATGCCCACACCTCCTCGGCATTACAAAGCTGGCCATCAAGTACCAACATTGCACTTGCAGTCATGCTGGAACTCTGCATTTTAGCCATCGAAATATAGCTAGGCGTATTTATTGTGATCAGCCTTTACCTAAATCAATCTCTAATGATGGAAAGAATAGATCAGTAATAACCTACATAAATGTTCCCATTTTCGTCATTAAATAAGCAAATACAAGTTGATTAGGCATAGCGAAGTAAGGCTATTTGGTATCAAAGCATTGTCTGTAGTTTTCTAAGCAGTTCTTAATTTTGTAAATGTAATGAAAAGGGCCTAAACATCTGTAAATATAAAAAACGCGCTCGTGGTAAGAAATGATTGAAATCCTCACAAAAAGCTTAAAAATGTATTTCGTATTTGAAAAGTGTCTAGGTAAAAAACAAAAATTGTTTTTTTGGCGTTTTACTATTATTTATTACATCATAATAGGTACAACCCGAAATCATAGGGAAAAATTTGATTTCTCAATTTTCCATACATTGTCATCCTTGTGTGCATGCATGCCTTATTACACTAATCGAGCTATCTAAAATTTTTAAAATTATAGGCCCCCGTGGACTGGGGCCCCCTTGAGGTGGGCCCCCTCTAAGGTTGGCCCCCCCACTTTTCAAACCGTTCCTACGCCCCTGGGGCAGACCCAGGGGGCAAAAGGAAGACACCCATCACGTCGTGCACTCATGACCCGCACACCGCGCCTGCCCTGATAGCCCATGCTGACAGTAGCGGATCCAGGGGATTTGCCCCCCAACGGAAAAGCTCGGGGAAAAATGTTTTTGCCCCCCCCCCACCTCAAAGCGGTCGACCTCTTTTTTGCCCCGACTCCATTTTAGTTTATAAGAAAGATTTTGGTGCTTTTAACACGCGCATTGACGGGGGACTGTACCCGCCCCCTCGAGTTTTTCGGAGGTAGCAGAAAAACGGCGGCGCGTAGCGCCGCCGTACTTGACATTATATTTTCCCTCATCATTTTTACAACTTCTGTGAGAATGTTAAGGTCAGGTCATCTCAGGTCAGGTCACCAGTACAGGTCAAGTGACCTGACCTAAAAAAGTTTAAGATAAGATAAGTCGGAGCAGGGTGAACTTATCCGATTGAAACTTATATCACATAATGGGCTTACCGAGTTCTCCAAAATATGTTCCGGTATTTTTGATATCGATGACCTAAGGTCAGGTACGAGGCATGACCTCTCCATTGGAAATACATGGGAAAATGGTTTTTACTGAATAACTCAGTAACAAATAGTGATGGAGCGTTTATTTTAGCTGCATTAGACACGCCTTGTCTTTGCAGTTATAATGATATGCATTTTATACAATTTGACCTTGACCTGACCTCAGGTCAGGTCAAACCCTTGATTTGACCTGGCAAGGTCAAATTACAAATCATTCGATTCGGCTTGGTGCGAGGATTCATATAGTTCAAGTCGTTTTGCTCTATCTTTATTTGTTCAGATGTAATGACCGAAAACCTTAATTTACATGTTATCCCTATGACGGCATGTTTTGACCTTTCGTGACCTGACTGTGGTGACTTAGTCTGACTCGCTGTACCGCGGTGTGGAATATTGCCGTGCGCCCGAGTGTTAGGCTGTGCCGGGCGTGCGCCCGAGTGTTATGCTGTGCCGGACCCCGCGGCGGTGGCGTGACGTCACCTGGTGACCCGGCCGGGGCGCGGTAGCACCGGCTGACCACCCGGACTGGAGCAGGGAGCGAGCGCGGATGTTGCTGTCCCGTCGGATTATTGAGTCAAGTGCGTGTCTGACTGATGCTTAATTGAAATACAGAATCAGAATTTATCACTGACAAAAAATGGTTCAAATATTTTCGATGGAGAAGTGGATGGGCTACCCACCGCTCTTTACCGTTTTTTCGCTAGCTACCGTGGTTCTCGAGATGTTAAGGGGAGCGGGTACCCGCCCCCCTCGTCAAAGCGAAGGTGGCTCAGACCCCCGTCAATGCGCATGTTAACTTTCAAACAGAACCAGTTGAGTGATTCAGCGTAAATATAGGGTCTTGCACAGGAAAAGAGTATCTTAAGCCCATATTTTTTCACCCCATGACGTTTTGTTTGCCTTTCGCCTCAAATGCCATAAATTCTATCGACATGTCATATTGGAGCACAATTTTTCACTCCGTGACGTTTTTTGTTCGCTTTTAGACTTCGGTTTACCCCCCCAACCGACCCGCTAGCTCCGCCACTGCATGTTGAAAGCCTCCCCTGAAACTGTTGGTAAGGTAGAGCCTGCGTCGCCTCATATAACGAGCCACCACTGCCAAATGGACACAGAGACACCACTCAAAAGACATGTTACATGCGTGGCAGGTTTATTATCATAGGAACGCATTTGCACAACAATAAGACTGTATTATAGCTGCCTGTGACGCCGGGGAGGCGTCGGGCGCGGAGTGGCGGCCACGGGAAGGCAACAGGTGACCGCCCGCCGCCACGGCGCTCCCGCAGGTACAAATGCCGAGCCGCGCCGCAGTACAAAAACAGCGCCGCCCCGCCAACACACGACACCCACCACCAGGGATATTATGCGGCACCGCGCCGGCGGCGGCAGATATGATGCGGGACGCGGCCCGCCACGAATGCAACGGGTGAACCCCCTCCACCCGGCCTCCGAATCACGCCGGACTTCCAAAGTGAACACTCTTCAAATACACTCACCTCAACTCCCACAACTGCCAACGGGGGACAAAAATAGCGTCCCCCCATGCGTAACAATCACTCTGGACACCAACAGAGAGTAGCATTCATGGATAATGTTAACATATACAGACGTGTTCGGGTTTAAAGGCAGGGCTAATGAACCCTCTTGGTCGCGCGGGGGCTCGCGGGAACGCGACAGATGGGCGCAGAGACGTCCATTTGAACAGGGGCGACTGGCGATGCCTCCAGGTCGGGAAGAGCCGGACATCCGTTATGAGGCGCCACCGTTGCAGCCACTGTTGGTCCACAGAGTGACGCAGATGGCGCTGCTAGTCTCACGTGCCACGCCAACGGCGCAGCGGCGGCCACCGAGCCTTGTCTGTAGGGCCGGGCTGCCAGGTTCGTGGCGAGGCTCCCTGCTTGGTCACCAGAGTCGGATGTCTCAGACCCGGCGGAGGGTGGAGGGCACGGGGTTTGAAGCGGGTAATCACCTTGCTTCAAGTCACCCCGAGCTCCCTCGTCGCAATATAGACTTCCCATGAGGGATATCATGCTACCAGAGCGGAAAACAGCTGTGTACTCCAAGGAAGACAAAAATCATCGTCTGAAAACAGAAGAGGGAATTGTCGTCGTGCCAATAGCACGGCTTCTAGTCGGGAGCAAACTTGAGACCAGCTCATGACTCGGGACTGCGGGCGCCGTCTGCGGGGTCCGGGGCCAGCTCAGGACTCCACCAGCAGGGTGACGGTGCCGGTGGCGGCGGTGAGCAGCTGCACTGCCCTCTGGTGGGTGGCCCCCGTCAGGCTGACACCGTTCACGCTCAGTATCATGTCGCCGCGCCGCAGCGAGCCCTCGTCGGCGGCCGCGCCCCGCCTCGAACACCGTCTTCACGTAGATGGGCAGGTGGCCGTGAGGAGAGGCGTGGCCGCCCACCACCGAGAAGCCCAGTCCGTCCCCGCCGCGCTCCAGCACCACCAGCCGCTGCCGCGCCGTCCTGCCAGGATCACAGCCGCTCAGCACAGCAGCACAAACAAAGCGACACGGCGCAGCATCACACAGCAGAACAAACACAGTGTAACAGGACATCAGCACACAGCACAGCCTCACCAGCAGCTGTGACACCGTCCTGCCAGGATCACAGCCGCTCAACACAGCAGCAGAAGACACGGCGTCACATCCTCACATAGCAAAGCATCGTAGCAGGACACAGCAAAGCCAGCGCCATCCTGCCGGCCACACAACCACCACCTCTCACCCTCACAGCACAGCATCACGCAGCGCTGCAGCCGCTCACAAACACGCAGCATGTATATCCACGACCCGACAAAGACGCAGCAGCGCCGCCAACAGCTGGTGCGGCGTGCTACTGGTCACAGCGTCCCGCCATCGCCTCAATGTATAGCACCACTGTCACCGCCTAGGAAAACAATGGCAAAACAACGATAATCCAGCTTCCAGCAAGGGTGTAACTATATACTTATGGATATACAGGCAGACTCCCCCAAATCCGTATATTTCCATCCCCAGTTTTCATTCGTCGATACCCAAAAACATTCTGTCGTCCAACGGAAGAAAAGCGTATGTCACATTGGGAGTATTTTACAGGAAAGCCCTTTTTCCGTTTTGCTTAACATTAGCAGAGTCCAGGAAGTGAATTGAAGAGACGATATACCTAAAAAAATTAAGGGAAGTTTGTCAAATCATTTGATAAGTAGATGCAGCTTGTCTTTTTGCATCGAATGATACTAAAATCTCAAAATCGAAAAAATGTGACTTACGCTTTTCTTCCGTGGGACGGCAGCATTGTTTTCTATCCCCAATGCATCGACAAAGTTACACACACGATTTGCGGTAACAAACGCGCTACTACGCAAGGCTAAGTCCTCGTGATACGAATATTTGTCTATATCAGCAACGGACGAATCGAGAAAAACAAACAATGAGGAAAGGCAATGCGAAAAATACTGTCAGTGCATCAGAGCGTAATTTTGGCGAGCAGAACGACGCTTAGGAGTTTGGTCCCGAACTTATTCTGACAGACGGATAGACAAGGATGGAAAGTCACGTTTGCTCGGTACCTCTTCTTCAAAAGGTGACTTCATTCACAAAAAAGCCACAAGACTACGGGAAAACTTAACCTTCGCCCCACGGGGGGCATCGATGGCCCCCTAAGGTTTTTTTCGGGATAGCAGAAAAACGACGAGGCGCAGCACCGCGGTTGAGGGCTCTACCTCTCACTGTATCATTTTCCCACAATCCCTGAATTTTGTTTACCCCGGGTCACCCAAGGTCAGGTCACGAGACGAGGTCAACCAAGGTCACCTCACTTCAACTTTAGAGCTCTGTAAGAGCTACATTTCGAAGTCGATCGATTTGAAACTTCCTACACTTCATGAACCCTACAGGGTCTACAAGATGTATATCCGGGATTTTTCGATTTCGTGCCCTGAGGTCAGGTCACGAGGTGACCTCTCCCATTGAAAAAAGCATGAGGAAAAGCTGTCTTATGATCTAAAAGTCACAAAAACGATGGAAAATGTTCAGCTTGATCAGAAAAGCGTTCTTGGACACCCTTTCACGGATTCCAGGGGCCATATTTGCCCTTTGACCCCTCCAAGGTCATCCAAGGTCACCAAGGGTCAAAACAGTATTCTGACAATAACTTTTGACCTAAGGGGCATTCCAGGACAAAACGACCAAAAATATTTCAATTTGACACCACCAGTCTAGAAAAATCGAAACTTTGTCTCCGGGGTAGTTTGGGCCAGAAACACGCCTGGAGAATCTTAGCCCCCTCCGACCAACGGTGACCGAGTTATAGCCCGAGGCATTTTCGGGAGGTCACGTTATAGACTCATGTTTAATGCTTCATAACTCAACAACGCATCACCTGATTAACAAGTTTTGTATATCATTGAACTCGTCTTGAATTATAGTTTATTTTGAAAAAGAAAATGTAAAAATTTGAAAATTTTGGACTTTTAATTTGTTTGACCTTTTCCTTTTGACCTAGCTTGACTTTTCCCAGTTGAAATTGCCCTTTTAGACACCTCAAAAATGTTTCTTCATAAAATATCTTTTGATAGCAAAAATAAAAAATGCGTTCTTGCTATAAGTTCCGAATATTTAGCACCTAAGGTAGGTATGTACACGGTTTTTACCATTGCGGTAGTACAGCCTTATGTTTAACGCCGCAAATATAGCGATTGCTTTTGTAATCAGTCGCTGGAAATCATACTCCATTGTCTTTACGAAATTTTAATCGTACAAGTATCCGAATTTATGACAATTAACACGCGCCCACCCGAGGGGGTGGGCAACCGGCCTCCTCAGGTCTCTACAGGTAGTAAAAAAACCTTCGCGCAGCGCCACCGTACTCCATCTACCTCTAACACAACATTTTGCGACTTCTGGAAAAATAATTTAGGCCAACTGGGAGGTGGTAGGTACCGTAAATGCTGAAGGCCAGCAGGCAACTCAGTGGTGAGGGGGTGACCTGAGGTAGACGGTCGTCGTTATGCCTTGTGGGACTTTCAACTTTGTTTCCTTGATTAACACTTTATCGTGGGAGTTGCTCGTTTGGGTGGTGGGGTCAGGGTCTCCGTAAAAAGTCCCTTGATGACTCTAGTGAGACACCTACTCCTAAAACTGCCTCCTTGCCGCCCCGGTAGCTCAGTTGGTAGAACGTTGGGCCCGGCCCGCGGCTCAAGCATGCAGTGGCAGTGTATGTCCAGGCTTGGGATCGGTTCCGCTGAGACGCTCCGGCGCTCAATAGCTTACCCGACGTACAGGTCGGCTGGCAACTGACTGGTGAGGGGTGACCTGAGCGGGGCGGCCGTCCCTGTGCTGTGGGACGTTAAACGTTGGCTTCTAAAATCAACCCTTCATTGTGGGAGTTGCTCGTTCGGATGGTGGGGTCGGGGTCTCCGTGACAAGTCCATTGATGACTTTAGTGAGACCCTGACTCCAACAATCGAACTGAAAACAACTGTACAAAATGTATAAAAACTGAATTGGCAACAACTTGGGCAATATTTATAAACAGAAAAACTGCAGCCATTAAAAGTGATAAAAGGGATTCCTTGTTTCGAGGGAGACGAGGGCACATGAACTTATTAATAATGAACCTTTCAGCCTTAAACGAAAATTTACAAAGATGTCGCGACCTTATCAATAATTGAAACAAGTATAACTTATCCTATGAGCACCACTAACTCACACAATTACATCGTTCCCGGAGATGGAAAATAGTATCGATGCAAGCTGATCCAGTGCAGCACAGCATATGTTTGAGAGGATTCATGCAATGTAAACAAACGTGTCTGAAAGGCTTTCATTCCCAAAAAGTAATTTGAATCTGCTCATATATTCGACAAAATGTCCTGAAATTGTAACGCATTCTACTTGGTCGCTTGAACAGGTTGCCTTATGATATTTTTACAAGGTGATCATTTCATAGCTGACACGGATCCGAGAATCCCAGATAAATAATGACACAGTGCACTGGGGTGATGCCGCTAAATAGCCAGTTTTAATCATTACCGAATATGCCGCCCCGGTAGCTCAGTTGGTAGAGCGTTGGGCTCCGGCCCGCTGCTCAGAAGCATGCAGTGGCAGTGCATGTCCAGGCTTGGGATCGGTTCCCTGAGACGCTCCGGCGCTCAATAGTTTGCCCGACGTAGGTCGGCTGGCAACCGACTGGTGAGAGGGTGACCTGAGCGGGGCGGCCGTCCCCGTGCTTTGTGGGACGTTAAACTTTGGCTTCTAAATTATCCCTTCATTGTGGGAGTTGCTCGTTCGGGTGGTGGGGTCGGGGTCTCCGTGACAAGTCCCTTGAGGACTTCAGTGAGACTCCGACTCCAGCAGCCGTACTGGGACAAGTTGGACCAAATTTATAAAAAAAATGTTACATACAATCGTTTGGTCGTGTTGCCTTTGAGGTTGCTCAAAGTCACAGTATTTCTTACGGGAACTAAGTGGAAACCTAAATTTTGTGGCATAATAGGTGACAGAGAAGAGCAGTAGAAAGAAAAGTTCAGCACCATTGGAACACTCTTGTTAGCCCAAACGGATTATATATCTTATAATATTGCCTAGTCAAATGTCAAAATTAACCTCTTTGACCTAGGGCCAGGCTTAGGTCTGTATGGTAAAAAGAATATTAATCAAACTGCAGTGGCAAGTCAGACACGACAATGTAAAAATACAATCTCCATCGCAATTCTCGACAATTCTCAATTCTCGCAAGTTATCAAAATTTACCAATCGCCCCATGCATTTCTAATGGAAAGATCATGACCTTTGCCCTGCTCCCGGTTATCGATATAGAAATCCTGCTACGAAAAATTATCTTGCTAGGCGATCTTACTATGTAATGCGATTCTAACCATGATAGGCTAAATTTGATATGATTTATGCACCTCCCAAAGTTTGAGGTTAGGTCTCTGACCTGGGTTGGCGGTCTGACCTGGTATGACCCAGACCTAAAATTTTGCCAGAAGCTGCAAAATTTCAAGTTAGAGGTACATGAAGTACGGTGGCGCTGCGCGAAGGTGTTTTTACTACCTGTGGAAACCTGAGGAGGCCGGTTGCCCACCCCTCGGGTGGGCGCGTGTTAATGTCATAAATTCGGATACTTGTACGATTAAAATTTCGTAAAGACAATGGAGTATGATTTCCAGCGACCGATTACAAAGCAATCGCTATATTTGCGGCGTTAAACATAAGGCTGTACTACCGCAATGGTACAAAACCGTGTACATACCTACCTTAGGTGCTAAATATTCGGAACTTATAGCAAGAACGCATTTTTTATTTTGCTATCGAAAGATATTTTATGAAAAAACATTTTTGAGGTGTCTAAAAGGGCAATTTCAACTGGGAAAAGGTCAAGCTAGGTCAAAAGGAAAAGGTCAAACAAATTAAAAGTCCAAAATTTTCAAATTTTAACATTTTCTTTTTCAAAATAAACTATAATTCAAGACGAGTTCAATGATATACAAAACTTGTTAATCAGGTGATGCGTTGTTGAGTTATGAAGCATCAAAGATGAGTCTACAACGTGACCTCCCGAAAGTGCCTCGGGCTATAACTCGGTCACCGTTGGTCGGAGGGGCTGAGATTCTCACAGGCGTGTTTCTGGCCCAAAACTACCCCGGAGACAAAGTTTCAGATTTTTCTAGACATGGTGGTGTCAAGCCTTAGTCGATCTGTCCTGGAATGCCCCTAATTAAGCTAGAGCGCTGAAACAAGTACCGCCGTGTTTGTCTCCTCACTGGCTTTCATTTCATATACGGCAAGGCCACTTTCGGACCTTTCGTGACCTCAGGTCATATTAGGTCACGAGGTGACCTCTGGAGGTCAAACCACTGCCGGGAGGTCTTTACGTTCCACATAGCGGAAAAAGGACTGGCAATTTCCTATCAAATGTACTTTACCAGACCCCAATAGCTCTAATGGCATAATAGTTATGCCCAGTTTGCTTAAGCATTGCATATTTGAGTGAAAATAGCCGATCTTGACCTAATTTGACCTCTGGAGGTCAAACCATTGACCTGAGTACTTAAACATGTGAAATAATTTCTTACTGAATTCACGCGAGCTTTCTAGTGCACTTTGCAGATTTGCGCTAACACCCATATTTTCGGAGTTGGAGGGGGCTATCGATGGCCCCCGGTGGGGCGAAGGTGGCGCCGGAACCCCGGTGGGTCGCGGGTTAATACCATAAATGCAGCAAAATACTGAAAGCATGCGAAATATACCGTGAAAAAGGTCAGCAAAACCAGTGAACTCATATAAACGTCTTATGGCAGGCAGCGGGAGCAAAAGGTTGCCTGCTAGTCACGCAGACCGTGCATGAACCACCACAATCCGCAGGCCAAAGGGCGGCGTCCAGAAGCAGCCAGGACCCACGCCGGGGACACACCTCCTGCCCAGACGCGTACCAATCATGCTGGCGCAGCTGAGAGCTGGCCCCAGCACAGGGGCGGACGCAGACCCGAGTTTGGGGGAGAGGCAAGCCCATGTCTGCCTCTCCTCCTAGGGGGAGCGATTTTTTTTGTTCTACAGACCTAGTGTAAACACCTTTTTCAGTGCTCGACAGACCTAGTATAAGCTACCTCTTTAAGTATATGATCGCTCACCTGGGGGGGGTGGGAGCGAATATTTTTTTTGCTCTACAGACCTAGTGTAAACACCTTTTTCAAAAATTTCCGGCGTTTGGGGGGAAAGATAGTTTGCCCCCTCTCCAGCACTTTGGGGGCATGGCCGGAATGCCCCCCCCTGCGTCCGCCAATGTTCCAGCATCATCACATGGCACCCCGTACAGGTTTGCTCGGACGGGTGGCGACGCGGGGACCCGGACTCGATCCAACGCCTACTCACCGAACGTGCGGCCTACCAGAGCCCTCGCCAAAGGAGGGGGCTAATGCCCTTCTTACACACAAGCCTAATTTACATGGTCGTTCCTTCTGGAGATGGAAAGAGTCGACCAGCCGTCGACCAGTTGATAGAGCCGGCGAAGAAGAATAGCTCCAGAGAGCCGGCCACCACACAGGCCACCCGCTCGATACCGGGCGTGCTGCACTGGCAGAGGCACACAAGCCAATGGTTGAGGCACCATGCCCAGGTTGGTGTTGCCGCACCGGTTTGATATGCCGGGTGGAGTAGCTCACGGCCAGGACTAGATCCAATCCCTTCCCCTCAGTAGGTTTTCCATGCAATGCGGACCAGTCCATTTTGAAATCATGATTAACAGTTGGAATTCAACCCAAATACGAAAGAGATGACCTATTGGACAATAATACGAATCAAAATCCACATCCAGGCCTAAAACTATCATTTATTGGGGTAGACCCAAGACACCCCCACCAGTCCGGGGTTCGTTCGTTTTCCCGGGCCCTGGCGCACATCAAGGCCGGATTCCCCCCGTCACACGGCTTCAGCTAATGTACACAAATTGAGGAGACCACCTACCGAGTTTCTCTTGTTTCTCATACAGTTTCATGCGCAGATTCCAAATATGTAGTTCGCAAAATCCTCGTTCTACGCCTTTTTTGAAATCATCACTTGTTTTCCAAAACAGTTTTGGCCCGAGTAGCGTCCAAAATCACTATGTGAAATATATGATGTTTGGTCTTTTCTGAACCACCGAGGTGCGGAAAATTAATCTCTATGAACCAATTGTCTTGATTTTTGCCGTTCTATCCGTAATTTTGAAAGAAAGGTGCAGGACTTTTAACATAGAAGTCAGTGGCAGGTGCCCCGGCAGCCCCGTTCTCTCCCGACAAATGCGCAGTGTGCTACGAAATGCGTTATCGGCGTGGCCTTTTCCTGCTATATATGTCAGGTCAGATCACAATGCAGCGTACTAGAGTGACGTCGGCGAAATCGCCGCCATTTTTTAACAACATTAATAAATCATCAGAAATCTAGGTTCATAAAACAGACTGCAGTTTCAATATGTCCACGCAGAGGCTGTACCGTCCAATCTCCCCCAGCGATACCACGCGAGCGGAGCGGGCAAGAAGGGCACAACAACCGGTTTCTAACAAAGGCGTTAATATGTGTGACTGGGATGTTGCCATGTGAATCAAATAGCGGATCTAGCTGCATGTTTCGGGGAAAATTTTATTTATTTGATTGTTATTTTTTAAGAAGGAGGGCTTAAAAACTTAATTTCCATGATACTTTTACATACATTGCTACAAAATAGATATATAACTGGATTGCATGTCTGAAGAGGCAAAGCTATTAGAGGTCTGCATGGGACACTTTTTCAGCTTCCATCCCGTTTCATCCCAGTTTTATCTGTTCCAATCCATTCTATCCCATACAATTTCACCAAAATCCGTCACATTCCGTCCCATGCTATAATTTTTCCTCGACTTTTTTATTCACTTCAATCCCGTTCCTAATCAACTCTGAAAAATGTTGTTTCATTCCGTTCCATTTCTGCAAAATCGGTACCATTCCAATAAATTCCAGTCCATTCCTATTCCATGGAGACCTCTATTAGTTATCCATGCAAAACACTAATTATCCATTTTTGTTATTGACTGCATGAAGGTGCATTTCTGTGATTTAATCTTACATGGATGCAATTTATATTATTCCTTCCATTTACCATGATAAGCGTGCTAGGTATATTATTACAAAGCTTTTGAATGTAAAATCTGGTCTTGCCCCAGAGCTGCTCAGCACTACCCATGCGATGTCTTTTTTCTTCTTAAATGTCTTTCCTTTCGCGAGTGTACCCAGAATGCCACGTCCCCCAAAGATTGGTTCTGGTCCGGTTCTGCTATGGCGTCGCTTCAGTAACAACATCCAGGAAAAACTGCCACAATCCTTATAAATAATTTTGGGATTACCTTTGATACACATTGAGCTCAATATTGATGACCTGAAAAGTTTCTAAAAATTAAGCAAACTATCGGGGAAATATGTGAAATAATGAAAGGTTCTTAGAAGTGCTCGACACCATCTGCTTATATCATTGTGATCGCTTTGAAATGCCGCATTATATTTTGTTCCCTTTTTCCGGAAAATGCGCCCTCAAAGTGAGGCACAGAAGAAGATTTTTAGGTCCATATTGGGCGTCGGAAAAAGGGTCAGTGGAGCCAGCCCCCCCCATTTTCGGCCAAAATTGTTCTGATGTCAGCCCGGTACAGTAGAGAGGAAACCAGACGTTTTTTTAACCATTCAATGCGGAAGGAAACGAGAAGCTCAAATCCGAACAATTTTTTGTCCTACCGCGGACGTTGTTTGTCAGCAGCCAGTTTAAGATGTGCAACAACCCCCGCCCCTCTCCCCAATTTTCAGCTGGTGGGAACGGTTATGAGCTCCATTATGCTACGTATCCGTAAGGTATATGCTGTATGCAAACGGTAATCAAACGTATCCATCGCGATCGATCCTGTGTTGGACTTAAAACCTGCACGCGTTCCATACTTTCGTCGTATGAAGAAGAGCTCGGGTGCCCATTGGTCTAAACGTGTCCAGGAGCTGGCGGAAGCGTCTGTGAGCCATCTCCCCGTCCTGTTCTCCATACACCGCCGGAGTACAGCGATGTCGCTCACAGAACTGGAGGACATGGACGGAGAGGACGTGCAGCTTGACTGGAGCGGTGAGGCCTAGCTCATGGCTCAAGCTCATCCACAGGTCCACGAACTCCTGAACACACGTGGCCACGGCCAGCAGGTCATCGTCGGACAGGTCATGTCGGGCGGAGAAGACGGTGATGTAGACACTGTCTAGCGCCTCAAACAAAGGCTTGTATGGCGCTAGAGTGTGGTCTGCAGACCAGCTGCTCTTACATGCCGCCTTAACGAGCCGGCGGCACTGGTTGCCTTCGAATGTGCCCGCCCTGGTATACCGTCTTGGTCACACCCACCAAGGCATACCACGCCGCGATCTCCTCCTCGCTGGCTCTCACTGCCATCGACTTGTCCAGCGCGTTCACAAGCCCAAGGGCAATATGAAGCGTGCATGGACTTATCCTGGTAGTGAGGTCTTGGAGGAGGTGAGGCGGCAGACACGGGCAGGCCTGCTGGCTGTGACAGCGGCGACTGTTTTCTCTGGAGGAGCCAAGTCGCGCGAAGTTTGCCAGGTCCGCTGCCACCTCACGCTTCTGACATACGGCATCAACTGGGTCTCTATGGACTCCAGTCATCCGCCAGTAGCACCATGGACACGGGTAACAGGCATTTCCTGTCATGATACCCAGCATGAGCTGTACGAACTTGAAGTTTGCTGTGAAACCAGGGATACTCCACGCTTATAACGTCTCAGCAGGTCCAGAATGCGGAACAATTCCTGCAGAGTCAGGTCTGACACATTTGAGTCCTGGGTTACTGCTAGAAGCTGGAGCTTTTCCACCGAATTGCTGGGAGTGAACTGGGCGGGTATTTTCAGAGACCCCCGCCTGTGAACACAAGTGAGCTGCAAGAAACGCCTCTGCTATCTTTACGACTCGGTAATGTAATGACCCGACACCCGCCCCAGCCTACTGATCGGCGATACTGATCAGCGCGGCCGGGTCCCGGTCCAGTACAGTCACTGACATGAGGTGCGTGAACATATGGAATCTGCGGTATGTTTTATGAACCTAGATTTCCGATGATTTATTAATGTCGTTAAAAAATGGCGGCGATTTCGCCAACGTCACTCATACAGTACGCTACATTGTGATCTGACGTGACCATATATAGCAGGAAAAGGCCACGCCGATAACGCATTTCGTAGCACACTGCGCATTTGTCGGGAGAGAACGGGGCTGCCGGGGCACCTGCCACTGACTTCTATGTTAAAAGTCTTACACCTTTCTTTCAAAATTACGGATAGAACGGCAAAAATCAAGACAATTGGTTCAAATAGATTAATTTTCCGCACGTCGGTGGTTCAGAAAAGACCAAACATCATATATCTCACATAGTTATTTTGGACGCTACTCGGGCCAAAACTGTTTTCGAAAACAAGTGATGATTTCAAAAAAGGCGTAGAACGAGGATTTTGCGGACTACATATTTGGAATCTACGCATGAAACTGTATCAGAAACAAGAAAAAGCTCAGGTAGGTGGTCTCGTGAAGTTTTTATACATTAGCTGAGGCAGTGTGCCGTGTAAAACAACTCACTGACTAAAAGGACGGCAAAACCCGATACACCGTACAACTTTCATTCCGTGAAGTGTTCATGACCCAAGGCACGGAAACTTCAGCTCTCACTAAAGGGTCCAACATGCAGCTCGGGCTAGGTCTGCACGGGCTCCATACAGTCCTGCAAGCTGAATAATCGCAAGCTCCAATACACACAGGTGAGGTTCCAATTCAGACGCCCAGATTCCATGCACAATGAGGTGATCCGGATCGGACTGCCGATCAGGATGCACCGTGGAGTCATCGGGCCCATCAAGTACTATTCCCCCAGCACTAGAGCACGGTCTGTGTCAAAGTGCCGAGAAATAGCACTTGATGGACTCGTTGACCCACGGTGTATCCGGATCGGCGGTCCGATTCGGATCGCTATTTTGGCAATGGAAACTCAGCCACAGTCTCACTGAGAGCGAATCCGGCAACATGCAGCCGGTAACACACGCTACGCATGCAATTGTGTCCGACAATGGCGAGCAACCATCGACGGCAGTTGACATCAGAGCGCCACGTGCAGGAGGGCAGCCACCATCACGGCAAGGGCCAACTACAGGCTGGGCGAGAGCACGCTAGCCACTTACCATCACCTTATTTCTCTTTCCTGGTGAGCCAAAGAGAAAGAGAACGAGTTAGAGTTGCAAGCGTGTTAGGCCTCAGTAAATCATATGGATTTAGAAATGCCTTTTGGTATGGTAGCTGCTTAACTTGGGATTGAAAACAAAATTACATTATGCAGCTGCTGTTAAGAACTGCACACTTTCCCTACCATTTTCTTTAATATCAATCTCGTTCATCGACAACAGGGAGGGATGCCCTCTACCCAAAACAGTTATCAACATTTCAAATGGAGACCTACTGTAATCGTAAGCAAAGTGGGAATATAATTATACCATCCCATATTTTCGACAGTCTTATTTGAAGAAAATGAGCCCGCCACGTTTGGAGGTTGAAAGAGTCAGAGAATCCCAGAATGAATTGCTGAAACTATTCTCGCCATTGTAAACACTGTCACCTAGCTAAGACCCGGAGGCGGCGGTACTGACGTGTCAGGCACTTTGTTGGTGGTGGCGGCACCATTGGCGGCACCGGCGGCGCGCACTTTGAGCCGGCCAACCTTCATACTGATCTTGCCCATGCTGGTCTTCAAGATGGCAGCCGCCTGCTCCTGGGTCGCCACCTTCAGGTCTTGGCCGTTCACAGCCAAGATCTGGTCCCCCTGCACCAGCCGGCCATCCGCCTCTGCCGCACCGCCCTTCACCTGCCGTAGAGAAGGATCCCGTCACTGCCACACCGCCCTTCACCTGTCGCAACAAAAGGATCCCGTCACTGCCACACCGCCCTTCACCTGTCGCACAAAAAAGATCCCGTCACTGTCGCACCGCCCTTCACCTGTCGCAACAAAAGGATCCCGTCAATGTCGCACCGCCCTTCACCTGTCGCAACAAAGAAGGATCCCGTCAATGTCGCACCGCCCTTCACCTGCCGTAGAGAAGGATCACGTCACTGCCACACCGCCCTTCACCTGTCGCACAAAAGGATCCCGCCACTGCCACACCGCCCTCTACCTGCCGCAAAGGGGAATTTCTTCACTCTCGTACCACCCTCTACCTGATGCAAAGGGGGGTCTCTTCACTCTCGCACCGCCCTCTACTTGCCGCAAAGGGGGATATCTTCACTCTTGCACCGCCCTCTACCTGCCGCAAAGGGGGATATTTCACTCTTGCACCGCCCTCTACCTGCCGCAAGTGGGGGAGGGAGACGTTGATGCTAATAAATATTTACCAAAATCGACAAAAACTTCACTTGCCGCAGCCACCGCACAGAGTCTTACCATTAGAGAAACAAACATCTAAAACCTCGGTCTGCGACCAAGGCTAACGCCCCACCGGCGCAGGAGAGCCACATGACAATGTGCTGAAAGCAAACCTTATTTCTTTCACAATGTATCTCTTCATAAGCCTATAGGTCAGTGTTATCATTCTTTTATTTGAAATAACTAATAAAGAGCGCGCGGTCAATCCCGGATTCGAACCGAGCACCTCTCATCCAAAGACAAGGCCTCTAACCACTAGACCACCCCGTCACACTCTGCACCCTCCCACTAGCCCTACACCTGTGACCCGTCAGGAGGTCACTGGCCGGTATCACTCAGCCGACGATGCTGTCACCGTAGCGCCGGGTGCTGTGTTCGTAACGAAAAGGCACGGTATAAAGTTGCTTCTAGAAGACGAACCAAACAAGTTTTTTTACTCAGATTCTTGTTATGCCTATAATACAAATAATTTCAATATCACAATTTTTATCTCCAAACATTATCAGGCGGAAGCAATGTTCTTTCGTTATCTGAAATGAAAACTCAAATCGGTCAATTGGAGTTCGAGATATTAACGTTGGAATGAAAAGAGCAAAAATGCAGTTTTCCGGAAGAAACGGTAAAAACTAGGTCAAAATTTTATGTTTTGCACTCAAAACTATGCTTAAGCACAAGACAATTGACCTAGCTACCCCTAGGCAACTGTCTTTAAGCTAACTGAAGCGTGCCTTTCTGACAGTTCGGGCGTACAAGTCGGCCATAAACTTTCAGTAGGTTTTTTGCTCGCGTGAGAAATACCGCGTTTTCGCGGCATAAATATTGTCGGATCCAGCTCAATTTTTTCCTTTGCTGGCGCTTGTTAGCTATTGAAAAAGACAAACATTTCAAGTTCGTAGCTTAACACGCGCATTCACGGGGGTCTGAGCCACCTTCGCTTTGACGGGGGTACCCGCCCCCCCTAAGATCTCGAGAACCACGGTAGGTAGTGAAAAACGGTAAACGGTGTTGGGTAGCCCATCTATTTCTCCATCGAAAATATTTGCACCATTTTCTTGTCATGTCCCATTTAAGGTCAGGAGAGGTCAAAACATGCCGTCATAGGGATAACATGTAAATGAAGGTTTTCGGTCATTACATCTGAGCAAGTAAAGATAGAGCAAAACTACTTGAACTGTATGAATCCTCGCAGCAAGCCGAATTGGATGATATACAATTTAACCTTGCCAGGTCAAATCAAGTATTTGACCTTATCTGAGGTCAGGTCAAGGTCAAACTAAATAAATGCACATCAATAGAACCGCAAAGACAAGGCGAATATAATGCAACTGAAATGAACGCTATATCACCATCCGTTACTAAGTTATTCAGGTAAAACCATTTTCCCATGTATTTCCAATGGAGAGGCCATGGGTCGTACCTGACCTTAGGTCATCGATATCAAACATACCGAAACATATTTTAGAGAACTCGGTGGGCCCATTACGTGACATGAGTTTCAATCGGATAAGTTCACCCTGTTCCGACTTATGCTATCTTTAGGTCATCTCAGGTCAGGTCACCAGTACAGGTCAAGTGATCTGATCTCAAAGAAGTTTAAGATAGCATAAGTCGGAACAGTGAACTTATCCGATTAACATTTTAACATTAACAAGATAACATTAACATTTTATCTTAACATTTTCACAGAATTTGTAAAAATTACGTGAGAAAAGGTATGCCAAGTACGGCGGAGCTACGCGCCGCCGCTTTTATGCTATCTCCGAAAAACCCGAGGGGGGCGGGTACCCGCCCTCCGTCAATGCGCGTGTTAAGAAGTAAAAATTAGAAAAATATAAAACAGAAAAATTTTGTTCCAAAATTTCTCAGAAAACATTTTGGATTTTGACTCGGGGCTTTAGTTTGAGTGTCTGGCATAGGAGGGCTATCAGCCTACAAAATTGCAGAGCTCTGGCATCAATTCTCAGGACGGACAGACAACGACAACGCGAACAACGACGACAACAGACCACGACGAGACCCGCCGCGCGGCCGGTATAGAGCCGCTAGAGAAATCTCAATCCGCTCCGCTCCATGGATTTCATCATGCGGCTCTGACAGACGTACAGCCTACGGGTATGAGCTGCTCGGTGGATTGCACTGCTTTCTGCCGAGCCACAGCTCCTGGGCTCAAGTTTCAGCTGGTTCTCTTAATTGTGTGCAATCAGATCCCAAACCATCCGCCAAACAGAGCTGGCGAGGCCGCAAAACCTTCGCATTTGGTCCGTCCAACATCCCAACAGTTAGCATCCACACCATATAAATATTACATCGGGATAGTGCAACCACTTGCCTCATCAGCGGATACCCCGCGAATGACATTAAATACGAAAAAATAGTACCCAAGCGTATTGAAACAGTCACAAAACATGTTTTGGCGCACGCCATTGACAAGATGGATTAGATACAAGAAGCTGCCGATCATCCGCCCGGGGTCGCGGAGGCGGTACCTCTGCAGCTCTCACCAGATCAGAAATGAAGACGCCGGGCCCGTTCTTGCGTCCCACGATGCTGAGGCCCAGGCCTTTGCCGGGCTTCTTCACCATCTCGACCTCCATGGTCTCGTAGACGTCCTCCTCGCGGGTGGCTCCCTCCTCCCGGAACACCAGCATCTTCACCTGGAGGAAAGACACGGCGTCAGAGACGGCCTGCCACGATGGAACTACGACAACCCGTGCTCCTCCCTTAGCAGACAACGGAGAAGTATGAGGCAAGGAGCCACATGGCACAGTCTAAGCCTAATCGGAGTGTCGCCGTGTGTTAGACTTGCTTTTGGAGCGTGACTCATCTGTGTCTTCGTTACAAATTCTAACATGGCACCTATACTGGAAAGCGGAGCCCAACTTAGTGGTCGATTCCATATATCTTAGGTAACGTCTGGAGCCAGTTTACCAATAGACAGCCGGCGTCTGGTACCAGTTTACCATTAGACAGCCGGCGTCTGGTGCCAGTTTACCATTAGACAGCCGGCGTCTAATCAGCCAGCCGGCGTCTGGTGCCAGTTTACAATCAGCCAGCCGGCGTCTTTTGCCAGTTCACCACCAGCCAGCCGGCGTCTTTTGCCAGTTCACCACCAGCCAGCCGGCGTCTTTTGCCAGTTCACCACCAGCCAGCCGGCGTCTGGTGGCAGTTCACCACCAGCCAGCCGGCGTCTGGTGCCAGACTATCGCCAGCTGGACTGTGTCTGGTGTCCGTGTTGCCCACCAGTCCCACCTTTGCAGGAGTCTGTCGGAGAACGGCCAGCGCGCGGTTGTGGGTGGCGTCGCGGAAGTTCTCGCTGTTGACCTCCAGTAACTGGTCACCTGGCTTGAGGCGGCCGTCGCGCGCCGCCGCACCGTCAGGGTACACCTCGTGGATGATGATGGCACCCTGGGACGCACCGTCAGGGATAGAAGTCAGGGGGACATGCACCGTCGGGGGCAGCGGTCAGAGGGACACGCACCGTCTGGGACAGAGGTCAGAGGGACACGCCGTCAGGTACAAAGGTCAGGGGACACGCACCGATCGAGGAAGAGGTCAATAACGCACCACTCATCCAAAACGAAGCCAACGAGAGAAGTCTGCTAAACTTCTCACGTGCATCCTGAGGCCACGCTGCAGAACCTGACCACCAAGTTCAATACAGACGCAGGAATATGAACGGCGCAGAAATATCGGACCGAAAGGAGTACAAAACAAATATATAGTACCAGACTTTTTGCGGATTTTCGAAGCCAGCGTTATCCAGAGATCACATGCTCACTCGCCCAGAAGCAAAAGTCGCAGTGAAATATAAGATATTACTTATTGGGAATTTCAGAAAGTATCATATAATTATTGAGACCATATAAGAAAAAGTTTCAGGTGGCGTGACTGACCAGCAGCGTGTCAGACCCGCCGACAATGCTCAGTCCCAGTCCCATCTTCTCCTTGCTGATCTCTATGGTAGTCTGGCGGCCGGGCAGGATGGGGCAGGTAGCCGGGTCCGCCGGCGGCTCCTCTGTCCACACACCGGGACCGTCACCTGCCGCCGGCTCCGCCGCCCTCTCGGCGCCGGCCGCCCCCGCCGCCGCCGCCGGAGCGGGGGCGGGGGCGGGGGCGGCAGCAGGCGGCGGCGCCACCACCGGCAGCGGTACCGGGGGGCTGCAGACACGGTTGCGGCGGCCGGCGGCGGGACGGCAGCGGCCACTGCCGGCTGCGGCGCGGCAGCCGCAGCAGGAGAGTGCTGAGCCGACAGAGCCGCCGGCTTCGGAGGTATTCCTGCGGCACAGAGAGCGGCGGTGTCAACAGGGAGGTCGGCAGGGCCTCGCAGCGGCTGCTGAGACATCGGGTAGTTCAGCCAGTGACGGGTATTCCTAATTTTACAGGACAGTGCAAAAATGGGGAATGATAAACACCTAATCGATCACCAGATATCAAGAGATTGCTGCCCGCACTGGTGGGGGATTTTGCACCAAATCATGCCGAAAGAGTACTTGCATGGCTTCCATGATCGGAAAAGACTGACTGAGCGATAAACCTTGCAGGATAATTAAGCTTTTTACACAATACAGCTTTTCATGACAGTCGGGCAAGCCCTAATAAAAGGTCGAAATAGGTTATTGCTGGTTTAAAACAAGCCTCCATAGAAATCGACAAATGGGAAGATTTCAAGTCACAGCACCCGTCTGGCAGTGCTACTCCAGACCCCAACCTCAATAACTTCGACCTCAGAACCGTGGGCGCCGTCGCGATAAGCCACGACACGATGGAGCAGTCTTCTGGTGCTGCTGGAGCATACTGAGCCATTGGAGAGTGTATTGGCGATGGCTGGCAAATATCAGTTTGACGTCGGCAGTTGGCCCATGAGGCCATCCGCAATTAATTTCAGCGCATGCAAATATTTGTGCTCCATTCAGTTTTCAGCAGAAGTTAATTTCCAAGATGTCCGCACAGCGAATTTTCAGCTACATCGGAACATGGTCTTTGTGAGGAAAGGGCAAAAGCTCTCCAGTGCTAGTGTCTGAGAACTAACTCCGGAAACCAATCAAAGCAATGCCGAAGAGTGACACGAAAGCACACAAAGAAGTTGACTTAAACACTGATTGGAAAGTTAATGGATTGGGGGAACCAAAGGTCCGCCTGGACAGTCATTTCGAGGAGCACCAGCGGCACACGCCACATCTCAGTTACACCTCCAGCCGCCACCAGGGTACGACCACTTCAGATCTAAAGGACAAGGATTACGCGCTGAAACAAGGAAAGTACCACTCAAGCAAGTCAGAGAGCCAATTATTTCATGGGAAGTCTGGAAACCCGACAAGAAGACCGTCTATAAACTTCAGTTACTGAAAGGCATGCACAAATTGAATTTTCCGAGGGCATTGATCCAACATCACATTCAGGTTGTTCGAGTATTGATCAGTACTCCGCTGTTACCGCATCTCCCGACAATTGGGAGCAGCGATGCGATAATTGCACGTAAAAAAGCCAATACTCCTTGTAATTGGGCAGAGGGTGCCTGTTAGGAGAGCCTCCCCCTCCTACCCAAAAGCAAAGATCCGAATCGAAGGTGGTGTCAGGTATTCAGCGAACCACCACCGCCACCCCTAGTCCATGCGCCTTGCAACACTTTACACCGAGAGCCGGCCATAGTGTCCGTCGCCGACCTCAGCGCATTGTGTGCAGTGCCAGCAGGATCAATGCCGCGGCCGCGGTGTTTTTGCAGCGTGTCTGCAGGTGCGGAGCTGCCAGTGTGCGTGCCCGACTCAGCTACATTACAAATGGCCTTCATATTGTCCTGATAAGTAAACAGCAATTCTGGGCCATATATAAAGGATGAAGTAATAAGCTTACAAACATCGCCATTTGACAACACCAAATTGTCGACACGATAAGTTAATATCTATGAGTATCTGAAACAATTTTTCAGTCCGCGTGTTAGTTCTCATTTTTATTAAGAGCCATCTTTCGAAAAATTGGAAAGATGAAAATGTTGATACTATACCAAGTGAGAGAGAGAGAGAGAGAGAGAGAGAGCAACACTGTTTGAAGTTCGCGCACTTGAATCGTGTCACAAATAAATCACACGCAACAGTAATAGACAGAACCTTTAAGAGAAAAAGGTCAATGAGCGAGAAAAACAAACCTTTAAGCGAAAAAAGGTCAACGAGCGAGAAAACATACCATTTTGAAAATCTGACATCCATTGACTATAGAAAATGGACAATTTAACGTCGCTCCCTCAAAATACCTGCGCAGCAGAAACTCTTAGCTAGGAGCAGACACATGTTTGCCTTTTATGTGTAAATATTCTCAAAACCGGAGGAATCTTCTTGGTTTTTGTACAGGACAATAAAAGTGTCAGAGGACGAACAAATGGAGCCGAAGGAATCTGGGAATTACGTGAAAAGGAAATTACGTGCAACCCATCGCTCCAATCAGCGGTACCGCTGGAGGGATGACAAGCACCGCGTGGCCACTAATCTGTGGCGCTGTTTTCAAAGAGAGCAATGCCTTTCTTTTTCGAGATATATCCGGAAATAAAGGAGAAATGATGTTACCCGCGAGGCCAAAGTCCCGGTTCAGGCTTCAAATAATGTTCCGGTTGTAAGAAAAACAACGCAAGAGCCTAGCCGAGGATCCTTGTCAACTGAATGTGCAGATTCCAAGGAACCATAACAGGCTGTGAGCTGTAAACCCAACATCCTTCCATCTTTCAGAAAGAGTGGCCTGAATAAAAAGTTTTCCATTCTGTTCAAACCGGGTCAGCTCGCAATATCGCGCTCCCCCGAGTGCTAGAGCAGGCGTACAAGCTGGAGAAGGTGGTCGGATACGCGCGTCTGGCAGTTTCCAAACAGGCGGCGCCTGGAAGCGGGCGGGCTCGACACATGTCGAGGGCACTCCCACCACAAACAGCGAAAGGGAGACGACCGGGAGCGGGGCTAACTCTAAACACCGTCAACACACGCGAGAGAGAGAGAGAGAGAGAGAGAGAGAGAGAGAGAGAGAGAGAGAGAGGAGAGAGAGGAGAGAGAGAGAGAGAAAGAGAGAAAGAAAGAGAGAGAGAAAGAGAGAAAGAGAGAGAGAGAGAGAGAGAGAGAGAGAGAGAGAAAGAGAGAGAGGGGGGAGAGAGAGATTCTTTGAAAGTACACAACTCACTGAGCTAAGATCACAGTGCTAGTGGGCGTTTTCGGCCGGAGTTCTGCTAGGCAGCAACTATCACACACTAGAATAGACGGAGCGACCGGAGCTGACGGACTGTGCCACTACACGCTACGGCACGCTAATGCTGGCGACACGGATCGAATGCAGTACGACACAAACAAAGTGAAGTGACACCAAACCATGTACAAAATCTGGACCTATCCACAAGTATGCGTCCAGGCACCAGATTCTCTTATCAGGTGCCAACGGGAAGTGCAACTACGTCTAGAGCTGGACGCCACTTACTTACAGCAGTGGGGAGTCAGCGAGCGCGGCGGAGAACGACAGCCAGCCACGGGGAGGCCGTTCCGAGCACGGGGTCAAGCAGCCAGGGTCACCACACAGCACAGCACTAGCACTGATAGAGCGGTAGAAAACAGCAGCAGAAGCGGCGGCTCACCACGCTGCCCCCCATCGGCGGCAGAGCGCACACGGCTCCTCACACAAGCGCTGACCAGCCTAATGACGCGCAAGCATCAGCCACACGCTCCTGTGCGTGTATTCAAATCAGAAGCGCCGGGCTTACATACAAGCGAGGCTGAAATCGCAATGCATTTAGCAAGTTATGCCTAGTATTAGGTATGTTTGGATTTCATGCAATGCTCGAAAAAAGAAAGCGAGGTGCAGTGATGATCACTGCAAGCCTCCGCGTCACCCCGGACTCAGCGACTGCAGTAATTCCCAACTCTGCAGAATCTATGATAACAAAACCAACAACGCCATATCATAGTGCACGAGTTCGGGAAACCTGATGACTTCCCCGGGGAAATGTATTCGCTCGTCGTAAGTTTGTTTTAATCAGCAACACAATCAATCACGGGGCGGCGCGCTGCGGCGCGGCGACAGAATACAGCAGCATCGAGCGCCTGCCAACCAAACCCAGCGCGGAGGCGTGCCAGCAGCAGCCATAAAATGTATCATTTTAAAACACGCCATGAACATTTCAAACCAAATTCCCAACTTTAGAGATTGCACAGCCATCTTTTCTGCGTCTTTCATTAATTATCTCACACAGGTTTCCAACTTACTCTCCTCTACAACGCATCTTTGCAATTTGCAGGAACAGAGCTGCATTCCAAACCCTCAGGGAGTGAGAAGTAATTCAAGGACGTCCTTTCGGGCCCGCATGCTGTATCCCCGGGGCACACTACGTCCGGATCAGAATGGCGTCGTCGACGGCACTTACTGGGCTTCTCCGGCTCCGGAGTGGTGGCTTTGGAGGCGGCGGCGCCGGTCGGCTGGGCTGAGGGCGACGCCTGCTTGGCCGCCCGGCTAGGATTGGAGACCCACAGAGTCAGCACACCCTCAGCCCGCTTCAGCAGACCAGCCGCCTGGGGAGGGCGGCGCCGTGTTAGGCAACACGACAACGTCACGCCGGCGGCGACAGAAACACGTCTCACGCCACGTCAGGCCAGCGACAGAGTCACGACTCAGAGGAGCACGTCACAGCGTCACGTCACATCGCAGTGTCACGAACACCACGTTACAAAGCTGCATGACAGACTGAGATCCCATGACAGAGATTTAAACTAGTTCACATCCAACTAACATCTTACTTGAAACAGCAAAACCTTTTCAATGATGACCAACATAGGTTTAGAGATCAGCACTCAACTTCTACTGCCTTATTGACAGCAACTGATGAAATTTGAAAAGGCATGGACCGATCAGAAATAACTCTTTTAACGTTGATTGATCTCAGTCGCTGTTTTGATGTTATAGACCATGAGGCGCTGTTGACTAAACCCAATCTTCTACAAATTTCGACAGGATGGTTCAGGAGCTATCTCAGTGGACATACCCAGAGAGTTAGAATAGGCGAGAAAATGTCTAAACCCCTTCCGATAACTATAGGCACATTTCAGGGTACTTGTCTAGGCCCATTGTTGTTTAACATTATTAGTAATGACCTCACATGTCACATTCCATCTGAACTTGATGGGTTCCGGGTCACAGTCGTTCGCTATGCAGACAACACACAGGTGGCTATCAATGGACCCCGAAACAGAATAACAACTATGCAAAATTATTTGGAAAGTATACTAAACACAATGTGCACTTGGTTTCAACAGCATGGAATGACGGCTAATGCCGACAAAACTGAGCTTTTACTCTGCGGGGATCGCAGACAAATCGCAAGTCTATCCCAGACCCCAAGTATCAGATTCATGGGCGAAACTCTCAAATGTACCGATAAGGTTAAAAACCTAGGCGTTATGATGGATAGTAACCTCTCGTGGAAATATCATGTCAAAAATATAGCTGGTCGATGCTTGGGAATGCTGCTAGGACTGCTTCATGCAAAACATGCTCTACCCCTTTCGGCATTGCCTCGTCTGATCCGACTCACTCGTAATGTCACACATAAGATACTGTGTTCAAGTGTATGGCAGCGCAAACCCTTGTGTGCTTTCTGAACCACAGAAGGTGTTAAACTTTGCAGCAAGAGTGATATCTGGGCGTAGAAAATATGACCATATCTCCGATGTGCTTCGATAATTAGAATGGCTGACGATTCCCCAGTTGTTAACCTATTTCGAAATATGCTTACTGCATAAAATCATCACGAACAAAACCCCCTCATCTATAAGAAACAACATATCATTCAACCACGAAACTACAGCCCGTGAAACCCGGCAATCATTGCATTTGTTACTCTATCGCCCGAATAACAACCATGGAAAACGTCAGTTCATATATCGAGCATCTGCAAAATTCAACCAGCACGTTGTACCCAATGATCTTAATATTGTCAGAACCAATGTGTTCAAATCTCGCATCAGGCAAGTCATAATAAATTCCAGTTAGGCGCGCAACACAGTTGAAATTATGCTTACATTCTTAATTGTTATACTTATGTGTTATACCGTGTCATGTTGTACTGTGACTGTTGTTTTGTGATGACGGTTTCGGAATAGCCCTCATGGAGTGGAGAAACATGTCAAGGTCTTGTAGGATGTTGAAATAAATAAATAAATAAATAAATTCCGCCACACCGGCTGGTCGCAGCAGTCACGTAACTTCAGTGTGACAAGGGCTTCATGTCACACGACCGGGAGCAGAAGAGTTGCCTCGCTGCCGGGGTTACAGTAGCCGCAACACTCGGCTAGGTCGCGGGGTTACAGTAGCCGCAACACTCGGCTAGGTCACGGGCGCCACGTCATAGGCCAGCACCACACAACTGCAGCAGTAGGTCATATTTACAGACAGTTCATACCAGCACCAGTTGGCTGTGTCCAACGTCCGCCTCGAGGAAAACAACAGGTCAGTTGCGCAGTCCACAATATCGTCAGCAGGCTCAGAGCACGACAAAAACGGTGACTGCAGAAGCGAACCGCCCCGTTACGAGTGAAGCGACCAGTCCGGTAGACAGGTGTCACGTCGTACGTCGACGAGCGGAGCAGCGTGACGGGAGCGACGCAACTTGTCACAAACGTGCGGAGGCTGCGGTGTTCCCGGCCAGTGTGTTCACCGGTGTCACCAGACCAGATGTGCCGCACAGTCAGCCGGCGCCAGCGTTATAACGGTTCGATATATCGTGACGTAACCGGGGACTGAAGTGGCGACGAAACACACCCTGTCATTGGCGTTAGCCCCACCACCCGACCAATGGCGGCTGTATACGTACCGATGTTTGTACCCCTCCTAGTATCCGTTTCAGTGAAGCAGCCCGCAAGGTCACTGTGTTAATGGCATTGCGCTTGCAACGAGCCAACACGTGAGACCCACACACAACACAAACTCGGGCGAAATTAGCCTAGTAAACATTTATCTCGCCGAGTCCGGCGCTCTCACCGTGTCGTAGTCAGCACCCACTAAATCTTCCATGTTGACACTAAGTATCATATCGCCCACCGCCAGACCGGCCTGAGGGAACAGACCGAGGGGTCGGGTCAAACCCAGAGGCACAGAATGAGGTCAGATCAAACGTATGGCCTTGGGGCGCAGAATACGGTGTAGATTTGTCAGTGGAAACAGATATGAACCAGATTGTATCTATAGCCTTCACCGACTCAGACACATACTACAGCTCCGCTCTAGCCCCCGTCCACCGTTAGCTAACCACACGCTCGGCTGACCAGTCCTAACCTTTGCCCCCGTCCAGACCCGCCCATCAGCCGGGTTCCACTCACCTGTTCGGCGGGACTGCCCGCCTGCAGGTCCGAGATGAAGATGCCCTGGCCGACCTCTGCGTGCTTGCCCTCGAATATCATGATGCCCAGTCCCTGCGAGCCCTGCCGGTCGCACACGGAGGTCACAGCTCGCGCCCATCTGAAATACCATGCCAGGGGTACAGACGCTCCGGAGAGGACCGGCGGTACTTAGAACACGGGATGGCACTGGAACAGAGCAGCCAGCTGGACTGCATGGGCTCTCTGGCAGCGGACAATGGTGCAGCGCTACCAAATCGGCCGTTCCAATTCTAGATAACGGTGCAGGGAAAGCAGTGAACGCGAACGCCTCGTATTAAGCCAAGATGGAAGCACAGAATGGTGGGTTACTAAGCACGACAGCACCATGATTCGACATAGTCTAGAAAATTCCGTAAAAGCCACCAGCTTTGTTTCGTCTAGACCGGTGTGTGGGGTTATCGTTCTATAGGGGCGAACTTCTGCTAATGAGGACCCAGGATGCTGATATTAGGACAACCCGACTCGCTACCATATTCAAGTTAATGCATTGTTTGCTTGTTTCTAAGCATGACTAATAGGTTTCCGTTCTGTTAATGCATCAATAATTGATAAAAATGACGATGGATCAAAAGTGCTATAGCTGAAAGAAAATCTTACGAACAAGATTGATGAGACACCGTGAATAGGGCCGCAATTTGTAACGAAAGATATCCTTTCACGCCAAGGTCTGTCACAAAGAATACACGTCTGCCACCACTCCGAAGATATCCGGCTCAACCCGGCTCGATATAAAGAGCCAAATTCGAACGAACTGGCTGCAGCCGGATGTGAAGTCTGTAGCCGGCACGTCTCTAATACCACGATACCGACGAATCCCCACAGGCAGCAGAAGCTGGCTGACCTTCAAACCACCATTGGGTGAACCAACGTTTTATAATACAGATAGGGCTACAACTCATGTATTAACACGCGCAAATACTGGGGGGGAAGGCAGGAACCCATCCCCTAAGGGTTTTTAGACAGCAGAAAAGGCGACGTACAGGGTTGCCACACTTAACATAGCAGCCACTTAGTCTTTTCCAAAGTCGTACACAAGTTGCAAGGTCCGGGTAACAGTTATTTATCTTCCACACTGGCAAGGTGGCCTTCCAGGCGTTATCGTAATGAGTACGAGGATACTGAAAACAATAGGAGCCAGTAACCCGGTACTATCGGCTAAGTCACCAGTCTAGTTCAACTGACCTAACCTAAGGAAGAATATATGAGAGCGTCAGTAGTGGAAGCGGACGTAGCCAGTCAATCTGAGATTCAATCACATAATACGGCAATAGGTAATACAACAACAACCTGTGGTAATTGAATCTTTATATCGATGACCTGAGGCCAGGTAAGCGTCGTGAAATCTTCATTAGAGATGTAAGGGGAAAATGAGTAAAGCTCCACCACTTTCCAAGAAATGGCGATGGAGTTTCATTTTGAGGCCATTGTGTTTGGCTTGCCACTGCAGGTCAAATGATAGGTTAAGCCAATAACTCCATTTTGGAATTGAGCTTAGAAAGGTCATATGATACATCATTCGATCAGGATTGGCGAGAATATCCTCATGGTGCTTACGTACTTTCTAAAGCAGCCTGCTCGCCATTATCAATTTCTATGGAAAAAAATTCAAGCTTCAATTGTATTTCCCGCAAACATGCTGTGAAGCCTAGGGACCTGAAAAAGACCCGATTGGCAAATCTTACTATTACTATTACTTACTAGTATTACCCACAATACTATTTTCAGCGACAAATATGTGAGACTTACCTTTTTCACCTGCATTGATCTCAGCCCTTTGTACTTGGCGTACTTTTGTTCAGGAGTCTGAAACAACACAACGGCAGACATCAACAACTGGAAGATCCCATTTTCAGCGGCTGTCTAAAACACATCAACCTTCTAATGTACGCTTGAACACAAACGCACAGGAGGGATGCCAGGTGATCTGTGTTTCAGAAGTGACCCACGAGCTACGGGCTTTCACCTGGTTCAGGCGAAAACGCACGCTCTGAGCCACAGAGTCACACACTCTAAATCACACACTCTGAATCACACTCTGAATCACATCCTCTGATGTACACATTCTGAATCACACAATCTGGGTCTCGCACTCTGAATCATGGCCAACACTTCGCATAGTTCCACTAAATCAATTCCAACAGCGCCAAGGACCAAATTAATGTCATTTCAGCAGTAGAGTCTAGACGAAACTATTCAACACTTGTACCCAATAAACGTCGTTCTAACCCGCAGCCCACGATAAGCCCCTCACAATCAGAACATGGTTCCCTTGGCGATCGCAAGTCTCCTGATTCCGGATCCTAATGGGTGTCGATTTAGACTGGGGATAAAAACTGATGCTGCCAGGCAAAGATGGAACTCCCACCCCAGTAATCGGCTTAGAAACAGGCCCCCGGTTGGATGGGGCACGTCCAAACATAGCTGGATCGAAACTTTTCATCACGGGAGTTCGTGGACGGCCAACGCTGTCAGTCAAGGCAGCTCAGCCTCCCCACCGATACCACCATTGGTCCAATTTGGCTCCCTTGGGCACGCGACTTGACCGACTAGCTAGAACATAGTTCAACGCTAACGAAGAACACCACCGGCTAAAAAGAAAGTGAAAAATTTGAACTTCTGATGCAAATCGTTCATACAAAATCAACTTCTACGAGCCAGAACTCACTTTCTGGGACAATAAGATGCTGATGCATATAGTCGTACAATACGACCACAAAACACCATTGAGCGTAAAAATCCATACTCCACAGCAGTGTTGTGATATTTCGTTTTTACAGCCCCGTTACTTGTACCTGTTTCCACTGGATGACAATCGTACTGGTATTAGAATCAAGAGTTGCGCCAAAACATCAGGCACATTACCACGAATCTGATGGCAAAGATACAACAAATCTATCTGAGTAGATACGAGTCAATCCTCCAATGTAGTGTCCATTGCACAGCAGACTGTTAAACAAATGGAAAGGTTCATGGTATAGCACAGCCACTAATCAGCACGGATGAAGCATTGGTGCTGTCTGGGCTTTGGAAAGGCGCGAGCCTGCCGCCCGGCGTCACAGCAGGCAAACACGCAGGGCTGGCGGCAGGGCGACTGACCTCGTCCTGTAGCGTGACTGGGAACTGCGTGATGGGCCGCACTGCCAGATCCTCCAGCCCGCTCTGCCGCCTGCAGAGCACCACACGGCGTCAATACAGTGCACTACACAGCCCACACAGCGTCAATACAGCACACCGCCCACACAGCGTCAATACAGCACACCGCCCACACAGCGTCAATACAGCACACCGCCCACACAGCGTCGATACAGCACACCGCCCACACAGCGTCGATACAGCACACCGCCCACACAGCGTCAATACAGCACACCGCCCACACAGCGTCAATACAGCACACCGCCCACACAGCGTCAATATAGCTCAACATAACACAGCGTCAATACAGCTCACCGCACAGCCCACACAGCGTCAATACAGCACACGCCCACACAGCGTCAATACAGCGCACTGCACAGCCCACACAGCGTCGATACAGCACACCGCCCACACAGCGTCAATACAGCACACCGCCCACACAGCGTCAATACAGCACACCGCCCACACAGCGTCAATACAGCACAGCGCCCACACAGCGTCAATACAGCACACCGCCCACACAGCGTCAATACAGCACACCGCCCACACAGCGTCAATACAGCACACCGCCCACACAGCGTCAATACAGCGCACTGCAAGCCCACACAGCGTCGATACAGCACACCGCCCACACAGCGTCAATACAGCACACCGCCCACACAGCGTCAATACAGCACACCGCCCACACAGCGTCAATACAGCACACCGCCCACACAGCGTCAATACAGCACACCGCCCACACAGCGTCAATACAGCACACCGCCCACACAGCGTCAATACAGCACACCGCCCACACAGCGTCAATACAGCACACCGCCCACACAGCGTCAATACAGCGCACTGCACAGCCCACACAGCGTCGATACAGCACACCGCCCACAAGCGTCAATACAGCACACCGCCCACACAGCGTCAATACAGCACACCGCCCACACGGCGTCAATACAGCGCACTGCACAGCCCACACAGCGTCGATACAGCACACCGCCCACACAGCGTCAATACAGCACACCGCCCACACGGCGTCAATACAGCGCACTGCACAGCCCACACAGCGTCGATACAGCACACCGCCCACACAGCGTCAATACAGCACACCGCCCACACAGCGTCGATACAGCACACCGCCCACACAGCGTCGATACAGCACACCGCCCACACAGCGTCAATACAGCACACCGCCCACACAGCGTCAATACAGCACACGCCCACACAGCGTCAATACAGCACACCGCCCACACGCGTCAATATAGCTCAACATCACACAGCGTCAATACAGCACACCGCCCACATAGCGTCAATATAGCTCAACATAACACGGCGTCAATACAGCTCACCGCACAGCCCACACAGCGTCAATACAGCACACCGCCCACACAGCGTCAATATAGCTCAACATAACACGGCGTCAATACAGCTCACCGCACAGCTCACACAGCATCAATACAGCACACGCCCACACAGCGTCAATATAGCTCAACATAACACGGCGTCAATACAGCTCACCGCACAGCTAACAGCGTCAATACAGCACACCGCCCACACAGCGTCAATATAGCTCAACATAACACGGCGTCAAAACAGCGCACTGCACAGCCCACACAGCGTCAATACAGCACACCGCCCACACAGCGTCAATACAGCACACCGCCCACACAGCGTCAATACAGCACACCGCCCACACAGCGTCGATACAGCTCAACATAACACGGCGTCAATACAGCTCACCGCACAGCTCACACAGCGTCAATACAGCTCACACAGCGTCAATATAGCTCAACATCACACAGTATCAATACAGCTCAGCGCTCCGTCCACACAGCGTCAATACAGCTCACTGCACAGCTCACACAGCGTCAATACAGCTCAGCACACACACAGCGTCAACACGGCACAGCGGACAACCCATACACCCACCTCCCACCCGTCTTTAAGATAATTGTTTTATCTCTAGAAGCGATACAGCAATTGATGTTCACTTATAAGGTCTAGTTTGGTAGCAGCGAAGCAGTAGTATCTGGCAACTAACCGCCCATTATTATTTTGGGAGCCCAGCAACACAAAAAACCGATGCCGGCAACGCAAGGAAACCCATTCATATTTGAGCTCTTCTGGGCCAAGTAACGAAAACAGGGCATGGGGGCGCTGGTAGGTCACACATTGGTCAGCTTCTCGAGCTCTGGGAGCGACCCAGGGCAGTCAGGTGGCGAAGAGGTCTGGGCAGTCTCAGCGGCAGCAGGCCGGACGGGCGGACGGGGTGAACAGTTCGGCGGTGCAAGGGAGCCGCGGAGACGGATAGCCGGATCGATGGTGCGACCGGCGCAGCATCACACGCGACTGCTGCGTCTGATCCATCAGCGCGGAGGTGTCGGCAGTCATCAGGCGCGCGACACCACCGCCGGACATCAGCGGCGGCGGCCCGCTGAGCCGCCCCGGCCGCCGGACGCTGGCTAATGCAGCCCGCCCCTGCCCGCCCGGCACTCTTTTTGTCGCGCTCCCCTGCTCTAGCTATCGCTCGCGCGTTTCCGTCGCATCCGCGGGCGGCGCATTTGCCGGCGGCTGGCAGCCGGTGCCGTTCCCGACAGAGCCGTGCTGGTGGCTGGGTACAGGAGGAGCCCGACGAGTGAGTGTCACCAGCAACACGACCCCAAAACCAGACCAGCATTACATCCCACGGCACGGTACAACGGCAGATCAGTCAGTACTTCCGGTCGAAACCACCGGCTAATAGCGCAACACAACTGAGCCAGGCGGCCGAACCATTGACCTGAGCGCCAACTTCGAAAGGTAGCGAGACAGTGCAGAGCTGAGCAAGGGCACGAACTACCACACATCTCTGAAATCATTCAATAGGGAAACAAACTGCCCCTGCCTTGATTCCATCATGGCTGTCTTTTCCAGCTCAACAATAACGTACTACTGCGCATTATTGACAATTCAATATTGTACAGAATTTGCCCGTCAGAAACGCAGGCGACCTGTTCTGCGTTTCTGGGTTGGAATGCCATTTTAGATAATAATAATCCATGAGTTTCATTAGCGAGAATCAGGTACATCAATAAATGAATATACTGAGACGTGCCCAAGTACCGTCCGTCGAAGGACGCCCGACTGTACTCTACGACCGTGTGACTATACGACCTTCGCTCCGCACCCCAGACTAATACACGACATGATGCCGCGGTATAGCACTCCATCGCAGCTCTATTATAAAAGACATCAATTACGCTGGCAGCGCAGAAGTAGCATAAAACAGAGTCGACGGTGAAAACTACGCCACAATATTGCTTCATAAAAATTCCGCGTAAGATATCACTTCTTGTTAAGCCACGTTAGCGTTATCTATATCGCACTGGCATTCACGTACAATGCTGACCAATTCTAAATCATAAACAAGGCAAAATGTATGCAAATATGTCAAACACACCTCAAATGCTACGCAACACAGCAACGCAGCTTTTTTCAGGAAATCCCTTTCAAGAAGTATATTCACTTACGACTTACTCGAACCAAACAGTTATATTCGCGTTCCATGGATATTTCTACACGTCGGTATGGAACCCGTGGCGTACCTAGGGGGGGCATCAGAGCCATGGCGCCGACGGCTTCACCTGTCGGAACAGTGGCGCTCCCCCCCGACGAAGAAGTCGCCGGTCCCAAATAGTCCATGCAGGCGCCCCAAACACTTTTAAAAGGTTTTTTTCCGCACAATGGCGCCTCCATACCGCAAAACAAACTTAAAACGAGGCCCAATAATGAACCACAATTCTCGTAACCCTAAGGATGCCTCTAAAAAGACACCCTGAAGTATACGTGAGGGCGACTCTTGTTTTATATGCAACGTCTAGAGGATCGAAAAATTCTGTTAATTTTGTTTAAATCTGCACGTTTTCACGCACTTCACTTAACTTATTACATACACTCGTACTTGACTACTTTCGAGCCTGCCGCCTCTATCGTGAATCAAAACGGCGCAGCAGATACATGACGCCCCATTTCTCCTAAGCGTCGCACTCATAAAGGAACGTAAGATACCCTGGTCACATGTCCAATCAATCTTCTGCGGGCCCCAATTTAAAGAAACAAAAATGGGAAGGAAATACATTGGTGCCCCTAAAATGGATGGTCCTGGTCTCCAATGGCTCCCAGTTTGGTTTCCCGCCAGTATTTTGTGGGTCGTCTGGGCCTAAATCTAATCTTATGCTTGCTGCTGAGCGAGATATACCCGATCAAACTTGTTTCAGGGCCATGGTCTCATTGAATTTCATCAATTAGTTTACTTGCCTTACTTTAATATTTAGGCTTTTTTACCCTTAAGTTTGACACTTAGGGGTCGACAGGCACCCCTCTCCTGACGTTGGTACGCGCATTGCGGTCATCATGCACTCTTAAGTTTTTATCATATTTTAAACCTACTCGCAAGTTCTTTGCAAACTTCGTTTTCACGTGCGAGGTATGTCCTGTTATCTCAGCCTGCTGATCATGATTCGGAGCCTGCAACCGTCAGAGAGGCGTGCTTGGCTGGAAAATAAACCCTTTAAAAGAGATGGATTCGAACGTAAGGCGTAAGTAAGTGATTCAAGTAAGCGATATTTAGATCAATAGATGTCTGCCTTTTTAAATGGGCAGCTGAGAGTCCTCCGCCTGAGTTTCACTGCCGCAATTCTGCGTCAACTTTACATTCAAAGTTCCGGGAGGTTGCGACACTTTATTAACAAACTTTTACCGCTAAAAACACCCATGACTGATAAACAGCATCCCTCTAAAGTGTGCAAGTTGCGTAATGGACAGAGGGGCGCGTTAGCTGGTGCACCAGCCATTCCTAGTATTGGAGGCGCTGGGGCAACAACCGGGGATTGTGAAACTCTTTTCCCCGGCCATGAATTGAAGCTCCTCAAAGGCTGAGGCACATGCTGCCGTGAAAAGAACATTTCCAATGTATTAGCAATGAGAGATAACCTGTTTTCTTCCAACAAAAGCATAGTCGGGAACATAAAACGAGCTTCTTTCAGATGAGTGAAAGCACTCCGGAGGCAGGGGGCAAATAAACTTTCGCGTCTGTTTTGGATGGGTAATCCTACTTTTCGCCAGGGCTAAAGTGGTTCGCGCGGCCCTAAACCAAGTAACTAACGAACCACCTTTTCCATTGGCCCTTTCTAAAATAATTTTCGTCGATTATGTCTCAAGGCCAAAAAGCGCCGGGTATTGAACAAAGAATCCAGACGATCTCAGTTGAACTGTGGCGTGAAGATAGCAGTTCCCTTGATTTCAAATGAGCTAAGCTGCTGTCTCGCTAGATTGAGAGAAGTGAGGCGGTAATGGAAGTTGATGTGGAAACAGATCCATTGCACCGGTGGAATAATAGCAGCTACCGCATCTCACGCGCAGCCTTGTCTTTTTTACCAATTTATGGTGGTGCCTTTGGAATGGCACCCCTTCCCCATTCCGAATTTCTGGGTACGCCAATGCCAACTGTTGATAGCTATTGATGCCAAAAAACAAGGACATATTGATATTTGAATGCTTGAGATCATAGCAAGGGGGGGGTCGATGACCGGCGCTAAGGTCTGGGCCAGAACGAAAGTGGCGCCCATAGTTGGCGCCCATAGGTTTCCGGAGTGGCGCCCCCGGTCGGGTGGCGCCCAAGGTGCCCCTCCGATCGACAATCATCATGCTAGATCTTAATATTTTACTTTCCGCCAGGCTTCGAGATATATGTTTAATCCAGGGAGCGAGGAGGGCTTCTAAATAGGTTAATACTGTCATGTTTATACACATTCTAAGGGGGAGGGGGAATAACTCCCTTTAAGGTGGTCCTAACCTTCAAAACTCCGGTATCTCTTCCGAAGCCTCTGGCCGAAATAATGATATGCTTGTACATATCCTTCAAAGTTGCTGATCCAGGATACGTACTGTTACCATCCAGGTTGCCCCCTCCAAATATTGCTTTACTAGATTTCAAACAGTATATAGTCATATCTTGTTTCATTCTACAATTCCACAGCCCCCATTCCTCACCAAAAACCTAGAAAGCGGCGGAGACACCTTGTAGACACGTGCTATACATTCAAATTACATCCTCTGCAAGGTAATAACTTTATATTGTTACGTAACTGCTGCGTATTGTACGGCAACAGCTTAGATTCTGAAAACAGACAACTATTGATAGGATGAAAGCCAAACAATAAGATATTTTCTTCCGATCAATACATGAGCAAATAAATACGAATTCTGAAATGCTAAAGTAGTAGCAATTCAATAATAATGAACAATTTACCGAAGTGCTACTGGCAACAAATTCAAATTTGATGATTATGCTATATAAAATTAACCGATAATCGCCCATAATCTAATGTAATTGAAAACGCCAGAGTATATTAATATTTCGACACCGTGTCTTCGTCAGAAAAAAGTTTTGAATTTGACAGTCATTGCCATCAATGACTTTCAAATTTAAAACTTTTTTCTGACGAAGACACGGTGTCCAAATATTACTATACTCTTTGGTGTTTTCAATTAAATATGAGCCATTATCGGTTAATTCTATATAGCATAATCATCATGACTAGCACGCTCAAAACGGCACTTCAAACTCTTAAAATTCAAATTTAGAACTGACACATTTCACGCCAGATCGTATTTTCATGCCACTTTTTTCCTGAAATCACCACTTTTTTGGAACGTGATGATAAATACGGCGTAATCCTGTGGGCGAATGCGGTGTAAAATAAGTCACATTTCTACACTTTAATAAAACGGGGGGCCCTGGACAGCCAACAAACCGCGGTCCACAAACTAAGCCAATGCCAAATACAGTGGGTTTCCTCGTGAAGATGATTGGGTTTTAGGGCACGTCACCTACTGAGGCTATATGCGACCAGGGTTTCCTCGTGTCTTGGTACAGTCCTCGCCTTCATCACAGGCCGCGTCGCTGCCTGTGCTAATTACAGCATCCTAGTATAGCACTGAGGCCGGCCGTTATGCACTGCTGCACTGCTCAACAGGACCCTAATCCCGCTGCGCATGTTATCCGGATAACGCTGCAGAATAGTGAGATGTTCTGAGCAGGCGCGGCGCTGGTTTCTCCCACGAATTCACTAATCATCCATAGAGGTCTGGGGGATCGGAAGTCAGGCGGATCTCTCGCCGTTCTGTCTCATCAGTTCACCGTCCCTGGGTATTGGTATTGGCCGGAAATGTCGCGGGGAGGCGGGGAAGACGACTCATTTTGGTGATGTACGGTCCGGCAGGCAGGCGGGCGGCTCCGCTGGGATAAGGAATGGCGGAACACAATACGGGAACATCGGCCTTCAGAAGCGTCCGAAATCCAAGAATCGACATAGAAACGGTTCGAGTAAATTGCACTTCCGATGAACTTGGAGATAAACTTGACACGCAACATTTACCATACGCACAACCGGGGCTGCTTGTCACTGAGAACCACAGAGGTAGGAGAGTACAGGTCAATCACTCCTAGCCGGCGGCCGGGCGGGGGTTGAACAGGAAGCTGTGAAGGGCCAGGGTCTGGCCAGCCGAGTACAGATCCAGCTGCCGCCAGAAGCAAAACTCACCTGAGGATGATGATTTTGATTAGGGGTCCGGCGATGCCCTTGATAATGGCAGAGGCGTTCAGGTGGCAGCGTCCGTGGAGCACCTGGCCGTTTACCTGCGGCGGCGGACACAGCGCTCTCAACCACGAACCTGATGCAGTCGGCCGCCGTATCCGGAGGACAAGCCTCCGGGAAGCCTTGATGTCGGCAAGACTGACTGAACCGGAAAATAGGGCACACCACTCCAGCCCTGGCACACGCCGCAATCACGACACACCACAGTCACGACGCGCCGCAGTCACGACACACCGCAGCTATGGCACACACCGCAGTCACAACACATTGCAGTTATGGCACACACCGCAGCTATGGTTCACACCACACTTATGGCACACAGGCAGTTATGGTATACACCAGTTATGGTATACACCAGTTATGGCGCACACCACAGTTATGGCGCACACCACAGTTATGGCGCACACCACAGTTATGGCGCACACCACAGTTATGGCACACACCGCAGCTATGGTACACACCGCAGTCACAACACATTGCAGTTATGGCACACACCGCAGCTATGGTTCACACCACAATTATGGCACACACGGCAGTTATGGTATACACCAGTTATGGTATACACCAGTTAGGCGCACACCACAGTTATGGCGCACACCACAGTTATGGCGCACACCACAGTTATGGCGCACACCACAGTTATGGCGCACACCACAGTTATGGCGCACACCACAGTTATGGCACACACCACAGCTATGGTACACACCGCAGCTATGGTACACACGCAGCTATGGTACACACGCAGCTATGGTACACAGCGCAGCTATGGTACACACCACAGTTATGGCGCACACCACAGTTATGGCGCACACCACAGTTATGGCGCACACCACAGTTATGGCGCACACCACAGTTATGGCGCACACCACAGTTATGGCACACACCGCAGCTATGGTACACACCGCAGCTATGGTACACACCGCAGCTATGGTACACACGCAGCTATGGTTCACACCACAATTATGGCACACACCGCAGTCACGACACATTGCAGTTATGGCACACACCACAGTTATGACACACACCGCAGCTATGGTTCACACCACGGTTATGACACACACCGCAGTCACGACACACTGCAGACATGGTACACACCACAGTTACCACAACAAGGACACTGCTGCCTAAACCTGCACTGCTCGCATCAACATCACAATCTGGGCACACCAGACCATTAGGGTCGTTCAAAAAACTTCTTCTTTTACTTTTCAGACTCGAACCCACTTTTTCCTCATTATATATTCAATTCTTATTCAAATGAGCCACATTCCAAGCATCTACGACAACGGGAAAGATCGCCTCAAAACGGTTAAATATTTCATGTTTCAGCTGCCAGATTGGCCGCCCGCGTTGCAGTCTCCCCTTGTTAAACTGGGACGAAAGGGGTGCATAACCTACCAGTAAAGAGCGTGGCATGTGCGTGCGTATAAGAGCGGTAGATGTGATTTAACATGCAGGTATTTACTTGTGAGATGTATTTGCAGTGCAATATAAATAAATTTTATTCAACATAAGACCTGAAATTGAATGGTTCAGCACCCTAGTACTTTACATCCCCACAGAACAGGAATGCCTTCCGGAGGCGAACCTTCCTCTGGTAACATTGGTTGGAGAACGTCGTTGGGGCAGGTGCCTTTCCCTATTCTCCTGCAAACTATGTATAAAGAGCTCTGATACTGCTAGAAGAAGACCCTGTTGCATATTTTGACCCTTTGGATGGCTCACGAAATCTTCCACCAGCTTCACACCACGCTGTGGGATCGTTCACCACATTAAGTTCTGGAATACCTTGAAACAGGGGAAGCTATACCAGTCACCAGCTTTTTAACGAAGCCATTTCTGGTCAGAATATTTTAGGTTCAGGCAATCGAATACCAGCCAGTTGCCAGGAGTGGCACGCTGGCTGACGCTTGGTACCGAGCATTCACCGAGCTCTTCATAGCCTCATCGGAAACTTTAGCCTGCCCTAGTCAAATGTGAATTGTTTGCTGTTTTGGCCAATTGTTGTGCGACTGGCTCCTTACCTCCAAGATGATGGTTATCACCTGCGGGACAGAATATAGCTTTCTGTGCACAGATACCACAGCTGATGGCAAATTGACTTCAGCACATCCAGGGCGATTTCTAAATCAACTTAATGAAAGCACCGCACTGCATTTTATAGATAGCTTTGAGGCTCATAGAAGGCTCTAAAGCTGACAATCCGTGACGGAGGAACCCAAATGCATGGTTTAGAACTGCTTATAAGGAAAGCCGCTAACTCTTTCTGGGTCTGAGTGGCTCAGTCGGTTAGCGCTTGCGCTCGGCTCGGCCAATGGCATTCTGTATGTGCTGGGTGCCGTGGGTTCGAGCCCACTCAGAGGCAGAATCTGGCGCCCTGCTCTAGCCCAAGCTAATTCTTTCCCTCTCACCTCTGATGTTATATGACCTGAGCAGTTGATGCGTCGTTAAACTCCAAAAATTATAACATTCAGTCTTTAAGTATCTTCTGGAATTATGAACGGAAATGCTGGTGCACGAGTAGAGTGTTGACTTTGCGCATGATTTAGTTGTCTGTCTTTTTAGTTTTTCTCAAGTATGTTTCCGGTATTTTCTGTGTTTATCTCCGCTTTTTCTGTTGTATATGTGCCGTTATTGTTTTTGTTTCGCTTTTAGTAGTTTTTGGTTTGTTGATTTGATTTTACTAACCTCATAATTTGTCTCGCTGTTCAGATGTGAGTATAGATTTGAGTTTGATCTGTTTCATTACTGCGGAAACCCTTGCTCTTCGTTCTTTAGTTGGTAATTAATTATTTTTGCGCTGCCCCGCGTACTATTTATTGCATCTGTAACATATGTGGGCCCTCGACTTGGAATTATCGATGTTAAGATATTTCTGTGACTATTTGTTCTTTGACGTCTATTTAACATAAATTCAGTGTTCATTACGTTTTTCATTTGCTCGCTTCTGTTTATTTTCTCTTTCCCCTTTAAAGGTTGTGGTGGTGCCATAGCCGGGAGTGCGCTGTCGCTGTGGTTGGGTGCCCTGTTTGTGCTGGCTATGTCTGTGTGTTATATGAAAAACAATAAAAAATCTCTCTCTCTCTCTCAGTAGTAGCGCGCACTTCATGCCATAAATGTCTTATATTCCATGAATATGGCTCGCTGGTGGGCTCCGGGTCTTCTCAACAGACATTTCTTGGAGACAACCTCTCCTGACAGACACACGTAAACCAGCTTGTGCAATTCGTGATTATCTTCTCAAGGAAAACAGAGCTGGCATGTCTTACAGAACCAAAGCACTAGCCGGGCCTGATGATCCAGGAACGTTCCCTGATAGGTCTTCCAATAAAAATACTCCGGTATTGTGTAGAGGTGCTGAAGTCAATGCGCACACGCAACTGTTATCTGTGCCCAGAAAGTTATAATCTGCCTCGCAAATAAGAATCACAAGGCTGGAGGTAAGAAGGCAGTAACACAGTACCTGGCCTATGTAAGTTGCAAGATTAAAAAGGAGTATAAAAATATATAAAAACACCATTGGGCTAACACAGGAATTAACCAAATTGCCATCAACTTACAGCACTTTAAGGTTTGAACCTGAACAAACTCAACCTGTCGTAAGGCGCTTCTGATATCAGTGAGTTTCCATACACTCGCGCACCTCTTGAAATTATGGTAGACTAAACAAAAAGCCGACGACATCAGAGCCCAGTTCATCAACAACACCACATCAAAGCCAGTGTTGATAACAAAGCCAGTGTCTCCGGTAGTTAATAACGTTCCATCTCCACGCCTGTCCGCCGCTGGTTGCAGCCGAGTTGCCAGACGCGGGCCTCACCTCCAGAATTTCGTCTCCGGTCCGAATGCGGCCGTCCTTGTAGGCGTTTCCCTGAGGGTTCAGGCCGCAGACGAACACCGACATGCGGGTGCGGTCCTTGTTGCCGGCCAGGGAGAGACCGAGCCCGCCAGTACCCTTCTGCAGCTCCAGCAACAACAGCTCTCCGCCCAGCGCACCGTACTTCTTTTGGATCTTCTCTGTCAAACAAAACACAGACCGCTATTTAGCAACATAGAACTCAAGCTATCTAGTGATACATAACACAGGCTGCTATTTGGGGGCACATAAAAGGGACAGCTATTTAGCGGAACAGAAAAAATACGGAAATTTAGCAACACTTCATCACCCAGTGAACGCCACTACGAATCTTCCTGTGATGTGGAAACAGAGTGTTATTTAACGCCAGAAAACATGTCATTATCTTGTCTAGCGACACAGAATTCACTTTGCAATTCAGCAGGACAGAGAAAAGACTGTTATGTAGCGGGCATTATCTTATTTAGCGGCACTAAACATACTTAGAAATTCAGCGGGACGGAGAAAATGTATTTATTTATCGGGACCAATAACGTTATTTTACTTAACTGTATATAATACACTCTGTACTTCGGCAGGCCAGAAAAGGGCTGTTATTTAGCATAGGCGGATCCAGTGGCAAAGAGGGACAGGTGTTGCCCCTGATCGACGCTCGGCGTCCCCTAAAATGTTCACGGCGCTCCTCTAAAGAGTCGATGGCGCCCATCTGAAATGTAGCTTCCTACCCCCTCCAGGATGCAAAAATCGGGGCCCCGCGATAGGATTTGCTGCCCACCTGATAGGTTTTTCCGGCCAAAAGTGGCGCCCCCTTGGTCCGGATGACGCCCCCATCCCCCACCCCAGCAAGGTGCCCCCGATCGGCGATCATGGATCCGCCTATGCTATTTACTAGGACAGATAAATAACTGTTATCTGGCAGGACAGAGAGCATATGTCATTGAGAGCGAGACAGAGATAAAACTGTTATTCTGCGGGACAGATAAAATATTGTTATTTAGCGGGCGAAAAAAACATATGCTATTCATAGGGACAGAGAGGAGACTGTTACCCAGCGAGACAAAAGAAAATAAAGCTTTTCTGTAGAAAAGACATCATCTGATAACCACAGAGAACCATGTATATAAAAGAGAATAAACATCGAATATGCTGGCATATTCAACGTAACATATATACATATAAATCTGGCCATGAACAACATCTCCAAGAAATCTTCTCCACTCAAGCAGACCAATGTAGTGTATCAGTTCCAATGTAAAACCGGGGACTGTGTAACCCGTAAGATATGCTACATTGGTCTCACCAGTCACCGCCACAACACTAAGCAGACGCCTCACGATGCACCTTCAAGAAGGATCCCCAAGCGGCATATGAAAGAACACCATGACACAGACATCACACGACAAATGCTAACAGAAAACACAACAGTTCTCACACAGTGCAACGATCATCGCAGACTGCAAACACTAGAAACACTATTCATTAGGGACACATCGCCTGAAATCAACATATATACCAAACAGCTCACACAGCTTCCGCTCCCTACGATAGAATTATCCTGTTTTAGCGTCCTTACTTGTGTGTTTTTGTGATAGGTGTTATGTTGACTTGCCTTTAGTATACAGAGACTGTACGTTTTCTCGCAACGAAGGTTTAGTACTATATTATGTGTGTGCTCGCTGTTGAGATTAAAAAAACAAGACTGTAAGTTGAAGTGTTACCGAGTGCCAATGTCACAATGTATGTGATCATGCTTAAAGTTAGGCAAATATTATATTCTATGACTTTAAACACATGTCCTTTGCCTCTGTTCTCCATAAATATCCAGAAAACTGAAAACTGATAAGAAAACTTGAATTCATATGCAAGAAACTTTCCGCGACACATCAATCAATCATATCTAATACCCAGTGCATATATATATATATATATATATGTATATATATATATATTATATAATGTATATATATACATATAATACATATATAATATATAACAAATATATATATATATATATAATATGTATATATATAAATATATATATATATATATATATCTTATACATAATTTTAGAAATTCTGACCGACTGTTAAAACAAGGTGTTCTGGCAGCCTACCGTATACATTTTGGTAAACGCACTATTCGTATCTGGACCTCCTACGCAACACACATTTAAAACTCTGCCTTTTCACTGGCATTCCCTTTCGCGCTAGCGTCTGCCCGCCATCTGTTCTCTGGAGGTCGGCTCTTACGCAGACAAGCACTTAACGGAACATTTGCCTACATTAAGTGGGAAGCCGCAGCAACTCTCAGAAGGGCGTATTTCCAGGGCTTGGAACACGTACAAGTTAACACAAGAATGGGAAAGCAGGTTAGACCTGTTGGATGAAGAGCGGTAACCACTCCGAAGTGATCGCCTTCTCAACGTGAATACACGCAATGGGTGCCTCAGAAAGTCGCCCAAGGAGCCTTAAAGGGAATAGATCACTTGGTCAAAATTCTAAAAGGAACAATTTAAGGACAACATAGGTGTGAAAATCAGTAAAATCACATTTTGTTTCAACCTCGGATTACTCAGTTTCTTGATACGCCCTACAAAATTGCTACCTCAGTTAAAAACCCATTAAGAAGTGGGACACTGCCTTTAATACATCATCACGAAGTATTTAATTGGGTTTGTGTTACCAAAGTCAAATTTCTGAACCTGGCTGGTTTGTTGGATCTGGATGCCACGATAAATGTTTGGAACAGTTTCACAGTTGTTTTTTTCACGTTGGGAACAAGGCTCATAGCTACCAGCAGCTGGCTAGCATAATCTATCACGAACCAACAATGAAATGCAAGTACGTTGCTTTAAAAGTTGTTTACCAAGCAACGCTGTAATGTAAGAACTCTCCGTTTGGCAAGAACTCTTAAGCTACGAGGCATTGATGGTGGCACTCCAAGCAGGGACTGCCGTGCAATAAAAAACCTTGAGCACTTCATGGCCGAGACAATTCAGATCTAACCCGGTTTATAGCCGAAACATGTTCGAAAAATCCAGGCATATATATCTGTGCATACCACGATTACCAGCCCAAATCAGACCAGCATCTAAATAATACGATCACATCCACAAACAAATAGTTCAATCCATGCAGTCGAAGCCATCCGAATTCTCTCGCCAACCCAATCCAACCAATGTATCTGACTTCATCGGCTGGCCACCCAAATACCGATCCATGAGTTACCCTACCATAAGCACTCCACCGGGCCAACGACGCTGCACGTCACCCCGCCGTTAATGGCTTTTGACTGGACGGAACCGGCTATTCCCGTCCTCACAATTCAGCCACCACCGATCAACGCAATTCAAACGGACGCCACCGAAAGGGAGCGCTGGACGGGCGAGAACCCAATCTCTGTAACAGACAGCAGTCGGGAAATCCGGCCTGAGAACGCGGAACTGGGCTCGTAAGTCCAGGGAACAGGATACGAGTGCAATCGATGAAACTTCCGCGCCAGTCCGACCAGGATCTGGAATCAGGCTTATTATTGGAATCAGACTTACATGTATTTTGGGAGTGTTTCGGGTAGAGAAGCAGGCTTAGTTTAACTCCCTACACCTTTGTGGATGGAGGAGGGCTTCTTTGATGCAGGCATCAGTGTTACGAAGGAAGATCCTGGAGCATTCCAAGACATCTTTTTCAGGTATATTTTTCAAACAATGTTTCATTTCAAAAACACTCTTCCAACGCTACGCCAGCTTCTCTCGCGGTACTTCAACTGAATGAATTGCTACACGTGTCTTACGGAGGAGCGAGAGTGACATTGTGTGTGTTTGGTTGTTGGTATGGGTAAGGACGTGTAACTAGGTGTATGGACTGTGTGCAGGGGTAGACGTGTGACGTGTGTGTGTGTGTGGGTGAGTTTGGTGAGTGTGTGCGTGCATGCGCGTATTGCTTCAGCTTATGTGCAAATGTGTACTTGTGTAATGTGTATATGTATGTGATAGCATGCGCTTTGTGAGTTACATTTCGACAATGCAAAGACAAAGTACACTCCGGACGCTAATTTCAATTTCAAGTGATATTGTACGGCCATCAGAGAGCTATGACTGGTGGAGGGCCAATCTCCCCATCTCTCCCCATTTTTCGTCAAAATTCCTGATTCTATCCTTCTTCCTCGCAACTTTTTCCTCTTTTTTCGGCTCCTGACCGTAAATAATGCACAAAATGAGCCACTATTGGTTGTCGTTTACTTAAACGGGCTTTAAATATGACCAACTTTGCTACCGTCACTATAAGAATATCAATTTTTTACAGCTTTCAAGGGAGGGAAGGAACTAGTCTGGCTTCTGAAAAAGGTAGGTAACACTGTACTGCTCGCGTAGCTGATTTTGAATATTTCTAATATAGATTTGGGTCTTTGGGCATGACCAAACAGGTGCTCTACAGTTTCAATAGATTCGCAACAGAAGGTGCATAACGCAGATTCAGCTCTGCCTATAGAGTGAAGGTATCTATTTGTAGCTGTTATCCGCGATATTACTTTGAAATGAAACGATTGCCAATACGTACTCTTCGTTGTTGAGCATATAGCAAGCATACTCCCATCATAGGGAGATTCGATTGCATCTTGTCTCCATCGGTTTATCCATAGTTGTTGGGAGTGCTCATATTTTTCTTAAATTGGTAATAAATTATCGGTAGGCTAGTCTGTTCGGTGTTTGTATTTTTGCTAATAAGCGCAATCTGATATGGCAATGTTGGCTGAGGGAATTTCAGACTATTCGCACAATTTTGTACATTTTTAGGTAGTCTTAGAATCAATGACTGGTAACACACAAAAGTCATTGGTATATTATAAATACGTTGCAGCTCGGCATGCGTGTAAGGCCTTGCAGCATCAGTATTTACGAGATCGCCGATGAATCGAAGACCCTCATCATCCCAATCCTGGCGACCTAATAATGTCACATGCATGTCCTGGCCTGCTGATAGCCCCATGGACAAAGTTGAAAGTCAATCGCAAGCATGATGATGTAAAATCGACCATTGCATCTGCTGAAATGTTGTGAAATGCGCATCCTGGGTAATATTTTTGGCCAACATAACCAGGTATATGGGGATATTCTACAGAATGCGCTGGCAGTGACAATGCTTAGCTCAGTTTACCCAGCCTTGGACACCTATGAACGGGGTAATAACACCAGATAATGACTGTAGAAACAAGCTAGCATCAAAGCATGCAAGGACAGGCGCTCATCGGTCACACCTGTAAAATATGTTGATGATGATGATCATGATTCCGGTCGTCGAATATGGATATTCATATGGAGGGCACCTCGTTACAGTCGCCCCAATCGCCGGAGGAAGATCCGGCGACTCCGGTTTAGATGACAGCCGATTTGTGGCGAAGACCCGCGCCGTTGCGCCATCCCCGCCGTCCAGGTCCCACCTGGTTCCCTCTAGGGACCGGAGGTGGCTGTCTTCGGGACCGTTTTCGTGATGATTATTGTAAAATATTTTCGCACCCTTATAAGAATGTGAACAGGTGGAGAATGTTAGGAAAAGCTTCACGAGCACATCCGGCTCCCAAAGAAGATGCCTTGGGTCTTTAAGAAGCAAAAAAATGCTAAGGTCATATGGTGTCACCAACTCTCATCCTTTTAGATGGGTATATTGGGTATAATAAAGTACTTATTCAGTATTCCAGCAGAGGCTTCGAACCAAGGCCAACGGCGAGGAAGTCCAAAGGGCTAACCCCGCCACTACATTCCCCCACATCCAGGACCCCTTGCCCAGCTCAAGCGGAACGCCTTCCTTAGCAGTGGACCGGCCCGATGTATTGACGGTTTTGCAGCTAAACGGTTCCAGCACCAGCCGACAAAGGCAAACACGGCGCAACTGATATTTTCTTTTAAAATAGTAGATAGTGTTCTCATGCACCCTGAAGGCAAATCTGAAACTTTTAGCTCAATCGGTCTGAAAACTGCATGTTATAGCCATAGAAATATTTTATAAACACATTTACAGCACATTTTGGGGTGGCCATGAAACCACAAAAACGCATGCAAATGCACCCAAAAATATAGCTTTTCGTGTGAATTGCACCCAAGACAGCACGGTCATATATGGAATAAACAACATCATTCCAATTATATTATCTGGGCGATTTCCTGGATAGTTTTATGCAATTCTGGATAATTATATTTCTTCAGCTTAAAAAAGCACCCCGTTTGGGCAAATAAAGCCATGTTTCCAGCATTGTGGTATATATCGATGTCACTGCTAATCGGCTGCTAACATTATTTAGGTGTGCGAACATGCCTTGCAAGCCTAGCTTACAAGACTGGTTTCCCACATAAAGCACGTTTTTCACCACCAGGCTACATTTTTGAGCACTCCGAATTGGGACGTTCCAGCACAGATCGACCAGGCCCCTACATAGCATAGTCTCGGTTTTCGTTCCAATTTCGTCCAATGGGTTGTCAGGAGCGTACAATCATAATCTAATATTATTTCTTTCCTCAGGCGTACGGTTTCGTAGTTATAGCTTGAAGAAACTCGTGGAAATCGCCAATTTCGTCAAAACATGGTGATATACGATTATTTTCAGCCTTGACTTTCATTTTCAGCTAATCAATGTGTAATTAGCCATAGAATGACGTCATGCAAGCAAAAATCGGCCGCCCGGCGCGCCCGGCCGTCGCCGGCGCGGCTGCCGGTGCGTGGGCACGGGCAGTAGATTGACTCGAGAGCGTATGAACTCTTGCCATCGTAATCAAAAGTGGGAAATAAAAGCAGAGAAACACGTGTTCAAGAGAACTGTAAAATCGATGTAATTCTAATTCGGCTAAGGATGTACGACTCGCCATATCTTAAGGTTGCCCTGAAAATCGATTACGGATTTGAGCCATACATTTAGATTTTGAAAATGAAGAGATTTGAGCATCTGTGCAAGCTTGGTCTATTTTGCGTGTTGAAACGACATCTTATCCAATCCTTGGCTGCAGTTGTGCGGTCGCCACCCCGGTTTGTGCGTCAGTGCCTTCATGACACGCGCGTGGTGTCAGACATCGTGCGCAGCTCATGAAGCTGGGAGCACATCCCCCACAGTTATTGTTATTGGGGTATTTGGGTGTCGAATGAAGATAAGGCATGGCTTCAAAGTGGCTACTTCGCTTCGGACGCCAGTTTTCTGCTGTCGGTGTTGGTGTTCACAGTTGTGTGCGACGTAGGGTTGGTAGAATGCCACGGGATAAGAGGGCTTAGTGTGCTGACTGGAGGATCTACTTTTACTAGATTCTTGGTCCCGGCGTCAGTCCCGGCGCCGGCAGCCCTCGACTGGTCCCGGCAAGACCCAACGTGGTCCTGGCATTGGTCCCCCGGCAAAAAAGTCGGGTTAATAGGAAAAGAACTTGCAGCCTTGTCTTATACGTTTCAGCCAGGGACTTCAATTTTCTATTTCAGTCATGAATTATGTGTAATTGGGTTATTTCATTTCGTTTTCGAATGGAGTTTATTGCAACTAAATTAGGGTTTGTACTGCCGTGCGAGCATTGACCCACCCAAAACTCCCTGGATCGAGAAGAGATCTCCAGCCCTGGCCATGGTACGTCACTTTTCGGCCCGACACCTCCCCCCGTGACGCCATTTATGAACAGCCCCATCTAGGTTTAAGTAAGACAATTTATGTGTGTGCAATTAGCCATATTAGGTTATTTATATGCCAAATGTTAAGGTAAAACTAACTTAATTGGTTAAAAATGAACTAATCTCAAACTGTTATGGGCCCAAAGGAACACTGCTCCTAGTTAAGATTATTTCGCTCTCCAATCCTCAGAGGTCTTAGTACAGACCCAGTTGATCCCGGCGAAGTCCCGGCCGGGACCAGCATCCGGTCCCGGCTCCGAGACGCTGGGACCAAAAATGGAACCTCTGGTGCTGACCCCGCCCAGTGTTGTCCGCAAAAGACGGCTACTTACAAGACAGAGTAAATTTAAATTCGGAAAATGTCACAATTGCTCAAGAAGAACCCGACAGCAGCCGGAGGCCGTTGCTGAAGAGCTGCTCGCTGCGGAGACACAATCATCATCGACTGACTCACCGGGCGCTCCAACAGTTTCAGCCGAAGTCAATGTTTCCATCTATTGCCGCTGCTGGACGGGACTACCGGCAGAAGAGATAGGCCTTTGGTTTACCCAGGGGGCATAAAAGGTGCTTCGCGCCGAGAAACCATGGCGTGAAATTAGGGAACTCCAGTCATATGCCAAGTTTTCCATGCCCGAATACATAACGTAAAGATGCGTACAGAGCAGAGCGGCGGCATCGCCTTAAAAAAATTCAGGGCGAACCAGCTGAAGCCCTCTACGTTTCCCCAAAACTTTTGGGTATAAAGTAAGCAAAAATCCGTAACGTAAGATGGGACTACTTTGAAATCGTGGGTAACATCCAACAGTATTAAGAATTGATGAAAATGTTATTTGATTCGGGAATGGTTCCGTGGAAAGTGTGACAGAATTGTCAAGGAAAAATAAAGAAATATATATGCAAAGTGTATTTGCTTGATATTTACGAAAATACGTACAAATTTCACATGCTTATGTTGCGTAAATTGTCTAGTCTGGCGCACGGCGGAAAATCGATAATTGTCTGAAAGCCCTCTGCGTAAGAATTCGTGCCTTCGCACTAAAACCCAAGTATTATTTCCCCCTGGGTTTAACTGATCCTTTGAAGTTGGTTTATTCTTGGCTGTGTGCTTTTAATTTCTTATTATGGTTTTCGAAACATAATAGGATGTGCTTGGGGTTTGTCATTTTATTTCAGAACCGAAGTGGTAAACGTCACGGGGGAACGTCCATCCAAACTGTGAACCAAAGTTTCATGCCTCAATAGAAATTAAAATGGTATCTTGGTACATTGATTCAGTCTCCTCTGCCTCCTCTGCTGGTGAACCGAACCAAATGCCATTAAATCTAATACACATCTGTCATAACACAGCCCTTTAGCTATGAATTCGCTTCCACCCAGGACCTGAATAATATTGTTTCCACCTTGCTTCAAAACACATAATTTATAACGCATGTTGTTTACGTTCCTTGCTCTTGATGAAACCTTACTAAAGCCGGAAACAAAAGATGAAACAAAAATAAAGACTAACAATTTTTTGTCAACGGCACACCCTTCCCTTATGAACATTTCCATAATACTATGTGCTTATGTAGATGCATGTTTCCCTAGCAACAAACTTCTAACCCATAGTCTCCGCTGAGCACCACACGCGTGCGTGTCGTCGGTTGGCCGAAGTGCCAGTTGGCTATCGGTGGGGCGCGCCGGGCGGCCGATTTTGGCGCGCATGGCGTCACTCTTGGACTGATTAGACATCGATAAATTCATGGACGCAAAATTTACTCGATGTTATTACAAAGCACAGGCACAGAGAAACATTTTTCCTGTAGGTCATTTTAAGGTGAATCACTGGTCACACTTAGAAAAAATTGTTTGAAAAATTGAATAAAGTTTCCAAAAACTTAACAATAATTATTTCCCAAAAATACATTCTCAAAGTTGGATAATATAATTTTAAATATAATCACTTTTTGAATGAACATCCATACGAAGGACTACACAGAAAATAATGATTGTATGCCACCAGGTTTTGCCAAAAACACGGATTTTTACCATTTTTAGCGAGCTGTAACTCCAAAACCCGTATTTTGAGAAAATAAATCTTCTCAAATCTGAATTCTACGCCACTGATAACCCTGTGTACGAGGTTGGAACGAAATCTGATACTACATATTCTACATACAATCCAGGTGGTGCCTGGTCGATTTGTCCTGGAACGCCCCAATTTGTACATACAACAAATCATTTCTGGGCTACGGCTTATTAGCTAATAAACTTAGTGAACCCATATAGGTTGCATTGCGTTCACAAGGCTCTCAGCTGTCGAACAGTGCCTAATTTGTAGGTACTGGATCAATAGGTGGTGTCGCACGTCATCGGGTCCAACAGGTATCAATGGTATAGTTTGCCAAACAGAGCGGTATTTGTCGTAGACGCGGTTGCTTTCCGGGCAATAATAGATGATATGTGTACACGTTCAGTACAAAGCTTCTTTTGGCTGTTTAATCTGGTTTAATCAAGGCCGTGTAGCACGTTAATTGGGCGCGTTGGTGCGTTATTATTGCCATCAGACACCTAATTCAAAAAAAGGAACTATCTATAACCACTAAATGCGTGACAATTGCTAGGGTTCAACGATCAATCAACTGCAAATATCGACCGCCGCCGTGGCGCAGTTGGTTTAGGCGCCTCAGTCCAGTGTAGGAGGTCCTTGGATCAAAGCTGACCTCTGGCAGCCTTTTCCTCGACCGCCTCCTACCCAGGAGATGACAGTACACTTGGTAGTGCCCGCCTTGACTAGGGACTTACGCTGACCAACCAGCGCCCTTGTTTATTGGGAGCACGGGCTTGATCTGCCTTTAAACAGATCCACCGGTCCGGTGGCACCGCCCGAGGGCAAGGCCTCGCCGCTTGTCACCGGAGCAGTCCCCTGTTCTGCCGGGCCCGAGGAATCGGGATAGCTCCACTGCCTGGTACGGTGGGGCGTGTGACAGGGAGCGTGCGGACATGACTGTCCCGCAAGGGTGCCGATAATCGCAAAGCCCCGCTGCCGTGTACAGAGTGTGTGTCTGCATGTGTGTGGTGCAAATGCATAAAATGTTCCCGGGTTGGGAACGCAAAAATATATTTAAGAAAACTGCAAATATCATACGGCGTCGCTAACTCTACCCTGCTATGAGGGTTTAAAATTAATCTTACCTAAAAACGGCTCTTATAATTGAGCTTCATCTCTGACACAGATTTTTAAACGTCGCCCAAAGTTTTGCTTTAGCTTTTCCAGAAAATTGAAAGCACAGGGGTGGAATACGCCTCTGTCTGCATAGCACAACGGGCCATCGCAGGGATCTCAGAGGAGTGCCAATTAAATATACTCATGACAACTGGTGTCAGACCACAAATGCTCGTGACCACCGATTGCATTCAAACATACGTCTATTGATCCCCCCTGCTGGAAAATAACACACACCGCTTAAACTGACAGGGAAGATGAGCCATTGGTTCTACGTTGGAGAGGTATTGCTGTCACAGTCAGAAAGCTAGGGGAGGGGCAGCCACCTCCACGGTTCCAGCGTCCGTGCCATCACCATAACACAACAGCCATCGAAACACACCACACCACGCTCAGAGACACTCAGAACCCAATCTAAGTGATGAACCACAAACGGCAGCCATACATTTCGACGACGGCTCTTCCGTGCTGGCCGGTGACCCGTCGCCGGCGTCGGCGCCTAGCCGGAGACTGGCCGCCGCCGCCGTTCTTCAGGGAGATCAGATCCGGTCCCCGTCCCCTGGGAACTGCGTGCACCAGATCTCTGGCTCCCCAGGGGGCACCGCGGTCGCATCCTCAGCCCCACCCTGCCTCACAGATCGCGGCTCTCCTATTCTCATTTGTGCCGGCAGGCCACCGCCGCCGCCGCCGGCGTTGCCATTGGGATCGATCAGGGCCGCCGCCACCGCCGCCGCCGCCGCCGCCGGCGGCGACGCCGCCACGGTGACCTTTTGCACGGGCTGGCTGCTGTCTTCGCTGACGGGCGCCAGACGTCAACACGGGGCGAGAGCTACTCACCGGGGGCGCGTGTCGACAGCTGACGACGTGATCGGGGATTAAAGCGTCAGCCCGGTGCCACCCTGCGCCCTGTTTTACGCCAGGCAACATTGCCATGTCACCAGCTCTGCCGTGCAAGCATCCATCGCACGACAAACAGCTCATTAAAGTAACGGACAGCAATGAATGTTTCAGTAAAAAACGAAACTGATATGCACCATGGATTGCACATCGCTTGGACTTGACAAGTCCCCTGGCTGAATAACAGTTGGGGTTTAAAACCGGAGAAACAGTTTGGTGTCGCACGGAGTGCCTGTAGTTAGGACTTCGTGCAGCGTTGTTGGAACTTCAAACGCGAGGAGCAAGAACTGAAATGACATTGATAGTCTGCCGGCTCGCAGAAATTGGCTGGGCCCGGCCAACAGACAGCTCCTTTGAAGTCTTTAAACAGCACGGGGCAGCGCAGCCCAACTGGAGTGGGTTGCATTCCCCGACACCGGCAGTTCTGGCAGGCATACGAGTCGAGATAGGGGGCCTGGTCCTCACTTCTCATCCAGACATTCAGGATTTCCACTGAATTAGAAAGACAGGAAGTGAACCAATGTGCCACATTGAAGGGAATGCATGTAGTTTCTTCCCTAATCATGGGACGCTCATCCCTAATAGATTTAAATAATACTCAGCTACACAATAATCACCTACTATATAGTCATCCCATGTCCATTTTCCACCAAGTCAAGTCCATATGACTGAGAACTAACGACTGACTAAATATTGAAGCCCTTCCCCATAGCTTTAGTCAGCAAAACTACCTTTTAATCAAGACTAACACTTGGTCCACGTACGGACCCTGGTCTACCATCAACTGGCTGGATAAGTCTGAACATCAATATAGCCTCTGGGTATTCAGATTGGACCCGGCTCAACAGGTTGACATAGAACACTCCACGCCCCAATGAAATTCTGCTGGAATAGCCCCCACCGTAGCACTGAAACATGTATGGTAGGGTGTAACAAGGTATGAAATGGACTTCGAATTGCTTCAGTGCGATTAAGATCAGTGCAGTATGTCACAGCTAAACCCACTGACCTCAAATGATAGCTGCCAGAGCATGAGCCCAATCTGAAATATTTGTAGCAGCTATAAAAAGATAACATTATTTATAATTAACTACCCCATACACCATCGCTGCTGGCTTTGCCGTCCCCCGCCACCTTGGAACAAGTTTTCAGGCAAACACACGTCGAATCTTTTGACGAGCGTTAATGGACGCGAAAAACAGCCGTTTCTCGTATAGAGTTTAAAACATCAGAGGAGGAGAAAGCGGGCAAGGGAAATCTTCCTGTATCATCCCACTGGGTTAAAGGGTGTGCTCCCCTAATTTCGAAATTCTTCAAATAAGGTTTACAGTCAAAACAAGAATATGTGCAAATCATCCCTTCTCTAGCTCGAATCATTCGGAAAAAATATAGCCCCTTTTCTTACAAATTAAGATGTTATCAAGACAACAGTATTCGTCGTCTACAAAACAATCTCCTTGATCTCAGGCACAACTAAGACTCGCTTTGAGCTGTGGCCGAATGCAGCGCACCATCAACTCTCCATATGTTGTATTACCTGCATGATTCTGATGAAGGGCTGTCCCCGAATATATAATCAGGGGCGGACGCAGACCCGAGTTTTGGGGGCAAACACATGTCTGCCTCTCTCCCCCAGGGGGAGCGAAAATTTTTTGCTCCACAGACCTAGTGTGAACACCTTGTTTCAGTGCTCGACTGACCTAGTATAATCTACCTCTCCAAGTACATGATCGCTCTCGGGGGGGGGGAGCGAATATTTGTTTGCTCTACAGACCTAGTGTAAACACCTTTTTCAAAAATTTCTTCGGCGTTTGGGGGGGCAAAAGATAGTTTGGCCCCCTTCCAGCGCTTTGGGGGGCCATGGCCGGAATGCGCCCCCCTGCGTTCGCCAATGTATATAATCTTAGTATATTTTACATCCAGGATTCGAGGAGACAGGCCAGTCTACACCCTGTCGACTAATAATCATGCTCCTCGCCGCAGCACTGCAAAACCTAACTTAACCGATTCTTCAATTGGGCCTATTTTCAATTTAACAATCTGAATAGCTCAAATGCATTTTAATTGGAAGTATTTTTCCCACAGGTATTTGTCATAAATGTATATCAGAATCTTTGAAAATCATAGGCAGAACCATGATTCTTTGAACCAGAATTCAGGAACCATCAATTCGTACGGTTGATCTGCCAAAGGGGCGCCCGTACTTGCATCCGCGTGGTTGGGTACAAAGTGATGTTTTACGGGGGCGCCACGGCCCGATGTGGGGCGCTAGAAGGGTCAATCAGAGGGCACGTGCCCCCTCACCCTCGTAAGTCGCCTATGTTGCAAATTAAACTCAACCATTTCCTGCAAACACTATTTTGCATGATTTAAATTTGGCAACGACCGAATGGTGCTAGTTAGAGATAAATGGTTCGCTACCTATCGGGTATCAATTGTGAAATTGCGAAAGGATTATAAATTGAACACTACATAGACATGACACATTAAGTAAATACAAAGTGTTTCAGAAAGAATAATATTTTTTAAACGTTTAAAGAAGGACTAAAAATCCTTGAAAGCCATCGAAAAAAGGGCCATTTTAATGGCGAATTGTGGGACATTTATAAAAAGCTTTATCAGCATCAAGTGTTTTCATCCATCTTATATTTACTTGAAAAATGATGCAAGAAACATAATATATGTCAGCTTATATTCGAGAAAACGGAACTGGCAGCTCTCTAAAAAGGCTTTGGCGCAAAAAATGGCACGTAAGCATGCACATCAAAAGCACAAGTTTCAGTAATATTTCAAGTTTAAAGTTTTTGACTCCAGCTATTCTCCGACCTTAAACATGAATGACCGGATGCGGCGAACACAGCGAAAAAGACCCCACTGCTCACGGACACGGGCCCATTGGGGATTGTTTGCTTGGATCAGAGCTTTCATAAGCATGAGAGGTGTGCTGTTTTTAGAATTAATTGCCAGAGGCAATGTGCGTGCGGACTGTAATGGCACCGCAGTGGCGATTTAATGTTTGCAGTGTAATTGGCGTGATACTTGTCACGTGATACGCGCGTGATTTCTGCGAACATTTTCGATGAAGGAAAAAAGACTGTGTTTTCAACTGAATTTTATGACTGTTTTCAACGAGCAAAAGAAAACTATCAAAATACGTAAAGTCGTAAATGTCCCGAAATTTTCTTCCGATTGATATGCGAATCACACCACAACAACCTATTTGGGATGTAAAAGCGTCATGGAACGCACTTTTCTTTTTCGTACACTCTTTAAAAAAAAAAATGGAGTAGCTCTGCTTCGATTACGGGGTTGAGCTCTAGGGTAGGTAAGTTGGCACGAAGCGGGACATAGTACAAGGCCTAATATGAATAGCTGCTTGTCCAATGAACAAAAAGCGCTATCAAGACTAACCAGCGTTAAATCATAGTTATTGTCCATTGATGTGAAACACACACATTGAGCAATGTTGAAATTTGCCAGCAGATACCTAGTTCGGCAAAAACCCCTGCCCACAGAACCCGGGGATAGTGCTGATCCCAACTGACGAGCCTGTTGCATTTTCAACCGACCCTGGATGGCTCATTCTGCTTTACAGCCCCAGGGATCCTAACAAATATATTGCACACGAAATTGTCACACTCTGCCTGAATCCAGTGAGCATCGTCGACGTCGTATGGCGCAGACAAAATCCGATGATCGATGTCTGAAAGGTGCACCCGTACTGTCCAAATGCATGTCATTGTAGAATACAATCATGCCTTAAATCAAACAAGCAGTTACTGCGTAGACTAATCTCACTGAACCTATTTACTGGCCCATCGTGTTGGTCGGTTTAATTTGAACCTGGACATGGCACAGCCTGTGTTGGGGTTGCATACAGTGGTGGATCCAGGATTTCATTTCGGGAGCGAACTGGGGGACCCTGCTCTGACTTATGCTATCTTAAACTCTTTTTAAGGTCAGGTCACTTGACCTGCACTGGTGACCTGACCTAAGATGGCTCAACCTTAAAAATTTGTTAAAAGTAAAAATGATCAGAGCAAAGATATGCCAAGTACTTTCTATGATATTTCCATTATATCTTTAAAAAACCCGAGGGGAAGGGCGGGTACCCATCCCCCCGTCAATGCGCGTGTCAAATGTCGAGTGTTGCTTCCCGGCCACGTTGAAGATCTGTCAAAGAGTCTGCATTTACACCACGAAGTAATTGACTGAAAATTCAGCCCCCATTTGAAACAACCATTCAGCTTAATATATTCATGGAAGTTGAATCGGATTCGGTGAGGTATTTGCAAGTCTCAGATTGAAAAGCTAAGTCCTACGAATGACAAGTTCTAAGAAACCATCCGGGACACAAACAAAAGCCAAATACAATCTGCAAGTTTGGCTTTGAAGAGAGAATTCATTTCAACACAGCAGTAGATCGTAGAATGGTTTGAGCTCTTTTATACCGAAACCACGGGCAGCAGACGTGGTACTCTTCTATCTGCGGGCAGTGAGAGCCCTGGACTTTTTGGTAACAGGGCAACATCAGACCGCATGCTGGCGCTCTGTCCATGAAATGGCAAATGAGTCCCTTTTCACCTGCTTCAGCTCACCCCATCAATGGTGTGAGTTGGATCTTGCACTAGATGTGGTGTGGGACCTAGCTGCATAAAATACATTGCATCGTGCATAGCATCGGACCTACATTTCACGAGTGAAGCATTTACGTATTCATACATTTCCCAACTATGCATTTTCTTCATTCCTCTGCCATCAAAAGTATACTGTTCCATTGCATTTATGATCTATACAGACCTACATATGGGGGAAGACAGTACATATGCCAATCCGGTAGGTTGTCCATTAGTTTCTACATACACAAAAGCAATACTGTATCGCTTCTGGGGCTTTACTCGACCTTGCGCGTTTGCGAAAGCGCCATATATTTACATGTTCCTGAGATATACATTATGTCTCCCTCTCAAACTCTCGAGTTGTGAGATCAATATAGATAACGAATAAATCAGCACAGAATTCCCGACATATACCCCGTTCAGAAGTGACCAGACGTAATCGTTTTTTTTGGTTACGGTACTATATAATTATTTCTTTTTAGCAATGCTACTGATCGAAAACAAAATACCAAACAATAATTTCGCGGATCACATATGTCAACTCAAGATTTGTGTGTGTGTGTGTGTGTGTGTGTGTGTGTGTGTGTGTGTGTGTGTGTGTGTGCGTGCGTGCGTGCGTGCGTGCGTGCGTGCGTGCGTGCGTGCGTGCGTGCGTGCGTGCGTGCGTGCGTGCGTGCGTGCGTGCGTGCGTGCGTGCGTGCGTGCGTGCGTGCGTGCGTGCGTGCGTGCGTGCGTGCGTGCGTGCGTGCGTGCGTGCGTGCGTGCGTGCGTGCGTGCGTGCGTGCGTGCGTGCGTGCGTGTGTGTGTGTGTGTGTGTGTGTGTGTGTGTGTGTGTGAAACAGTATCAAAGGTAAGAGAAAATCAATTGGAGGAAGGCCCAAAAGGGAAGAAAATTTAAGCAATCGGCGGAGCAGTCCGCATCGGGGGTGAATATTTCTAATGCATGGTCTCATAGTTCGGCATTTTGTGTTTTCATTCCTTTCTGAATATTCAACAAGATGAATATATCGTACACGGTACGAAACTTTACCCCTCTCCCTAATCCAAATGCAGCGGACGGGGATGGACGAATGATTCACAACTCAACGAAGACCAAAATACGTATTATTCTAGATCTTGGTGTAGCTAAGAACATCTCCCAGGCAGAACGTAACTTCAACACAAGGTACGGGGATCAACCTCGTAATTTTGGCGGGGAGCTGCCGACCGGAATGATTGTTTCTTACATTTTTCTGCCAGTTACGGATACAAGAGAGGCTAGGGGGCTCAATCCCTCACCCAAATGTCCGAGTGTCTATAGTAAATACTTAGGCGGAGGCTGATCCGCGGAAATGACAGGGGAGACTCGAGCCCCTTAGCCTCCCCCCAATGAAGTCCTGGATCCGCCACTGGTTTCTGCTTCCAGACATGGCTGCAATCAGCGTAGCTCAGAAATAACATGGGTGAATCCTACGCTAAGTGTGCCGGGTTCAAAAGCCCGAAACTGCTGGGAGGGTAGTTAATATCCCGTGCCCATCCGCAGCCCTGTCCCGGCTACAGCTGTCAACCACCCTCTGCAGCAAGGTGAGGCATGAAAAACATCAGTCAATCTCGCGGAATTTCGCCGCCGAGTGCAGGAAATGGGACAGAAGCCACGATATTGGCGTCAGCCACCCGCTGGAAAGTAAACAATATCGGACACGCCCAAACGACGCCTGCCTCGTTTCGCGCCGCAGGATGTCGCGGTTCGGATTGTGAGCTCTGAGGCTGAGCGCGGACCACCTCTGACCTGTTCTGCACAGTCGCGCAGCGTACTAGCGTCGGTCGACTTATCACGTCAGCCCCTGTCTGCTTCCTAAGACGGCCGCAAGCCAAAATAGACAGGACGCTTCTGGCGTTGGGAATGATTGAGCTGTCTTGATGCCGGCACAGCTCGGTGGTTCAAGGGAATATGGCACTTCGTGGGTTTGGAACTGATATATCAGACACGAAGAGTATACTGAGGAACACTTGGTGGTATGCTTTGTTTGGCTCGAAACTAGAGGTGGGACTTTCTAGGCCCGGAGGCCCGGGGCAAAAACCCGGCCCAGGCCCGCGGGCTTGGACCGGGCCTGAAGGCCTGATTTAAGCCAATGCCGGGCTGATAACGGGATTCACCCAGGCTGATTCCAGGCCTCAACTAAACTGGGACTTCAAAGGTCAATTTTCTGTAGCTTAAATAAGCCTTTTTCAGTACAGACGTAATTTTTTATACTGGAACATAATCTTATTCATGCACCATCAGCTTTTGCAAATGCATTTAAAATTATTTTTGAGACATGGAATTTTAGGCATACATCAGGAATGTAAAAAAAGCATGAAGCTCTAGCTTTCTATCTGTTACTCGTGCCAGGGTCAAAGGTAAATTAGTTAAGCCTGCATCAATATTCATAATCAAATATTGAATAATGTTACAGTTGCACACATCTATGCTGTACTATCATAATATGAATCTCCTGATGATAATATGGGTAAACAGAATATAAATTGTAATAGACTATTTGTTACTTCCATATTGTCAGCATACCCTTTCAAAGGAAGTCATTTAACCAATGTGCCGCTAACATTATATTGATATTAACACCTAGCTCTAGCTAGAACTTTCTTTCCAGAAGCTTCCTGCTTCAGGTATAAAAACTGTCATCTATGGAGCCATATTCACATCCTCTACGACAAATTTTCAAGCAAATATGTCAGATACAAACTATCTGGTGAAAGCCCATAATTGTCAAATTGGCCTGGTAACTCCAGATGCAACAAATTTGGAAAAGTTTGACCCTTCCACAGCTTCATCTTGCTCTTCCATTGCCCAAAAGATGCAGAATTCACTCAGAAAAGCAAGGGAATAGCAAGGGAATTGGCACAAAGAAAACATGTTTGTGATCAAAGTACTTCAACACATGAATCAGTCAGTTGTGGGGAGCTACTGGGGGGAGCAGTCAGCCTTAGAAGGAATGTTTGAAATTGCACCACAACATGAATATACTTGACACTATTTGTTGCATTTTCCATGTGGAGACACTTCCCTGGCCTGTATAAAATAATACTTCTTCTATTATAGGCTTTGAACGTAACAGCACTCCCTCCCACCAAACTCAAAAATGCACAGAAACGCAGACACACAGAGCACAAAAAACAGAATACCCAAATTACGGACTTTAGATACGCCAAATTCAGCGGTCTTGAGCTCTCTATTGCTTTATTAAGGCTTTTAAAGCTTTGAAAAGCGTTACATATGAAACAAGTGCGCAAGAAAGATGGCCTATTCCCAGGAATCAAACAAATCCACCACACACTTTGTGTTTATTTTTTTAGGTCTGTGAAGTTTTTCGAATACATTTTCAACATTTTTAAAATATTTTACTGAACTAAAATAACTTTTCTGATAAATTATCATGAAAAATATTTCCATCAATGAGTGCTCTAATGTAGACAAGCACGGCGCTTCAGATACCTACTACGCGCAACTCCATAAAACACAACAAAACAAACAGAGGCTTGGATGGACTGTAGTTGTTTTTTGCATCCGTTTTACTTTTAGGTAGAGATTAGTGCAATACTTTCCTTCGATGTTTGGTGCGAACCTGTGGAAAACTAGTGGTTCTGTATGGCCAGTGGTTTGAAAATTCTATATGGCAGGTTGGCCTTGTTGGCCTGTTGCCTTACCTACTTTTCAGACCGGCCTGACCCCAGCAGAACAATCTTTTGACTATCTACCAAGCTGCCTAGTGACTAAGCTAAAAGAAAATAATCACAACATGTATCAATTGAGGGATAATGTGAAGGATTGTTGGTTCATTCACAGCCATTCTGCCATGATATTCTGAAAAGTTTTAGCTGAAAACTTGTCACTGATCTCTCCTCTATTCATCAACATTATTGGAACTCAATTATGAGGTTTGTGCCAGCACATCATGATTTATAAAAGTGCAATGATGGAGGAAATGTCTGATATGAGTGGGCTTATTTCATTCCGATTCTTATAGCTACCATGTGCATACCTCATCTAGAATGCCCAATGTTTTTATAAGGTTATGCTGGTTACCTGAAGTCAGCTTGCATTATAAGCAAGCCATGTTTCATACTGTTTTTTCAGTATCATTTTCTGCCAAATTATTAAGTTAGCTGAGGCTACTGATACTGCTTGCACCTTTTTGATATGGTTTTGGGTAAAATCAAAACTTTTTCCAGGATAAATTGGCTTAAAACATGTATTTGAAACATCTGTATGATAAATAAATGTTGTATATAGTCTTTTATGGTTTTTACAAGATACCGGGCCTTCCCGGGCTTGATAAGCCATTTCTTCCACAACCCGGGCTTGTGACGGGCTTCTAAAATCAGCAGCAGACCGGGCCTGGGTCCGGCCCTGCGAAATTGCCCGAAACTCCCACCTCTACTCGAAACCCAACAAACACAAAATCAGCGATTCAGAAGTGTGCTTGTTTTGAGCGCGGTTCGCTCAGAGCCTGTTCTCCTCTTCCCCTGCGAGTCTGACGGCCGGCGTCGACCGCACGATGACGACTGGAGGCCGGCGGGGGCCGGTAGGAACGGAATCCCATCTATCACGTCGTGTTTCTCCACAAATGCTGAGCTCCAGGACAAAGACAACTCTGAACCAGTGATTTTTCAGCATGCTTCATCTCCTGGCAATCTCAGTTCAAATCCCATTACAAAGGTGTCACGTTCCCTTTAATGGAAAATCAGCTGATCCCAGCGGACTTTTTTTTAACTATATGGAGGCTTTATTTCCTTAACATCCAAAACTGCTCTTTTTCAATCATTACCTGTTCCTTGCCCCGGGGAGGTCTTGTTTGGCCCGGGTCTCACGTTTTTTTCAGATGTTTATACTTTATTCCGCAAAAAGACAGATCAGTTTAGTCGTTAACACATCGGAAATTACACATACAATATTCACATCCGAGCACTGACGGTGAGATCATATCAGAACAGTGTTAAACAAGCAGAAAACAACCATAGAATGAAATCAATTTTTCGATACACGAGATCAAGAGATAAGTCCTAAAGCAGAGGAACATTCAATTTTTGAGAAGTGTTTCATCGAGAAGTGCATACAGCCCACTTGTCTGTGTGCTCGTTCAGGCGTCCTTTCCACACTGGATCCCAGCGGACTTATGGCAACGGGATATACCGCCACTCGGAGAGGGGGAGGGGCGGATCCCAAAGATTCGTAAGACAATGTTGGAAGCGCATTCAAAATATTCGAAGCCAGTGTGAGTCTTGCCTGTCCTTGATCTAGGAAAATTAGGTCAGCGGAGAAGCTTTGACGTTTTTGGCAATTCAAGTCAGACATTAACCCCACACGGCTTATTGTCCCAAAAGAAGACGTTTAGAAACACCAACCAGACTGCAAACTCAAAATGAGTTGCGGAAGTGTGAAACGGTAAGATAAACACAGAAACGTAAAATATGAGGGAACTTTCCATCTTGCTTTATTTATGTTTCTCATTCGTCAGGATGGGAGAGACGCTCCTGTGCGTGAATTTATGAGAGGTTTAAGTCATTAAGTCATGCGTCATGTGACAGAATGCTTAAATATATTATGGAAGGAATAGGAAGGAACATGTGATTTGTGACATATATAGACCCACTTGGAAGATACATAAAAACTACATGCATAGGCAATCTCTTGATAAATTGATAACTAGTTTTCTAATGCCTATAATACTGTGCACTTACTGATAACTAGTACTGAAAAACGTTATAACTCATCATTTCCATAGTTCCTCAGCTAATCTCAAATTTCAAGTTATTTCTTCAATCGTCGACGGGTATTCCCAATTATGGACGAAGTCATTGTGATAAAATTATGTACATACATACATGCATGAATGATAGCAACACTTACAGAATAATAAAACATCATGCTCACATCGCTAAAAAAATTGAGCCTTAAAACATATTGTATACATTTATAAAAACAGTAGATACGGAATTATAAAATATAAAACAAAGCTAAAATATACTGTGGTGGTTTCAAACAGATCCTAAATCACAATGCTCTAAAATATTCCAAAACCTCTCGGAAACGTGCAACAATCGTCATGAAAGAAGTCAGACGTTGGGCACCTTTGTAAAAACCTGTTGACTACACGGTCAAAAATGCTGTCACTTTCTGAGCACAATCGGGTAGACGTTCCAATCGTCGCTTTTTGTACCAGCATGCAATGTCTAATGCTTTTAAACGGAAAATTACGTGTAATGCTCAAACCAAACGTGAAAAAACGTCCAGACTGATAAAACATGCTTATTTTGTCACTGACTACCGACTTGTTCCATCTACTAACGTCTCCAGGTCAGATCCAAGGCGCATCAAGCAAGGCAGGAGGTGTGTCTGCGCTATACAATGCACAGGGTACGCCACGGGAGCTCAATCATGATATAAAGCGCTGTATGTTCATGTTTAGAAGCAAATACGCAATGTTTTTAGTTGTAATTTCAATACTATAGGATGTTCTCTTTCACATCATTGTCTCTGTTTTCAAAAACGCTGAAGAACACATGATCTATCCTATTGGTTGAACTTTTCATGTCTCGAGCTTCAAGACAGTAATTACCATCGATGAAACAAGCCGTGAAAAAACTGACAGAATTGATATGAAGAAAAGGTCCTCTGCCAACGCCCAAGCCCTTGATTCATCGGCGATCATCTTCAGATCAAGGTCACGGCGTCTGAGGAATAAAGAGATGCAGAGGTGCCCTGCGCCCCACGTTGGGTGCGCCAACGGCGCTTAGTTGTCATATATAAAGCTATGTTTTCATGCTTAAAAAAATACCCAAATATTTGTATTTTTCATCTTAATATTTTGATATTGGTTCACGTGCTGCTGCCAGTTTTCAGTTCAGTTCACTTTATTTGGTACATCCTTATAGAGCAAGGTTTTTCATGCACCGCGTCGAGTAGATAAAAAGGCCATAACATATAAAAACGTCCACATGTATAAGGGAACACTCATGCACAGTACATACAAACTTTCACATTATCAAACATCGCTTCCCAAAATGCCGCCCCAGCCACGTTTGAAAACAGAACGGCTGGCAGAGCAACGCGTTTCAGGCGGTAAGGAATTATACAGTGACACTGGCAAAGCACAACCTGCGCTTGCCCTCATTCGACCGCGCTCGACGTGGACGGAAGTCACTGGTTTGGCGGGTGTCATGTTGGTGACGGACATACGCAAACACAAATCGCAACGCAGGGGTTTCGCCAGTGACTACATAGAATGTTGCGAACTAGGCACAATTGGCTGTGCAACGCTGAAGACCATAGTCTCAACACTATTCTATTTGTCAATAATTACGAATTTTCCAGTAACTCTCTCTCTCTCTCTCTCTCTCTCTCTCTCTCTCTCTCTCTCTCTCTCTCTCTTTCTCTCTTTCTCTCTCTTCTCTCTCTCTCTTTCTCTCTCTCTCTCTCTCTCTCTCTCTCTCTCTCTCTCTCTCTCTCTCTCTCTCTCTCTCTCTCTCTCTCTCTCTCTCTCTCTCTCTCTCTCTCTCTCTCTCCTCGGCGGGAAGTTCGGCACTTAACCCAACACAACGACCCAAATCCTTCGTTTGGTTCGAAGGGCGCTTACTTTTCTGCTTCAAAGCATGAAATAATTCCTATCCATCTGGCAATGCATGTGACTTGATAAATGTTAAAGGGAATGTGGCACCTTGGTAGAATCCTGAAATTTAGTGTAATTAGGAGAAATTTTAGTAAAAAATAATGAAACCACTCATGATTTCTCTAAAAATGTACAATAAGCTCAATATTTGGTTTTTAAAAATACTCCTCTAGAAAAAGAAATAAATATCAGCCGGTGGATGATGTCACGATCTGACAACCACTACCATAATTGAAACACTTCAAGGGTTTCGATTGGCTGATGCTCATCGTGACGTCAGCATATGTCGTCACACCAGTAGCTCACAACAATGGCCGCCGGCGACAGGGGGCTGAGGGGGACTGGTGTCAGGTAGGTTTTAGCTTTTTTCTACGGAAATATCGAGTTCCAAGACAAATGAAATATGGAGTACCGGGTTTTCCGACCTGCTTTGCAACTTGGCTATCTCAGTTAAAATCACGTTGTGAAGGTGCCACATTCCCTTTAAGCATGATATGGCCAACTGGCCACGCAACCTTACATGTCGCAAGCCACCGCAACCTGCCACATCTGTGACTACATGATATGCTTGGCTCAACCCAGCGTAGTAAGACAAGAGGCGATATATTTGTTTTGAGTAATTAAAAGTGGAAACAAGATGTGGTTTCCTGATTTTCAGACGCATTTGTCCATACATTGAACTTTTTAGAATTTCGAAAAAGTGGTCTATTGCCTTTAACCAGACACAAAAGCGCTGGATAGATGGAGGAAGCGGATCAAATCTAGCGTCAGTTAACATTCTCACAGGTGGAACATGAGAAGGTTTTAAGTTCGCTCTGCTAGAAATACACCAGGAGCTGGTAACGTCACGTGGTGTCGCCAGTCACGCTTCTAAGATTTATTCTGAAGTGGGGGGGGAGCAGAAAACCCTTCGAGAGCGGTCCATACCATCTTGGGGGCCTTTGAACATTCCATGAGGTTTCATCTCGAACTTATATCTAGCGTTTTTAAGAGGTGGGTCCGTGCAAGTATTTTCGGGTATTGTATTTTCATTTATCATTATGTTATATTTTAGTATATCCAAGCAATGGGAATATAACAGTACTGGAATAAACGGGGCCTAGTTTGGCGCCGCTATCCGAATAGGGTCGGCCCAATGGTCGAACGCAGGCCTGCGGATTACAGAAGACGGGCGGAAAAGTGACACCACAGAAAAGGCACCTTTGCCATAGACACCCTCCAAAGTTCGTTTTAAAAAGGCCCGTGGCGCACAGTTTCTACGTGTTAAGGGAGTTCAGGACACATGACATAGGGATTCGACGTCCAAAGGGTGGCGGCTTTACCGACTTAACGGGGACCGCCCCTTAGTCGGTGAAGGGGAAAAGCCCCTTCTCTTCCCCTGGACCCGTCCATGTAAACTGCAAACGAGTGCCCGGATTTTGTTAGTTTTCTTGCGCCGAAGACCTGGCACTATTTTGCGTGCTTCCACCACAAGCACAGTCACAATATCTACACGACATATGTTTTCATTTAGCGACACCCTTGTGGGGAAAGGCGTGTCCGCACACGCTCTTTCATATGCCCAAAGGAACCAGACCGTAGGGCTATCCCATTTCTCGGGCCTGGCGGAGCACAGGACTGCTGTGGTGGCAAGAGACGAGACCTTGTCCTCGGAACGAGCCACCAGACCGGAACATCAAGCCCGTGCTCCTAATAACATGGGCAGCAGCTGGTCAAGTGGTCAGCGTAACTCTCGTGTTAGGGCAAGCACTACCCAGTTTACGGCCACCGCCTGGGTATGAGGTGGTCGAGGAAAAGACCACTGGTGGCCAGCTTTAATCCAAGGACCTCCCAAATACAACGGTGGCGCCTTTATCAACTGCGCCACCATGAAACTATTACACTGATGGTAACGATTGCGGTATCATATCCCGTCCTATTCAGAAAGGCTCATCGGGACTTAGAACTACAGACGCTCCCCTCAGCCAGCTTCAAAATCTCCTTTACAATATCTTTTAACATCGCAAGAGGGATAACAAAGTGACTATCCACCAACGCTGGCGCGTGCCTCTTTACACCAGCCACGTTGGTGCTGTTACCTGGGTCGAAGTCGTACTCTCCATCCTCACGGATGGTCTCCATGCCAGGCTCGGCGGCACAGCCGGCCTGGATCAGTCTGGAGCCAGGCTCTGTCTCCACCAGTGCCGCTAGGGCGCATGGCAGCGCCGCCGTGCCTCCTGAGGCCATCACGCCCAAACCACCGCGCCGCAGGCTGATGGCATCCACACACTGCCACCCTACTTGTCCTCGGAACACTGCCCTCCCCGTCACTGTGCACCAGGCACTGTCCTTCCCAGTCACACTGACACTGTCCTTCACAGAGACTGTCCTTCCCAGTCCACTGTCCTCCGGATATGTCTTATCATCGCCGTCACTGTCGCTATGTTCTCAGGACAACGTCCCACTCCGTCCCACTGCACCCTCCCCCGGACACCACTGATGGACTCCTGCACACTATAACAGCCTCCCCGGAATAGCTCTACACTGTCCTCTCGAACACGGCTGCTACCCTCTCGGACACTTTCCAACCGGTAACCGTTGTCCCGATCCCCAGACACAGCTTCTCTTTCCACTCAGGCCGCTCTACGATTGAACGTTCAACCTAAGACGTTCCGCTGTTGCCACGCGCCGGTTCCTGGAACTTAAGCCCTATCTGTCCTGCAATCGCACGCTTTCCGTTCAGGAAGCGTTAAGTGATGGTGAATTCTCCACACACAGTTGAGCGTCAATGAGCCGTGCACATTCCACTCAGTGAGCGTCGGCCGACGCGGCACCGTGCGCTCGGCCAGCGCGTCGGACGCCCGCTGTCTCTTCAATGTCCGTCCCAGCAGTCTCCCCCGAGCGATCGCCCGCACACAACGCTCTGTCCGTTCAATGGGCGTCCACTAGTGTTCTGCATCCGTTCGCGTCTACTGATCGCGTGCCGTCCGAGTTAGTGTTTGTTACAGGCGCCTTCTTCATTCCATGACCTTCCGGCAATCGTGCACTTCATTCAGATAGCGATGCCCAACTACAGTGATTACAACAATTTTTCATCGTAGTTCATCGTAGATCGTAGTTGCCCCACTTGCGTCCCTTGATTTCTATTCAACAGCACGCGCAGCGGTCCGTTAACATCGCACCATTCTCACCTACTGGCATCATAGCACAGTATCCAGTTGTCACTGAGCCCTTCGGCAACCTGTCACCAGATCACTATGTCAAGTCAGCAGTGGTAAGTGCACTTACTCAGTCTTGTATTTGCAACCCCTGCAGTGGGCAGAGGTTGCAGGTGCATAGTTTACTCCCTTCCGACTTGCATAAGCCTTCTTTCCTACCCGTACAACAGCAGCCAAATTGTAGTCGACTCCTCCTCTGCCTCTATTCCGGGCCGCACACAGGTCCAAAGCCGAGACGCTTGGCATGCTCCAGCGGCAGGGGTCCCGCAGTGCCCCCTGGCGGCTCGCGAACGTCGTAGCTGCCCCCTCTCCGCCACGAGCGCCGTCGGCGACTGCCGCCGGGTCACCGCCCGCGCGACGACGCCGACGCGACCGCCATGACGGCGCCGACCCACCGAGCACGCGCCACCGCCATCCATTTCGTTCGACATCCCCCCCAACTTTTGCTCTGATTACAATACTATTTAACTCGCTGAACCTCCTGCCCTACATATCTCGGCTCAGTCAGGATGATGAGAATTATTGAGCTCAATATTCAGTTGGTTCATACTGGATTCGGGACATATTTGCTAGCTCTGTCCTGCTTCGATGTTAAGAACACGGGCAGAGAATCTAATAAGCCTAGGCTCCTCTTGTTCTGCGGTGACGAGCATACGAGCGAGTGTGCGAACCGACAACCACGTTCAAAACTAGCTAAATCACTGGTCGTCAATTCGGATGAGAATGATGTAAAGTAATGTTTGAAGATGGCCAGTCTTTGTCTGAGAAGGAATATATATATATTGGCATGGTACCCTCTGACGCACCTCACGGGTCTTCAGGAAATAACAATCAACTGATTGTGCCTTCCTCATTTCGGCCGAATTGGAGTTAATCGGTTCAATGGCGTCGCTTACAAGATTTGCCCTTAGGAGCAGGCTGCTAGATATATGATTAATACGCAGATGAGGGCAGAAAATAGCCAACCAGATGCATTCCTTTTTGATACCGCGGTCATTCAACAATACTAATGTGGACACGACAAATTCCATTACGCCTGAAAGCATATCATTTTGAATCCTGCATCCAAAATACACATATTTAAATCCCGATTAAGCAATCACACAAAGAGCTTCCGGTGCACATCTTAGAGGCGCAGCTGCTTACTGCTCTTCCTCGTAAGCCTGCGCCGTGACAGAAGTGTATGGCGAGCCATCGGGGTGCGACGACCTGACCGAGCAGGCTTGGCAGAGACCCGGGACAATGTCGGCGTAGTACCGGCTGCATGTCTCGTCATGAAACGAGGGCGCGAGCTCAAACGAGATTGCGACATCCGGTGAAAGACAAGAGAATGCCAGCTGTGAAGCTACCGAGCTACTCCCGGAAGCACGGTGCCTACGCACAAAGAGATAACTCTCCATAATGCATATCACTTATGCATGACCCAACACACAGTTCGGTTGTTCAATGTTCACAGTCGCTCAGTAGCAATAGCTATGTGCTCTCAGCAACATTTCTTAAATGGGTCGGACATAAAACGTTTAAAAGCGATAAAGGGAAAGTGGCACCTTCGTTACATTCCAAAACAGGGACAATATATGTTGAACATAATGGATTTGGTCTTATTTAGACTGAAACATGGCTAATAAGCCTAATATTTCGTTTTCCCTACGTCAGCAATGGAAGTCCAAACTATCGTGACGTCAAATCAGCGCATGAGCTGATAATACTTTGTGCAAGATTGAACCTGTTTAATTTGCGCCAAAATGAAAACGAACTCAAATGAAGCGTTTTAAGCTGCATAAAAGGTTACCATCATGAAACAAAATGATATTTTTCATTTCTTCGATTTTTTTCTTGACATATTCTAAAACATATTTCAAGTTCCAAACTGGTCAACAAAGCAATTTATTCGCGTTAATAATCGGTAGTACCAAAGCCATGTTTGGCGCGTCGGTTTTAAAGATCTACATGCAAGACAAATGTATCCATGCAGCACGCGCTGCCGGGCGTTACCATGACGTCACTTTCCTAAGATCGCCTCATGGCACATAAACACCCACGGAGGACGCGGTCGGGAGGGGGGGAGTGAATTTTTGCTTTTTTTCTACGCGAGTGTAAGTTCTGGAGCAAATGAGAAATTGATCCAGAGGTTTCTCTACATACTCTATCACATTACTATCTCAGTTCAAATCCTATTATGAAGGTGTCACATTCCCTTTAAGTTGCATTTCAGGGGGGCGCCATATCGACCTTTCAGGAGCGCTCATTTCAGGGGCGCCGAGGGTCGATGGGGGAGGTAAGTGCCCCTCTGCCCCTAGATCGGCCTATGGAAGGCTATCTCTGGTTACCACCAAACCATCACATGTGTTAAGACAGCGTGTGGGCAAGCCTGTTTTAATTTATTAATTTATTTAAAACAGATAGCCCCTTTTTTACCCTCATTTGTGCTTAAGATTTTCATGTATAATTATACAGCTGGGGAATATATAAAAGAAGCGTTTCGAAAAATCGTATTTTTACGTTTACCCGCTGTTTGGGGCAGAGTAAAAATAAATACAGCCATGTCGACGTATTATTCATTCGGGGCGAAGCCAACAGGGGCAGTTGGGGTGCCCCCCTCCCCCGGAGGACACGGACCGAGTTTCGGGCGGCCCGCCAGCACTTTTTTTATGTGGCCCGCCATGGAACTTCATGTCAGACAGGGCTCTCTTAAGCCCAAATTAAGCGTTTTTGTTAGTAGAGAAGGAATCCCTTTAAAGGTGAAAGAAGCTTCCTTTTAAAGGTGAAAGAAGCTCATCCCGAAAAGTAAGATAAACTTAAGACATTTTTCTCTTTTCGAGCACGACTAGTTTCCAAAATACTGTGGTAGGTGCACAAATGTCTTGTGATGGAGCAGTTGACATATTTCAGAAGCGCTCTGGCTTCAAGCGACTTTTGGGATTAGCTGATGTAAAAATTGGTTTACTGAACTAGTTTGATCTTGGCAGCTTGGCAGTCATCGCCTCCACCACTCAAGAGCATCGATTTCGTCCAGGCGCGACAACGGCCACAGAGCACCAGAGATGGCCTACGCTACGCTACGTTACGGAATTGCGTTACGCTGCGTTTAGTTTTAGACCATTTTCCGGGGGCTACAGTATTGCGAAATTTTAGCTAAGACTACGATACAAAATATTACGATCTTCCAGGCTCGATCATGGATTTTAGGCACAAAAAACATGTGGTTCTGACTTAAAGTTACATCGATTCGCACATCCACTTGGTAGTATTAAGTGATGTTTTGCTCATAATTCTGCGCAGTGGTCAATCTCATCTTTACTGGACCTCGCGGAGAAGCTGTTTGAGCCTTTAAGGATTTGCAGTTTTTTTTTAAACTCAGACTCGATTCATGGACGAGCCGTATGGAGGCATGAATTTTTCAGCATTTGAAGTGTCAGGATTCCTTCGGCTCCCTGAGTTTAGCAGTGTTTGCGTTGGTTTTTGAAGGCCCGAGCAGAAACACACTTTCGGGCGCATTTCATTGTTATCCGCTCTTCCGCTGTTAGCCGCTGTTGGGCTTCCACTGTCACGCCCCGACTCTTCTATTTTGCCGCATCCTCCAGAGAGCGGTGCGCCTTGGGTAAAATTAGCCCTGCTTCTTCTTAATGCAACCTTTGAATATCTGCTTAAAAAGACAGAAACTATTTTCCAGGGAGCACCTCGCAAAATGAACAAAGAAAAAACGAAACAAAACTAAGTGCCTCCCGCGTCAACATTGGCCACATTATAGCAAAATTCTAGGTCCATCACAGAGGTTAAGAGAAATGACAAGTTTCCTGTCTCTAAATGGAAATGCCAGCTCCATACGTCCAAATATATTTGTTTTACCTTGCTGTTGGCATGCATTCCCAACAAAACGGCCATTCTGCTTCTTACAGTTGGGCATGGTGGGAATTTTAGACAGAAACTGTGCTGGATGCTCCACTTTCCCTAATTGTGATGTCATTTCCTACCTGCCTCATTCTCATTATCATCCCTACCTGATGTCATTCCCACTTCCTCCCTCGGTCATTAGCATAAGGGGTGGGGGTGGCCAGGGTATGCGCCCTCATTTGCGCAATAAGGGCGACGCGCATACAACATTTTGAGTTATGCAATACAGCCTTAGAAGGTTCACAGCCGTAAAACACAGAAAAGGTTTTGAGTGTTAATTAAAATGCTGTACCTGTGCCCATATCAACAGGGACCAATTCACCACGCCTTACCGTATTGCATGTTTTTTTCCGGCAGTACACTGGTGGTGCTAGCGCTCTCCAGGTAGACTATTATATCGTCTCCCCCATCGGTTATCGCCGCAGCAGGCTCCGTTCCTCTCCAGTCAACAGATACTAGAATCGACGCTCCTGAGTCGAACGAACTTGGCAACTGTTTCGCCCGTGCCGGAAAGCAGGCTTGAATAACGAAGTTGACAATCGAGCCAATGAGAAAAAAATCAAATAAGGCATTATAAGTAATGTTTTAAGTTATTATAGAATAAATTATAAAATTATGTTATAAATAAATAGTCATGTACTTATCATACGGCTCCACCATTCTCACCGAAAAAAAGACTCGCTGAATTTACCGCATGGCACGTGAACGCGCCTCCATCAATCAGCGGCCGACATCTCACAGTAGCTGCACGCCCGCGAGGCACAGAGGTGACAGGGGTCACAATAGCAGGACACCGGCACGGAGTTCAAGCGTCGGTCGGGAGGGGTAGCGTGGGGAATAATACAACCTGCATGTATAATAGTTGAGGAGGACGGCGGTGGTTTATTAGTGCATGCTGTTGGGCTGCGGGGGATAAAAGGTGAGAGGGATATTAATTGTATGTGGATATAACAGGCATGGGAAAGAGGCGTTCAGTCCGGAAGGAAAAGGAACAACGATTCTTTATTACAATTCTGGCCACAAAAATATTTTCGTAATACGTTACGGTATACCCCATAACTGGCTAAGCATGTTACGTATAATGCTCAGCTATGCTATTTGCCGGGCTAAGCTCAGCTACGCTGTATTTGCCGGGCTGAGGCTACGGAAAACCCTTTTCATAGTGTAGGCTTTCTCTGCAGAGCACTGGATGAGCATCTCCAGCGAGGTAAGCTAAAGATCAGGAGATTCCGCAGTCAATCCCCGAGGCACTTAACCCGCGCCCCACCGGGGTCCGGCACCACCTTCGCCCCACCGGGGGCCATCGATGGCCCCCTCTAACTCAGAAAATATGGGGGTTAGCGAAAATCTGCAAAGTGCATTACAAAGCTCGCGTGAATTCAGTAAGAAGTTACTTCACATGTTTAAGTGCTCAGGTCAATGGTGTGACCTTCAGGGGTCAAGAAGGGTCACGACAGGCTTTTTTACTCAAATATGCAATGCTAAGAAAACTGGGCATAACTCCTACGCCATTAGAGCTATTGAGATCCGGTTAAGTACATTTGATAGGAAATTGCCAGACCTTTTTCCGCTATGTGGAACGTAAAGACCTACCGCCAGTGGTTTAAACTCCAGAGGTCACCTCGTGACCTAATATGACCTGAGGTCACGAAAGGTTAGAAAGTGACCTTGCCGTATATCAAACGAAAGCCAGTGACAAGACACACACGATGGTGTTTGTTTCAGCGCTCTAGCTTATTTAGGTCAAAAGTTATTGTCAAAATACTGTTGTTGACCCCTGGTAACCTTGGATGACCTTGGAGAGGTCAAAGGGCAAATATGGCCCCTGGGATCCGTGAAAAGGTGTCAAAAAACACTGTTCTGAGCAGTCTGAGTATTTGCAATCATTTTTGTGACTTTTAGACCATGAGACAGCTTTTTCCCATGCTTTTCCAATGGGAGAGGTCGCCTCGTGACCTGACCTCAGGTCACGAAATCGAGAAATCCCGGATATACACATTGTAGACCCTGGAAGGGTCATGAAGTGTAGCAAGTTTCAAATCGATCGACTAAGAAATGTAGCTCTTATAGAGCTTCAAAGTTGAAGTGAGGTGACCTTGGTTGACCTCGCCTGGTGACCTGACCTTGGGTGACCCAGGGTAAAAAATTTTCAGGGATGGTGGGCAAATAATGAGGTGAGAGATAGAGCCCCCAACCGCGGTGCTACGTTTCGTCGTTTTTGTGCTATCTTGAAAAAACCTTAAGGGGGTCCATCGATGCCCCCGTGGGACGAGGGTTAAACTATTCTAATTAAACATACCATCATCGGATAGAGACCAACTTCAGCCAAACAGTGCCGACAAGATACGCATATCCACCGTTTAGTCCCTCAAAACAAAGGCTATGCCTTTAACACGCGCACTGGAGGGGGGCCTCGGAGGGCCCCCACCTGTTTTCCGAGATGGCCAGAGAACCGCTCGTAGCCGAAAAAAACGATACTTGGTCACATTTAACAGAATTCAATAACGCGTCGCTTGGTGAAGTTTTTGAAAATCGGTTGAAATCTTTTTTTACATATAGGCTTTCAAAGTCAGACCTGCATTTTGAGATCGCCCAAATCGCGCGGTCGGATCAGTTAGCTTGCATTGGAGACCGAGTGGTGACGTCATAACGCCATATAACCGGGATGATATGTCAAGGTCACCTCACATGAAGGTCTCAAAGGTCACAGGTCCAGGTCATATCTGCACTTTCAAAGTAACTGACCCCAGTGCTTCCAGTCAAATGGCGTTACCCGGCCTGACGTATATTATGCTATGGCGTCATCGTTAAGGCACCCCAATACAAAGGTCAAGGTCAAAGGTCATTGGGAAAGGTCAATCCTCATTTCCCGCCAAACAATGGCTATAGTGTTAGTCAAAGTGTACATTATAAGTAGCATACCATATTGTGACCTTAAAAGTCAATGACCTTGAATGACCTTGACCCCAAAATTGTAAGGAAGGCTCTTTGGGACCTTCCCTCTATGAGCCTGGTCCGCCTTTAGCTTATTCCCGCCATTTTCCCACATAATCACGGCAAATGAATGAATGAATCGGTCCCCAGCATGGCCAATATTTGACCTTTATGACCTCGTTCGACCTTGAAGATATTGTCCTAGGTCATTGAAAATTTTTATGATATAGATCACCATAGCCCCCACCCACCTCCCAAATTGCGTGTTTCTACACCTCTTAGTTTCTGAGATCTTAGGGGGGCCTACCAGGCCCCTCTCTCCAGTGCGCGTTAGTGCCAGACCCCCTCTAGTGCGGGTGTTAAAGCAGCGCCATTCTGACGGATCATCCTGACCACATCATGCTCCCGTTTGCGTGCGCTCCGTCTCTCTCTCAGCCCGCTGATGAGCCGATAGGTCACACCCGTTCCCTGTAGTGCTGCCACAGTGTCTGGACGGATCACGCCCGGGGCAAAAACCACTGAGCGCCACTGCCGCACATTTGCCTGCGCAGCGGCCAAAAGCTACTTTTGGTGCACTCGGGTCCACACTCAAGACCATGCCATTAACATGCTAGCTGGGAGGCCACTTGCTCCCCCTCCCCAGTCGGCCGAAATGCCCCCCCCAGTGAAAAAGAATGCATATGATTTAAAACTGAGCGAACGCAAACTCACCTGACGACAATTCGACAGAACACCACCTGATAATAATTATTTTGCTCTATTGCTCGTCCCAAATTGGCAATTCACAAATATTGTGTTCAAAATTTACACGAGTGACTGTCTTCTCCATCGTGAAACACGAAACAAAGCGCGTAGTTACGGGAAATTCCGGCAAAGCAGCTTCAGCATCAACAAATCACAACGCCGGAGATAGCCTATTACCAATGTAACATCATGTTCTATCCGACCGGAAGCCCACGCCTCCAGCCGGTACCGTGGGATTGAATGATACTCTCATTTCATACGCGGCTAGTTGTCAGCGTTCAGAGCTCGTTCGTGGATTGGGTGGGGCACGGTGTAGTCGAAGCTTGTCAGACTGGTTGCTGGTGTGGCAGTGTGAAGTGCTTAGCCTATTTATTTATTATTGTAGTGGTGGCATACGTGAAATTCACAGTGTACAATTTGTTTTGTCAACACCCGTCCCGGTGGGCTGGGCGTCCGAGCCACCTTTTGCCCTGGTGGGCGGGGGGTGTTTAAACACCCCCTCCCTCGAACTCGGCCCCTATGCTGGATAGCAAAAAACGCGAACGCTGTTTGATAGCTTATACAAATTCATGAGGAGGCTACATCGGTCATTTTTTTGGCTCAGGTCAATATTGAGGTGATACAGGCCAAAGGCGGTGACATATTAGACAAGGCTTTCCGGGCTCTGGCGTCTAACAGAGTGGGGTTAGAATCATTGTTAGACACCATTCGCTTCTTCTCGTTACGGCGAATCGAGTGATTTATAATTTCTCTCTACTAACTATTGTAGGTGAAAACGTAAAAATGACCTGACCTAAGGTCAGGTCTAGGTCCAACCTATCCAACATAGCATAGTCAATATGCATATCAATGGACTCGCAATATCAATCCAAACGTAATGGTATCAAAATAAAAGCTTTAGCATAATTTCCTGTAATGTTATTGACCCAAGTCTGAAACCTGCTTAGGAAGCCCCAGGGGACCTTTCGAACGTCACAGGTCAAAAATTGAAACATGAACCTGGTAAGTGGCTCAGGATACTACGATTTTGAGAATATGAAGATATTCGCAGCTGTATCTACGCAAATACAGCCCAATTTCTGTTTTTCCCACGCGTTTCCAATGGAGAGGTCATGATCAATAGGCATGTACCTGACCCTAGGTCATCGATATAAGAAATCCCGGAATATATTGTGTTCATCAAGGATCATATGCACCAAGTATCGCGACGCTTCGCGCCGCCGTTTTTTCGTGTCACCGGAAAAAAACCGAAGGGGTGTTCAAACACCTCCCTCCACTGGGGCGAGGGTTAAGTTAATGAGTAGTTAATTGGCCTATCCCATCGATTCCTTGATGTTGAAAATTGGGAGAGAGTATATATTCGGCCACAGCCCTTCTAAGAATTATCAAACTGGCTCCCGAGACACCCTTTCAACAGGGAAAGAGACGTCATATGATCCTGACAGTCATTGCGTCGATAATCCCCAACAATTATGTACCTACTGGTTTTTGACTACATTTCCTGGGTGATTTTGACAACAACATCTACACATGATAGTAGGTACGTACTAAAAAAACTTGCCTCGGTGTAGACTATAAATCACATGTGTTAGATATTTTAGGAATGTACTTACCTTGCCACCCTCGTATAGAAAAATAAGAAAACAGTTGATTCATTTGGAATACATTGCAGCAGCATCAGGGCTACCAGGTTAGCCATTTTGTGACCAAATATTTCGAATCAAGTCAACTACTTTTTTGTTGTGTGTGACCCCGCGATTTTTTTTTTTGGTTGGCCCTTTCTTGGAATCTGGCCTTCTTTGGCTCCTTTTCTAGCAGCTATTTTTGGTTTGTCCCGTGTATAATTATGGATTCTTGTGGCCTTTTCCACTCTTGAATAAGATGTCCTGACACCAAAAAAACCAACAGAGCAGCAGAAAAACTGTTATGACGGTGGGAGGGAGGGACGAAACTTTGTTAAAGATATGATCCGCAAAAATGACGGCCACTGAAAACCGGATACGAAGGATACAATACTATAGGCGCCCTTTGGATGAAAAGTTGATGGAAAAGTGCGCCCTCTGAGGCTCCGCCCTCCCCCCACTTACCAATATCCTAGATCCGCCACTGTTCAAGAGCAAAAAGTTCACAGTTGGAAAAGCAGGAAAAATTTTAAATGTTAGCGGAGGGGGAGTGGTACGGCCAAGATAATTGATGCTGCTAACAAATTTTCTGGTTATGAGGATGAAATTATTTGATGGTCACGCGGGATTGGAAGGGCTTCCTATTAAATAGATAGTGAGCTAAACAATCTTGCGCCAAGTCAATATCAAACTGTCAACAATAAGTTTTCAACAGTGATCAAGAGTGCTCTGTCCATTTTTTGTGGGTTTATGACAGCTGTTAGGGATCGTTTTAGCCTCAAATGGGGCTTTTGTGGTATTTATTTGGCCATTTTAGTGAAATTAAAATTTGGCCCCTTTTGGCCCTTTTTCAAAGTCGGTTTGGCCTTTTTCCACGAAAAAACTGGCAGCCTTGGCCAGCATCCATAATCTATCGCATGTGAAAGAACACAGCAATTGGGATACATTCTTTAACACTGACGCGTCTAAGTTTTATTGCCCCCCCTCCAAATGGGGTCTTGGTCCCCTCAAGACGCCATAATGGCCAGCACGAGAAATGCTCCCAACTGAGTTTTCCTTAAAAAATGCCCTGCTTAAGACGCACATATTCACAGACTGAAACATTCATTGAAACCAGAAATAACAATCGTTCAGTCTAGACTTTCTTTCAGTGTGATTCTACAGGCCTAAAATCCAGAGGTTCTGACAAAAAATCGAACAAGATAAGTTCATTCATCACCCTGGTTTGAAGTCGTCTTACGGTGGTCAAGTTAGTGGAATTTACAAGCTTAGGGGTGTACCCAACCAGTCATCTATCCTCTTTCCAATGAAGGTTAATTTAGAGCAGTTTTTATTATTAAAAAGTAATCATAATGCATTTTCCACAGGGTTGGCAGGTTTTTGCCACTGAGTGGTTTTTACCGGTATTTACCATGATTAAAACCGGCTGGCATAAACTAGTTTTTGCCAGTTTTAGCCACATTAAAAGAAAAATAAGGTGTGAATTATTATTGATAATACCAAAAATACATGTTTTTTACGCCCTAATGCCTAAAAAGGTCTTCCAATCCACGTTACCTTTCTACTCCCTTTTCAACCGTGCAGCGGCGCTGTTCGGCATCATAGGAGTTCCTCATCGCTTCACTGTCTTTCTCGACTTTTCGCTGGTAATCCCAGCAAGAACTAAGCAATATTATTTAAATATATCTTGAAATCCTATGGCTTAGGTCAAGGAATGGTTAAAGGCTTATTTGAAGTTACTTTTCAGTCCCATTACGATACAGCAATTGTCTTTAAAATCATTCCTAAAATGTATAATGTATTGGTAATATATTGGTGCTCCCGCTGTTTGAACGCTCCTTACAACATAAAGCAAAATAATTATCACAAACCACTGAAACATGCGAAACCACGTACGATACAGCATCTATTAGCATGTTAACGCTTGAATGGGCCCATCATACGTATAGATAATCGCCTAAATGAAACTTTAAAGTAGTGACACCCAGCAGTATTAGAAGAGAATATTTAAGCTTTAAAGATATTAAACTACCAATATACCTTTTCTTAAAGGTACGTTCAAGAGGGATTCCTTAAGAACAATCACGCCCGAGTGATGTCACACGGGCGTGGAGGAATTCCTTCACCTTTGGGCCGTGTGTTAAACTGCTGCTAATGGCACTGCCCGCTTACAAATTTGTGAGAATACAGTAATGAAATGTATCCCAAATGCAATAAATAGGTATTTCATCTTCAATTCTTTGTCTCTTCTTGCAAAAATTTTGATATTTAATCATTTAATTTTCCCGCGTTATTTGCTACGAGGTGTGACGTCACACCCGGTGATCTGCGCTCAGCACTTGCTGTTGGAGGGGGGTGGGGGCTGTTAAACTACAGCCCCAGCAGCAAGCACGACGAGCACAGGCAGCAGGCACATATTGCTCGTATCAAGCTATGCTTATATTAAATAACGGGCGCGAATCAAGGAATACTGAGCTTTGACTAAGGAAACTAGGTTGAAACTACATTTCCTCTCCCACCAGGCATCGGACCTTTTTGTTAAAATGTAAATGGGAGAATATCAGATGTTTTTACAACTAGCCGGTGCGGAAGGCAACGAGGGGCCCAGATACGAAGAGCTTTTTATCCTAACGTGGTAAATTCTTGTCCGCTTGAGGTTGAAATTTGGCTGGCCCCTTCATTTTTTGCAGGTGGCAATAAATAGGTAAGGGATGTAATAGGGTTTTAATTGACTCTCAAAATATTACTTAAATATTCCACTCACCCGCTATATTTCCCAATATGAATTTTAGACTCGGCATCGTGGCGCAAAACCAGTTTCTGGCACATTGGTGGGGCGGGGGTGTTTAAAACGCGCATTGACGGAGGTCTGAGCTGCTTTCGCATTGACAAGGAGTACCCGCCGCCCCTTAAGATCTCGAGAACCACGCTAGATAGCAAAAGGTAAACGGCGTTGGATAGTACATCCAAGCCTCTACAGAAAAAAAATTCAACCTTTTTTCAGGTCACATTCTAGGTCACTAGAGGTCAAAACATGCCGCCATAGAGATAACATGTAAATAAAGGTTTTCAGTCATTACATCTGAGCTAGTAAAGTTAGAGCAAAACAATATAGGTCATTGGAATCCTCGCAGTAAGCCGAATCGAATGATTTGTAATATCACCTTGCTAGGTCAAATCAGGTCAAACCTAGAATTTGACCTGACCTGAGGTCAGGTCAAGGACAAATTAGGTTAAATGCATATCATTAGAACTGCAAGGATGAGATAAGCCTAACGCCGTGATAATAAAAGCTCAGTCACCATTTATTACTAAGTTATTCTGTTTAAACCATTTTCCCGTGATTTCCAATAGAGAAGTCATGGCTCGTACCTGACCTTAGATCATCGATATCGAAAATACCGGAAATATATTTTAAAGAATATGGTGGGGCCATTATGTGATACGAGTTTCAATCGGATAATTTTACATTGTCTTGAATTCTGACATATACTATCCTAAACTTTTTGAGGTGAGGTCACCTGACCTGCACTGATGACCTGAGCTCCTCGAAGAAGCAAAAAACAAAAACAAACACGCAAAAGCGCTGAATAGCCCACGAAAAATTATGAAGATACTATGTCAGTAACTTGTTTTGCTCAGGCTAATACTGAGGTCATGATGAGTCAAAGGAGTGAAAGTTCTGAAAATAGTTGTTTTAATCTGGCGCTTGACTTGGTTAACTTTGAGCCAATATTCAAGTCATTCAATTCCCCTCATTACAGCAAACCGAGTGATACTACCATTTCAATAAAAAGTCATTTTAAGCCGTAGGTATCTTCAGAAATAGCAATTTTCGACCAACTTTCGTTTTCTACATGCATTTCCAATGGATATGCATGACACGTATTTGACCTTAGATCTGCGATATACAAATCCCGGAATATATTTTCTAGCGCCGGGTGGGTCTATTATGTGATAAGTTTCGATCGATAGATCCCGACTTAGGCAATTTTTAAACATTTTATGAGGTGATGTCACTTGACCTGGTCTGGTGACCTGACCTGAGATGACCCCAAATAATTATTTTCAGGAAGGTTGCGTATTTGGTCAAATATAAGTGATGCCAGGTACGGCGGCGCCTTGCGCCGCTGTTTTCCGGCACCGTTGGAAAAAAACCCGAGAGGTGTTCTTGGAAACATCCTCTCCCCACTAGGGCGAGAGAAGTACAGTGAAATTACTCACATTGCCGTAACTTAACCCAGCGAATAATGAGGAAATTATTTCATGGACCCATATGGCCTCTGTTTCCTGTATTTTTATTTTTGAGTACCCATGTCAGAATCCAAAATGTGATAGGTACATACATAAAAATACTTGGTTGGTGGTAGAGGGTCAGCCAATTTTTCCCAGTCCAGTATAGTTACAAAGGAATCCTGACCAGAGAATTGTCAATGATATTGAAACATTCCTAATTATCTCCTCAGATTTGCGTCATCAACAGCAAAAGAGCTCGAAAGCAATCGACATGCCACGTAAAGCAAGCAATTAAAGAACCTCGACTTCTTTAGAATCGAATTTTACAGCAGAGAAAGTAAAACGCTTTGCTTGAATGTCAAATGTCATTAAATTATCGTTTTTTTGAATGCCTACTACCCTGAGGAGGGTTCAAAATGTACCCTTCAGAAATGCCACTGTTCTGTTTGCTCAGTCAGCAAAATCAACGAACTGCTTATTTAAGAATGAGAGGAATAATCAGCTTCCATTCATAATATTGGATAAAAATATATCAAAGGCCCAAAGCGGACGCATATTCAGATGTTGGAACCTGAGCACCCGTCAGAGAAGAAGAAAGGTAGGATTTGACCATTTTTGAAACCACGCTGATTTTCTAATCTCATCTTTCCATGTTTTCAGTGACGTGCGTCTGGTACCAACGGATTAGAATTTATCCCTTTTGATATTTGGACATTTTCCAGAGTTTTGGGTGTAAGCTGGCTATTCATAGCATTCTGAACCATGATGCCTAGAAAACAAAATACCTGCTTACACACCAGTCTTGAACAGAGACAATACCAATGCCATTTGCCATTTGCTTCACATTTACAACTGCTCTTTGACCTTTAAATCCATGGCCTTTCTGATCCATAATTGTCAGTTTAAAGGTTTTTGCCACTTTTGCCAGTTTTTGCCACTTTTTCCTGGTAAATACCGGTATTTACCAGTTTATACCACTGGCTGGCATAAACCTAGTTTTACCGGTATTTTACCGACCCTGATTTTCCACATATCCCTTACTAACGCAGCAGGAATCAACATCTTGTATTTGAAAGGCCTGACAAAAACCAAGTGGACCATCAAGACCAAATAAAGCAGCCCTCCTCAGCCAAATTTGAAAAATAAGGAAAGCTTAGAAGGCAGTAAAAGACGGAGGTAAATATGAAGAATGGGGATGCATTTTCTAGGCAAGTTTTCTACCTTACATTTTGAATCCTGGTATAATAAGGGTATTATTAGGGAAGATGGCCTTAATGATCTAGGAATACCGTGGCCCTTTGAAAGTTTAGTTTCGAAACAAATAGACGCCAGACATTGGTATTGGCTTCTTATCAACGCCCACGAGCAAACAGATATATTATGGGAGCTTTACTAGAACCGTTACCCTCCAGGCATACCTTGAGATAACAATGCCCTCCACCATATACATATTAAACAGAATATGTTTTACTAACTTGCTCTTAAATAAGTTTAGGATAAGCGCAAACCCACTCTGTACCCGGTGCTTGGATTGTATAGAGACTGAGCTACGTAAATGTTTCCTTCGCCATGGGAAACACTTTTGGAAGTACCTCAAACATTTTTTAGAACGGACGTAGGCCAAGGTTCGAATTTGACGGGCGAAATGTCGGGTTCAACGAATAATTCACTCGTAGATCATGCATATGTTTCTTCTAAATCAATCATAAACAATTATAACACCCTCAAATATTATTGATTTCAAATCTAAATTAAAATTGGAGCGGGGAAACGATGTGCCCCACCCCCATGTATGAGAGAAATATGACAAAATTCAACATGGAAGGCCTAAAATCGCCCTAAGCTAGCTTCAGAACTGAAAATTTCCTGATGTAGATGTTTTAAAACAGCCATTGTGATGAGGAACATTCTTTTCGTGTTGAGCTGAATACTGAACTATGTTTTCTAGGGTGACACATTGCTTGGCAGTTTGTTCCAGATGCAGGCTGCCAGTAACTTTTGTCTTCCAATGATACAGAAAAGTTTGGTCACGGTCGTTTGGTTGTACTATTGCTATTGTGGATTGAGAATGCCGATTGAATAATAAAGAGAAATGGAGAGAAAAAACTGTCTAGTAATGTGGCCTGCACACACACGCAGCAGAAGGGATCCGCCTTTTCTGGTCCGCACTCAAACAATTTACACCAGTTGCCTCGTTGTCCAAAGGATGTGTAAGCACTAATTTGTTCGTTCTTATCCACGCATTAACTGCCAGGGTTATATAGCGTCGCCAACTCTGTCCCTGCTGGACGGTTTTCTCGGGATCCAAACTGTTTGTTGCTCACGGAATCCACCGGACCTTGAACCCGGGTCGGCCGTGTGGAAAGCGAGCTCACTAGCCACTGCACAGCCGCGCCCTCGCACAAGGTGAAAATAAAGCAAGGCATTGACTTATATCTTATAGGCTTCACAAGTCAAAACTAATGATGTCGGCTGCGTCCGCAATCCTAATATTTATCAGGTTCAGATAAAGCACGATAGAAAGCTATCTGGAACCCAACTCAGCCCGTGGCTATTTAGACGGTTTCTTCCGAGCTTGGATTAACCCCCAGGGGCCATCGATGGCCCCCTAAGGTTTTCGGGATAGCAGAAAAACGACAGGCGCAGCACCACGGTTGAGGGCTCTACCTCTCACTGCATCATTTTCCCATAATCCCGAAATTTTTACCCCGGGTCACCCAAGGTCAGGTCACCAGACGAGGTCAACTAAGGTCACCTCACTTCAACTTTAGAGCTCTGTAAGAGCTACATTTCAAAGTCGATCGATTTGAAACTTCCCACACTTATGACCCCTCCAGGGTCTACAAGGTGTATATCCGGATTTTCGATTTCGTGCCCTGAGGTCAGGGCACGGGCGACCTCCCCATTGGAAAACATGGGAAAAGCTGTTCATTGATATAAAAGCCACAAAAATGATTGCAAATACTCAGACTGCTCAGAACAGCGTTTTGGACACCCTTCACGGATCCCAGGGGTCATATTTGCCCTGACTTTCCAAGGTCATCCAAGGTCACCAGAGGTCAAAAACAGTATTCTGACAATAACTTTTGACCTAATTAACTAGAGTGGTGAAACAAACACCATCGTGTTTGTCTTGTCACTGGCTTTCATTTGATATACGGCAAGGTCACTTTTGGCCTTTCGTGACCTCAGGTCATATTAGGTCATGAGGTGACCTCTGGAGATCAAACCACTGGCAGGAGGTCTTACGTTCCACACAGCGGAAAAAGTACTGGCAATTTTCTATCAAATGTACTTTACCAGGCCTCAATAGCTCTAATGACATAAGAGTTATGCCCAGTTTGCTTAATCATTGCATATTTGAGTGAAAATAGCCGATCTTGACCTAATTTGACCTCTGGAGGTCAAACCATTGACCTGAGCACAAAACATGCAAGTAATTTCTTACTGAATTCACGCAAGCTTTCTATTGCACTTTCAGATTTGCGCTAACGCCCATATTTTCGGAGTTAGAGGGGGCTATCGATGGCCCCCCGGTGGGGAAGGTGGCGCCGGACCCCGGTGGGGCGCGGTTAAACATATTTGTGTTACCCGCTGTTTCAGCGATACAAGAGGTGCACCCACGCCATAAATGTCATTTGCACAATTGTACAGACCGCCAAGAGTCATTGCAGTCATTTCGTACATGCTCAACGTCATAATGCGCGCTAATGATCCCCAATGAATAATGGACCTCTTCCTTGGACTTTATCGCGCAAAGACAAGCGTTGACCGCGAAACTGTGTAAGCACAGACGCAGTTAGCTAGAACGACAGAGAGGGTCAACGAAGAGGAAAAACTGCAGACGACTGATTGCCAATTTATGAGACAAAATCGACATCGCTTGAGCGCCCCTGCTTTTCTCTGCCGTATTTCTCAGTTCCCCTATCGCTACGTCAGCAGTTAACAAGACGTGATCAGGTAGCTAGGTACCGTGAACACGCCAGGGTAACAGGACGCCGCGTCCGTCCGTGCCTATCATCATCGTTACCCAGTCACATGTCTTCCCGGGCCTGCGGCACCACCAGCCCAACCATAGGCAGCAACATGGACGCAGACATTTCGGCACCGGGCCTGCACGCACGGACACCGCCACTGATTTCTTTCAATGGGGGTCAGGGTTGAAGGGGCTCCTATCCCTGGCCCTGAGAGGGTCTCCCAGCTTTTGGGGGCCTCCATTTTGTAGGTCTTTTAGAGGTTTTCTTTAAAAGTAAGGGGCCTCCAAAGTTGGCCGTTTAGGGGCCTCTTTTATAAGAAAAGGCGCCTCCACGTACGTCATTTAGTGGGTCTCTATAAGTAAGGGGCCTCCATAGGCCATGTAGGAGACTTTCTTATAATAAAGGGGTCGCCTATGTTGGCCGTTCAGGGGCCTTTTTATAAAGTAAAGGAGTTGCCAAGGTAGGCCCTTATGGGGTCTCCTTTATAGCTAATGGGGCCTGCTGAATAGACCGATTAGAAGATCTCCTTTATAAGGGGGAGGCTAAGCTCTTTGATACTCTATGGCCTATTCCAGACTTGAGGTATCAAAGAGAGCCTCCTGAATCAGGTGGAGGACCTCCAAAAAATCCACGGGGGTCATGGCCCCCATGGTGGCGACTCCTCTGCTTGCACGTCTCGTATGCTGAGCAATAAGCATAGGTGACAAGTTAAAGAACAAAACAGGTTTGCACTGAACGAAGCGAGGTGTTTCTTTGGCAAAAGTTGCTTGTGGCCACAAGCGCAGGACGAACAGTGGGCCATAGCTCAATGTTTGAAATTCTCAAATATGAGAGCTCTTTGGTGCTACATGGCAATAATTGACCAGAAAACACCACTTCTTCCCCTCCCCTTCACCCCCCCAACATCCTGTTCACGTAATTCGGAAAAAAATACAATAAGACCAACAGGGGCGTAGCCAAGGGGGGCGGCAGGGACAGCCGCCCCTCCCTGAGGGCCCGAAGGGCCCCCTGATGACACGAGCCGCGCGAAGCTCGGCTCGCCCGCATTATGCTCTGTGGCCAAATTTGGCATTTTATACCAGATAGGGCCCTCTCAAGCCCTCTTCAGCATCCTATTCTGTAACAAGAAGGGCCCTTTTTACCCATCAGGGCCCTTTTGGCGCTGTCGCAGGGGCCCTTTTCGAGGCGCCGCCCCTCCCTGAGCGAAATCCTGGCTACGCCCCTGAAGACCAAAGACGATTCACCGAATGCTTGAATGAAGATGTAACCTGCTAAGCTCATTATATAAAAAGAAAGAACTCGCTCACTATGTTGCCTTGAGACGGTATCTAATACCTCTGGTAATTGAACCGTGGTCCCTTCCTTCCTGTTCAGAACGCCAACTGTACCTCTGGTGAGTGAACCGTTCACCAACCCAGCTGTGCGTCTGGCGGCCTTTCTCCCTGCTCAATCACAAGATGTACTTCTGGTTCAGGTAGAACTGTATGTGTAGCGCCCCAGTGTCCAAACTACACTCTGGCTGAATACACGTCCTCACAGGCCAGTAACTGCGTGAGAGCCGGTAACATTTTCTCCCCGAGTATCTAAACAGGAGTGTCATTACACCACCCCAGGGCAGGAGCTGCATCTCCGCATGGGAGCGGCAGCTCCAGCTATGACTAGCCCCTCAGGTACTAGGCGGGGCTGCCGAAGGTCTCGGGCGGGTCTGCAGCAGGCGGCAACCTGGCGCGTTCGGCACGATTCCGGCTTCTTCGGAAGCTTCCGGGCTCCAGCTCGTCTGGGACCCGGTTCCCGGGCCGGCGCCAATGCCAGCGCAATCAGCCCGGGTCTGATCGTCTTCCTTCGCGGATGGCGGCTCCCAATGCGAGCATAAAACATGGATGCGTAGACGGGGATATCGGCAGGCATCCAACACTGGTTTCGAAAGCAGCGAGACATATTTCGCCGCGATGAATAAGGGCAACCCGTCCAGAGTTTCAGAGCCTGACTTGCATTTGAATGGTTGTGGTCATCAGAAAAAAATATATTACCGTGTATTGATTAGGTTTAAAGGAATTGAAAGCATTTCTTTCTGCGCGCCCATCAGGCCATTATTGACGATCCACATTTCCTTCATGCACAACAAATATATGACTCCCTCTTGTCTTCCCATAAAGAAGAACGCGATGTAATATAGCTATGCAAATGGTCCTGCCGTCCTTGTAAATCAAAACGAGAGAATGAGCTCGTGAAGCTTCTGTCACGGCGCACGTTAATTGTGGATACGCGTGGTCGCTTAAAGTATGAGTTGCCATGCGTCAAGGTTAGACGCTAATATTCGCCTAAACTAATGCAGATTAAAGGCGCATAAGCCCGGCTCAAAATAATGTCCACATTCATCCTGGCGCCGGTCGGCACTTGAGGCTAAACACGATTCCACCGATTTGCTCCCGTGTTCGTAGGTGGCGAAATTGTCCCACATGACTGCAGACGTGATCCGTCGGTGCGGATCGGTCTGACCGTGCGCTATGGCTGCAGGCAAACCGACGGAAACAGTGAGGGCACCTCCAAATGAGATCAGTGTCCACTCCGGGACATAGGACTCCAGGGGATATACCACCGGTACAGCCGGCACTGTATTCTAAATCAAATAAACACAGCCCAAAAGTGTTGCTGCTTTCTTTCTTGCCATCCCCCGCCTCAAACGTTCTCTGGTTTTATGTATATAAGTGGAACACTTTTAAAACCATAGGCGAAAATCATTTCTTAAAACAAAAATATTCAGAGCCGCCAATTCCGACGGAGGGCCGACTACAGCCAGTATGGGGCCCACCGCGCCGCGCGGCCGATGCGTTTCCGCGGCCTTGTTGATGGGTTGGTGGGGGAGCCTTTTAGGGCGGCCGGAACCGCTATGGCAGCAGCAGTTCGGCTGCCAACAGCACGCGCCGATCACATTGTCGGTCAGAGGCGACAACAACGTACCGGCCCGCCCCACAACACCCACCGCCCCAGTACCGACGCGATTCCATCGAATCTGAAAAAATAAGGAAGGGCGGTGGGTTGGGAGCAAGAAATGTAAATGAACATTATCAATAAGCGCCAAAAATCACCACGCTTATTACAAAATAAACAGGATATAAATATGAAGCCTCCCATAGACAGGAGGCTACACTAGACCTTACAGGCGGGCGTTTCTCGCAGTTGGGAGACACACCACTCCAACTTTGCACCTTCACCAGTGATCGCCAGCCTGGCAATCGGCCCTCACACAAAAGTCATTCCCAGCAACAATGGCCAGAGACCCGCTGGCGGGGCAGGGAGACCGCGGCTGCCCTGCAGCTACTCGGCCCAGTCCCAACTGCATTTCTCTCTGTGACAGCCACCAGCTCTTGTCTACATGACATTTGCATGCATAACGGTCGTCTGCGAAACCGCCACCGCTGCGGAAGTGGCGCCGCTGGGAACTGGTTGGCCGACATGGGCGGCAGCTGCAACTCATCCGGCGGGTCTCCGCCTCGGACTTCGGAGCCCGACAGGGACTCCAACGAGCACCACCCATGCGACGGCATCGTTTGCATCTGCCGGCAGCGTCTCCAGCATGAGTGACGACTCCACTCCGGTCCTGGATAGCTGCGCCAACCGCGGTATCGGTGTCCCGCTGCGCTCTCTCAGACGGGCAGAGACGCTGCCACTTCCGGCGTCGTCGGCGGCGGCCGTCGGGGCCGACACAGGGGGCGCAAAGACCGGCATCGATCGGCACCGAGACCGCCGCCTCGGCTCGGATAAAAACGAATAGTGGCGCCCCATGTGGCGGAGACGAGAACTAGCGAGGATAATTGCAGCAGAAGCACGCCTCTATATGATTATACGTCATGCCTGAAATTGGGAGGCATAAATGGTGCAGGTAGAGATGGCATGCGCAATTGCAGATAACAGCTGCGGGAAAAGACTTCCCACACTTTCTATGATATTTCCGGGAGCTTCATTGCAGTAAATCTGTTAAAAACACCACCAATTTAACGGCCTGCTTCATCGACCATAATAAGCATTGCCCGAAAAACACTCCGTCGATCTCTATACACCTGTCAGGTGCGTTTTAATCCTTCACAAAATAACACCAATTGCCCTCTTCAAGTATTTGTGCAGAAGAAATACAACAAACCACTGACGGTGGAGTGACATCAGCAGACATCACTACCAAATGACCACTCGTTTTTCGACTCGCTAGTGGAGCCACTCATGCTGACCACTCGCTGTTCCGTCCGCCAGCCGCGTGCCCGCCGACCTTCAGCCAGCCCATCGTTAGACACGTCGACAACGGCGGGAAGCACCGGCGCTTCAATTCACGACGCACCCACTACCAATGTCGATGGGCTCTCGTCCAATTCCGGTGAGGACCCAACGACTTTCCGAGCGCCCATACGAAACCGCTGCCACTTAGCGGGCCGACACGGAAAGACCTCCCACTTAGGATACATCCTGGAATCATGTAACCCATGCAATTTCACCCGGAACTTTACAGAAATTTCACAGATTGAACGTCCCATTGGGAAGTTAGGGGACTCATGAATTGTACATGCACATATAATCGCAGCAGAACACTGCTTGGACAAACCCAACCACCGGTTTTCAAATTACCGAAATTTCAAATAAATTTTTCTTATTCGAAAAACATTATCATCATCTATAAATAATTATCATTAAAACAATTTCTTCATAATAATAATTCTCAAAACTCAAAACATCAACTATGACGTCACAACGTAACATACGTCCCACTGAGTAACGCCATCTGACCAAAAACACTTGCGTCAATGACCATGAAAATGCTGGGACAGCTGACCCGTGACCCTTGTTCTTGACTTTCATGTGAGGTGAACTCGACATATCCTCATTATACGGCGTTATTACGTCACCACTCGGTCAACAGTGCAAGCGAACTGGTGATACGGCGTCATTGTGGTGGTCTCAAAATTAGGTCTGACTTTAAAAGCTGCAAGTCAAAAGAATTATCGACGGTTTTTCTACATTTCCTCACCAATCGAAGCGCCCATAAATTCCCTGTAATGTAGCAAAGTAGAGTTTTCCGGCAGCTAACGGTTCTCCGGCCACCTCGAAACAATACGTGGGGAGGTACTTTAGTGCCTCCTTTCCACTGCGCTTGTTAACCCTCGCCCCAGTGGGCGGGGTGTTTGAACACCCCCTCGGGTTTTTTTCCGGCGGTACAGAGCGGCGGCGCCAAGCGCCGCCGTACTTGGAACATCTCATCCTTTATCAATTCCGTAACTTTCCCCAAATTTAAAGGTTGGGTCATCTCAGGTCAAGTCACCAGTGACCTCACCTCCAAAAATGTTTAAGGTGGCATAAGTACGAAATGGGTCAATCTATCAGATTGAAACTTACACCACATAATTGGCCGGCCGAGGACTAAAAATGTATTTCGGGATTTTTAATATCTATGACCTAGGGTCAGGTACGGATCATGACTTCTCCGTTGGAAATTCATGGGGAAAACAGGAATTGGGCTATATTTATGTAGATACAGCTGCGAATACCTTCATATTCTCCAAATCGTAGTATCCTGGGGCCCTTTCCAGGTTCATGTTGCAATTTTTACCTGTGACCTCTGAGAGGTCATCTGGGGCTACTTTAGCAGTTTGTTTAGACTTGGGTCGATAACTTGGCAGGCGATGATGATACAATTTTTCTTTTGATACCATAGCGTTTGCATTTCTATTGTCAGTCGATTCATATGTATATTGACTATGCTAGGTTGGAAAGTGACCTTGACATGACCTTAGGTCAGGTCATTTTATGTTTTGACCTCGTATAGTCACACTATACATCATTCGATGCACCCTAACGAGAGGAAGCGAATGATGCCTAAAAATTATTATACCTCCACTCTGTCAGACGCTAGAGCCCGGGAATTTCTCTATCATGCGAAATCTTTAACCAGTCATGACCGACCTCAATATTGGCCTGAACCAAAAAGTGGATGGGCTATTCACCAGTCTTCGAGTTTTTTCCGCTATCCCGCGTAGGGGCCGAGTTCGAGGGGGGTGGTGTTCAAACACCCCACCACCAGGGCGAAGGTGGCTCGGAGGCCCACCGGGGCGGGTGTGTATGTGTGTGTGTATGGGCGGATGTTTATGCGGGAGTGTATGGATTCTAAATCGTGTTTAGACCTAGGCCTTGTGACTAATACCCGACAGTGCACTCCACAGAGCGCCCAATACTACTCACCCTCTTTGTAGTACTTTTTGACGACCGCAGAACGAACTGCCAGACGGGCCGATCGCAGTTTCATAGCCATCGTTCCGATTCGCGGGGCAGTAAACCCGAATCTTGGGCATTCACAGAGCGGTGACCCGGCGTCCAATGACGTCACCTCTAGTAGCACAGTACCACAACTGCGGTGGCTGACTCGTGAAGCCCGGAGCCGTGCGGTCCGAGGAGGTGCTGCGCCAGCGGAGCGGCCACGTCGCTTCCAGAACATACAGAATTCGCCAACGGAATTGATGTCATTTTGGACCGAGGCATGGTACATTTTACTCGTATCGCTGTGGTTGGCAGGTCTATGAAATCCGATTTCTGTGGATGTAGTGAAGGCAGGGGCCTTCCCATCAACGATGGCAAGAGCCAAGGCCGCCACGAATCGCGGATTTATCAGCAAGTATTCCCGAGTTCAAACGCCAAGGCGAGCTCCCTGATTTTATTTGCATTCATTGGTACCAGTTCTGACGCGGTAGTGCACGGGTATGACGGGCCTTATTCTGGGTATCCTTCTCATGTCTTCAATTCAGTGTTTCAAACCTCAGAAAGGCTCGCATTTGCTTAATATTTCCGAGATAAGGAAGTATTTCCCGTCTCAAGAGTAAACCCAGAACTAAAACGATGAACATCCTAGCACAATGCAGTTCTATTGGGTCTATGGGATAGCGCTGGCGCTAAGAAGTGTTGTCACAACATGGCAGCCACATGTATCCAAATCCACATCATCAAATCACGTTTTTTCAAGCGTCAACATAATCAAATAAATCCCTAAATAAAATAAAAGCATCAAAATATGTTGGGACACCAATGTACGTCTGAGTAATGGAACACACACAGCGACTGATCATTTCGATATGACATTTTAGGATCATTGCCCTATAATTTATTTTCTTTCCCCATGGATCTGTCATATGTAAGGCATGGGGAATTTGCGGCCGCAGGAAAAATTATAAAACCAAACACATTGCACTGAAAATGCAGTACAAACACCCATGAATCGCATTTCCAGCTCAGTACACGGAAGCATGAAACTGGGACGATTTAGGTTGCATCCAAACGCATCACTAGCGTGAATACCCCCGTCCATGATATCCGGAGATCAGTCAGCCAAGGCAAGCTCGTGGCTATCCTTTGTGTTTTGGGGTGAGACGGCCACACAATCACGCTGCACCCCATCCATAAAAATGACATCAAAAGCGGATTATTCTTGGTCGCAAGGGAGGCTGGCACCTGCACCTCCTCCCTATTTCTGACAAATCCAAACCCACCAGCCAGGGACAGCCGGGACTCCTGCATTCACTCATGGCAGGGAGCTGCCCCCTCCAGTCTGGGAACTTCCGGCTCCAGACGTGGAGCGTTTAACGAGCTGCCTCCCCTACGTCAACACGACGTGGACTCGTCTACCGTCTACCGACCCAAGCTTGCGCAATCGATGGAACAACGAGAGGAGCCCACTCGCGCGAACGCTCCACCGCCAAAACAAAGTGTCGATCAGTCCCGCTTGCTGAGTGGTATCGAACGGAAACAGGAGCCCTGTTCCAGCTGTCCGCACAGTTTTGTCAGCAGGACCTCTAACTTCTCCTCCAGAAAAGTAACATCAGCGCCATAACCGCCTCTTGTTGGTGCTAAGCAAAAGGGAACTGAAACCTTTATACCATTAAAAAATATTAGGCTGCCACTTCGTGCACTTGCGGTTTTTCATCAGCACAAACAGCAAGCCGTCAGCCCGTAAAACCTCTAGAACTAGCTCCCGGGGAGAGGCTACAGTCCTGTGACGTAGGCGCAACGCGGCCCGCTGATTGGTGCTGACAAAACTCTGCTGACAGCTGGAACAGGGCTAGGGTGTGCAACAGTTCCCCCTCCACTTTCCACACCCCAACTAGGACTGGAGGGAGCGGTGGCCCAGCAGGACAAGTGGTAGCGAACTCTCGCGAGCGGAACCGAGGCGCTGGATGCTGGAAATGTATTGCTTAAATCTGAAAGGTTATTGGAAGCAGCCCTCTGCTGCACACTAACTTTTAATCAATGCAAAGCTTCACTGGAGATGGTCGCGGCCGGAAATGTCCACTTCCGCTTCCGTTATTATTGGTGATCTGTTACCAGCTTCCGTAGTTCCATCAGATTTCGACAATATTGCGCCAGAAAGAGAAGCGTGGATGCGTCTCGTCCATCTGAGCTTCCAACTTCCATTCGATGTACCAAAAACATCAAAGAACGCAACGTGAACGATAATGCCGTGTGCAAAAAAAATATCGCGAAGTCCCCCAATGCGCATTGTTAAAAAAAACGTTAATTATTGCTATACTAGATCCTTGTTCGCTTTCGTCGCCGCCTGGTGCACCAGACGGCATCTGTGATTGTAGCAACGAATAATTAGGTAAAACGGTGGGTATGTGACGAGGGAGAAGGAAACATATATGCTTACCCCGTAAGTGGGGACAAACGGAAGAAAAACACGTAAAATATGCGCATGTTATAAACGGCGTGCTATAACTCCATCTTAAACACACCATTTCGTGTCAGAAAAAGGGGACCAGGGGGGCATGTACTCTCACTTTTTATCGAACAATTTCCCGATGTCAGCTAAACTGGGATGCAATGGCAGAATGTAGCTGGTCAGTGCATTAGGCAACAATAGGCCCCAATCCTATCAGGTTTTGGTTCTGGAGGGGAGATATTCCTGTTAGTAGCAGGCTTACGATCCACTGGTCTCCTAATCGGCACGATCGAGATGGAAATGCATACCAAAGTGAACTAATTTTAGGCAGCTTGTTCCCACAAACATCCGGCTAAGATATCAGAGGCTCGGATCTCATCACCGGGAAAGACAAGAAGAAGAAACAGAATCACCATTAATCTGCCGTAATTAGAGCTGGCATAAGAATGCTCAAAAACCGCCAGCCTCCGCCATTCAGTCTTCCACACCGATCAAAGGAGACTGCCTGCAATTCAGAGGCGGATCCCTGGTGGCTGGTGTTTCCTCACACAGGAGACACCTGTCTCCAGCTATTACCACGTCTCAAGTTGTCTTCTGATGAGTCCTCGTAGCCGGAGACCCGCTCAACTGCCCAACACTGGCGCCAGCAGGGCTGACATCAGGTAGCGGGCGCTCTCCGCCGGAAGAGGAACAGATCAGTACGTGACCCCCACACCAATCACACCGGCCGGCAATGACGGAATGCTTCCTCAGCAGGCCAGATTCGGAGCGGGAAGCGATTGGCTCGTCTGTCTCCTGGCCGCGACATGCCCCGCGATCGTATGGGTCCCGTGGGAGAGCAGCCGCACAGACGGCCCCACCATGAGGGATGTGCCTCCGTCCGTCGCAAACGACGCAGGGGGTGCCAAGGTGACATCAGCAAGATTTGAGACAGTGTTTAACGCGGCGCTGCCTTTGACGGGCAGCGAAATACGTCAACCACCTCTAACGCAAATGCGACACAAGCACGTGCTGATTTCGAAAAAGGAACTTTCAAGGTGAGCAAGTAAAAAAAAACGAAATTTTCTCCACCGCTTTTAAGCCCGCAGTGAAGATAAATTACTATCAACTTTTTTCACCAGTTAGTTGTATTCAGAATTTTAACCAAAAGTTCACGATGTCCTCCTAATCACAAAATGGCGGCTGGATCATCCTCCTTATCGTGCATTATGCAAACCATAAAAATGACAACATAATCGTCTGGCTCAACCCAAATTAAGCCCCCAGAGAGTGTTTATGCAGCGAACCCGCTCAACAAAATGTTCACCAGGGAAGCCGGGGAGTGCTACGCCATTATAGTGGCAATTTATGGCTGTCAGAACGAATTCAGGACCCTCATCAAATTTCGAATCATCCATTCATATCCAACGGGATGCATACAAAGCCAGAAAAGTAAAGTCAATGCGCCATTGACAGCCACTTAGCGCGGACCCGCACAGGCCTCACTGAGTTAAATAGACGGTGTCGGAGATTGGTTTGGAATTCAGCCAACTGGTTTGGAGTGGAGGGTTTTCATATGCTAACCCCAGTGAGGGCCGCTGGTTTGGATTTGAAAATCATTTTGGACGACGAAAGCTATATTGTCTAAAACGTTGTGAACAGAAGAAATGATGATAAAAAGTAGCATCACCTCTTCAATCCATCCAGGGATGGAAGTGCATTTCTGCCCTTTCTAACTTTTGGATGGTTTAAAATCGGCCTGCGCTGCCGTCCCGCCACTGAATCATTCTCATTTCGTTATTATATTTGTGTACTTCGTTATTAAATTTGTGCTTGACTTCCGATTTTCTTCGTCGATCGAAAGCCCTGAATGCTCCTGACCAGAAAATATGCATTTTTCCGTTGCTAATAAAACAAATTCAGAAAGAAAATGGCGATGTTTTCAGAAGCGCATTATGCAATTTTGCGCCTCTCCAATTTGTTGCCATCAACCGCTTTCCTGTCTTCCTTCGATCCATAACGATGCCTAATGTTCAAATATAGTAGGTATCTACGTTCTGACAAAGTAATACACAAATGAGACCAACATGCGGAACATGTGAATTATTTCTCCTGCGGATGCAAGCGGAGAAAAAGTCCGCGGCCCTAGAATAACAGTTCTCGGTAACAGCCAATAACCCATCCGCCTTGACCAGATAGCAATAACTAACCCTCACTAAAGGTTTAAGATTGACCTAAATCCTGAGAAACCAATCACTTGCAGCGTATACATACACTACCATCTTTTCCCTGGCGGACGTGTTCACTACAAGTGCTTGGTGATGTAGCCCTGCCGGCACATGAAAGGCGAAGCGAGCTTGCCAAACATGTTGTCGACGGCGCTTGTCGTCGGCCCATATGGCTGCTCCTCTCTGTCGTGTGCAATATCCAGCCCGCCTCGTTTTTCCATACACCCCATATTTTTCGTTCAGCAACACAACACTGAGATGCAGCAGTCGGCCGGGGTTGGAGGCAGACACCCCGGTTGGACCAGCCGCGGTCTGCTCGGGTTGGGGGCAGACACCCCGGTTGGACCCGCCGCGGTCTGCCCGGGTTGGGGGCAGACACCCCGGTTGGACCAGCCGTGGTCTGCCCGGGTTGGGGGCAGACACCCCGGTTGGACCAGCTGCGGTCTGCCCGGGTTGGGGGCAGACACCCCGGTTGGACCAGCCGCGGTCTGCTCGGGTTGGAGGCAGACACCCCGGTTGGACCAGCCGCGGTCTGCCAGGGTTGGGGGCAGACACCCCGGTTGGACCAGCCGCGGTCTGCCCGGGTTGGAGGCAGACACCCCGGTTGGACCAGCCGCGGTCTGCTCGGGTTGGGGGCAGACACCCCGGTTGGACCAGCCGTGGTCTGCCCGGGCAGACAGCAGACACTCCAGCTAGCCCAGCAGCGGTACTCACTGGTGGTGTACATGAACTCGTCCTCCGTTTCCGTGTCGTCTGCCCGCTCCTGGCGATTCAGCTTCACAAAGCCGGCACTAGCGCGATCGATCTGCGGGGGCAGCGCAGAGCCGTCAGTCGCGGCACAGCACTGCACACAGCGGACCCGGACTGTGTGTACAAACATACACCGCCGCCCATCTAACGAGATCCCGGCCAAATCACAGCACGGTACCAGTAGTCACAGGGAATTGCGATTTGAGAGAAGGGAAGAGCCTTGCACAATAATGCTAGCCCTCGACAAACTTTTCACCCTCACTTACCCGGATGGCACCGTAGAAAGGATGTATGCTTGACAGAAACACAATCAGTCATGGAAAACAATTAACCTGTTAGAAAACACCAGTTCCGTGCAATCGAACCTATTGAGAGAAAGCGGTCATTTCACTAAAAGCCAGCCTAATAATTAATGAATTATTAAAAGTATGAGCACGTGTGGTCTAGATGGGAATCATTCACGACGCGACCCGGTAATTCTATCAGGTAGCAACCCCAGCACTTCTGAAATGTCTCGGCAGAAACTGATGGCGGGAGCAGCAGAACTGAGGTGATGAATAAAAGATCATGCTACCCACCAGAAAGTCTGAGCCCATAACTGAAATTGAATAAATTGAGCATAACTGTTGGGAAAGAATTCCGGGCAGCTTCATCTAAAACCGACACGGCGCTTCCTTATGGAAGCAGCAGAGCGTTCTAAGTGAACTCAGACAAGTGCGACAGGCGTGGATGGCTGTCAGAGTGGTACACAAATACAAACACCTGATGATAAGGGAAACAATATACGGTTGTAGACCCATTCAACTAATAAGACCCAAGAACACACGTAAAACATGGAAACAGATATCATAGATACCTTGCAGTGCCTGAAGAGTACGGAGTTCTTACCTCGACGTGACGTACTCAACGACCGAAGTCCTAAGTTGAGTCTCTTCCGTGGAGGTTAGCCAGGCCATCATGAGAACCCGCCACCATTAAAATTACTAAGGTTCAGATCATTACGGATACAAGGGGAGCCAAACGGGCCGTGGCCCCCACCAAAGTCTAAAATAGTATATTTTGGTCCTCCCCAAAAGGACCAAATTTTGACCGCTTTTTCGTAAAAATAATTTTATCGCGATTTTTTCTCGATTTAATCCCCCAAAACGTTGGTTTGGCCGTCTCCAAAAGCTGCACCTGGCTCCACCAATGGTTTAGATTAATCAGCCGAAACTGGTCCTAGAACAATTTTCCAGGTGTTTATATTGTATCTAGTGCAAAAACAGGGACGGCAAACAGACTATTGGGTAAAAAAACTCAAAGTAGAGTAGAGACGTGGGCAGAAATGTGGGCTTCCACCAGAGGCAGATATAGGCAAAACGTTTGGGGGAGAGGTCAACCAGAACAAAGTTGTGTGAAACCGTTTTTAAAAAAGGCAAAATCGGTTAAAAATAGCCACAATTTACCACTTGGGGGTATGTCCAATTGCAACCCCCCCTTTGCATGCATAACACAAAACGTTGCACTGGCATGTCTTTGAAAGTGTCTGCGAACCCCATAAAATGGCGCCTTTGGCACCGCTCTTACCCAACTGATGCTTAATTATCGACCCGGGTACTTGGATTTCAATGACGGGTCGCGTACACTCCGCTACAGCGGCTTTATACTTATCACGAGCTCGGTAAGAAGAGGCACTGACGTCAGGCTGGCGCTCCGCGGCCGCAGTGGCACTCCGCTATGCCCCTCATACCCAGGTAAGTGCAACCGTCCGTCATTCACAAACCCAGGTCACCATTATCACTCGCGGAATCTTAACCAGCTCCCTTAATTCAACTGCATGTGATCGCATCTGTGGCTGACATGAAAAGTCCATGTGCACTAGGTTGCATCAAGCGCCCCATGATTTTTATTTTTTGATAAATTAGCTTCGCGGCCCGTCACATTTTGTTGTTTCAGACATGAAAACCTCAAATCCCAATTTTTGGAAAATCTGTATTGGGCTAGGGGTGCCACCTAGCGGTCAAAGTTTCCAATGTTTGCAATCTTTAATATTCGTTGGATCGCCCATGAAAATTTTATTATCATAAAATCGGGCCCAGCAGTGATCAAATGCTGTTTTTCAAGCTTCAAATTACCTGTGTAGTCCCTTTCGCGCATTTGGACGCCAGCTAGGGGTACCACCTGACGGTAGAAGTTTGCAACGTTTGGCATTTTGGTGAGTTTTTATCGAACATAATTGTTGAACCATCCTGGATTTGAACTTTGTTGTAATTATGAACTACTATCCCTGTAGGTCCAAAGGATCTGTTAAAGGCATTTATAATTTTTGAGTGACATCTGGTGGCTGAAATTAATTTTTAAGTTTTTAATCTATTAATGACTATGAAAAAAATGAGTAAGAAGTTTTGGTTGAGGTCCAACGAATATTTGTGTCGCAAATCCCTCTCAAGTGACAGATATCGCCTTTAAAATTTCCGGACCAATATTTCATCTTCCTTTTTCGTTGTTTTTCAACAAATCATCCATTTTCTTTCATAATGTTTCATAGTTTTTGGGAGTTCTCGCAAGAGCTCCTCTCATTTCAGTAATCCACCGGAGCAGTGGACGGCTCGGTTGAGATATTTCGTGAAATAACCCAATCGTTCATCAATCTGAGGTAATATTCCTATTACAATACAAGGACAGTTATACAATGCTGAGACCAAAACATCTTGATTCATCAATCTATGAAATGCTTGAAGGTTCAAGCTTAAGTACCTTGCCTGAAAAACACCGTTGTGGGAGCTAAGGTCATGTACGATGATTAAAGGGAATATGGCACCTTGGTCGAATCCTGGAATTTAGTGTAATTAGGCGTACTTTTAGCTGAACATAATGAAACCACCCATGATTTATCTGAAAAAATGTACAATAAGCGTAATATTTTAATTTTTAAAATACTCCTCTAGGAAAAGAAATAAATATCTGCCTGTGGATGATGTCATGATTTGGCAACCACTACCATACTTGAAACGCATGAAGGGCTTCAATTGGCTGATGCCCAACGTGAAGTCAGCATATGTCGCCACACCAGCAGCTCACAACAATGGCCGCCCGGCGAGGGGTAGATGAGGGTAGGTGTCAGGTAGGTTTTAGCTTTTTTCTTCGGAAATATCGAGTTCCAAGACAAATGATATATGGAGTGCCGGGTTTTCTGACTTGCTTTACAACTTGGCTATCTCAGTTAAAAACACGTTATGAAGTTGCCACATTCCCTTTAACGCCAACAGCCGATGTTTCCAAATTGACACGAAATGTCTTAGATTTTTGTATTCATGTTACTTTAGGTTATTGCTTATGTTATTATTGTAGTTAACATAACACCGATCTTTCGATAACAAATACGAAATTTGTAAGAGACATTCCTAGCACAACTCACGGCCTAGTTGATTGATTTTTGGGGCTTATCGACGCACCAACTGCCAGGGTCATGCGGCATCGCCAACTCTTTCCCTTTTGGAAGGGTTTCTTGGGAGCCAGCTTGCTCCTCGTTCAAGTAAGTCCCCTGGCCTTGAACCCGGGTCGGCTGCGTGGAAGCCAGCTGCGCTCACCACTCCACTACTGCGCTCACAACTCATGGCCTCGGCAACACGTCATGTTCCGTTGCGCTAGTTTTGACCACTGATAGTCACACTTGACTGTTTCTATTTCTACTATTCACACAACCCCGCTTTCTTGAGCACACAGATTACTCGTGTTTCGGTTTCCTTTGAGCGTGGATCAGGTTGCCTTTTCCGTTTTTTTCCGACCGCTTGCAGAATGTTCTGCAAGTGTCGCTTAGACTGCGCTGTCGTTTGAAAGTCCGAGGCCATCTTTCCTCCCCTTACAGCGGTATCATTGGGAACATGTATGGCCTTTGGCTTTACCCTAGATGCCTGGTAGGTAGGTGAGTCGGGCCTGTCACTGACATCCAGCTCTAGGAACCCGGTGTCCAGCTTCAGGAGTATGAATTTAGACCACGATTCAGGTTCAGCCAGGTCTACCACCTTAGTCTCTTTGCTCAAACTCTGCAAAAACATGGTTTCCCGGACCCACTTCCTTGACGACTGAGAGGTGCCTCGGGTATGATCTTGAGCTTCGCCACCAGAAAACGTTTTGCAAGTCCCCATAACAGGACAAGTGCTGGTTAAGATTCAGATCATGCCAAGGGGAATCCACCGCGTCCTGGCATATCATCCAGTACAAGCCATTGACGGAGGTGATGAAGGTCCCGAACCACCAAAGCTTTGACATAAGTTCCTGCGTTAGGGCTTTTTCGTCTTGAACGTAAAGAATGTGGTGCTCGGACGTGCGTAACTCCATCGCATAAGGCAGGCTGCTCTGCCATCTAGCTCTACGCATTGCTCCTGAGCGTCGAAAATATACATCGGGATTATTTGAGCTAAGGAAAGTAATTCCTAGTTCTCTGAACTACCCATGGTCGTCACGGCTCTGTTTCGGACTGACAGTTTGAAGGAGGTTCTCTTTGAGTTCCGTCAGGAACGGGCGACTTTCTGGTGAAGTTGAGTTTATTTGAAAGATAAACTAAACCATCTTTCATATTTCGCTTATCTTGATAAAGAACCAATTTCGAAATATTGCCCATCTTTTTGGTCCGTTTTTTCTTCAATGTATAATGAATGTGAGTAGGTTTTTGTTAGAATTATTGGTTAGGCAAGCATAATTTCTCAATATCGAGTTTGTTGAAAACACTGACGTGGACTTTTCCCCGACTTAGTGCATGTCCGCAGACCAGAGCAGGATTTGGATGCAGGCGGCTGATCGATGACCTGTGTTCGACCCTGTTGTGGCAAACATCATGTTCACCACTGCGTCTGAGTACTCCCGCCGTTCAAGAAGCTCAACCGTAAAATTCGATATGGGGGAGCCGTATTTTCCATTCGTTCTCTTACACTACTACGGTGTAACCAGCAATTTGATTCCATGTCCGCTCGCCACAACTTGTCTCCGTCTTTCTTCGTTCTTTGCCTAGTGTGTACGGGAAGGCATCAAATTACGGCAAAACGGTAGTTTATCACCCCAAAAATTAGCTGCAGGCAGGACCAATGTCCTCAATAAATAAAAACGAATGAACAGAAACCAATATAAATTTGAAACTTCGGCTGCCAGGTGGTGCCATAAAAAGAAATCCAAAATGCACGAAATCCGTCTCGTAAGTACCCTGAGGTCGATTCAGCAAAATCTCGTTTCAACTGGACCAAAATACAGAATGATTCTGTCCACACATTTAATAAAACAAATTGTAAAACAACTGCCAAAATTGATTTTTCACCACCAGGAGGCACCCCTAAAAGACGTGTAAAATCCATGAAATTGGGCATGCATGTGCTTTTAGACCAGTGCAACAGTGTTTGGTCACAAAACAGTCCACTAATAAAATGAGACGACTTCTGAGGTCGATCCAAAGTATATCCAAAAATGGTCAAAGTTGAAAACTTTGGCCGATAGGTGGCACCCCTAGCCCCCTTCGAAATTTCAAAATATTTCATATTTGGACTTACTAGGCCCAAGACAAAAAATTGGGCGGGCCGTAGCTGATTTCAAAAGTCGGGGCATTTGATGCACCCTAATGTGCACTCTGGGTAACAACTCAAAAGTTGCTGAAATTCAGTTTGTCTCCGCTTTAATGACAGAGCCGTACAAGTTTTCTACCGTCGACGTGACAAGAACCCTCACAGCCCACTGCAATTGTGGACTCCTGGCCAATGCCGTATTGATTCCGATTCCATTCAGTAATGCTCTGCATCCCATTTCAGTTGGCACGTGTTGGGGGGCCTGCTGCGTTCTATTTCCGACAGGTTTCCACGTCGGACGGACATCCCCGATATGTTAGAAGCAAAGCTATGCGACTCACGAGCAGAGTTGGAGTTTGAATCCAAATTCGACTCGTCCCACTCTGAGTTCATTGTTTGGCTCTGTCGCATTTCGGACGTGCAAAAAAGTGCATCATTGACATTTCACAAGAGTGACACTGATGGCCGAATCAAGTGGTTCAAGAGGGCAGGTCAGGTGCCCCTCTTTCCCCAATCGAGCACTCAGTTCCCTCCAAAAATGTCGCCTCTAACCCTCTTCATTCAGGCCACAGGCATTGTCCCCCACCTCCAAGGAAGCAAATTCCCCTCCCCTTTATTAATCAAAAGTCATGGATCCACCCCTGGTGATTTTCAGTTTCCTTTGCATGGAGGTATTATCCCCAGCCCACATTTTGATCAATCACAACACAATATCGAGTTTGCCGCCTCCTTGATACCCTGATATTGTTGGTCACGAAAAAGTCACTATGTTAAATTCCTGACTATCGTTGTCTATATTCTGCCCCTATTCAAGCTATCGATGCCACCTCCGATCAGTTTTATACCATGAGCTGCCGCTCTCCCATACGTGGTGTCATCTTCACTTTCCGCCCCTCTGAATTCTGGCTAAGCCCAAATGCCGCCCCTTATAGCCGGCAAACTTCAAATGCTCACATATCTGAACGCTTCCCAGCGTTGAATACCGCCCTATTCAAATCCTGTCGTTCTCAGTTGAGTGAAAGTCAGCTCCCAATGCCGCCCCTACCGTAGCGCTTATCAATTCCAGACGCCGCCGCTATAGTAGATGCGTACAGTTACAGAGCTTTGAGTTCAACTGCCATCGTATAAATGCTGGTCATCTTCAAATTCCAATCATCTGAGTTCTGGGTAGGTACAAATGTCGTCCCTTATAGGCCGCTTTATAAAGCCACTTACAAATAAGAAATAGTGATTGGATTATAGGTTAGTGACGACACGCGATAACCAAGACCATGACGTCACTGCCGATGTTGTGGATGCGCGCCATGCTCTGTCGTTCTGTAACCTGCCTGACTTTGCTCCGGTGTATTGCCTGTTCGCTGATTAGTTCTTCAAGACATCAAGTCGGATTTCGGATGTGTTTTGTCGAAGCTTTCGAATGTCAGCTGTAAGTAAGCTTACGTAAGCCTTGGCTTACGCGCTGGCTGGACACCTAATCGCTGACGAATACCGTCCAATGACATTCGAAAGCCTCGACAAATACATCTGAAATCCGACTGACGTCTTGAGGTACCGCGGCACCGAACTCGCCATGTCCCAGTCAAATACGATCCACTCCAGCGTTGAATGGGGCCGGAAATAACGGATCCCTGAAGCGGGGAAAAGTGAAAGCAATCTAACTGCTGGCCAGTTTCACATGCAGCCTGCAGTTGAGCGGTTGCAACTTAACATACCGCCCCACTTTCGGCTTTTGAATGAGTGTGTGGAGGTTTAAGTGCGCTCCAGCTGCCAGGGTTGTTTAACGCACTTTCGAATGTGAATGAGCCCCCTCCCAGGTATCTACGGGGATTTCAAGATTTTGGCTCAAAATTGGCAGCATCCAGGCTTTCGGCGGCGGAAGAGTGGACGGACCAAAACGCAACGGAGCGCAACCAATTATGGGCACACTTATTTCCTGACAAAAGGCAACGCTTCGCAAAAAAAGACACCGAATCAAATGGCACCATTGAACCAAAACTAAAATCAATTTAATAGGGGAAGTTCCCTTCACTACCTTTGTCCGCAGCCAGATCCCCTTTATTTCCAGAGGCCGCGACCCCGAGCAGATCAACGATCTTCCGAAATCTTCGCCAGACTAGCGTCCAGCCCCTCTGCTCCCGCCGCTGTTCTGTGCGAGGTGAGTGCGATGCCTCAGGACAGCAGCTGACCGCGTTACGGGCAGAAGGGAGTGGGTGCCGGTCTGATTCAGTTCCACTTAGGTGAATTTACTGGCAGAAGGAAACAAGCACCTGCCTGATTGCGCCGCATCAATATGCATTATGGAATGAATACACTGTCTGGATAGTGATACCGAGCGCCATCTATGAACCATTTTATATACGCTATCTTCTAAGCACGCCCCACAGTTAGCGCCACCAAAGTCGGGCGGAGTGGAAGACGTCGGCTTTTGATACATATGGGGATAAATCAATATATTATCAATAATTTATTAATATATTATCAATAACAGGGCAGTCGGGCAAGTGCAGACAGAAACCTTGAAGGTGAGCCATTCTTGGATTTGATCGTGCTGTGCAGACAACGCTTGAGGCAAGCTGTAACATAAATAAGCACCAGTTGGCACAATTAGTCGACTTTTCGAGGTGTCAAGGCGCTTGAAAGAGCTTGTGTGAGCAATTCAGTCATCAGTCCTATACGGCAGCCATCAGATTATACAACCAGGCAGTCCTGATCTTACTCACCAATGTGATAAAGAATATGTTCCCTCTCTTTGATCACCACCAGAAGCATTGTTTCACCGCAGGTCAGCAGTAGGCTTCTGCGAAGTCGACGCACGACACATATTGTTTGTGCTCCCAACGTCTGCCACTGTTCAGTCCGTACCGCGCATTTTTCACGGATGCTGCGGGCGTATGCTTCTACTCGCATTAGACTAACGTTTGGTTTGACCCAGGCATACTGCGCAGGGAGGCTCCTGTACCGGCGATGTTCGAGTTAATAGACGGATACAGGGTACCGGTGAGGTACCGGTAGGGGTTTCGGAGGCGTGGCTCAGTGGTAGAACGTTTATTTCTTCAGCACAGGCTCCCGGTTGGAAAATCGGCCGCTGCTCTGAATAAGTATAACCTGACCTCGGATATCTTCCAGCTAATGCCGGGTGGGTGCAGAAGCTCAGTGCGCTGTGCCCAACAGCTATATATGCCCAACACTATGCCCATGATTGAAATACCAAGCCCCTGCCCTCCCTTCTTTTTTCACTCCCCAGCCCTATCTGAAAACCCACCAGTGTCCTGCCTTCTCATCTCGTTCACCCGTTAGGCTCTGTCTGAATGCTCACCAACGCCCTGCCATTCCTTATCCGCATTTATCGGTTACATCTCGCATTTATCGGTTATATCTAACGGCCCGCGCCCTGTGGAATGTTCTCCACCCTGACCAGTTCTTACTGCCACCCCCTATTCTCTTCTGCCCTGTCCAGTCCTAGTTGACCGTGCCCACGCATGTTACCACTATGCATAAACGAAGACCAGGGACGGTTCCCAGAGGGCGGAAGAAGCAGGGGCGCCCCCATATGGACGTCCGGCGCCCTGTACGTCCTTGACATGCGATAATCGTACGATGCAGGCGCTTTAAATGGACTTTAGAGGGCGACTCCGGAGGAGGCGTGCTGTTTGTCTTTCATTAGTTGCCGCCCGACCACTCCGAGCCGTAGGCTCCGTCCGACCATTCATCCGCCCTACTCCGAACAGCGTCCCTTTGACCAAATGCTCTACTCTACTCCCCAGTTCACATCCACCTCTTAAAAGCCTCCAAGAATTGGGTTGATGGGCGGCCCTCGGAATGCACACAAAAAGCGCCCCACGGCGGTGCAGGCCACCCTCCTGAGGCTTCGCCCCCCCCCACACCCTCCGAGATCCCATATCTGTCAATGACGTCGACATTGAGTCGAATATGAGCCCCACCGAATCGAGTGTGAGCGGTTCGACCTGGGAAGTCGATGAGTCGATGAGTCCCATCGAGTCGAATGCGCGACGTCATGTCCTCTCTTTTTACGCGAAATCATACCTCGGTACGTTCTGATTTACGCCTCTGAACAAAATCACATATTTTGGGCATCATGAGCCAAGCCGTTGACGATAGGCTGTAAGAATTTTGCGTTTTCTCTTCATTAGTAAGAGTGTGACGTGTATGGGCGAGGAGCGTTTAAACAGTGAAAGCGCTTCCAGTCATCATCCAACTGTTGTCTGCGTTTAGACCCGACAAACCTACCGCCTTGGATATCACGGTCAGTAGCTGCGTAGTGACTGATTTCAGTTTTTTACGTCCTAGTCGATTTCTACACCCCAACGTGCGGCTGCGCTCCAAACGCACGCACTCGGCACCCCCACATGACTCATTAGTCCGACGTCTCTCTCCCTCGTCACAAACGAGCTTCTACTAGCCAGACTATCCTGACGAGCTGGTTTGATATTCTCCATCTTGTCCCATGATCTGAGTACGATGTATGCTTGCCGAAATCAGTTGATCCACCGGGATTTGTGCCCGTGATAGTTGCTTCAGGCCACGATTTCTGCTTCAGGAATATTCGCTACCATTTGCATTGCATTTTGGCGGATGTACGTAACAAAATCACTACACAAATCCGACTTTAAGCCTCACGCGAAGCCAAATTTGAAAATCCATTTGCAATGCGATACAGAGGATCATTTATACAGATGGATCATGTCTTTTAGAGCCGGAAGATATGCAGTACATGGAAGAGTACTAGAAGATATGCAAAATATATGATAAAGAGCTACACACGATTGGATTTCCAATTCGCTCCGAAAGTGGCTTTCCCGTGTTATACCAAATAGCTGTGCGCCTATGCCAGGTGCATTTCACGAAACCAGGCAAATACTCTCAAGTGAGATATTTACTAGTCTTTTTCTGTAAACAAAATCAATACATCACATCCGCCCGTATCATGTCTTATTCTCTTCAACTCTGTGTTCGCATATAGTATCCGCGCTTTGTAGTAATCCCTGCACTGTACACACGCCCGAATCACCGCCTGAATAAACCATCTGCAGTGCTAACAATTTGTATTTCTAGCTCGAGGAATGAAGGAAAAGAACACTACCGTCTGGTAGTCACATTCGTCTCCATGGAACCCACCGATTCCCCAGACCCTCTCCCTCTGTATGTTTTGCAAGCAGCGCTGACGGAAGGATGATACTTGGACGGCAGATTAAGTAATAATATGTTAGAACGGATGCTGATATTTCCCTGGCTAGTGACCAGATTTGCTATGATGTTTATCACTTAAATATCATGCAAAATATCATTTACATTTAAAGTTCATCTCCATCACTTATGTTAAGTGAATTTTAAAGATACATGTTATTTTCATGCAAACTGGAAACCATACTCATACGGAATGTCTCAAAATTAATTTATCTGCAAAACAAGTCTTTAACGGGAAGGCAGAAAAGGTAAAGCTATGATTTATTTGTAAAGGTATTCTGATTTACCCATTAACACTGACGCGTTTGGCTGGGTGTTTCCCACCAGAGCCTGTCCGGCGTCTCGATTCTGTTATTCTCCAATGCCTTCCTCATGCTCGTGATAAGCGTCCCCTCGGTGGTGGCAGCGCTATCTCATCAGGCTCTCCCTGCACGAGAGTCAATAGACTTTCTACTGGTTAGAGGCCAGGGCTGTGGCGCAGTCTCACTTCCTTAAAAACCTGAAAAAGTGGCACTGAACTACTCATGGGTCCTGGAGGCGTCGTAAGTATGAAAGCTGCCTTGTCATTCAGTTGCATCATACATAATTGACTGAAGTGTGATGGATAGGCCATTTAGTTGCGTCCGACATAATTGACCGAAGTGTGATGAATAGCTCCCACGTATTAAAGTCATGCCACGGTATTGCTGCTTTTGTCAGTTTCTACATTACCTTCTTCCACGCAGTCCTCGTACAGCCATTCTGTATTTACGTGATGAGGTCCAGCTCTGAAAATCCTCAAGTTGAGCAGCTTGGATGATCAGTGGAGCTCCAGTGGAGACACACCACTAAATAACACCCGCTGCAAGCTCTGGATTGCCCGTTTCAGATGCTCCCGGACGAAGACCAGCAGTTTCTGTTGCTCTCTTTCAGTGAACTTCGGAGGATTGTGCGGATGGAGCAGCTTCAAGTACATGTACCGGTAAAGTGATGGGGTCAGTCACCCTAGCTCCTGGCCAACAACCGTCAGGTTATTAGCTCGTATTTACGTCCGCTGGTACTATTCCACCTCAGTCTTTCTCGAGGCCGGTTTTGGCCAGCTTGCTCGGGACGCTGCTCCCAGCGCAGCCACTGTGGCTTTCCACTAATAGTGCATCGCGAGTGCAAGCGCGAGGACATTGATGACTTTTGTAGGCATTCAAGTTTTTCGGCATCTCTGACCTGAGTCACCACGCACTGGTCGTGCCAATCGTGCGACAGAGTCTTAACAAAGAGCGTTCCGGGGCCCTGATTGGCACTCCAGTTCCGCGCGCTAGGGTGACCCTCAGGAAAAAGACAGCTGAACTTTCATCACAGGTGAGGTTAGCTGACCCAACTGCTTCACGTGATCAAGCAACATCCTCAGATGACCTAAAACGGGGTTTCGTCACAACTGTAACAGTATTTTGTACGCACGATAAATAAGACTGCATGCCAGGTAGGGAATATAAACTTTGAGACATCCTTCATATTCACTGGCAACATAAAGAAAAGGTTCAAGAGAAAAACTACAAAAAGAGACAAGACGGCGGCAGGCAGCAGACGAGAACAAAATGGCGTCGACAGGACAAGAAACCTCGAACACTTTCCATCGCATACCAAATATATCGCACCCTTTGCTGGCTTCAAGGAAAGAAAACCGCTTTCAAGCAGCGTTTGCGATGGAGCGTCGGTGTACACTAGGGGCGGCGCAAGCCCTTGATTGGCGATGCCAAGCTCGTGAGATCCGGTCAAAGCACCCGAGACTGACAGTCTACTGCTCCGACGGCAGGTCAAGGGGTCACGCGCCGTCAGTTCCGGTGGTCTCGGGAGTGACTTTCCGTGATGATTGTCATAGCAGTTGTCAGCATTAGCGTTTGAGAAATAATGGATTGTTTTGGCACTGATGACAAGTCATCATTCATGTTTGGTATATTTACCGTACAGGTAAATAAGCATTCCCCTCCGAAAAATTAATTAATTGTTATTTCTGGGACAAATAGACCAGTCATACGGGGTTCAAAATATAATCTTGAGGAACCCAAAACGGCATGCGGTTGGTTAGGGACAGAGAAACTTCAGCAACAAAAGCATGTGAATAAATGCAAGATTTAGAAGAAGAAAAAATGTTGCAGTCATTACCCAGGGGCTGGATCCGTTGAAGGCATTTGCACGAGCACATTTCTTATTTCAATTCCATGCTGATTAAAAAAAACTGCATGTTCCAAAAACAACGTGTTTTGCCCAGAAAAAAACGCGATTTGCAGAAAGCAAGAGATTGCCTCGGTGTGGGATATGGGCGGGGTGATGTACCAGCCTCCAGAAAAGGTCTGATGTGCAACGCTCAGCTCACTGGAGGGGGGCTCACACGGCGCGTGGTGAGGCGCATCCCATGGTAACTTACCAAGCCCCAGGTGGTGCCAGCATCAAATGCAGGCTCTTGGTAGTATGTTGGTTCTGGACTACACGCCCATGGTGAGGTGTCGTCATGTTAATCCTCATGCCGACAAGTGTGGTGCTTCGCGTGGCACTTACCTTCCCATCGAAGCGAGACACGCGGAGTCACACTCATCTTGTCCCAAGGGAGCGGCACTCATCCTCCCGCCAGGAAGCGGCACTCACCTCTCTATCAAGAAGCGGCGCTAACCTCTCCACCAGTGAACAGCACGTCCTCCCCTCCACCATGTAGCGCCACTGTCTCTCCCCAACAGGGACGACGCTTACCTCCATGCCGGCGGCGGTGGTGAAGCGTCCGGCGGTACGTGCCTCCTCATCCTCCTCAACGGACTCGGCCGACTGCTGGCGGGCCGAGGGACGCGCCGTAGCCGGGCGACCCGACTACAAGACGGACACATACTCAGGCGCTGGCTCAGACAACAGAGACACTCGGGCAGATCGAAGCCGCTGTAGTCGGCTCTTGCACACACACGATGCAACATTTACGTCAGGCAAGAACAACACCTAGTGTCTTGAATGAAACGAAGAACGTCACAAGAATTAGCACGGTGGTAAATTCCGCTGGCCGGCGCCGGCGTGATTAGCACACATGAAGACATTCAGATCTCAGTGCGCATGCGCATGCAGCCGGCCGGCGCGGCATCGCCTACCTGGATGACCTCGGGCGAGGGGGCACGGTCGGTGGCAGTGGCGCCATTGGGCTGGGGCAGCAGGTCCGGCGCGGGCGCAGGCGCGGGGGCAGGCGCAGGCGCGGGCGACCGTCGGTGGCGCCCTCTGCGGCGGCGCCGGGTCCGTCCCTCGCCGGCTGCAGGCAGGCCGTGCAACAGAGCGTCATGCAGCGATCATGCACCCCGCCAAGCTCTCTAGAGCCGCACCGCGTCCCGAAACTAGCGCCACTCAGCGGCCGCCGTACAAACTACACCACGGACACGTGCAAGCTGCCAAAACGCTGTTTCTGCTGACTCGAATTCAGAACAGACAACACGACACTGCTTTACAATTCAACGCATGATTCAGCATGATACCGAAACGAGTCAGTGCCACGAGCCAGTTTCGGGACACGAGCCGCCAGTAGACATTCAGCCAAACAGCTTCCGAACAGTCCGGTCAATACAGCATAGCACAGCGGTCCGACTAGCACAATGCCTAGACAACAGTCTGATACAGCAACAGCCGACAGCAACGACGCTTGGAGCCGCGGCTCCGCCAGAATGTGCAGGGCACCCACAGAGTTACGTATTTACTACCCACTTACCAGCCAACGACAGAACACCAAGATGCTTGATTTTAAACAGCGATGGCTCTCAGTACAGCTATCGGGTCACACATTGTCAACATTAAATGCTTAATTTAGATAAAGTGTTTTGAAAGTCTATTGATATGTCCGACGGTGGTTTTTGAGGCACTGTGAAGCACTTGCTTTAATTCAAACCAATTTTTTCGACTGATAATACCCATGTTGGTGACTTACAAATTATTCTTCGAACATTCATGTTTGGATTCTTAAAAATTAATCATTGCAGGTGGGAGGAACATAATTGAGTCGGTCCCAGCCAAGACCACCGTCGTCTACATAAACGAACAACACAATCCACCAGTGTGGATTTATATCTATTTACTGGTGCCCGGGCACCCTGAATGAAACATCGAAGCAGTATTAATATATCCTTTAAATACTCTATTTTTAATTTCAAGGAATTTCAAGTGGTTTCATGCAGCTCAGCGTGCCAATGGACAGGCCAAAGCATACTTTATATTACACTATCACCTTACGACAACGTCATGACAACGTCATATCTGGGCACCCCCAAACATTTAAAAAAATCCACACTCCTGACACAAGCTCGAACACACTTTTCCAAAAGCACTATTTCCACCTTTGGACAGCATTTGCCCGCTTTGATCCCGAAGTCGTCTCCTGAAGAACAATGTCGCGGGCCGAGATTCATTTGATCAAAGACTCGCATCAGGACGTTCATTTGTCACAGAAGTCGGAGCCAGTGAACTTTTAACCAGCGCTAATGCTGGCAGTGGCTCCGTTTTATCACTTCAAATGTCGTCCCGTTCATCTCCGCCGGTGTATGGGCGCAGGACAAACGTGAATTCAACGATCCTCTCTAATGATTCTCAAAGCACGAGTTCCGAACAATGATCGTTACAGCTCTCATTTGAGCCGCACTGCCGCTACATCGATTCACCAGCCGCGTAAATGGAAGATTGTATTGCAGAAAATCACGCTCCAAGCGTCAGACAGTCATATCGGAGATCACTTCAGCCGCCCAGAGCTAGGCCACTGCCACCGCTGAGAGAGATCCCAGCAAAGACTAACGGTGCCATCAAATCAAATCTCAGCCCAGCCTTGTCCGGGTGGCGTACATGAACGTGCCGTCAAGTTTGAACAGTACATGACGTGAGACAGAGCTGAGACAGTGCACAGAGGGTCAAGCTGAGGACAGACCACAGTCGATGGGGGATCTCGGAAGGCTGGAGCAAGTAAGACACCACGCTTAATAATATAGGAATGACGTTAGACCCTAAAAAGCTAAAAATATACACAGAACAAAGGAGAGGGAGAGACTTTAAAGGCGGGCAAAGGTGTCTTGCACAGAACACTTTATAAAAAACCTTGGAGCGTAATAAGGGAAGTAAGGGAGAAGTACCATTTTACGTATGGGAGAGAAGTACCCTAGACAAGCAAGAAGAAAACGATGCTCAAACTGACCTGATAACTTTCCGAAAGCTAAGCCCGGCAGCATAAAAATACGAGGAAAATAAAGCTTAAATTCAAAAAGCTTAAAAATCAAAGATGATTAAAAAATTCAGCCAAAGTCAGTATCAGCCTCAGTATCAGCTTTGTTTTTGGAGTATATTGAAGCCATCCTAGAAAGAATTGATATAGGAAAAAAGATTTGCATCATGGGTGGAGACTACAATTTTGATATCTTGAAGTCTGACTATAATGAACCTAGTAACTACTTTCTTAACACTATGAGATCATCTGGCTTCTTCCCATGCATATCCATCTCAACCAGAGTAACCAGTACATCCCAAACACCTATCGACAATTTCTTTTGAAATGACATCTCAATAGTCCAATCTTCGTCTGTTCTCATTTCGGATATTAGCGATCACCTCCATATCCAGCTCAAGATGTCAGTAACCCTAGAAAAAAAACAAAAAGATAAACCCACATATCTGGCATTCGACTTTAGGATGGTTCACTGTCTAAAAGATAATATTTCCTCCAAATTAACTGATTTATTTTCTTTAAATGACCCGAATGCTGCTGCCAATGTCCTTCAGCACACCCTAAGCTCAGAAATAAACAAACTTAGAATACTAAAACCAACTAGAAGAACAGCACCATTCCAACCTTGGGTCTCCTATCAATTGCTTCAATGCATTAACAAAAAGAATTACCTATACAAGAAATTTATCAAATCAAGAACCCATGTGGACAAACAAAATTATAGAACATATCACAACACCATAACCAGTGCCCTCCGATCAGCAAAAAGGAACTATTACCAACGCAAAATTGAGGAGAACAAATCAAATCCTGTCAAGCTCTGGGACACCCTATCAGTTGTGCACAAAAATAAAGTTAATAAGCATCTCCCCGACCATTTCTGTCATGAGGGTAAACAAATATCTGAAAAGTCCCTAATTGTTCAACACTCCAATCAATTCTTTTCAAAGATCGCTACCTCACTCAATGCAAATCTTCCACAGCCCACTTCAGACCCTCCCCAATATCTTGGCAATCAAATTAATCCATGTTTTCAATTTTCACCAGTTGCTGTCGACACTACCATAAGAATTATAGGCTCACTGGGGAGCACGGGGGTGGGATACGATGGTGTCAGCTCAAAAATTATCAAATCCTTAAAAGATACCATCTCTCCCCATCTCACCTACTTGTTTAACATTTGCCTCTCCACTGGTATAATCCCTGCTGAATTTAAGACTGCTGTAGTTGTTCCGGTCTTCAAATCTGGTGACTGATCCGCTTTTGCAAATTACAGGCCAATATCACTTCTACCAATTTTGTCAAAAGTTTTTGATAAAATTGTCTATGAACAGGTTATAGATTTTCTGGTACATCATAAGCTAATATTTGACAATCAATTTGGCTTCCGTCCTGGTCACAGTACTTATATGCCAATATCTCTCCTTTATGATGAAATCACGTCAGCTTTGGTTTCAAAAAAGGCGAGTGCGACCCTCTACTTAGATTTCCCCAAAGCATTCGACACTGTCAATCATGCTATTCGTATCTCCAAGCTCAAGTTCTATGGTTCCCAAAATATTTCCCTAATTTTTTTAGTCTTACCTTTCTGATCGTGCCCAGTATGTAAAAATCAACAACATCATGTCTCGTGATTCCGCCCCCGTGCCCCTTGGTGTGCCCCAAGGCAGCGTGCTGGGGCCCCTTCTATTCCTCTTATACGTTAACGACATCCATAAAAGCTCCCCAACAACCAAATTCGTCCTCTTTGCGGATGATACGGCCCTTCTATTTACAGCTGACTCTCCCTCTGAACTTCAACACATTATTAATGAGAGTCTTTGTGATGCTTGGTCCTGGCTAATCTCAAATAGACTGACCCTCAATGCGTAAAAGTCTGTATACCAGCTCTTTACCGCTACAAATGCAAATCTTCAAATTTACGTCAATGATGTCTTGCTCTCTCCAACCACCTCTACAAATCATCTTGGAATCAAAATTGACGAGGATCTGAAGTGGGCTTCGCACATAAAAAGTGTAGAAAACTCCATAGCCAGAAATATAGGACTGATCAGTCGCGCTCAACACATCTTAAACTCAGATCAACTTCTCCTGTTATACAACGCCCTTATCCTACCTAGTCTCACCTCTGGGCTTCAAAACTGGGGAAATTCGTTCAAATACAGACTGAATTAACTATTACTCCTGCAGAAGAAAATTATCCGAATTATTGATCACTCTGACAGGCTTGCGCACTCTGGCCCTCTTTTCAAAAATACAAAATATTAAAAATCAATGATCTGGTTGAATTCGTAAACATAATGGTGCTTCACGGTTGTCTTAATGGTTCGCTTCCACCCCCATTGCAAAACTCCTTTGCCCTCAGAACCCAGGAGAACACCCGTAGACAAATCCGACAAAATAACAATTTTCTTATCCCATTTGCGCCTACAATTTACAAAAGAAATTCCCTCTTTATTACAGCCCCTCGAAACTGGAACAAAACAATAGCTCCCAGAATAAGAAATATCGAGGATATCCCGTGTTCAAAAATGTTCTTCAAAAAGTTCTTTTTTTAAATAACGAAGATCTGCACTAAACTAAAACTCTCGCATAACCCACACGATCCGAAATGTGAATTAACGTGCTTAAGCAGACCCCACAAATAAAGGTACTAAAACATTATCATCCACATACGCTATTGATAACCAGGGCACGTAACTACAAAGAAAAACTAAACCAACTAAACCTGGTAAAATTTAACGAAAACCTAGTAAAGTTAGTGAAAAAACACAATAATCGTAAAAACTAACACCAAACGTAGAGCCTCCGTTTTATTCTTGCTCCATATATTTTTGCTCAACAGTTTTGCTATACAACCTTAAAATATAATGTTTTTGCGGGGTTTCGAATTCCATTTAAAACATGTTGTGCTTTTGCAGGAGCTTGAGGTTTCCACGCTGTTATATTTTTCATTAATTGGATTCCGGCAATGTTCTCGACTCCAAGGTATACATGTTCTAGCACCCCATGTGCTGGTGCCCTTTTCATCACTTTATTCATTTCTGATGCAGTAGAATTTCAGAGCACTTAAGCTATCTTATCCAGGTTTTAAGTACACCCTAATTTTGAACCATCGTTGTACTTATTGCATTTTAACTACAGGTTTTCAGATTTCATAAAGTTGGTCTTATGTTAGTTCTGCCATTTTCAGCTTTATACCTTATATTTTGCCCTTTTCTAAAGATGGGCCTGGCTTCCAGAACATTTTCAGGTTAATATGAATATAGTTTTCCTTTTGGAATTTTATTTATTTAGCTCCTTTCAGGGGCGCAGGGGCGTCACTACACAATCATAATATTACAGGTGGGTAGAGGGAGGGAGTCCCGGCTGCCAATGACCGGGGGAAGAAACGCCAAGTTTGGGCCGTTGTGTCTCTGCAAACGCTACCGTGCACTTCCACAGCAATGGAACTGGAAACATTAGTGGGTCCATGCCTGGTAATAAGGGACAAGTGAAAATAAACGGATCGCATTCCAAAATATTATGTAGGACATTCCCATGCTCGCCAGGTCGGGGACTGCGACCCCCACCCCCAGCGCCCATGGCTCTCCCTTTCTCCTTATTTTTATATGCTTTTAAGATTGTAAGAGGCAAATGCATTCCTAGTTTATTACTTCATCAATATAATTCTACATGGGAGAGAGAGAGAGAGGGGGATAAGACAAGAGGGAGATGGGGAGAGAGAGAACACGGCAAATAAAAATATGATCGAACAGCAATCACCTCACTAATGCCGTGACAGCCAGAGCGGTTTCTGGGACATACTCTTTTGGCTAAATACAAATACGAACGAGTTCAGTTTAAAAATGTTTTTATAAATGCTTCTCACAATTTCGGAGCCGATAGATAGAAGGTTTATCCCACAGCACCATTTTACCAGTTAATTCGTTTGGGATTTTGGGGGAAATAAATTCCACGAAGTTTCCATGTTAGGGACAGTGTGGTGACCAGCATGTGCGCTAAAAGACTCGCACACTATCAAATTATACTGTGCCTGATTAGATTCCTGGAACAATTATTGTGCATTCTGTATGCTACTGCTGTCATATCGGCTTGATGCATCAGGTACGTTGGATCTGCCGCGCAGCATGCGTGTTGGGAGGACAGATAACTAGTAGACCACGTGTGCAGAGACGCCGGTGAATTCAGGCGGACGACTGCAGCTGACGCGCCCCCCAAATCGAGGCTGGTCAGTTTCATGTCCCTGACTGATCGTACCTAAACTGCGCTGTGAGCGCAACTTCGGATGGCTGAACATAAAACAAAACTGAACAACGTCAAGACGCGAACTATTTGTTCACAGGTTGTCGCACCAGAGCGGAGGCGAAACACGGAGTAGCCTAGCGCCTAACGAGAAGCTGAATTCATTTCCGATGTGTGATACACCGTGACTCGCATTTGACATTTAGAGTATCCGTAAAGGTATTGATTCTGTAAACCTTCTATCACTGTGTTCTTAATATCTTTCTCTCTCAGTTGAAGTAAAAACGTGATATTTTCTTTATCTTGCCACTTGAAACCGTGAATGATCAACCACAAATGTAAGACCGTAGCCGCTGATGAAGGATCCTATCGCATTTATATCAATATATCTCTCTTCAAAAGTACAAGATCTAACGTGTTGAGTTCATTTCAGTCTCTTGCCATACATCTGGCCTCAATGAATTCGTAGAAGTGGACGTTTCATTGCAATGATTCTAGAGGCCTCTCTATTCCAGACGCTTGAAGGTGTTGCTGGAAACGCCCGCGCGCCGATTCACAGTGCTGTCACGAACGCCCTCGCTGTTCAGAGAACCAGCCCTGGCGCAGACAGATGCCCGCAAACCTGCTGTAGTCCATGCTACATTCAGGGCGCTCGCTGTTTGTACAGATTGGTAAAAGTTTGTATTCTAGTCACAAAAGTCGTCCCATAAGGCATGGGTGGAGATCCTGGAGGATCAGGACGCTCTTGGCGGTTGGGTATTCCATACGCTTTGTACAGGGCTTGTATTGCCGTGCCAGTGTTAACCCACCTACCACCCCTCCCCGCGCCCCTGTATCCAGAACAGATCTTCAGCCCTGCCATAAGGGCTGGAAAAGTTTGTATTTTTGGTGATTTGCGTGCTAAAAGTTCCTTAGAGTTTGCATTTGTGTTTTCCTTTTGCTGACCTTACTTTTTGGGTTTAACAGGCGTTGGTTCCAACATTGCAGTATTTTTATTGAGACTGGTGGGCGTTCCATTTAACTTCGATCTAGTACTGGCTGCATGTTTCAAGCAAACCTGAAAACGTGTGGAATTATGTTCCATCGAAACCCTATAATTAACTGGTAAAATAGGTTTGTTGGACAAATCCTCTATTGGTTGGTGTCAAAATAATATAAAACCTTTGTAAAATCGTGTTTCAACTTAACTTGTTTGTAAATGTTTCTGTTTAGTCAAAACAGCGTAGGCACGCTAAATATCCGTGTCATAGAAACTGCCGCGACTTTCACTCAACATCAGTGAGACAACGACTGCTGTTTGGATCGGAGATGTTTGAAATTGGCCCAGGGTGTTCGCGAGGGGACCATCTCTAAGAACATCTGAAACTGCCTGCCATTTTCTCGCTATTTAAACCTCGCAAAAATAAAAGAGCAGCATTCAGATCTGACCAGAATAAGAAACAGGATTCACTCAGATGTACAGGCACGCACTCCGGCTACTGTTTGACCAGAAGTGTTTCAATTCGGCCAGCTTGGATACACGGGCACATTCCGCCGTGGTTGGAATTTACCGGTCAGCGCCGCAGGCTTCTAGTTAGAGACCGGGTGACAGCCCACGGTTGACAGTGGACCACCAGCACCCGACGACGAAGGAAAACCAAACTCCCAAACAGGGATTTTCACTGTGAACTGCTGGAGCCCGGAAACAAACATAGAGGCATAAAGAGAGAACAATTCATAACAATGCACTTCACCACTTTAAGATCTATCATCGAGCTATTTGGTGGGAAGTTATTGGAAGTACGCACATGATCACGCCTCTAGAAAACGTAGCGCCATCACCCGTGTTTCACCGTCACTGGTGGCAGTAGCTCGACAGCGGAGGAACGAAACCACCGTGTATACCGGTAAAGCGTGTCACGATACCGCCGTGCACACCCGTAAAGCGTGTCATGATACCACCGTCTACATCAGTAAGGAGTGTCACGATACTGTCGTGTATACCAGTAAGGAGTAGCAAGACACTGCCGTGTACACCAGCTAGGAGTGTCACGACACCGCCGTGTACACCGGTAAGGAGTAGCACCAGACTGTCGTGTACACCGGCTAGGAGAGTCAAAACACCGCCGTGTACACAAGCACAGGGTGTCATGACGTCGCAGTATACACTGGAAAGGAGCACCAAGACACTGCCGTGTACACCGGTAAAGGGCGTCACGCGGCAGCGGTATACACCGGTACGGAGTGCGACTGTACAGGCGCTGGCGGCGGCGGCTGGCGCGGTATCAGCTACTCACCCGCGCCACGAGGCTCTGTACCACGAACTCGATAGTGTCGCCGGCGCTGCGGATGGCTTCCACGGCCTGGTCGTGGCTGGCGCCGCGCAGGTCGGTGCCGCCCACCGCCAGGATACGGTCCCCCGTCTGCCGAAGAGGTCAGCACGGCGTCCTCAGTCGCCGCTCAGCCGCCCCCTGGTGAGGCTGGCCGAACACACGGCTCTCACAGGAGGGACCACTGCTCAAAACAAAATTGACATTACCCATTCTCCACAAGGCACATGGTTGAACAAGCATATTGAAAGGTCTTGTCAACAGATATCGGTTAGAGGACCTCTCCACCGGAAAGGCACGATGTAACACAATAACCTAGAAAACCAGTAAGTCACACAGATCGACAATACATCCTTCCTACATAACCACCCAGGTAGAACATAGCCAGTGCAAATCGCTCCGTTGTTCCACCTACTCAGTTCATGTAGCTCTACCAGCATACCAAAGCCAATGCGTAAGTAGGTCGGTTTCACCACACGCTACCGAAACACTAAAACACCTCGAAACCGATTTAACCACCGCACACTCAGGTTATTTTCATTCAATGAGCATCATCTAACCTTGAGCTGGGCGGTGCGGCCGGCCACGCTGTCTGGCAGCACGTTTTTGATGAAGATGCCGGAGATGACAGTACTGGAGCCGGGGTTGGCCGTGTGCAGGTCCACCTTGCCGCCTACAATGGAGATGCCCAGCGACTGGGACGGCGAGCGACGCACCACCACACTCCGCTCCGGACCCCAGTGTTTGGCCAGCGCCGCCTGCCCCGCCGGCGACGGCACTGCCACCTGTCCGACACAAACAAACGCTGTAGTTACAAAGTCTGCCGACCAGCACAGCGTCACAGCTATCCTGATGGTCTCGTGCTCTAAGACCTCCCAATTAAATAAATATGACTACAAACTATCATAGTTATACGGCATCGCTAACTCTTTCCCTGTTGGAAGGGTTTCTCAGGAGCCAGAATATTGATCCTTGCTCAGGGACCCTGCCGGGCCTTGAATCCCATTTCATATCCATTGAAGTACCTTTATATATTTTTTACCTAGTCCATCACATACCGACTGGACAAGTCTTGCTCCACACCAAATTTCACGAAAATAACAGGGCCAACATCCGGAAGATAGCTGGCATAAACGCATCGTCCGTCGCCTAAAATCGCCTTGCCGCCGTACTAAAGACATCGCTGCATGTCAAGACGCGTGCTGAACACCGCTGCTGGGGATTAAGAGAATCCCTGCAAGCAAACCTGAAGAAGCATAGCACGCATCTTTCAAGGACAACATGAAAAGTGTTCAAAACTTAGACGGCCTCATCGAACGACATACAGGGAGACGAGACTCGGATATTGATGGCTAACAGCCCAAACCAGACAGATGCAGTTACACTGGACGTTGGACGATGTCGTTTAATTAGAAGGCAGGCAACACCGACTTTGAGAGGATCTCGCAAGTCACTTGGTACTATATTTTCTGGCGCACAGAACAACGAGCTGGCTGATATACAGCAGCTCGATGTACAGCCAACTACCACCTCCAAAGCCTCATGACACAAACCAGAACAGTTGCAGAAAAGGGCTGATCCACACTAAAAAATCGAAGGCTTCGGCGTGCCATGCCGTCTTACATGTTCTCGCCACAGTCTAGTCACCCAATTTGTCATTAGGCCCAATCAGACAGTCAAACAGCAGTCCCCAGCTCGATGCGTCGGCGACTCGAGCTCAACTACCCAACCGGGCTCGAGCCGCAGCTCCAGCCCGCAGCGTGGCTTATCCATTACAAGTGATTTAGCGCGACTCAGCCAGATTCATAAGGAATCAGCTGATATTATTTTAATTTCTTCCACCATTTTACAAATTTTCATACATAAGTCACTATTCCACTGTCAGATGCTATCAAACTGCACTGTTTTTTATCTCGATCTCATCGAGTTGAGACAATCAGCATGTGCTTCTGTGAGTTATGCCGCTAGACAAGGCGCATAGCGCGCCAGAGTTAAGGTAATGCTAGTCGATTTACTGAAGGAACCAACTCTTTCCTCGCGATTGACATAAACATATGAAAGGCTGTTCAACTGCGAACTTTGGTAAATACGCAGCCGTATGATTTTGATCTATAACACAAAACTATGCGAGCGATTAAGATCATGTCATAAGACCGAAATTAACCTAACTGCAATGATGCGAGTTGGTTAAATGACTTTATCCTCGATAGCACAAAAGAGGGAAAGCTTATATTATTAATATTTCGGACAGTCTTTTCCCAAAATGCAGTACAGACACCGACACAAGCATAACAATCTGCCATGGTCGGATCGATTTTAAAAGAAGCTACATTGTCGAAATGTAATTACTTTTAGAATTGATCTGATATTTACGACTTGTTTTGTTCGCTTGTGTCTGTGCCTGTATTGCATTTTGCGAAAGGGCTCGGTCCGAAATACCAGCAATCAAAACAGTGTTTCTCCTCATTTAATATGGGGGATAAAGCTATGTAACGCACTATTGCCGTTCAAATGTTCCGCGCGGTAGTACGTCTTGCCATAAAAAATGACGCAGAGGTGTTAATATAAAAAGCCTTGAAGTTCACAATTCTGGGAAGAGAAGTAAATTGCGCCGTAATTTATTCATGTAGAAATAGACAACGAATGCAGCGAAAAAGCGCGTTGCACTTCAAAAACGAAAGCAAAATAAAAAACAACAATTGTTCCAAGGAAAAAAATATATGCAGCATGATAACCGTCCCAATATCAACTGCCACAAAATACGTAACACATTTGAAACACTGAAATCCCACAGCATCGGTCAAAGTGACAAATCCGGAATTACAAAACTGTACAGTCACCAAATAAAGGCCTTGCCATATTATAATATTGTATTCCCTAAAATCCCACAATGAATGGAAATTTGGAATGTGACCAAGCCCTAACATGTCCACCAGGCTGTTACGCAAGAGCCGCATCCCAGGAAATGCTTCAGAAGGGTTCTTCTGCTCCGCAGATGTTTGTGTCCCAAGATAAGGTCTACGCCTAGATATGGAAGGGAAAATGCATGATAGAATATCTAACTGGTAAATTAGTCGGATTGGCCGGTGTGCGCGGCATCTCACCTGAGACACCATTTTGACGGGCGGTGAGTCGGAATTGGCCGGTGTGCGCGGCAGCTCACCTGAGACACCATTTTGACGGGCGGTGAGTCGGAATTGGCCGATGTGCGCGGCAGCTCACCTGAGACACCATTTTGACGGGCGGTGAGTCGGAGTTGGCCGGTGTGCGCGGCATCTCACCTGAGACACCATTTTGACGGGCGGTGAGTCGGAATTGGCCGGTGTGCGCGGCAGCTCACCTGAGACACCATTTTGACGGGCGGTGAGTCGGAATTGGCCGATGTGCGCGGCAGCTCACCTGAGATAACATTTTGGCGGGCGGTGAGTCAGAGTTGGCCGATGTGCGTGGCAGCTCACCTGAGACACCATTTTGACGGGCGGTGAGTCGGAGTTGGCCGATGTGCGCAGCTCGCCGTCCTGCCGTCGGGTCTCCTGTTCGGTCCCCGTGTCGGCCGCTGCCGTCGGTACCGACACTCTGGCGCTGGCGGCGGCCGCACGCTCACTGCCAGAGCCGGCCTCCCCGCGGCGGCCGTCGGTGGCCGGCCACTCAGCCGCGCTGCCGCCAGACCAGTCCAGCCGCTCACTGGCGGCCGAGCCCGGTCTCTCACTGCCGCTCGACGCGTGCGCCTCCGCCGGCGAACAGTCGGTCTGCCGCACGGGCGCCGCCGGCTCTAGGCTGGGCGACCTGCTGGTGGGTCGGCGCTCGGCACTGGACGCACTGCTGACCCGACCGCCGGTGTCACTGCACAGCTCCGCCGCCGAGCCACGGTTCGCGGCGCCCAGTTCACTGCTGGAGGTACGGCTAACTGGCCGCAGCTCGGCACTGGAGGTACGACTCGCTGGTCGGAGCTCGGCACTGGAGGTACGGCTGACTGGCTGCAGCTCAGCACAGGAGGTACGGCTGGCAGACCGAGGCTCCGAGCTGGGCGTACAGCTGCCGGGGCGCGGCTCCGAGCTGGCAGCTGTCCGCGGCGGGGGCGGGGGCGGGGGCGGAGGTGAGGGAGATGTGACGGCGGGCAGGGCGGTGACGGCGATGCCGACGCTGATCACCTCCTGGTCGCGGTCAGCCTCACGGCTGGGCTCAGCCGACGGCGGCCGCAGTGCGGTCTGGTCCGAGACGGCGACACTACTGTCGGGCGCGGCCGGCTGCGACGCGGCGCCGACGGCCGAAGCCCCCCAGCTGTCCAGGCACGTGTCGCTGCCAGCCGGACTTAGCACGGTGGCCGACTCCGGCGGCGTCCGCAGGCTGCCACCTGCCGACGGCGGCGACGAAACGTCAGCGTCGACAGACGGGGAGAGGGAGGGGTCAGCACCGACAGAGGGGGAGAGGGGGTCAGCGCCGGCAAACGGGGGAGGGAGGGGGTCAGCATCGACAGAGGGAGAGAGGGGGTCAGCGTCGACAGAGGGGAGAGGGAGGGCGCCTCGGCACTGGTGTGTAGTCGAAAACATGACGCTCATATTAATAAGAACACCACATAGAGTTCAGAGGTGAATAGATCATCAAAATGCAAGCGCCTTTAAAAATCTGAAATCAAATATAAATCGGTCCTTCTATTCCAGCATGGCACAAATATGCTAAGCAAAGCTAACCAAGCCACGTTAAAGCGGTTATTATTATTCGCTGGAGAGAACCTCTCACATCAGCTCCCTCAATGAACCCTCCGTGTCAACTCCTCTGACCTAATTCGGAGCCAACACCGGAGTTGGGCAGTCGGCCGCTGTACGTGTTGCCGTCCACCTCCACTGTCAGCAGGGTCGTGCCGCCTCCCGACTCGGCCTCCGCCTCGTCTGGCGTCTGGGTGCCGGCGCCCACCGCCGAGTCGACGCTGCCGCGCAGCTCCAGGTCGTCGGCGGCGCTCCAGGCGTCGTCGGTGTCGACGGCCGGCGGGGAGCCGGCGCGGATGGCGGAGGAGTGCGGCAGCGAGAAGGCAGAGACGGCGTCCAGGTCGATGTCGGCGCCGGCCTGCCGGTGCAACAGCGGCGGACACAGGTCCGGCGCCGTGTTGGAGCGCAGCAGAGGAGGCGCCGAGTCGGCGCCGAAGTACGGAGAGCTGCCGGAGAGACGGCGGTTGATGGAGGACTGAGAGGGGGCAGGGTGAATGGGGCTTACTGGGGTAAGTGGGACACTGCCAGCGGCACCGACGTCCGGTCTGTTAGTCGGCACCGAAGTACACGGAAGGACAGCGCCCTGAGAATACACTGGTGAGGAAGATCAAGATGATGCAAGTTATATACATTCCAAAAACCTTTGTTTGAGAAATGACTTTTTGCCAGGATCGAGACTGTATGTCGTTCATTATCGTCATGGAAGGCCCTGACAGAATGGGAATACATTCATTTAGGGCGAAGGAAGAGTAGCAAAAATGTACAATCACACAAGTGACCCATGTTGCGGGAATTCCATTACATAATACAGCGGTATCAACATTGAAACATATCAATAAGTCCTACGGGGCCCACAGCAAGAGTTGTTCACCAAACTGTTGAAGCCAGCAAACAGAACCAACGGCCACTACATCAAACTGGGGACAAGAAGAGAGTCTCCTGCTCGGGCCACACTTCAAGCTGATCAATAATCTATCGCCACCTGCCAACTACCGTTCAAACCCATCTGAACACCAGCAGACATTCTGGCTGGCATTTTTGAGCATGCCTAGCTAACTTCGGGGTGGCACGGTCACAGATCACCAGTTCAATGGGCCAGCAGGACAGAAATCAATGCAACTCCAAAAAGCAAACATTGAGCAGCTTCAAATAAAGGGCTAAAATGTAAAATTGGGTACAATTACGGTATCCTAGACCGGCACATGCCCACTCTAATCAGACACTTTGACCTGAATCGAGAGGCGCACATGACTGGCAGCATGACCTAAGTGGAAAACACTCAGTAAAACACATGCAAATTCAACAGCATTAGCTAACGCTCTTCCCTCGGGTAAAACTAGAATATGGCTGATACACTGGATTTCCGTCTACACAGCGCCGCGTTGTCTCGCATAACAAAAGAAAGCAATACATCGATGCGAGATCCATTCAACAAATACGCACGTTCGCAGAGTTGGGAATAAAGCATTCAGACTTTCACAGCCTCCAACTAAAAAGGTCACCAACGTCATCGTGAAAACTAAAGGTAAACCCAGACTACCGATTAAGACAAACATTTCCCATTTAGTGACTTCCTCGGGTTAGGGCAAGACGAGTAGGGTGACGGCCAGGACAGCCCCATTCACGCTATGAGACACTCTCTCTTTAAACGCACTGCTCCCGGTTTGGAGCCTGTCCTCCTCTACCCAGGAGATATTAGTCTGTTCCACCTCGGAATACATTCAATCCCAGCCTCGGTACTAACGAGCACACACCTCTATAAACAGATGGTTTCGAAATATAGTTCCCGATTGATTTCTCGTGTAATAAACAAAGTTGTCATAAAATATTCCTTTCACCACCCAGAATAGAAAGGAACCAAAAAGTACCTGAGCCGTGACAGATAGGCAACATATGTCTAACTTATTTCCCAGGGCAGGTATTGCAAGCCGCCTCCACTTAGCTGAATGCACACTGCACAAGTCATGTAAAGTTTTACAACTTTTAGCATGCTTCAGTTTCAGTTAAGATTCTTTACATTTCACGGTGGATGACTTGTGCCGGGATTCTAGAGTGATTCCATAGCAGTGAAGAGACCTGGTTTAACCTGCAGGGTAACTATTTGCCCAAATTTCGCAGTTCTGTTTGCCTCACATGAACTTTAACATCGAGGGGACCCCATTAACTAGCATGGTTAAAGTCCCACTTAGTCGCAGACTTCTCCGAAAGAAAAAATGATTCACTGTTTTCAAAAACTGTGGTTGAGGCGATGGTTAATAGCGATTATGTAAACTCATTCCCAAAGAGTGAAAAATAGACGTGAAAGGGCTGGATTTGGAAAGACCTGGGAAACTCTTGGGAACGGACCAACCACCGGGGTGTGTACCGTATAGCTTTATCATTTACACGAAATGTAACACGTTTGTCGTGGAATTTAAACCCAGAGCCAGGAGACAGAGCGAATCGTAAAACCTCTTGCTTCATTTTAATTTGTTTTCGAACTCACTATTTGAGAATAATAATATGCGTCAAACGCGGAATCCGACCCCCGCGGCCCAACACTCCTCACAGATAATGACGAGAAGCTGCCAGCAGCCGCTTAGCTCGTTGAGGGAAGAAAGAGCGAAGCGTGAGAACAAGACGATAAAAACAAGCACGCTGACGAAGCGCTGTTGATAAGTTCCGAGAGAAACGAAATACGAAACCAGCGGTTTTTCGGTATGCTCTACGTACATCATAGATCAGTTCGCACCCCATGAAGCTGCTGTCATCTATTTCCTTTCATAATGATTATTCCAAAAATAAAACAGGAAGTGCAGACGCGTCAGATGAACCACCCAATGCACGAGGTAGCGCGGAATCTGTCATCTAACAGTGTTTCACCAGAGAACAACAGGCTCACTACCTGCTTCATGGTATGCAAGCTCCTCTAACGAGCCACTAATCGATTCCCCTCCGATCGTGAGCAGATTTACCGCACGAGTCTATTGACATCGGTCACAACTTTATGACCGATGTCAGCCTTCAGGCTTTCAAAACTGAGTGCAGCAGTTCTAGGACGCATCAGCTATGTACAACACATGGTTCGGTCGAAAGATCCTACACTAAAACAAATCCCAAGTTCGACACCAAAGACAGCACATGCTAACATGCCCGAAAATCGGAGATCCAGTCATGCACCTGCGGGGCGAGCTAGGACAGGGAAGGTGGCATCATATCTCCCGTCCGGGTACCGAGCACACAGTACACGGAGTGTCGGCCGGTTGGCGGAGTCGCCGCGGGGTCCGAGCTGTTACTCACCGGTAGAACTTTGGGAAAATCCTACGGCAAGGAACACGAGTCAGCGGCACGGGGCTGAGCACCGACGCAGAGCCACTCCACGGCAAGTCAATACTGGCCAGCGCGCACAAACTGCAGCTATTCTGTGTCAGTGCTAGTATTTCCAACAACGACCTCTCGTGCTCTGTTGTCAGACTCAAAGCGACAATGAAAATGAATAGCCACGCCGGCAGCCAGGTCAAATGTTGTTCAAGTTTACCATGGAGTACGTCATAGGAACTAAAGTATCAGCTGTGAGCAGCAAAAAAAAACTATTCACATTCTTCCATCTGCCTTCAAGAGCGCAAATGACCCGACTGTGTAGTGTTTGAGCGCCCGAACATACGCATTTTAAAAGAAGCGTGAGCAGTTATCACCTGAGGGCACTGCCTCACACTGAGTGCTCCCATTCTGGCGCATAAGAAGCCGCCTGCACAAACATCAGCGCATCCGCCCCCCACAGCTAACATGAAGGGTCCCAGCGGGCTCCACCACCAAAGCTGGGATGGGTGGTTAGAGCGGGCCCCGTCATCGCAGATGGGGTGGGGGGAATCATCGCCACAACTGACGTTAAGGATCCCATCGGACCCCGCCATAGCAGATAAGGTGGAGGGATCCTGTCGCCACATCTGGGATGGAGGGTGCCAACGGGCCCGCCATCGCAGATGGGGTGGATGAATCCCATGGCCACAACTGAGGTGAAGGATCCCAGCGGACCCCGCCATAGCAGATGAAGTTGAGGGATCCCATCACTACAGCTGAGGTGGAAGGTTCTAGCGGACCCTGCCATCGCAGATGGGGTGTAGGGATCCAGCTGCCACAACTGAGATAGAGGGTCCCAGCGGGCCCCGCCATCGCAGATGAAGTTGAGGGATCCCATCACTACAGCTGAGGTGGAAGGTTCCAGCGGACCCTGCCATCGCAGATGGGGTGTAGGGATCCAGCTGCCACAACTGAGATGGAGGGTCACAGCGGGCCCTGCCATAGCAGATGAAGTTGAGGGATCCCATCACTACAGCTGAGGTGGAAGGTTCCAGCGGACCCTGCCATCGCAGATGGGGTGTAGGGATCCAGCTGCCACAACTGAGGTTAAGGATCCCAGCGGACCCCGCCATGGCGGATGAAGTTGAGGATCACATGCGATGGTAACATATGTGAGGATCATCGCGGACCCTACAGCTGGGGCTGAAGGGTCCCAGCGGACCTCGCCATCGTAAATGGGGTGGAGGGATGCCACCGCTGCAGCTGGGGCTGAGGGTGCCGGCGGGCTCTGACTGGCCAGCGACTGGCCGCGCGTCGTCGGTAGCCGCTGCTCACCTGGGGGACACCTGAGGCGGACCACGTCGCCGACTGAGCTCCCGCAGCCGCTCTGCGTGTCTCCGCTGCTGAATCTGCGCCGCCTCCCGGTGTACCGCCGCGTCGGCGCTGGGTACGTAAACCACCCTGTCGTACAAGACGCAGTGTCACAGGGAGCCTGGAACTACAACACCCTGCCGCACTCGCATAAAACGTTTAGTGAAAAGTTTACCTCAGGCCTCTAGCCACCTCCGTCTTGCACCTCCCGCCAGACGACGGTCAATGACCGAAACGTTGCGTTTGCCTCATCCCACGCTCTTTATCTTTACTTTTTACCTCTTACTGTTTTTGGGCTTTTTAGGGCTTAGTCGTTTTAGTTTCTGGACTCACGTACGCCTCTCTGCACACACACGCTCATTGAGTTTATACAATGAGAATGTGATGGTACATCAGCAAACGGATACTTCAGTTTTAACACTTAGAGTCGCATCTTTTTTGACTGGAGCAATTCATTGGGTCACGCTGAGGCGGAGTAAATAGCCGCTGCACTTCTCAGCTGTAAGTTCACTACGTGCCAAATACGGCACAATAGTGCACAACCTCGCGGAGCTTGCTTATCGCGTAAAGTCAGAACATTTAGGACAATATAAGCCGTAGTTTTGATTTGAACTTAACATGTTTTTAACACACATCATGCCCCTTCTTCGCTGTCGTTTCGTGTTTGCCTTTGACGGACGGCCGAACATGTGAAGGGTCGGCTTGGGTCACGTGAAACGGCTTCGGGACACTCCATACATGCGCAGCCAAACACTACGTCGGCTCTTTCTAATCCTATCTACTCTCCGTTCACAAGCAAGTGTAATGGTTAAAGTGTGACGCTGAGGCCTAATAAAAAGGGTGAAATTGGCAGAGAATCGCCGTTCGGCGAGGCTGCCAGTTTGTTTTCACGCTTTCCCATGGCGGCGGCCAGTGTTCGCGCTAACAGGCTCACACGGCCGACGAAGCCCGGCCGTAATGCGATTACAGCAGCGGCGGGCTTCCAGCCGACGGCAGCACGGCGCGCCGGCCGCCACGGTACCAACGTACCAGGACCGCGCGGACTCAATATAGACACCGCGGTAAAAACAACAGACTAAAGACAGGACTGAAAAAAACAGAATAAAGCCATAGAGCAAGAGGAGGCAAGGTGCTGCGTTATTTCGCCTCCCGCTTCCGACAACGAAATAATAGGGAGGAAGGCAAACACCGCAATTTCATTCTGCTAAGATCATAGCCTGGAAAATGCCTGTATAGTGGTCAATACCCTGAGATATCAATGCGAAGACTATGTCTAATACATACAATTATGGCTGGCCTGTTCCAGGAGAGAGAGAGAGAGAGAGAGAGAGAGAGAGAGAGAGAGAGAGAGAGAGAGAGAGAGAGAGAGACAGAGACAGAGACAGAGACAGAGACAGAGACAGAGACAGAGACAGAGACAGAGACAGAGACAGAGACAGAGACAGAGACAGAGACAGAGACAGAGACAGAGACAGAGACAGAGACAGAGACAGAGACAGAGACAGAGACAGAGACAGAGACAGAGAGAGAGAGAGAGAGAGAGAGAGAGAGAGAGAGAGAGAGAGAGAGAGAGAGAGAGAGAGAGAGAGAGAGAGAGAGAGAGAGAGAGAGAGAGAGAGAGAGAGGAGAGAGAGAGAGAGGGAAGAGAGAAGAGAGAGAGAGAGAGAGAGAGAGAGAGAGAGAGAGAGAGAGAGAGAGAGAGAGAGAGAGAGAGGAGAGAGGAGAGAGAGACGGCCACTCACGTGATGTCGGTACTGATCAGCTGGCAGCGGCGTAGCACGGCCTTGGCCTGCGCCTGGGTGACACCTCTCAGCGACTCGTTGTTGACGGCCACCAGGCAGTCGCCGGCGCGGACGGTGCCGTCGCGGTGGACGGCCGAGCCGCGCGTCACTGACTTCACCAGCACGCCGTCGGCGCCGCCGGCCGCCTCCACGTTCAGGCCTGTACGTCGGCGAGCTCGGTTCACGGCGCGGAAACAGGGCGGGACTAGCCATTCACACATTCCGACCTCGGAGAACCAGATCATCTGGTGTGCTTGATTTATCGTGCGAAGTGTTCGTCATGACTTGATAAACGTTCAATTGTAAATCAGCGGCACAAACAGCTCCTGCAATAGCAAGATCGGAGGTAAGCACGCCAGGCCGTGGCATTGCTGTTCCCTGTTAGCTGAAAAGTATCACCATCAAAATGTTGACAGTTTCACGTCTGTATTTAGCTTGCCCCCAGGTAAAAAGATTGAGCTCATATTACCCTAGATATCATATTACCATACCACATTCTGACGCCATTCATTTGTCAGCATGCACAATCACATTTGCTTCCGAGAATAAGTTAATACCAAGAATATTAAAATGACATTCTGATGGTTAACAGAGTTCGTTAACCAGCTGATTGCAAATCTATTTCGAACATAGGAAAACAGATGCATCGTATTCCAATAGAGATTTTTAAAAAAATATTATTACCGTAACTGAAATACATCAATTATCAGTCAAAGGGGTGTCATACCAGGTGTGTGTGTGTGTGTATTGGGGTTTATAGGGCGCCTTCAGCATCTGGGCTATATCGCGCCCAAGGGGTATCATACCACTCCTCTTCTCTTTCTTTCCGGTACTTTCACCGCACTTCAGTGCAAAATAAATTATCGTGACATTTCTAGTAAATATGAACCCAAAGTACAAGCAAGAACCCCAAGTTTGGGTTAGAGCACAGCATACCTAATTATGACCAAAATACGAAAATATGACACTGTTGAAGCTTGTGCCGCTAACGAATCATTCCCATGCCCAAAATCAAGCAATTACTCCTAAGGGATTTCTAAAATAACTCAAAACATTTACGGGTTATTATTATATTGTTAAACCAAGCGTAGATGACGATTTCGGAAACACCCAGCTTTAGTCCCACCACAGTAGAAATAAGCATCAGTCCTGACCTAGCTCGTCGCCGCCTTTTCTGATGGTGACGGTCCTCTGCAGCAGGGTCGGCAGTGGCGCCACCTCAGCGCCCTCCATCCCCGTCTGTACGCCAAGGGGCGCCCAGTCGGCGCCCTCAGCGGGGGCTCCCGGGCCGGGGGCGCCGGCACCGCCAGCAACCGCTCCCGTGCTCCCGTCGGCAGCTGCCGACACACGGCGGAACTGAAGCGAACCCGCTCATAGGAAACACACAGAGGTGCGGAGGGAGCTCACATGCACACACACACAAGACACATGCTTCGGCAGCTTATGTACAAAGCACAGGTGAACCCACACACACACACACGAACCATGGAAGTGTTGGTGGGAGCGCGGACACAAGAGACGCGAAACGCTGTTAGAAAGCAAACCTGAGAAAGACACCCACAATTACGTTTACCGGGGAAAGTAGTCATTTGACGATTGCAGATAGCAGATGGGTCTGCGTTACGCTAGGAAAGGATCGTCCCGTTGGGGAAACTCAGAAAAAATAGTGCAGCATAGTGAGCGTTGTGTGTAACGTAGCACATGATACCTTTTGCAATCTGGACTGCAATATAAAATCGTGATACGATAATCATCTGTCTTTCCCTCTTACATAGAAGAGATCCAATCCCCGTTATGGTCTCGCCACAGACGCTCGACGGGTTGGGTCGGATGAAGTGCATCACACTGTGGTGTGTAATGGTATTCACGCGTGGCACACTAGACCGAGTACATATCGATCTTCACAGGCCACATCCCCAGAAAGTGAATTATGTCCCACACAGAGCTTCGACAGCAGTACACACTAAATAGCATTGAACGGGCATCTTGTGTGGTTATTGAAGACACAGTAAGATAATAAACCTAGCCAAGTTATCGAAGACACTGGTGCACTGCCAATTTAATGCAGCTAGGGGGGTCATTAGAGACACTGCAACTAATCGCAGTCAGCAACGGCTCAGAGGTAACTCTGACCAGAAGACACGCGTTGGGTCTGTCAGAATGTGTGCGCCGTTTACATTCCCTTGAGGTCTGTTCGACAGCAAGTTCAGCTGCGCTTTTGCCAGGTAGCTATCGAATTCCACCAAATTGTCAGAACTACTCAGCTAGAGCCACTACTTCTTCTACCGTACAATGCTCGGGTTTATTCCTGATGAAGCCCTGCATATCGTGGCACGAAATTTTTATCAAAGCCATAGCTAAAATCCTGTAATACCATTAACCTATGAAAGAATACCGAAAATTAATACCGCAGTGTATTTTTGTGAAAAAATGAACAGTGACATATAGTTATCCCGTGACGTTAGCCCAGCGCAGGCCATCACTGACCTGGGTCCCATGTACAACTTCAATCGCGATCGGACAGTGTATCCGGATAAATTACGATCCTGATAGAGCTTTTGGTAAATGAGACCGCAATTCAGTCCGATTCTTGCCGGTCCGTATCCAACAAGATCTAGCAGTTGTTGGCAGCATATTTTCCGTGCAGTGCAGAGGGTAAAGGGGAGCAGGCTGCAAAGGGTAAAACTTGACCGAATTCGGGTGAAGTGAAAGTGAATGGAGTGAAGTGAAACATCACCGATGCGCCAGAAACATTAAGAAAAACACCAATGACGAAGAAAAACTGTAAAGAGTACCGAGTACAAACGTCAAAAACGACGCCACTACACAAACTCAGCCCAACCCCGGTGATCAGGAAAGTAGCTAGCTTTTTATGATTCATGAGCCGGTAACAAAATGCCAGTCACTGCATATGAACCAGAAAGAACTGGGCAGTACGCGAGCTATCCATTCACAGACTGCCCCGGCACAAGCGAGAATATACTCGGAAAATCGCTGCCCATCCCAGCCGCCCCCGGCAGGAGTCACCATAGCTTGCTGCCTCTCGGAGGCCAAGGTGAGCCTAACAGACATAGCTGCGGCGGAGACGGGCAGGGCCGGGCCGCACCACCGGCTGGTGCTGACATCGGTAACCTCCCGGCCGCTACTGTTACAACGGAAGGTCCGTTTACTGGGGGGTGGACATGCACGTACAAACGAGAGCTTCCACAGGGTTTGTGCTGCGATCCATGTACTGGGACTGCAAGTCAACGTGTCAGCTGGGGGCTCTGGCCTGGCCATGTGTAAGAAGGGAAGCCTCGTGCTGTCGCGAAATGGAGCGGTCAGCAGCCGTTGGGCCGTTACGGCGCAGTGACACTGCACAAGCGCGTGTGCGTGGTGCTATTTTAGTCCGAGCGGTGCTATTGTAATCAGAGCGGTGCTATTGTAGTCCGAGCGGTGCTATTGCAGTACGTGCGGTGCTATTGTAGTCCGAGCGGTGCTATTGTAGTCCGTGCGATGCTCCCGTATTCAAGTTTGCGTACAACTCTACATAATTCAGGTCTGACTCACCATATTGATGTTGATTCTCGTCGGCGAAGTAAACCCCAATACGAGCCATCTGAGTACAACTGACTTATCACGAACACAATTTTGCACTTTTTGGGCCGCGTTTTGAATCTACCACACAGTTCCAGTCCAATGTGGTTTTGAAAAAAAGACCTTCCACGAAATGCCCCATTGCAATTACCGTTCATATCATGCAGCAGGCCGAGCCATATATCTCTTCTCTGCGCTTAACATGCCGATTATATTATAGTCTTGCTGAACGCACTACGTAAAAGCAGACATCAGATCGCTTCTCAACACAATTAGCGAAGATCAGACAAATGATCCCTGCACAAGAATCTAGTTTCATGCAGACGCTAGCACAGGTTTAAAAAACCACGAACCCACGACCAAAAATTAAGATGACAGAAAAGCACACAAAAGGAAAGAGCAAGCAATGCAACACAAGCTTTGAAATCAAGGATACAGGAAAGCATTCCACTGAGAGAAGCATCGATTGAGATATCCCCAAATGGTAGCCAGGTTAAAGAACACTCAAGTGTTTGTAAGCCGCAGAACGTGCACGCCTTGGTCATTCAGGCGATAACTTTATCAACAGCAGCCCGGCACTGATTTGCGAGCTCCATCAATCGCCGACAAAATATCCGACACCCGGCCCTCGAGCCCTACCACTCCTGTCCGGGTAAGGACTCCAGCTACTGTCGTTACCCCGGAGGCAGCCACGCGCTGCGGGGCGGGAGGGAAGCGCCGCTGCCGCCACCCTTTCCAAGCACGCAGCCGGCGTTCTGAGCGTCCTCAGGCAGGCGGAGCCGCGCCAGCAGCTACAGCGGGGAGGGTCATCAGCGGGGAGGACATGACGGACGGCGCCGACGGACAGAGCGGGCACACGTGCAGCGGTTAGTGAGACATTCGATCAGGCCTCAGCGGCAGCTAGTACAGAAGGGAGAGTCACACCACCGATCACTAACGGTTAGCGTGGGTTCAGGCTCAACAGGTCATGAGCAGCAAGCGCTAACAGAGGACGTGGAGCATATCGATAGGTAGCACAAACGTTAATGACACACGTGTAGAAGCCTGGTGGGCGAGACATGCGAGATCTGCACTATATCAATAATTAATGAGTGTGCAAGTTAGGTTCATTATTTCCAAGCAAGTCACAGGGCCAAACATGCAAGACAAAGTTCAGCCACACCCATTCTTCCTTTACGTCACGTGCGAACACGTATTGGCTGAGGCACCCAGAGTCGATTGTGACCACGTTAAAAGCAGCATTCACATTAGCGGTGATGCCATGGCGGCTGGTTCCTGCACCATAAGCCGGCGCAGCAGTCTCACCTGTCTGACCTCAGCGCCGTTGTCGGAGAGTTCGGAGGCCTCCTCCGGCGGCGGGCTGGGTATCGCCGGGGGAGGTAGCGGCGCCTCCTCCTGGCACGCACGGACCGGCGTCACCTCCCGCTCCAAAGGGAAAGAGAGGGCTTCCCGCCGAGGAAGGACGGCACAGTACGATGGAACGTCTACATAACTCCCACTAATAACACGGTAATACCCACATGGAGCTTCCCTTTCGTATACCAGGACATGTACCGAAAACAATTACACTAAGGAAGGTCCTAGATCGTCCACACATAATAGTATAGACGGACCTCAAACATCAACCCCAATACAAAGGCACAAACAAGAGGCGCGGTCATCTCGCTGATGAGTGTGGGTCGGGTCCCCGCGAGTGTGAGCTAGGCTAGTGAAGCAGGAGGATGCAGACCTGCAGCCGGGCGCTGATCTCATAGGAGGCGGCGCTGCCCGGTGACGGGGCGCCCTCTATCCGCTCCAGGTCAATCTCCGTCTCCGAGTGCGACGACGCCGTCAGCTCCTGCAACGCACAAGATCGCTCGCTTCACAAGCACGGTCAGGCCTAAATAACTCCGGTTCAAGACAATTGGATAAGAATAGATCATTCAACCATAGCTGCCTGAAACCATCATGCATCTGGCTAATAGCAATGGAGGGTGTCACTACGACCCCCGCCCCGAGAGTCCCGGCGTGCAGCAGGGCCGTGTGCAGTACGAACCTGACTGCTGGTGGTGTCGGCAGCCAGCGGCAGCGGCTTAGCCACACCCAGCCGGACGGGCCCGGCCGGCGCGCCCTTCAGCGCCTGCACCGCCTCATCCAGGGAGGCGTTCTCCAGCCGCACGTCGTTGACGGAGAGCAGGCGGTCGCCAGGCACCAGTCGGCCGTCCAGCTGCGCGGTCCCGCCCGGCACCAGCGACCGGATCACAATCACCGTCTCCGACGGGTTCATCGGGTCCTGCCGGCCCGCCCACGTGTCACACAGAGATACATCCAGGGCGAGGCTGGCCTCCGACGCGTCACACAGAGACACATTCAGGGCGAGGCCGGTCCGCCGACGCGTCACACAGAATCCGGGGACGAGGCCGGCCCACCGACGCGTCACACTGACATTCAGGGGACGAGGCCGGCTGCCGACGCGTCACAGAGATACATTCGGGCGGGGCCGGTCCACCGACGCGTCATGACATTCAGGGTGAGGCCGGCCCGCCGACGCGTCACACAGACATTCAGGGTGAGGCCGGCCCGCCGACGCGTCACACAGACATTCAGGGACGAGGCTGGCCCCCGACGCGTTACACAGAGATACATTCAGGGGCGGGGCTGGCCCACCGACGCGTCACACAGATACATTCAAGCGGCCGCCGACGCGTCACAGACATTCAGGACAGGCTGCCGCCGACGCGTCACACAGATACATTCAGACAGGCTGGCCCGCCGACGGTCACATGACATTCAGGACGAGGCTGCCCGCCGACGCGTCACACAGATACATTCAGAGCGAGGCTGGCCCGCCGACGCGTCAACTGACATTCAGGACGAGGCTGCCCGCCGACGCGTCACACAGATACATTCAGAGCGAGGCTGGCCCGCGACGCGTCAACTGACATTCAGGGACGAGGCTGGCCCGCCGACGCGTCACACAGCGATACATTCAGGGTGAGGCCGGCCCACCAAAGCGTACACAGAGATACATTCAGGGCGAGGCTGGCCCGCCGACGCGTCAACATTCAGGGACGAGGCCGGCTGCCGACGCGTCACCGAGATATATTCGGAGCGGGGCCGGTCCACCGACGCAGAGACATGCAGGGCGGAGCCAGAGAGCATGATCGTGCTAAAGCTTAAAAAATCTAGCTTTGTTGTTCCTCCAAGGGATGGCTGAGTCTCTTCAAATAATTCCTTTGGACCGTGAAAACCCACAATAAATAAAGATTGTTCACGTGACTGAATTCTCCATTCTTTGGATATCAATGCCTCACATTTGCGATTCATTGCCGAAAAAAACATTTAGTAGTTTTCTAGATTTAAACGGTTCCTCGATCTGGTCTTGATAATCTCCATGGCCGGAAAACCGTTTCACAGACAGGCTGCCGGCCACAGAAATGGCATCAGCTGGTATTAGTGCACGGCTCTTAAAGACTGGAAACAATGCTTCAAAATAGTAAGCAAGTTCCTTTCCACAAAAATATGTCATGAGCGCTAAAACCTCCCGTAGGCTAGAATTCTGCCCTCACAGTGATGCCCCGATCTCTAAGAATTTCATCAGCTCTAGGAATGACCACTAGAAGTCAGCTGCCATAATTAATGTGGGCTGCACAAAACTTCTCTTAACGTAGCCTCTACGATATAATCTACGTGCCTTCGTTCCTCCAACAGAATGGTTTTGTGACCCTAAATGAGGTCACGACGCGCCTATTGTGAACCGCTAATCTGGGGCTATATCACACTCTCCTCCCTTTATCTAATCATCTTAACCCTGTTCATCCCCTGGAATTGCAGAATTAGGATAGTGTGTTTTGTGGTTTTGGGGCGCATCGGCGTCTAAGCTTCATCGCGCCAGAATAAGGACACGTATCAGGCCGAAACGCCTTTTCTGGCGCCACATCTCACACCCAACACCTTCTTCCTCAACCCCAGCGCCACGGCTGGGCCCTGACCTGGTAGTCTAGAATGGAGAAGCCGAGCCCGCGCTCGCTCTTCTCCAGCACCAGCTGCTGCGGCTCGGCGGCCCACATGGCCAGGCCGGAGAGAGGCTCCAGACTGCGGGAGCGAGGCCGCGAGAGGCTGGTGTCGGTGGCGGAGGCGGTGGCGCCGCTGGAGAGCGAGCCGTCCGACTTGGCCTTCACCAGCCGCTCCGACGGGAACAGCTGACCCAGCGAGCCGCCCAACAGGTTCTGACGGGGCAGGAGCGTCATACACACTGGAGGGGCAGCTGACCCAACGAGTCGCCCCGTAGGTTCTGGCGTGGAAGGGGTACCAGTGCGGGAGAGCAAGGGGGCATGGATGAGCGAATGGTGCGGTTTCAGGCATGGGAAATGAGAAGAATCGCTGGACACCAGAAATAGCGAGAACGTTTAGTACTCAGCCAAAATTATATACCAATAAAGTTATACAGATCCACATCATACGTAGATGTGCAGTGACAACTGACGTTAAAACCATCACGACACAAAGACAACAGTGAACATAACACATAACCTGGCTCTCCAACAACAATACGCCCATCAGCGATAACACATTCCCTCCAGCTCTCGGCGGTGATAAACGAAGCGTCTCACCCTGGCGGCGAACTGGTCGGGCTCGTGGCCGGAGACATCGAAGGCGTGCAGCGGGGGTGGCCCGAGCGGCGGGCACACACCATCCGCACGTGCACCGGTAGCTCCTTCAGGATGTTCACCACCTCCATGTGGTTCAGGCCCAGCAGCCGCTTACCGTTCACCTGCGACACGGCGTCATACATCTGTCAGGTGCAAGTATTCCCGCGGACACGGTTTGCAATATGCAGAGCGATTAGGGGCGCTGCTGACATGGTACACGGCTACCGATGCTGCCAAATCTCTCGCACCCACGGCTGTGTAATATCTGAGATCCATCTGGCCGTTACTTCCGAGTCGCTCCCGATACAACGCCGCTAAAGACTCAAGGTCTGTAGGGAATGCCCCAGCGATTCATTGGCCTTCGTACCGAAATAGCCATGTGATAGAGCGTAACAAAAACCCTCGGTGTGACAGTTGATCTGTCCCAGAACTCAACGTTTGCGGTGAAATTGCGTGAGTTTAAACTGGAATTCGGCTTCGCACCGGCCCTCCACGGGTCCCTCCCATCGCCCAATCGCTGACGCCAGTCATTAGGCACGAAGGGAGAAGGATATTGGTACCCGTGCGTTTCTAGTAGCGCACTCATGAAGCTTCTCCGTCAAAGGTAGGCTATGAGAAAACCAGAATATGAAACCAAGAGTTTTGCAGTATGCTCCACGTGAATGATACACCGGCTCATATTACATGAAGATACCACATTACCTTTAAGCATTGCATACCACCGCCACGCTGAACAGCCCAGGTTCTAGCTCGGTGCTGAGAGCCGACAGACCGTGTAGATAGGCGCAGATTACATCCCGCCCATCACTGTCAGACATGAAAGGCCACCGGGTCTGATATACCCGTCACTGGCCAAAAGGTCAGCTTCCATTCCTAGCCCGTCACTGAGACTTCGCTACCCACTACACACAGGAGAGCTGCAGCTAGTTACGACGCGTCAAACAGCTGCCTCTCTCCCACCACATGCTTCACTACAGCCAGAGCTCACAATCCTTCTCGTCTCCACGCCTCCCTTGCTCTATCAGGTTGTGCAGCCGCCCGGGAGCGAGGCTGCTTACCTCCAGGAGCTCGTCGCCGCCGCGGAGCCGGCCATTGACTCCGACCGGGCCGTCGCTGAGGATGGAGCGGATGTAGTGGTGCGGCCGCACCTCCCTGCCGTCCTCCACGTCCACAGTCCCCTCCAGACTGACGCCCAGGCCACCGCCCGGCGCGAACTTACTGATCTGCGCCACCTGACGGCGAACAGCGGGCGTCAGAGTCGCACGGCTCAACCGCCGCGCCGAAACACTAGTCCAGATCAGATTTACAGATAAGTTTTGTGTTGTGCTGGCGGACTAGTCCTGGCATATGGGGGAAATATAGTTTATGTTGCAGACTTATCACTAAAAATAGTCCCATCACACCCGGATCTAATATAGTGCTTTACCACCAGTCGCGGCGATTTAAGCCTCATTGGAAGCATGGTGGTTTCAATGGTATTTCCCCAGCGGTAGCGATATGACAATTATCTGCAGAGCTTTCCGAAATGACCATGACCTTATCGTCATCGGCTGTATAATCCTCGCTTATTCGTCTCTTTGTCCCTTACCACAATCTGGTACTCGTCGCCGAGGATCTGGCCCCACTTGAGCTGCAGGGCAGTCTCCACCTGCGGCCGCAGCGTGCCCTTGTAATCAGTGTCGATCAGCTTCTCCAAGTCCTCCAGAAGAACCTGATCGACAGACACCACGCTCAGGTGCCCTGAATACAACGGCGCTTAGTCCCCACGTCTGCCCAGATGACAGTCCACCACGCTGTCTGTCCACCTGGGCAGCGTCAGCTCACCTGCTTGTCGATGGCGGCCGTGTAGCTGGCGTTGCTGCCGGGAAAGCTGGCGGGCGAGTCATCGGCGGCAGGCAGTCCATCCTCCTCCACAGACGAGCCGCCCAGTTTAGTGATGCTGACGCCGCCACTGCCGCCCAGCTCGCCCGACACCGGCTGCGTCGACGCCGACGAAGCGCTGTTGAGCTCGTCCTGCCGGGGCGAAGCAGGGATGTCGTGAGCGGCGACAGAGTGAAACGGTGGTGCCGGGAACTCTACAGTCAGCTACAGCATCGACAAGACCAATATGATGTGTTAGTAAGCGACTAAAAAAACCTGAGGATTCGTTTTGCCCGGGATTTTCCTTAAATTTGTTAATTATGTAAGTGGGCATACTAATTTCCTTCCCTCATCAAGCGTGACACGTGACCGCCTCTCCCGGCAGTGTTCTCGGCAGTGTCCCCGGCAGTGTTCTCGGCAGTGCTCCCGGCAGTATTCCCCACAGTGCTCTCGGCAGTGATCCCCGGCTGTGCTCCCCGACTGTGCTCTCGGCAGTGATCCCCGGCTGTGCTCCCCGACTGTGCTCCCGGCAGTGTTTCTCGCAGTGTTCCGCGCGTTGCTCCCAGCAGTTTTCTCCGTAGTGCTCCCGGCAGTGTACTCGGCAGTGTTCCCTGGCTGTGCTCCCCGCAGTATTCCGCGCATTGCTCCCGGCCGTGTTCTCCGTAGTGCTCCCGGGAATTTTACCGGCAGTTTTGATATAATTTTATCTGTAAGAGACAGTCCGCTGTCAGTTTTCAAGGCGAAAGTCCGATGCCGGCTACAATCTGCCTAATTGGCGTATTTCAACACTGATGTCTGGTGTCCATATGTGTTTGTGTAACTGCGCCTGTTTGCTGTGCCCCACTTCCTATCTATTGTATTATGAATCGAACCCAAGAATATCCATGCCTATGGAGGACTTCACAAAAGGCAGAATACATAATAGTATTCCCGGCAATGTTCCCGGCAGTGTTCCCTACAGTGCTCCCAGCAGTGCTCCCAGCAGTGTCCCCGGCAGTGTGAGGAGGCAGTGTTCCCAGCAGGGTGTGCGGAGTCAGTGTTCCCGGCAGTGTGTGCGGAGTCGGTGTTCCCGGCAGTGTGTGCGGAGTCGGTGTTCCCGGCAGTCTTCTCAGCAGTGTGTGAGGAGTGGGTGTACCTGGAGTGGCAGTGCGGCGCCGTCGCCGGGCGCCGGCTCCCGCGGCCGGCCCGAGTAGCGAGCTAGCCGCAGTCGCACCGTCGGCCCCGTCCGCTTCAGCAGCTCCACCGCCTGGTGGTTAGTGTAGCCCTGCAGCGGGGTGCCGTCCACCTGCCGCGCAACAGTACCAGTCACTCTACAGAGGGATGCCGTCCACCTGCCGCGCAACAGTACCAGCCACTCTACAGAGGATGCCGTCCACCTGCCGCGCAACAGTACCAGTCATTCTACAGAGGGGTGCCGTCCACCTGCCGCGCAACAGTCATAGCCACAGTCACTCTACAGAGGGGCGCCGTCCACCTGCCGCGCAACAGTCACAGTCACGGCCACTCTACAGAGGGGCGCCGTCCACCTGCCGCGTAACAGTCACAGCCACAGTCATGGCCATTCTACAGCGGGGCGCCGTCCACCTGCCGCGCAACAGCCACAGTCACTCTACAGAGGGATGCCGTCCACCTGCCGCGCAACAGTACCAGTCACTCTACAGAGGGATGCCGTCCACCTGCCGCGCAACAGTACCAGTCACTCTACAGAGGGATGCCGTCCACCTGCCGCGCAACAGTACCAGTCACTCTACAGAGGGATGCCGTCCACCTGCCGCGCAACAGTACCAGCCACTCTACAGAGGGGTGCCGTCCACCTGCCGCGCAACAGTACCAGTCACTCTACAGAGGGATGCCGTCCACCTGCCGCGCAACAGTACCAGTCACTCTACAGAGGGATGCCGTCCACCTGCCGCGCAACAGTACCAGTCACTCTACAGAGGGATGCCGTCCACCTGCCGCGCAACAGTACCAGTCACTCTACAGAGGGGTGCCGTCCACCTGCCGCGCAACAGTACCAGTCATTCTACAGAGGGGTGCCGTCCACCTGCCGCGCAACAGTACCAGCCACTCTACAGAGGGATGCCGTCCACCTGCCGCGCAACAGTACCAGTCATTCTACAGAGGGATGCCGTCCACCTGCCGCGCAACAGTACCAGTCATTCTACAGAGGGGTGCCGTCCACCTGCCGCGCAACAGTCATAGCCACAGTCACTCTACAGAGGGGCGCCGTCCACCTGCCGCGCAACAGTCACAGTCACGGCCACTCTACAGAGGGGCGCCGTCCACCTGCCGCGTAACAGTCACAGCCACAGTCATGGCCATTCTACAGCGGGGCGCCGTCCACCTGCCGCGCAACAGCCACAGTGACAGTCACGGCCACTCTACAGAGGGGCGCCGTCCACCTGCCGCGCAACAGTCACAGTCACGGCCACTCTACAGAGGGGCGCCGTCCACCTGCCGCGTAACAGTCACAGCCACAGTCATGGCCATTCTACAGCGGGGCGCCGTCCACCTGCCGCGCAACAGTCACAGTCGCGGTCACTCTACAGAGGGCGCCGTCCACCTGCCGCGCAACAGTACCAGTCACAGTCACGGCCACTCTACAGAGGGGCGCCGTCCACCTGCCGCGCAACAGTCACAGTCACGGCCACTCTACAGAGGGGCGCCGTCCACCTGCCGCGTAACAGTCATAACCAAAGTCACGGCCACTCTACAGAGGGGCGCCGTCCACCTGCCGCGCAACAGTCACAGTCACAGTCACGGCCACTCTACAGAGGGGCGCCGTCCACCTGCCGCGAAACAGCCACAGTGACAGTCACGGCCACTCTACAGAGGGGCGCCGTCCACCTGCCACGCAACAGCCACAGTCACGGTCGCGGCCACTCTACAGAGGGGCGCCGTCCACCTGCCGCGCAACAGTCATAGCCAAAGTCACGGCCACTCTACAGAGGGGCGCCGTCCACCTGCCGCGCAACAGTCACAGTCACAGTCACGGCCACTCTACAGAGGGGCGCCGTCCACCTGCCGCGCAACAGTCATAGCCAAAGTCACGGACACTCTACAGAGGGGCGCCGTCCACCTGCCGCTTAACAGCCACAGTCACGGTCACTCTACAGAGGGGCGCCGTCCACCTGCCGCGCAACAGTCACAGTCACAGTCACGGCCACTATACAGAGGGCGCCGTCCACCTGCCGCACAACAGCCACAGTCACAGTCACAGTCGCTCTACAGAGGGGTGCCGTCCACCTGCCGCGTAACAGTCACAGTCACAGTCATGGCCATTCTACAGCGGGGCGCCGTCCACCTGCCGCGTAACAGTCACAGTCACAGTCATGGCCATTCTATAGCGGGGCGCCGTCCACCTGCCGCGCAACAGTCACAGTCACGGCCACTATACAGAGGGCGCCGTCCACCTGCCGCGCAACAGTCATAGCCAAAGTCACGTCCACTCTACAGAGGGGCGCCGTCCACCTGCCGCCTAACAGTCACAGTCACGGTCACTCTACAGAGGGGCGCCGTCCACCTGCCGCGCAACAGTCATAGCCAAAGTCACGTCCACTCTACAGAGGGGCGCCGTCCACCTGCCGCCTAACAGTCACAGTCACGGCCACTCTACAGAGGGGCGCCGTCCACCTGCCGCGCAACAGTCATAGCCAAAGTCACAGCCACTCTACAGAGGGGCGCCGTCCACCTGCCGCTTAACAGCCACAGTCACGGTCACTCTACAGAGGGGCGCCGTCCACCTGCCGCGCAACAGTCACAGTCACAGTCACGGCCACTATACAGAGGGGCGCCGTCCACCTGCCGCACAACAGCCACAGTCACAGTCACAGTCGCTCTACAGAGGGGTGCCGTCCACCTGCCGCGTAACAGTCACAGTCACAGTCATGGCCATTCTACAGCGGGGCGCCGTCCACCTGCCGCGTAACAGTCACAGTCACAGTCATGGCCATTCTATAGCGGGGCGCCGTCCACCTGCCGCGCAACAGTCACAGTCACGGCCACTATACAGAGGGGCGCCGTCCACCTGCCGCGCAACAGTCATAGCCAAAGTCACGTCCACTCTACAGAGGGGCGCCGTCCACCTGCCGCCTAACAGTCACAGTCACGGTCACTCTACAGAGGGGCGCCGTCCACCTGCCGCGCAACAGTCATAGCCAAAGTCACGTCCACTCTACAGAGGGGCGCCGTCCACCTGCCGCCTAACAGTCACAGTCACGGCCACTCTACAGAGGGGCGCCGTCCACCTGCCGCGCAACAGTCATAGCCAAAGTCACGTCCACTCTACAGAGGGGCGCCGTCCACCTGCCGCCTAACAGTCACAGTCACGGTCACTCTACAGAGGGGCGCCGTCCACCTGCCGCGCAACAGTCATAGCCAAAGTCACGGACACTCTACAGAGGGCGCCGTCCACCTGCCGCTTAACAGCCACAGTCACGGTCACTCTACAGAGGGGCGCCGTCCACCTGCCGCGCAACAGTCACAGTCACAGTCACGGCCACTATACAGAGGGGCGCCGTCCACCTGCCGCACAACAGCCACAGTCACAGTCACAGTCGCTCTACAGAGGGGTGCCGTCCACCTGCCGCGTAACAGTCACAGTCACAGTCATGGCCATTCTACAGCGGGGCGCCGTCCACCTGCCGCGTAACAGTCACAGTCACAGTCATGGCCATTCTATAGCGGGGCGCCGTCCACCTGCCGCGCAACAGTCACAGTCACGGCCACTATACAGAGGGGCGCCGTCCACCTGCCGCGCAACAGTCATAGCCAAAGTCACGTCCACTCTACAGAGGGCGCCGTCCACCTGCCGCCTAACAGTCACAGTCACGGTCACTCTACAGAGGGGCGCCGTCCACCTGCCGCGCAACAGTCATAGCCAAAGTCACGTCCACTCTACAGAGGGGCGCCGTCCACCTGCCGCCTAACAGTCACAGTCACGGCCACTCTACAGAGGGGCGCCGTCCACCTGCCGCGCAACAGTCATAGCCAAAGTCACAGCCACTCTACAGAGGGCGCCGTCCACCTGCCGCTTAACAGCCACAGTCACGGTCACTCTACAGAGGGGCGCCGTCCACCTGCCGCGCAACAGTCACAGTCACAGTCACGGCCACTATACAGAGGGGCGCCGTCCACCTGCCGCACAACAGCCACAGTCACAGTCACAGTCGCTCTACAGAGGGGTGCCGTCCACCTGCCGCGTAACAGTCACAGTCACAGTCATGGCCATTCTACAGCGGGGCGCCGTCCACCTGCCGCGTAACAGTCACAGTCACAGTCATGGCCATTCTATAGCGGGGCGCCGTCCACCTGCCGCGCAACAGTCACAGTCACGGCCACTATACAGAGGGGCGCCGTCCACCTGCCGCGCAACAGTCATAGCCAAAGTCACGTCCACTCTACAGTGGGGCGCCGTCCACCTGCCGCCTAACAGTCACAGTCACGGTCACTCTACAGAGGGGCGCCGTCCACCTGCCGCGCAACAGTCACAGTCACAGTCACGGCCACTATACAGAGGGGCGCCGTCCACCTGCCGCACAACAGCCACAGTCACAGTCACAGTCGCTCTACAGAGGGGTGCCGTCCACCTGCCGCGTAACAGTCACAGTCACAGTCATGGCCACTATACAGAGGGGCGCCGTCCACCTGCCGCACAACAGCCACAGTCACAGTCACAGTCGCTCTACAGAGGGGTGCCGTCCACCTGCCGCGTAACAGTCACAGTCACAGTCATGGCCATTCTACAGCGGGGCGCCGTCCACCTGCCGCGTAACAGTCACAGTCACAGTCATGGCCATTCTATAGCGGGGCGCCGTCCACCTGCCGCGCAACAGTCATAGCCACGGCCACTCTACAGAGGGGCGCCGTCCACCTGCCGCGCAACAGTCATAGCCACAGCCACTCTACAGAGGGGCGCCGTCCACCTGCCGCGCAACAGTCATAGCCAAAGTCACGGCCACTCTACAGAGGGGCGCCGTCCACTTGCCACGCAACAGTCACAGTCACAGTCATGGCCACTCTACAGAGGGGCGCCGTCCACCTGCCGCGCAACAGTCACAGTCACATCAGTATCAGATCACATCACAGTGAGTCCGCCGGCAGGGTGTCGTCCAATTGTAATACAACAGTCACAGTCAAGTCACATCAACCCTGCCGCAGGGCACCCTCCACCCGCACAGCAGCAACAGTCACTAGAGTTCAGCAGCAGCAGCACAGTTACGGTAGTCCTGATCTGGCGCCCCGTCCACACGCGATCACACAGTCGCGTCGGGCAGTGTAGTAGCGTGTATACAGATGGCCCATTTGGCTGTATCGTTCAAATGGCACCATTACTGCACGAACATGCGTTGGTAGATGACTAAGATAAAGGCTAAGTTGCGAGATTACTGGCACATCAAATCAGTACAATAGACATAAAATCACCACGCCTAGTGGTCAAATTTGCACCCTAGTGCCAGGAATTTCTAAGAAGCATGGCTCCTGGATTTACTCCGATCAGCGTTTGGGAGATTTTGGCCACCCGCGATTCTACAATACTAGCAAGCAGCGATATTTTATCGTAGTTTCCTTACAAGAACATGCGGATTACGGAGCAAAATAAGCCCCATTTTGTAGAAACATCTCTCCAGATTATAGCTTGTGTGAGAGCATTGTTTTTTATAAATATTTGCGGTTTGAACTGCAGAAGTTTTGTTTGGTGCCCCCTCAATCAAATCATGTTTAGCGTTGAACACTATACATAGTGTTAATACCACGCATAGTGTTAAACTTTGATATAGTTTTGATAAGCTTTGTCCTCACAGTATAAGCTGCAGAAAGAAATGACATTTCATATGGATGTTGTGAATTCACCAGGGGCTGTAATTCCCATACTTTATCATATAGGGCTAAAAATACCACGAGCCTGTTCAATGCCAGTAACTCAGGAGACAAAGTTTGGTAACGATTCTTGACAAAGTGTAATAGGGCAGAAGAAAGGTCATGGACAACAACTTTTGGGGCTTTGTGACACACCGACTGTTGAGGTCATATGGTGTTGCCAAATGTCACCCTGTTGACAAGGTATTATGGAGATTCAAGACTCCTGCAGAATACCCCCTGTGGATTCGAGCCCGGGTCAGCGGCGGAGAAGCCATTGTGCCTTTCTGACGCCACTGCATTCACCCGGAAATGCATGGAATGCAACTCCTAGGAACAATGGGACAAGATGTTATTAAAGGGAATGTGGCACCTTGATGCAATTCCAGACTGGTGGTTTTAGGGACGATCAAAACTGTGCAAAGTTATATGCATTTATAATCGACAATGCCCAAAGAATGTTTAGCACGTGGGATTTAAATATGTCCAAACAATACAAAAAAATTGTCCATGACGCACGCGCAGCGGGCCTTGAGCATGAGGTCATTTTCCTCAGATCACATCATGTCACGTGACCAAACTGAGAAGAATTTTTACCTTTTTTCTCCGCGATCGGTGAGTTCTGAAGCAAACTAAATTTCGATCAATTGGTTTCTAAGCATGCTCTATCACATGGCTATCTTAGTTCAAAACCCATTATGAAGGTGACACATTCCCTCCGGTTAAATATTATAAGCTGTATATTCATGCGCAGGTCCAACGGTGCCACCAAAACCAAACGCTAACATCTCACACCAGCTGAGCCTGACCCAATCTCGACGGCTGTTCCACTGTACGGCGCCGGGTCACTGACCTCGATAATCTGATCATTGACGGAAACTCGGCCGCTGAGGTCGGCCGCGCTGCCGGGGTTCACCGACTTGATGAATATGCCGCTCAGCTCCTCCCGTTCGCAGACGTAGCCGGCGATGGTGACGCCCAGGCCGGCGGCGTCCTTGGTCAGCTCCACCTCGCAGGTCTCGGTATCCACAGCCACTGGACCCGGCGCCGAGCCGGTCAGCGAGGTCGACACCGGATCGTACTGCAGCAGGGCGGCCGGCAGGGCCAGTCAGCGGAACACGGCACTGAAACACTGCCGCCAGTCAGCGGAACACGGCACTGAAACACGGCGGCCAGTCAGCGGAACACGGCACTGAAACACGGCGGCCAGTCAGCGGAACACGGCACTGAAACACCGCGGCCAGTCAGTGAAACACGTCACTGAAACACCGCGGTCAGTCAGTGAAACACGGCACTGAAACACGGTGGCCAGTCAGTGGAACACGTCACTGAAACGCCGCGGCCAGTCAGTGGAACACAGCACTGAAACACCGCGCCCAGTCAGTGGAACACGGCACTGAAACACCGCGGCCAGTCAGTGGAATACGGCACTGAAACACGGCGGCCAGTCAGTGAAACACGTCACTGAAACACGGTGGCCGGTCAGTGGAACACGGCACTGAAACACGGCGGACAGTCAGTGAAAGATGTCACTGAAACACCGCGGCCAGTCAGTGGAACACGGCACTGAAACACGGCGGCCAGTTAGTGAAACATGTCACTGAAACACCGCGGCCAGTCAGTGGAAAACGACACTGAAACACGGAAACCATCACTGAAACAGGGCGGCCGGTAGGGTCGGCCAGATAAGGAACACGGGAACTCACCGAAACACGGCGGACGATAGGGCCAGTCTAGTGAAACACATGCTGAAAGGGAGCAGCTATATAATCACTGAAACAGAACAGCAGATAGGGTCGGCCGCAGCGATACAACCCTGAAACACGGGAACCATCACTGAAACAGGTCAGCAGATAGGGGTCGGCCGCAGCGATACACCCTTGAAACACGGGAACCATCACTGAAACAGGGCAGCAGATAGGGTCGGCCGCAGCGATACACCCCTGAAACACAGGAACCATCACTGAAACAGGTCAGCAGATGGGGTCGGCCGCAGCGATACACCCCTGAAACACGGGAACCATCACTGAAACAGAGCAGCAGACGGTGTTTTCAGACGACAATCTGGGCCCTTTTGTTTTAGAATTGGCACTAGATTCGCCACACCAAACGACTGAGCAAAGTTATTTGCAGCAAGCCGGGGATGGCCAGACGCACTCAAAGTTAGACATAGATTGAGCTTTGTAACTTCGCTCCCAGGAGAACATCCCGTCAAGTTGCTGACGATTACATAATTGGCTGCTCCCTGTCCGCCACGCGCCAGACAGCCACACCAGTGAAACCCACCCGCACTGGCACCAGCGACACTCAACTGGCACCTGTGGCACCCATCTGTACTAGCACCAGTGAAACCCACCCGCACTGGCACCAGTGACGCCAAACTGAAACCTGTGGCACCCATCTGTACTGGCACCAGTGGCACTCACCTGCACTAGCACCAGTGACACCCAACTGGCACCTGTGGCACCTATTTATACTGACACCAGCGACACCTACTTGTACTGGGACTAGTAACAGCCATCTGCACTGGCACCAGTGACGCCCAACTGGAACCTGTGGCACCCATCTGTACTGGCACCAGTGGCACTCACCTGCACTAGCACCAGTGACGCCCAACTGGCACCTGTGGCACCTATTTATACTGACACCAGCGACACCTACTTGTACTGGGACTAGTAACAGCCATCTGCACTGGCACCAGTGACGCCCAACTGGAACCTGTGGCACCCATCTGTACTGGCACCGGTGGCACTCACCTGCACTAGCACCAGTGACGCCCAACTGGCACCTGTGGCACCTATTTATACTGACACCAGCGACACCTACTTGTACTAGGACTAGTAACAGCCATCTGCACTGGCATCAGTGGCACCCATCCGTCCGGGCACCTATAACAGGGATGGCATTGACCTGCATCCGCAGTGAGACGGACCTGCGTCGGCAGTGACACCAGTGAGACTGACCTGCATCAGCAGTGAGACCAGTGTGACAGACCTGCGGTAACACCAGTGAGACTGACCTGCGTCAGCAGTGACACCAGTGAGACGGACCTGCGGTAACAGCAGTGACACTGACCTGCGTCGGCAGTGACACCAGTAACACTGACCGCGTCGGCAGTGAACCAGTGAGACGAACTGCGGTAACAGCAGTGACACTGACCTGCGTCGGCAGCGACAGCTCGGTCAGCTCCACCAGACGTCCGTTGGTCAGAGCCTCCACCTCAGACACGGCGTCCCGCACGTACGGCTCCGGAAACTCACTCTGGCCACGTACAGAGCACGGTTACCACCATTACAGCTTTTGCGGTCGTGATCGACAATCATTATTGCTTCTTCATAAATTCAGAGCACGCCAATAGGGAGTCAAAACTGACAGAAAATGGTGATGATGATGATTGGGGTTTTCGGGCACCTCAGCTGCTGAGGCTATATGTGCCCATCGTTATCTGATTAACATTTCCAGTGCAACACTGGGTGTGTTAAGACTAAGAGTATATAATGTAGTTGTGAAGCATGTTCATATGTAGCTAATTAAAGAAGAAAAAAACATATTTTCAGGTAAGACTGGTTTAGCGTGGGTTGTAGATGATCTGGAACATGATCTCTTTTAAAAACTGTAGGACGCCACTGATGTCTACAGCTGCACTGTCACCGAGTACGTCAGTCAACGGTGTTGATGGGAAGAACCTGGTGCGGATTCTACGAATCTGTGCGCAGTCAGCAGCAGCATCGAGCACATGTTCAATGCTCAGTCGGTTTCCACAGTGAGAGCAGATATTTGGGTCGGAGCCAGACAGATAGTGAGCGTGTGTTGTGTATGTGTGGCCTATTCGCAACCTGGTCAACGACACTTGCTCCCTTCTGCTCCGTCGATTACTGGATTCCAAGTTCCCTATTCTACGCCGCAGGCGTTTTAGTGTGCAGCTTGGTTCTGCTTCCCATCTTGCCGCCACCCGCCTTAAAAGCTCGTTAAATTCTGCTTTCCGGTCACTGGCGGGGACTTTAAACCGATGCATTGGAGGCTGCGCGCATGCTGCTTTAGCAGCTTCGTCTGCTCTCTCGTTTCCCGGCACTCCGACATGGCTTGGAACCCAGAGGAAGCTGATAGTCATCTCTCGCGTAAAAGCAGTTGTCAATAGCCTTTTGATCGCTGGAACAAGCCAGGATGATGCTGGATGGTGTGACTGAAGTGCTGTCAACGAGCTGGCAGAGTCTGTCACTATGAGAACTCGGGTCTCAGAGCTGTGGCGAAAGTGTCGTAAAACACTGAAGAATGCGAAAAGTTCTGTACCAAAAACTGAGACCGTTCGTGGGAGGCTAAAACTCTGACACGTTCCCATGCCTGTGAAGGCACATGCGGCTCCGTCCGACCCCTTAGAGCCATCAGTGTAATAGATAGCATACCCTGCATATGTTTCGATTACTTCCAGGACGAGTTGTTGCAGCTCTACTGGTGGTGTTGTGGTTTTGTCGGATCGCAGCAGGTTTGTGTTGCACTCGACAGGAGCGAGTCGCCAGGGTTCGTGACGTTCAGGGCGCTTCTTTGCTATCGTGCTTAGGTCTATTGTTGATTGTTCAATCCATTCTGAGATTCGCATGCATAACACTTTAGAGGAGCTGGCACGACCCTCCAAGAATGACTCGATTAGAGAGGGCTCAAATATCCACTTCAATGTTGGGTGGTCTGGGTATTGTCTGATGTTGGCGGCATACGTAAGGCTGAGGCGCTTCCTTCTCAGGTCAAGAGGGGGCTCGTGTGCATACACCAGAAGGCTGGCTCTACGGGAGGTGCGAAAAGCACCTGTGGCGACACGCCCGCAGGCATACTGGACAGCGTCTAGGGGCTGTTTCAGACTGGTCAGGGCACTGTCATACACGGGTGATCCGTAATCTAATACTGATCGAATGAGGGCGCGATATAGCCGGAGAAGGATGGCTCTGTCAGCTCCATATGATGTGCGGGATATTACCTTTAGAATGTTCATGCGTTTGGAACACTTGTCTGGAGCCGTATATGATTAGCGTATGTAAGGCGTTTGTCTAGTGTCATCCCCAAAAAACTGTGTTCCATTACGACAGGTACTCTCCTGCCGTACAGTCGGAGGCTAATATCAGGACATGAGCGGCGGCGGCAAAAGGGCACACACAGTTTTATCAGTCGAAAACTTGAAGCCATTTCTCAGACTCCACGCAGATAGCTGGTCGAGGCATATCTGAAGTTGTCTCTGGGCTGAAACAGACGTGGAGGTGCCGACCCACACCTCGAATCCGTCTACAAACAAGAACGTTTCAACTGTCGGTGGCAGAGCGCTGCATATGTCATTGATTAAAATCCCGAACAAGGTCACGCTTAAAACCCCACCCTGGACTACACCGCCCTCCGGCAGTAGCTTCAGACAGAGAGTTACCCACTCTCATTCTGATATTCCGTTCTTCCATGAAATTGTTAATGAAGTATCCCATGTGACCTGACACTGGCTTTTCTGCTCTTCTCTAAAATTGCGTGTCACCAGGCCGTGTCGTAAGCCTTCCAATGTCAAGGAAGACGGCGAAGACATGTTGTTTGGAAGAAAACGAACGACGGACTGAGGTATCTAACGAGACAAGGTGGTCCGTTGTGCACCGACCGGGGCGGAAATCACACTGATCATTAGAGCATAATTTGGAGCTTTCCAAATACCACACGAGGCGTGCATTTGCCATACGTTCCATAAGTTTGCATACGCTGGAAGTCAGGAAATAGGCCTGTAATGCAGGGGTCGTTACCGTCCTTGTCAGATTTTAAAACCGGGATGATAGTGGCCCCTCTCATGAACTAGGGAAGTCGTACGAAACCCATAGCGAGTTGAAGAAAGCCAGCAGTGACGCTAGTGACCTTTCATTAAGATGTTTGACCATGCCAATATGTATGGCATCTGACCGGCGGCTGTACTCCTCGACCGTGAGAGTGATATTCGAAGCTCTCAAAGAGAGAAAGGCTCATTGCATTTGAATTCTTCCGCTGAGCTAAAATTTACTGGTAGGCGCTTTTTCTGCTGTTTGTATCGTTTGAACCTGGGATCGGTACAGCCCGACTGCCATCGGGCAGCCAAGGCCCTTCCGAGCATTTACGACATCAGCAGGGTTAGTGATGTCGCCAGTGGGGCCGGAGAGCACTGGCAGCGATGTAGCAGAACTACGGCCGGATAGGCGATGCACTCGGCGCCAGATTGTACTTAGAGGTGTAAAATATTTATGGTATCAATGTACGCTCTCCACGTCCTAGGCTTTGCGTCTCGAACAGTCCGTCTCGCCAGAGCCTTGGCACGTCGGAATCGTATCAGGTTGTCTGTTGTCGGGCGTCTTGTAAAAATTCTGAAACATCGTCGTCGTTCTCTAATAGCTTTTTACATTCCTCAGTCCACCACGGTACAGGGATACGGCGGGGCAGTGGGCTGGTTTTAGGAATATAAGTATTAGCCGTGTCGACTAATCGGGAGCGTATTACTTCGTAAAAAGTTGTTGCTGTATCGTCCTCCTCCGGGGTGAAATCAAATACACCGAGTAGGATTGGGCACAAATACACGTACTTTTACGGCTATCCAGCCGACTCGTACCTTCTCGGGCAGATCTGTTCCAGAAAAGGTTAGCAGGAAGGTACCAGTGTTTGAGCTTTGGCCGTCCCCTCTCCTAAGCATCCTTTTCACCTCGAATGACTCCCCTGGTCCTTCAGTCCTGTGAGCACATCCTCGTCAGTAGCGTCACATAGGTCGGCCCAGCTGATAACACCACGAGAGTGATTTTTGGTGTAGTGAGGAGATACACTGACTGGGACCGATAGCGTTCTGTTCGCCGTACGGATTTGCAGTGAGGTGGTGTTCAGACGTTTGCTGGCGCTCGGTCTGCTTCCCATTTCTACCTCGATCCTACCGTCCCTGTATCGGTATGTGCGCTTGGGTTTGTAGACTTCAATAGCGCCGTGGAGTTGGAATGGGTTCAATTTCATAGACCTATCCTCGACCGTTATGACGAGAGTTAAAGGAGTTGGCTGGTCAGGAGTCGTTCGCGCAGGGGGTCGGTCAGCGGTAGGATCCATCGTATCAGCGGTATCAGGAGCAGTAACAGCGGTGGTCGAGTTCGGAGCGGGGGTCGTAGCGCCTGAGGTCAATCCGGTAGAGCGTAGAGTAGGTGCAGCCATGGAAAAATAATTTACCTTCGGCCCCCAGGTTGCCAGCTGTCAATAGCTAGGCCCGGGGCTGGTACAGTGCCTACGAAGGCAGGTGCGCCCGTCTCAGAGGGGCGAGAGATACTCAAACGACCCCTCCGATCAGAACGCATCCACCCCTTGACGCCATCAGCCCAGTGGGCCGGCAGGGCCATGAGTCGGGACGAAGCAAAGCACGGCAGCCCTCACGCAGCGGAGACTGCAGTCCACCAGGCGCGCGCAACAGGCCGGAGTCTCGCAAATCGACGGTTTCCGAAACCCCGACCCGCGTCGCGCCCGGCAAGAACTATCACAGTCCCCACCGCGAAGGCGCCGCGCCGCACGCCCGAAACATAATCCCCCTGCCCAGCTGGACCGAGCGACAGTGCCCGTAGACACTGCCGCGTAGCTAGGCCGCCCGCGGAAGCCTACGGACGGCCTTACCCCCGGTAAGATCGAGATATCTGGGCCAAAGGGAGCGTGTTGGAGCCTCGGACTGACCCACCCGAGGGTACCTCAACCCCAGGATCCCGTCAACCTCGTCGTCGGGGTTAGAGATAGGTCTCGAGTGGGCGCCTTACACCCATAAAATGCCGAAGAAGGCAAATAACTGTGGGGCAACAACTAAGGCATAAAAAGATGGCAGGAACTAAAAATATTAAAAAAATAAGAGGACAAAACAAACAGAAGCTACATACTGGGAGGTGCAGGACAGATCTGACCCGATCCAATACGGTTACCGACCAGGTAACAAAGGGCCCGTAAGACAGCCATCAGTATCACCGTGGACCTCATCACCAGAGCCAACGACGACAGACGCCGACTCTAACCGACCGAGGTCGGAAGAGGCGGCGGCCGCCGGAGGACCAGAATGATAAGTCCGCGGTGATGCGACGACGTGCTCTCCAGGGCTGACTGGGGCCCCGGGCACGTCACTCCCCGTTGCTCCAATCTTTACTTGCCGGACGAATCCAGCAAGTGAAGATCGGCCCCCTGAGGGGAAACTGACGGATAAGTTTCCCTCCAAACGTGCTGCTTGAATATGAAGGTAGTAGATAGTACACCAGCTAGTACAGCAAAGAACTCGTCAGACTAGTATCAGATCACAGAACTGTCCCACTAAGCCTTGTACAAAGCCTTCTAATATCGTGCATTGTAAAACACTGGAAAATAACTGTAAACTAAAAAGTGTATAAAATACCGTTTACAAGCGTTTTATGTTTACAGAACCAGGGTAACCACGGTGACAGACACGTGGAACCTGCCCCGGTGAGCCCGTAACTATGGTGACAGACACGAGGGACCTGTGCCCGGTGTGCCCGTAACTACGGTGAGAGACAGACCTGGGACCTGTGGCCGTTGACCCCGTAACTACGGTGATAGATGCGGGACCTGTGGTCAGTGAGCCCGTAACTACGGCGACAGACGGATGTGGGACCTGTGGCCGGTGAGCCCGTAACTACGGCGACAGACAGACGCGGGATATGTGACCGGTGAGCCCGTAGCTACGGCAAGACAGACGTGGGACCTGTGGCCAGTGAGCCCGTAATTATGGCGACAGACAGACGTGGGACACGTGGCCGGTGAGCCCGTAACTACGGCGATAGAGGCGCGACCTGTGGTCGTGAGTCCGTAACTACGGCGACAAACAGACGCGGGACCTGTGTCCGGCGAGCTCACCTGCAGCGACTGCAGCTGGTGGTCCAGCTCGTCTGGGTCAGCCAGCAGCCGAGTCGGTACGATCGGCGCACGGCTCAGGGCAGTTGGCTGAAACGCACGGCGCACAGTCAGAGAGAGGTCGGGCCAGACCAACGCCCGCCAGTGCGCGCAGCCGTGCAGGCCTCTTAAGTTTCAGCAGCAGACAGTGGTACTGATCCACACATCAACACTGCAACAACCGGCGCTAGCCACCAGCTGAAACACAGCAACTTACCCGTCAGGCGAGGAGGCACATAGATACATCCTACTCGTCGGGTAGAGGACAAAAAATAAACACTAACGTTACAGCTGCAATCTCTGTGTGAGCTGGGGCACCACACTTGTCCTGGGACACAATAAGAGACAGTGGCATGGCTGCGGTGTCCGGCAGAGCTGCAGCGCTGTACTTACGTCGGCCTGGAAGTCGGCGGCGGTAGGTTCCACGGGCCGCGCCACGATCAGTCGCACCTGCGTACCCGCCGTCCGCAGCACCTGCGCCACCTGCCGAGCACACAGCTCGTAAGTATCGGGCCTCCTCACCACCTGCCGAGCACACACAGCTGATGAGAGCCGGCCCTCTGCACCAACTACACCACCTGCCGAGCACACACAGCTGATGAGTACCGGCCCTCCGCACCACCCACGCCACCTGCCGAGCACACACAGCTGATAAATACCGACCCTCCGCACCACCTGCACCACCTGCCGAGCACACACAAATGATTATTTGTCATTTGGGTACGGAGTCGTGCCAACTATTGCAGTCCTGTAGCGCCGCGCGCTCAGTTGATAGAAGCAGCTTTTGGGGTTTACAACACATCGAGTGCTGAGGTCATATGGTGTTGCCCACTCTACTCTCACCATATTGGGGTGGGTATTATGGAGATTGTAAATAATAATGCAGAAAATCCGCCTGGCGCACCCAAAACATTGTGTAAAGAGCGGCACCCATACTACAATATCGCGTACACAACGCCATCCAAAACACTGCGTAAGGAAAGCGTCCACAACACCGCCTACAGAACGGCGTCCACAACACTGCGTCCACAACGGCGTCCACAACACCGCCTACAGAATGGCGTCCACAACACCGCCTACAGAACGGCGTCCACAACACCGCGTACACAACGGCGTCCACAACACCGCCTACAGAACGACGTCCAAAACACCGCCTACAGAACGGCGTCCAAAACACCGCCTACAGAACGGCGTCCACAACACTGCGTACAGAACGGCGTCCACAACACCGCCTACAGAACGGCGTCCACAACACCACCTACAGAACGGCGTCCACAACACCGCCTACAGAACGGCGTCCACAACACCGCAGTGTTGTGGACGCTCTGTACCAGCAGGAACGGCTGGTGCAGGGCAGCACCCACCAGAACAAATGCCGACACAAATTGTCGTCGTAATGAAATGGTCATACCAGTGAATATCGTGTGTTACCTGTAGAGCATACCCGGGAAATCTTATTCAAAGTTTATCAAATCCCCCCCCAGGACATTAACTTGCAAAATGTAAATATTTTGAGAGGGGCAGGTGGGATGCATTGGGACAATTCAAAGTTTCTGTAAATGAATCAAGTCCTGGCCACCATTATACAAAGTGAGCACTACCAATCCAGTACCATTGCACTTCCCTGCTGGTAGCTTGAGCTGTAAAACACGAAATCCTGAAACCGGTCCAAAAGCGAATCTGCCTTTGAAATCTAGATGGCGGAGAGTCGAGAAGACTTCGAAGTTAACTTATTGAAATATTAGAAAAGAACACCACTTCAATGCGTATTTTGCACACACTCACATTAAAGAAACCAGAGCGCGCCAGAGAACAACTAACAGCAGTAAGCTACACGTATTGAACAGTGAAGCGGTGCTGTACTAATTCCACGGGCTCGGTGTTCTCCGGATTAGGTCCTGTCGCAGGGAAGACCCGGGACGGCAGCAGAGCGCGCCAGGCGCGGCACTCTCTCCCATCCTCCCAACACTCCCAGTCCGCCCCCACTTTATCCCAGCTGTGCGAATACATGAAGAAAAGCTCCAGCCACTCTATGCAAAGCGGGCTCGATTTATTGAAAACTGGGCCTAAGTAATGCAAGTGAAGTGGGTTCAGACCAAACAGACCAACGCCAGACCAGATTAAGATTCAGAAAATGCAAGTGCGATCCGCACGGGGAGAAGCGCGTGTCCAGAAAGTCACGGGCAATGCATGTGTTCGGCTGATTATGCAAATTTCCATAATATTTAGGAAATTTGGGTCTTTCGCAGGCGCTTTATATTATGTTCCCACCATTTGAAACCATCTCTGAGTTCCGTAATAAATTCGGTGAAAGATCGTCTTTATCTTGCAAGTGAGGGAATCTTGAGCACGAGCTCTTTCTCGCTAGCGATAGCCTTTGAAGGCGGGCAAGAGTGATCTAATGGCATATTTCACTCGGATGGGTATGTTATCTATGAAATATTGGGCCAGCACGTTTCAGAGGCACATCATTTCAATGGCGAGGCTGGCAGCTGCATGTTAAGTCGGTACCTGCAGAAAACAACAGCCTGCAGCCAATGATTCTGCCGCTAGTACAAATGCTACTGGTCTGCTCTAAGTAGTATGCTGACGTTGCGACAGCATGTGGTGCGTTACAAGCGTGAAAATCTATATATCAGCGAATCTAAACAATTGATAAAAACTGAATGAAACGCAGAGTCGTTCATCCAAATGCCCGTCTATACGGCATCTGATTACGCTGAAAAAAGACAATACGCGCCACAGTTGCTAAGCCTTCATTGGTATTCGCCTGATCGTGGACATTGCTTCCAAGATTTAAACAAATGAAGCAGGAAATAGACCTGGCCTGTTCGTTCCGGTTAATTAGGACACATCGCGACAACGCAAAGACGAATTGACTAGTTTGCAGTCCACACTTCACACATACCCAGTATAATAAGTGACTACAAATTTGCATTCAGCAAGGTCTCTGACAGTGCCTTACATTGTTCTCCTAATGGGTAACTATCCGAATTTCGAAATCCGAATTTCGATATTCCAGCATTACCATTGGACGACTAAAAACACGTAAGTTTGCAGGTAAGATAATCGAAGGCCTCCTCCAACGATGAAGATGTACGACAGTACCACCAGCCATCATCATGCACCCCCCACAAACTGTCAACGATGTCAGTTCTGGCCGACAAGGATACGAAAGGAAGCTTTGAGGTTCAGCCAATGGTTATCTCTCACCCGTCCTCTCAGCAACGACTGTGGTGGTTACAATAGGTGGGCACCACCACCGCGCTTCCCCCCGCTGATTCGGTCAGCTGAAACCGCTTCCACTTCTGGTGCTACTTTTCCAAATCGTGAAACCGCTAAACGCTACCTCCTACTCCGCTGTCACTACTTTTATTATAAGAGCTACTGAAGCGCTGCCCAGAAACACAGCTTAAACTTTTTTTTAAACATATTTTAAAAAAACTTCCGTTTATCCGTACCTACACTACACAACGATTAGGAGCTTTCTTGCATGATGTGTAAGAAAATATCACAAACAAAAACACCCACTCGATCTCCATCTCCACCTCCTCGCGGTGGTTCTTGACCCTGAGGTTGCACTTCATGAATGCTAGCTACTCAAAGTTGTGGGAGCTGAGGGCTAACTTCTGTCTCAGGGTGTCAGACCGAAAGCTGGACAGCCCCAACTGACTGGTGAAATCAATTTCTGGCGTTTCATCGCAAACATCTGGAATTAAATGAACCATTTTACGTTTGTGGCAACTCCATCCCATTCTTACACAAATGTATGCATAAAACAAAACAAGAAATTTATGATTTAATATTTTTAGGGTGGCGATCAACATAGACAGCCACCGGCAGCGGTTTTGAATTTTCCAGTCTGCTGCTCGCTACTCTGCAACTTCCTGGTCATAGAAACCGCTGCCGCTACTCCACTACAGTGTTAAGTCCTCAAACGGAGTAGCGGGCCTAAGTAGTGGATCGCCCGCCTCCGTAAGTTACTGCTAAAAGTGGTGAATAGAAGAGCCTTGCCAACCAGAGCAGAAAAGAAGGGGTCTTGCTCGACACTACAAACCCTTCCAAACCACTTGATGTCCAGTCCATCCCATCCTTACGGCACCTGAATCTAACATATTTCCGGGTCGATAATGTTGGTAAGGTAATGAGGAAATGCGACGCAGAAGCCAATCGACAAAATAGTATGTAACGTCTGGAAAAAATAAAAAGGAATAAGCGCAAATTGCATGCCTTTCCGACTCATTCGAGGAAGGAGGAAGGTCAGAGCCCCACCAAACGGGTTTAGGTTTCGGCGGTTGCGAATATCGACGAATGGCTTTATCGATGGTTGGTTAAGAGTCACTTCAGCATATCTAGGCTATCTAACTCTGTCAAATTAAGTGCCCCGTTTCCGAACAGAACAGGTAATTCCCACAATAATAATTTCTCAGGGCATCCGTTCCAAAACCTGCGTACTATATACACACACACAAATTTCATCATCTTGTTTAAATTGGTTTCGCACCAGTTGTTGCTTCACGGTCCGCCGCTGGAGATTTATGTTAATGTTTTAGAGGAGAACACACATTACAACGTGCATGCGCTGATGCATATTTTGAACAAGCACGAAACATTTTCAGACGACCTGTCTGTTTAATTTCACTCACGACCGTGACTGATCAAACTCCCATTACAACTTGTCCCCCGGCGGATTACCTGGGGGATGGTAACAGGCAAGCTCCAATGGCCGTCACCAAGTGACCGGACCGACCGCACATCGCCCCAGGCTTTATCGATGGCGCCGCTCGCAGTGCCAGTGGGGTCACCCACTCGTGTCCACACGGTGACGCAAGAGCGACTCACGCGGAAAGTTCCGAAATAAACTTAGTTTGGCCAGCTCGGCCGGACGGCATGTTTGACCTTTACAGAAGTTACCAAATGCCCACCGGACTACGGCTAAAGAAAGTACGTCGGCAAAGACTGGAGAGTTACGCTCCATCTGAGAGCAGAACGATGGTCGCCGGCAATATCGCCAGCACGGCTATCCGCAGCCGAAGCGGGCGGTGATAAACTGGCACCGACCCATTCAAATTCAGCCGCCGGCCCGTGCCGGTACAAAGCGAGGTCTCAAACCAACCCGCCCGCTGACAAAGGCAGACCCAAATTTAGAGCATCACAGATGGGATCGAAGACATGAAGTAAGGCCATCAGAGAGCACAGCGATCTAACAAAGAGGTGACAGGCAAGACCAATGCATGATAGCCACGGGCGTGGGGGGGGGTAGCTGGGAGGGATAGTGGCAGGACCGGGCCCAGACGCCCTCACCTGGATGGACTCCATGCCGCGCAGGTTGTACTGTCCAATCTGCAGGATGTGGTCCCCGCTCAGCAGCCGGCCATCCTGCAGCGCACCACCCGCACCGCGGTCAGAGATAACCCGCAACAGACGCACACAACCCGCACCAGACGCAAATAACCCGCACCAGACACACACTACCCGCACCGCAGTCAGACAAACCGCACCAAACACACACCACCCGCACCACTGTCAGAGACAACCCGCACCAGACACACACCACCCGCACCACTGTCAGAGACAACCCGCACCAGACACACACCACCCGCACCACTGTCAGAGACAACCCGCACCAGACACACACCATCCGCACCACTGTCAGAGACAACCCGCACCAGACACACACCACCCGCACCGCGGTCAGAGGCAACCCGCACCAGACACACCCCATCCGCACCACTGTCAGAGACCAGTGACGGATCCAAGAGAGCCAGGGGCCCGGGCCCCCTTAGCTCCAAACCGCCTCAGCATAGCTTAGCTCATATCGGGCGCCGAAGGCGCCCGATATGAGCGGCGCATCTGTACCCATATCGTGCGCCAAGGTGGTAGATACCACTTATTCCACTTGAATTAACACATATCCTTAAAAACATGGCAAAGCGCCCCTGCCCAAACACTAGACGCCTTTACTGGTCTTTTGCGCCCCCAGTAAAATGTTGAAGATGAAAATTTAGAAAGCTAACAAAAGCGCCCCGGCAAAGAAAAGGCGCCACTGGATAGCAAGATTGTGCCATGGGGAACTAATGCGCCCCTGGATAGCCTAGGCTCCCCCTGGATGAAGCGTCCCTGAGTAGTCTAGGCGCCCCCTGGATGAAGTTCGATATAAACTCAGTCAAGTCACCAAAAACTCAGGGGCCCAGGCCCGCAGAGGCTCTGCGGCCTATGAGGCTCAGGTTAGCGTCAATCGGGTATTTCAGTATGGAGCCGTTAGCCAAGACAACTGTGATAAATGGAGGTGGTGGATACGACACCTCAGTTTTCGCCATGACCGAATATAACTGTATTATTTGCTCATCGTGCTTCATTTAGTGTCAGTGGGTGCTTTCAGCATTTTTACCAAGGTAACAGTCGTTAGCTGGCCCGAAATATGTTTGATGGTCAACGTGAACATGTCCTCACTTATGCAGGAGGAAGCTTTCATGAAAATAAACATTTACAAATCCTTTTTAAACGCGTTTTTTCATTGACACTGGCCGCCTTTTGGGTGGTAAATTGGCCAGTGGCGGATCCAGGGGGGGCAAAAAAGGCATTTGCCCCCCCACCAAACAAAAGAAGGCAAAACAGCTTTGCCCCCAAAGCCATCGACCTCCTTTTTCCCCACTCCTTCCTTTTTAGCCTATAAGCAATATTTTGGTGTTTCAACTCTCATCTTCAAACAAAACCTGCTAAATTCAGTGTAAATATTGGGCCTTGGATAGGAAGAAGTATCTCGAGCCCATATTTTTCACCCCGTGGCGTTTTTTTTTGCCTTTCGCCTCAAATACCCATAATCCTACCGGCAAGTGATATTGGTAGCGCAGCTTCTTACTGCGTGACGTTTTTTTTTGCTTTTCGACTTTGGATTGCCCCTCCCAAACCGACCGGCTAGATCCGCCACTGAAACTGGCGCCCCTCAGGTTCGGCGCCACCCAGGTTCGGCGCCCCTCGAGCCTAGCCCCCCCTTAACGAAATCCTAGATCCGTCACTGTCAGAGACAACCCGCATCAGACACACACCACCCGCACCACTGTCAGATGCAACCTGCAAGGGTAACTTACATACAACCCGTCAATACCCCCCTCCCCATATTATTATATTCAACCCGCGATAGCCGCAAATAACTAGAGCGAGGGTAAAGACAACATGCACTAGTGAATACACAGCAAGCATTTGTTACACAACCCACATCAGTCACACACAATCTACGCCAGTCACAAAACATGTACCACTGTTAGAGACAACCAGAACCAGTCACAATCAGATACACACGACCCACACCAGTCACACACAATCTACGCCAGTCACAAAACACGTACCACTGTCAGAAACAACCCGAGCCAGTCACAGCTAGATACACACAACCCACATCAGTCACACACAATCTACGCCAGTCACAAAACACGTACCACTGTCAGAAACAACCAAAACCAGTCACAATCAGATACATCAGATACACACACAACCCACATCAGTCACACACAACCCGCAATAGCCGCAGGGGACCAGACCGAGGGTCAGAAATAAAACGCAACAATGAGTACGCTAGCTAAACTTGTCTCACACAACTGGTACCACCCATTCGCCCTGTCTGGCGCCGCTCACATCCTGGTTGCAGGCAACCCGCACCAGCCACAACCAAGGCATGTCACACACAACCTCAGCGCTGGTTGGACACAACTGCAAGTAAATAGTTGTCATCACGCGTGCCGTTTCCAAAAACAACAACAAGACCAGCAACGGCCAAGTCCATTCATCCAAAATAACCCACCAATGAATAGACAATAGACATGAGCCGCCCCCGTCCAACGGCGTTACCCACCCTGTCTGTAACTCCCCCGTCCCACGGCGTTACCACCCTGTCTGTAACTCCCCCGTCCCACGGCGTTACCCACCCTGTCTGTAACTCCCCCGTCCCACGGCGTTACCCACCCTGTCTGTAACTCCCCCGTCCCACGGCGTTACCCACCCTGTCTGTAACTCCCCCGTCCCACGGCGTTACCCACCCTGTCTGTAACTCCCCCGTCCCACGGCGTTACCCACCCTGTCTGTAACTCCCCCGTCCCACGGCGTTACCCACCCTGTCTGTAACTCCCCGTCCCACGGCGTTACCCACCCTGTCTGTAACTCCCCGTCCCACGGCGTTACCCACTCTGTCTGTAACTCCCCCGTCCCACGGCGTTACCCACCCTGTCTGTAACTCCCCCGTCCCACGGCGTTACCCACCCTGTCTGTAACTCCCCCGTCCCACGGCGTTACCCACCCTGTCTGTAACTCCCCCGTCCCACGGCGTTACCCACCCTGTCTGTAACTCCCCCGTCCCACGGCGTTACCCACCCTGTCTGTAACTCCCCCGTCCCACGGCGTTACCCACCCTGTCTGTAACTCCCCGTCCCACGGCGTTACCCACCCTGTCTGTAACTCCCCCGTCCCACGGCGTTACCCACCCTGTCTGTAACTCCACCGTTCAACAGCGTTACCCACCCTGTCTGTAACTCCCCCGTCCCACAGCGTTACCCACCCTGTCTGTGACGCCGCCGGGCCGAATGGTTTTGACGACGACGCCGGTGCTGCGGCCCCCGATGATACCGAAACCCTGTCTGTAACCCCCGTCCCACGGCGTTACCCACCCTGTCTGTAAATCCACCGTCCCCCGGCGTTACCTACCCTGTCTGTAACTCCCCGTCGACACAAGTGAGGTCAGCCTGTCTGTAACTCACCCGTCCCACGGCGTTACCCACCCCGTCTGTTCAACTCCCCGTCGGCACAGGTGAGGTCGGTTACCACCCTGTTCTGTAACTGTCCACACAGGTGAGATCCCAGGGCGTTACCCACCCTGTCCGTACACAGGTGCCACGGGTTAGCACCCTGTCTGTAACTCCCCGTCCCACGGCGTTCCCACTCCTGTCCGTAACTCCGTCGACCCAGGTGAGCGTTACCCACCCTGTCAGTACACCTCCACCCTGCGTTCCCACTCCGTGTTCGTAACTGTCCGACACAGGTGAGGTCAGGTCACCCCGTCTGTAACTCCCCGTCGACACAGGTGAGCGTTACCCACCCTGTCTGTCACCGTCCCACGTGCGTTACCCACCCTGTCTGTAACTCCCCGTCGACACAGGTGAGGTCGTTACCCACCCTGTCTGTAACTCCCCGTCCCACGGCGACCTCCACCCTGTCTGCGACCCCACTCCCAAGTGTTACCCACCTGTCTGTAACTCCACCGGTGCCACGGCAGTTACCCACCCTGTCTGCGACTCAACTGTTCGACACAGCGTGAGGTCAGCCTGTCAGTCACCTCCACCGTCCCACGGCGTTACCCACTCCGTGTTCGACTCCACCGTTCGGCACAGGTGAGGTACAGCCTGTCAGATCACCGTTCCACCTGCGCCCACTATGTGTTAAACTGTCGACACAGGTGAGCCGTCAGGTCAGTCACCTCCACCTGCGCCCACTATATGTTAAACTGTCGACACAGGTGAGGTCAGGTCACCCACCCCCACCTGTATCCACTCCGTGTTCCACTGTCGACACAGGTGAGGTCAGGCCATCCATCCCCACCTGTGTCCACGTCCGTGTTTCACTGTCGACACAGGTGAGGTCAGGTCAATCACCTTCACCTGCGCCCACTCCGTGTTCAAATGTCGATACAGATGAGGTCAGGTCAGTCACACTGTCGACACAGGTGATGTCAGATCAATCACCCCCACTTGCGTCCACTCCGTGTTCAACTGTCGACACTGGTGAGGTCACGTTGATCACCTCCACTTGCACCCATGAAATCTTCACCGGTCATGATATACGTATACGACGTATACGTATATAGCCAAACACGTATACGTATACATTCATCAGAGGAACAACGTCCATGTTCGGCTGCCTACACTGGGAAAGTCAGTCACTTTGAACTGCGCTGACTCATGATCAGCTGCTGGCAGAAACCCGGGCCAGATCAGGCCAGGCGGAACATTTCCGCTTGAGCGTGCTGGGCTATACTCCGGTCGGGTCGGGTCCCATCAAATTTCCAATTTGCTTAGTGGTACATGGGGGGAATGCAAACAGCATCTAAAGCCTGCGAAGTGTGCAGAAATGTCACTTCAAGGCGAATGAACTCCAAGTGTTTCAATTGCTAGCAGCGAAGCTACTCACAAAATTTGTCATTCCGAAGACAAATGCGCAAGGTGAAAATGGGGTACAGCGACGTTTTAGACAACCCGGGAATTTGTCGCAGTATTTTTTCAGTTAGCTATGACAGGCTGGTGAATTGATTCTATGATTGCAGACTGCTCAGGTGTAGGCTCCAACCAAATCACTTGGTTAGATCTCCCATGTTCCAACTTAACCTCGTCACGGTCCCGAGAGCATGAACAAGGAAGCCCAACAACACCTAAAAATCCACAACCATAGCTCAAGAAATGTAATCGCCCACATATGTTCAGCATGTTGGCAAACAGTCCCGAAGACAGCGGTAACCCCGTCACGCGATAGGACATCTCTATGACGTCTCGGCAGGACTTTCTGCTGGCCTTTCGTGCGCGGACGGTAACGGTGCCGTAGCCAGTAGACGGCCGTCGTTGCCGCTGTAATGGCGACGCTCACAGTGCGTGATTGTCGGCTCAGGGGCAGGCCAACGGCACGCTATGGCCGCCCAGAACCGGGCGATGACATGTATGGGACGGGTCGCAATAACGCGTCGTCACACACCTCTCGGCTGCCCATTCCTGGGAGGTGCTGACGACCATGTTTTATGCAACTGATGGCATGAACGCAGTGGAGACAGAGCTTATTGAGTTGAATTCATTCCCAACATTGGCACACATTAAAAACCAATATTGCTAGATGTCTGTTTTCCTTCTAAAGGAAGCCGGAAAAACACTATGTCATCTTTATTTCCGGTAAGATACCGGCCTCATATTGGTTAAATGCGGTTCCCCAGGCATACGAGATACTCTGCGTGGGTGGGACGGATGACTTTTTGCTGCTCCGGGCACGGTCCGCCGCCGGCATCCACACAAGTTCTCCTTCCACTAATTAAGCCGTCAAAGGGCACGGCATTGGTATTCGCGCTGCGAGCCAACAATTCTCCCAGCGATACCTCATAGCGACCACGATATCACGCACCAGGGCGCCATGACCGGTCCCGCCGCCGGGCTCTTGATCAGTGGTGCCGACATGGGGAACGGGGTGCGGTCGCTGCCATGCCGTCGGCGTCCCGCAGTGAGCTGTTAAAAATCAAAATCAAACTGAACGAGGTGTACATCCACAAACCCATGAATGGCGACAAATGCTTGGAGTAGGGCCAGTTTTCATTTTTCGATTGCTGATTTTGTGCTAGACAAAGTGATGTTCTTATGTCATTACATTAAAGAAACCAAATGCATACTACAAAATCCGATACATATTCGTTTCAAGGGCGGGGAATGGCAGTTTTAGAAGACATGCCACCGTGCCCCCGGGCGATAGAGTCCCTATTGTTTTGACTTGGTGGTATCGTCCTCATTAAAAAAAACAGCCCTGTCTCTGCGACCGTGTGTGCACACGTGCTTCCATGTAGGAGTGATTACGACTGAGGGAGTTTTGTATATGAGTGTAATTGAGTAATCAATAGAGATGCACCGGATTTGGCTTTTCAACATCTGACCGGGGCCAGATTTCCAGAATTAAACTCAAAATACGGTCGGATTTGGCCGTCTATGGTCGTCTATAGGTGTTATTTCTTCTCAGTGGGGGGGGATTTAAAGTAAAAAGTGTGTATTTAGTACAAATGCATTGTTTTAACTTTTGAGTCGTTTTTTAGATACATAAAAAACTTACGTAAACTGTTCAGTCAGAAAGATGGACAGATCCAGGATTTCACTAATGAAGAGGGTGGGCCAAGCCTCGGAGGGAGGGGTGGCTAATTTTCGACCTTCGGGGGCGTTTAGAATCGTGAAGCGAGTCTTTACAACACTCATTTTGGCTGCTAGCAAGTAATAATAATGAGCATGCCGCTAGCAAAATGAATAACATTTTGCAAAGCGTCTCTGGTCAAATACCCATGTCTGAAAACAGAGCGAATCTGTCCGTCGTACCTTCTAAGGCCGACTTTACGCAACAGCACTTTCTAAAGCCGACTTCACGCCAGGACGGTACTTGGATTAGACGTGGGACTTTTTTGAAAAAGCTGGTCCCGGTCCCGGCTCAAATTTCTTGGTCCCGGCCTAGTCCCGGCGAGGAAGGATGCGGTCCCGGTAGCCTTTTTTCCACTTTATTGGCCTTCAATTGTACTATTTTTTGTGGATTAAGAGCAAGCATAGCAAGTTCATATCATCATTAGGTAAAGAATCAACATAAAGTATGAAACATAGCTTCAGGAAATCCTTGCCTAACATGAAAAATTTCCACAATTATCTGATAATGCTCTCTGAGGGAACATTTACATGTTAAACTCTTAACAGGTAAGAAACTATAGGTCAATCCAAATTTAAGCAGTATCACACCTTCTTTCTGTCCATCCATAAGCATTCAATCAATTAGCATACCAAAGTTTTATCAGGGAAGGTCAGGATACAAATGCCTTCAAGATCCTTAAGATCAAATCACCAAAGCAAATAGGACCAATTCGAAATATCATTTTTGCAGTTGGCATGTGACTAAAGGACTGTTTTTGGCTGTTTATGAAGAATTATGAAAGTTGACATACTGGATGAAGGAGCTGACAATGTTTTATCTTTAAATAAAGCAGTTCCACTTAACAAATCGTGCTTTATTCAGCCATAGACCTAATTAGAATTGAAGCAATGAGCGCAGTTGGAACCAGAAGGAACAGACTACATATCTATAACGTACCCTACGAATCAATGTAAACTAACAAGAATATTGAAATTTTAAGTGACACCTAATACTCCAATAAATATTTGGCGATCTCTTATTATATTTTGGCTTGAAAACCAGTCCTGCAACATACCAATTAGGTTTTACATACCCAGGTAGTTCTCCAAAAACAATCATCGAACCCCACCTTCCTTCCCAACACAAAAAATAGCGCTAATACATGTTTTTCCAAATATGGAGGCCAAGCAAAGGTCTGTGAGCAGGCTTAGCTAGTACCAAGAAGTCTTTTTCGATTCGTGCTAAAACAGCTTTCATCATTCTAAACAAATCAAAGATCAAAATTTGCTATTCTAATAAAAATATTTGCTTGTAATGGGCAAAAAAATAATACAGCAGCTGCACACACCGCATTAAAGACAAACAGAAAGATGATCACGTTTAGTAAGAAAATAGAGAAAACCATAGAGATCTACTATAACTAGAAACATCCGTACAAAACGGCAAACCCCACGTCAAAATGAAAGTTTTGTTAGTACAAACTTGGCCAGGTTAATTGGAGAATCACGTCTAATTTCAATGAGAGCTTCGGATTTAGGCCACGACTAAATAATTTTCGAAGAAAAGACATTATTCATTGCGAGGATTCTTGGCACATTAGGTCGTTGTCATGACAACCTTTCTGGAATTGTGGAATTGAATTAAATTGGATACCATTAGCAGAGAGGTATTTCAGTAAACAGTCACGAGCTTCCTCTCAGAGGTCCAGATTTGTACTAACAAAACGTTCAATTTTGACGTTCACACAGGTGTCTGTCCGCTCTAGTTATAGTGGATCTCTATGGAGAAAACATTTCATGATTTATCACGTGGTTTTGTACACCTTTTTTACCCTAAGGTAATCTTGAACTTCTACTCGGTTGAATTTTTATTCAACGACAGCAATGGCGCACACTTATTTTTTATCTTTATTATTCGGCGACGACGACGACGCGTGGTGCGGTGGTTGAATGTGGTTGAAGTGAAGAAGTTGAAGCCATTCACGTTTTATTCGCAACACAACATGCAGACGTAAAAGAAAATATTGTTGATCAATAGTTTTTGAGAGAGAGAAGGCAATTGAAACAGTGGGGTTGGTAGAGGCTGCCATTTCCAATTACCAGTTCCTGAATTTTCTTTTCAATCCAGCTATTGCTTCTAATGCCTTCCAATGCCTATTAGCAAAAAAAACGTTTTTTTCTTCAATTCAAAGTGATCTTGACCCTGGTCCCCACCATTTGTGGGCTGTATTTTGGTTGTTACTAAGTTGCTTTATAGTCAAGTAAAGGAATAGGAATTGCATCTGAAAATGTGGTTTCCACGGAATGGCATTTAATGTGAGCTGATATATATGCTCTGTGTATGTGCACCATTATTTTTGCTCTTTTTCTAAAGGGCCACCCCATTTTAAAAGGCAGCCAGGCGTGCCCCACCGCGATCCCAGCGACAACAGCACCCTTACGTTAACACCAGAAACATAAAATTAAACGAGTCGCGGCACGCCCTGCTAGAAAGAAGCAAAAACATAAGATAGCAAAAACAACTGTGTTACTATTTAAGTAATTGTTATAAAAAGGTTGCTAAAGAAGGCTTCCGTAAAATGTTACAGAAGCCTCGACCATTAACCCACTGTTAATAAAGGAGAGAACTGGCACACATAATCGTTTAGTGTTAGTGCTCATTTCCATGCAGACTACCCCATGCGGATCTAAGTTATTAGTTCCTGGAATCTAGCAGACGAGTAGACGAACTAGTAACATCTACTAAAAACAAGGACTGACTGAGGGGATTTTTATATGATGATGAGGTGAGAGGACTTAAGATGTGAGCATCATTTTTGCGAGTCCCACGTGGCAACACCACAGTGCGGACTACCACCGCGTGCTGAAACACTTTTTATGATGATGAGGTGAGGGTGACTTAAGATGAGAGCATGATATTATGTGTGCAAGCGTGGAAACACCACAAAGTCATCTGACCTAGGGTGCTGAACCACAGACATGTTTAATATACAAGTAACGTCTTTAGAACCTGTTCTAGATGCTGAGGAGAGGGTTACACATGAAAGCATGATTACGCATGAAAGAGCCTCACTCTATAAACCCCCAGGCCAGTAAGCGAGGAAAACCCTGTTGCTCACCGGCCGTCAAAGGCAAAAAAGGAAGCTCATGCTTTACCAAAGATACATATTTCCTCATTAGCATAATCGGCCAGATGTCATGTCGACAAGAAAAGGGCAACGATAAGAGAAGATTCGCGTCCACACTTACTTACGATGATCTCCAGGAGAAATGAAATCCTTTCAGATGATGATGAGGGAGAGTGACTTTGATGTGGGCATGATTTTTGGGAAATACCACAGTGCAGGCTAGCACCGGGTGGCGATAATTTTTTCATTTTTGATGATGAGGTGAGGGCGACTTAATAGAGACATGATAGCATGATGATATTTTGTGCGTACACCGTGGAAACACCACAGAGCACCTTAACCCCGGGTGCTGAACCACATACAGTTTAATATACGTTATTAATAACGTATTATCAGCTTAGTTTAGATGCAACAGCTTAGCTCTTACAATTTATTTTGTTATTTTTGTCTTACATAATTATTATCACTAACAATATACCGACCAGAGAAGCAAAAAGTTAAAGACAGCAATTCTCCTCAGAATGATTTAAATGTACCTTCTTTGGTTACCATAGCGATAAGAAGAGATACGAATCAAGTCTATTGGTTAACATACGAATCAATCAGTTTCTTTTTATGATATTTTTTATTACTGCTTTGCTTGCTGGCACGTCTTCAATTAGTTGGAATTCGTTCATGAACATGGTATTCCACAATTTAGGCCAGGCAGGGAGTAGTAATAAACGATAATTTCTATTCGAAAACGGCTGTTCGAGAAACGCATTTTGCCGAGTCCCATGACTATTTATTTCTCTTATTTTGAACATAGTGCAAAGTGATTGAGGAAGCGAGCCTGTTAGAAACTTGTGAGCCAGAAGAAGCATTTGGGATTTCGCTATATCACTAATTTTCAAAACCTTAAATTTTACGAAGTATGGTTCGGAACTATGTGGTAAATAAACATTTGCAATAAGTCTTACCGCTTTTTCTGTAACACAATTAAACGGTTCAGCTGTGATGCGTAATTTACCCCCAAGCTAGACAACAATAGTTTAAATGAGAATGGACCAAGGAGTTGTAAAGAAGCAGTGCTATTCTTTCGTTAATAAAATATCTTATCCTAGAATAATCCCAATGCATCGACTAATTTTGGTACAAACATGGCAATATGAGCATTAAATTTTAGTTGTTGATCAAAGATAACTCCTAGGTATTTAACTTCTTTTTCTCTTGTATTTCCCGGTTATCCAGTGATAGTTTTAACCGTAGGTCACTTGGAAATGGAGAGTAATGTTGACTGAAAGTTTTATCGGCATTAAGAGAAAGATAATTTGCAGAGAACCAATCAGATACATTCCGGAGAGCATCATTGACGACTTGTTGAAGGGTATCCGGGTCTTTATTTTTAAATAATAGGGCTGTATCATCAGCATAAAGAAGACAGGACATATTTCCATTGATCAATGGCAAATCATTTATATATAACAGAAACAGAATCGGCCCCAAAATAGACCCCTGTGGGACACCAATTGTAGTATCCTTCAATTGAGATATTTCATTCTGAATTTTTACACACTGTTTTCTATTGGTCAAGTAGGAAGTAAACATATCATTAGCTTTATTTCTCATGCCATACCTTCCAATTTTCTTTAGGAGAATTTCAACGTTGACGGTATCAAAAGCCTTCTTAAGGTCAATAAATATACTTAGAATATGTTCCCCATTTTCAAACCCCGAAGTTACATAGTCTTGTAGCAGAATGATAGGCATATACGTTGATCTTTTCTTTTGAAACCCAAACTGATTTTTTATAAATAATTGAATTGGTAACTAGGTGATCCATTAGCCGGGTAAATAGCAGTTTTTTCTAAAATTTTTGACAGCATTGGCAATATACTAATAGGTCTATAATTCGTCAATTGAGATCTGTCACCTGTTTTGAATATAGGTTTAATTACAGCTACTTTCAGAGAATCAGGAAGACTGCATTATCCAAACAAGCATTATAAAATTGATTGAGGTAAGAAATGATGCTTTTATACGTTTTTTCAATAATTTGGTAATAATTCCAGTTAAATTGATCCAGTTAAACTGATACTTTTCTTGTCTGATTAAGTTGGAAAATTTTATCAAGGATGCAATGAAGTGAATAATATGTGCTTGAAAGTCACAGCTATTTTTGTCTTTTATCTTAGTTTTATTTAAAATAAGGATTTCCATTACCATGAATTTTGTTTGATCCTGCTTGGATTTGGTCCCGGCATAGTCCCGGCGTCTAGCCTTTGGTCCCAGCTTTAGTCCCGCGGGGACCAGACTTGGTCCCGGCGCCGGGACTGCGGGACCGAAGAGTCCCACCTCTAATTTGGATATTTTTATAACCAATTTCTGTGCCCAATTTGCCGCGTCTGGTGGAAAAAGTCACAAAAACTACAAGGATCTAAATGTAATAAATTCATATTGCCATGGAATACCGACGTAAGGACATTTCCTGGCATAAAAACATACCTGATTGTGTATTTAGATGATTTACTGCTCTCTTATTCCATATTATCATGGAAAATTAACGAACCATTCGAGCGAAACTGGCTTTCAGAACCCATTGACAAAGTATAACAGCCTCTGATCTCTGTATGGTTATATCCCATCTTTCTGACATAGGCAAAATATCCCTAAATGAATGAAGCATTGTCGCTCCTGGTATCAATTTGGAAGACAATACTGTATGTCCAATGGTAGTGTTGGGCATCAAAAGGCTTATGCACGCAGTCATATTTCAGGTCAAGCCCAACTCACTTCATATTTGGTCACTGAGCCTAAAGGACGAAAATATAACTAAATGGGAAGATTCGGGTCATAGGCGGATCCAAAGAGGTGGGCAAGGGAAGGTACTTTACCTCCCCTCCCGATCGACCTTTGGCGCTCCCTGAAATGTCGCCCCTCCCCCTCCCAGGACGCACGTTCGGCACCCCGCCATCAGGATTTGGCACCCACCTGATAGCCTTTCTACTCCAAAAATGGCGCCACCTGGTTTGCATAGCTCTACTTCCAGCCATCTGGCCCTCCCCCTTTCCTACCATCTACCCCTCCCCTCCCTCCCACCATCTAACCCCTCCCCCCACCCGAACAGAAATCCTGGGTCCGCCTACGCATCAGGTATATAAATGTGTTAGGGATGTGTTGCTACCGATCAGGAAAAGAACAAGAAATAAAATGGACCGCAGTCTGAGGAAAATTGTTTAAGGAACAGATTAGATGCATAATTTGTGATTTATGCGCGGAAGCCTGCCTGAAATTTCCATCAGGGTCTGTTTGGCGAAGCCATCTTTGTATGAAATAGATAATGAATACCTTGCCTCAAGACAATGCTGAGTGTCAGCTATAGTGAGGCACTGTGCAGTTGAGTATGTTAGGAAATACGGAAGCAGTGGCACATGACGCAAACAGATAATGGCCATTACCCATAGACACCGACTGTAGAACACCTCTGCTGGAGATTTGGTTCTACCCATGAAAGCGGCGACCGTGCAGTGCGAATTACATATACAGCTGACACCACCAGTGTATCGAGCAATGAGGCCCGCACGCGTGTTCCTCTGCTGGCAAACCCATGTGACTTCTGCAGTCACACCAATGATGCCAAAAAAGTACATTCTCTACAGCTGGTGATCAGGCGTACAAAATTTGACTTTGTGAGTTACCACTAAGCTCAGGTAGCGTAGTGAGTTGTAATGCCGGGGGCGACACAGTAGTGACGTCACCACCCGCATGTCGGGAGCCGCGCGCCCCAGATCTGCGCCGCCATGAGCCTGTTTGTACGCCTGAACCTATACACGCTGTGACCGAACTCAGGCAAAACGTCACCGGCGCCGCGCCCGCACCTTCCCAATCGCAAGCTAACAAGAATCCAGGAGCTTGGGCATGCGCCAGCGGACCATACTTGCCAACCATCATTTGCCTTGGGTCATCTCTATTGGTCATTTGCCAGACCATTCTCAACTGATTATATTTGACATTCAAATTCATTTACTTCGTCTTTTTGTACCCCGCCACTGTCGGCACCACCAGCCAAAATATCGCTGACGGATAACGATAATGTATGATGACGTATAATTATCTGGATGTTCAAGATAATGTCATTGCAAAACATATGTGCGTTAAAGTATGACTGATGATGATAATAATGCATGATGACGTATGATGATGCACGGTGCTGTTTATTATCAAGAGGTATGAGTGACGATGGCATTAGCAAAATATATGCGTAAATCTTAGATCAGTGAGAAAAAAACCTGAGCCAGAATTGATGCGCGAATTGAATAATTACTAAAAGCTTTGCAATGGGGGAGTGTCGGCGGCAATCGGCCACAAGAGCAAACTCATATGTGAGCACGTATGTGAGCACGTATATACACCCTGGAAGAATCTGTTTGGTTTTTGTGATGCAGTTAACGCGAGACGGTTTGTTCGTGTGTGGCAGACTAAAACAGTGTCTGATTCTAAAGACATGTGTGTTTGCAACACGAGTGGTTCAGCTGCCGCCATCTCTTCCTCGCAAGCGACAGATGCACCAAAAATTTCATTATAAATAAAAAAGGAGAAATTGGACTCCCATAGCTTTTGGCACCTTGCCAATTTTTAACGGTTAAAACCCGCCAGCGGCAGATAACCCCTTCTAGCAAAACAGAATCCAAGTATGGGTAAAGTCACATCACTTATTTGCTAGAAGAACCCCTTCTAGCGAGTAAAGTGGGGCACCGTAAGGCTGCAAAAGAGTGGCTAATGGTGGAGAAGTGGCGCTCAATCGTGGTCAATAGGCCGACCAAAAGTAGATGAAGGTAACCCATGTTGCAGTGGGGCGCCCTAGGACTGAATAAGGTGAAATCGAAGAAAAAATGGCGCAGCACCACAAAGTAAAGGCGCCCAAAAGTTGATGAGGGCGGTCCACGAATTCAAATGGCAGCGTTTCAGCATATATAAAATAGACATAACATATAAATATAAAGCACGGAGGAAGTGGACTGCCCAGTGGTAAGCCGGGGCAGCTGATGCGAATCCGGGGCGGCTCGCGGTAAAAAACCAGTTACAGATGGCTTTACTTGCGTTTAGGTTCAGAATTTACTATTCACATACAGGTTTTAGCGAATTTTGAGCGCCTTCGGTGTCAAATAGCGGTAGGGTCGACCGCTGGGTCTAAAGGGGAGGAACGGCCGCCCCATTCGCCACCCCCTCCCTCGCTTGGTTCCGTCTCTGCTCAAATACTTATTACACTGACCTTGCTGCCCGATCAACCAAAATGTGGGCGGAATTCGACGTAGGGTACACCAGTCTCGAAATAAACATCAAGCGAGACCGCCGTGCTATATTTTTCTAGGCTGAAACGTTTTCTCAATACGGAGTTTGTTAGATCAGCCATACTACAGCTAATGTTTGGAGATGTGATGGATGATAATGTCTCCGAAATGGCATTGCACAAAGTAAAATTTTTGGGAGCGGGGCTTCGGATTTCACATATTTTGGCATGCGCAATAGTTAACACGCGCCCCGCTGGGGTCCCTGGCATGACGCACCCCGCTTGGGGGCATTTTCGCCCCCCTACGTATCTCATTCCCCACGAAAGCTAAAGGAAAATTACGGGCGGCGTTCAAAAGCTCTTGACAAGATGAAGATATTTTATACGAAATTTTTATGTCAGGTCAATATTGAGGTCAGCATAGGTCAATGAAGGTTCCATAGACTTAAAACAGAGCAGCGTACGTTTCCCTATCTAGATCTGCCCTCAGGGGAGCTAGAGCAAATATTTATGCATCATTGGATTCCTCTTATCGCGGCGAATCGAATAATGTATAATATGCCCTTGCTAGGTCAAATAGTGAAAATTACCTGACCTCGAGTTAGGTCAGGGTCACAGAGTGACCTGGTATGGCCATGCTGCATATCAATCGACTTCCCGTGACAATATAAGCACAATGCAGGCAAAATGGGAGCTTTATCTCAATTCAGTGAGAAGTATTTTCCAAAACAATCACTCTATGCTCCCGTGACCTGACATGACCTTTGAGAGGCCAGATGCTCAAAAACTCCACTTTGTGGTCAAGATGGTGGTAAGAATTGACGATTTTAGGATTTTCAGCTTTATCTAACCAGTATTTACTGAAAAAGAGCCCATTCTATTTTTCACCATAGACATAATGGGGTGACCAAAAATTTACCCAACCTTAGGTCAACAATATCGAAATTCCGAGATAGCAGAAGTGTAGACCCTAATGACCTTATCATATTGTGGAAGTTTCAAACTGATCGGTTTGCTAATGTTCCCTGGGTGCCGCACAGTGGTCGGAAACGGCCTCACGGATGGCCACCGAGGTTTTTGTGCATGTTCATTTTGCTACAGCGCTGAAACGACCAAACCGATTCACCCCAAATTTTCAGAAGATCATGCTATATCAATTGCAATGGGAGATGTATACTTAAGTTGACTCAACTAACACCCGCACTGGAGAGGGGTCAGACACTAACGCGCACTGTAGGGGCGTGGTAGGCCCCCTCCAGGATCTCGAAACTAAAAGACACAGAAAAACTCTGTTTGGAGGGTGGGTGGGGGCTATGGCAATCTACATCAAGACCATTTTTCATTGACCTAGGTCAATATCTTCAAGGTCAAACGATGTCATAAACGTCAAATATTGGCCATGCTGGGGACCTATTGGGAAATACCGCTATTAAGCGCGAAAATGACGGGAATAAGCTAAAAGCAGACCAGGGTCATAGAGGCATAGAAGGCCGCAAAAAGCTTTGTTACAACTTTGGGGTCAAGGTCATCCGAGGTCATTGACCTATCAGGTCACAATATGATGATGTACCAATAATGTACACTTTGACTAACACTTTTGCCAGTGTTTGGTGGCAAATGAGGATTGACCTTTAAAAATGAACTTTAACCTTGACTTTTGACCTTGATCTTTATATTCAGGTACCTTAACTATAACTTATAATAATACACTTCCGACCGGGTAACGCTATTTGAACGGAAGCGCTGGTGTCAATGACCTTGAAAATTCTGATATGACCTTGACCTGTGACCTTCAAACTTAACCTATACCTTCCCGTGAGGTGACCCCGCCATATTATCCCGGTTATATGACGTTATGACGTCACCATTAGGTATCCCATGCAAGCGAACTGGTCCTACCGCGCGATTGTGGCAATCTCAAAATGCAGGTCGGACTTTGAAAGCCTATACGTCACAAAATTTTGGGCCGATTTTTTTAGATGTCTTGACCAATCGATGCGCCGTTAAATTCTCTCGAATGTAGCCAAATATCGTTTTTTCAGCTCTACGAGCTGTTCTTACGCCACCTCGAAAACAGGGGGCGCGGTGGTGGAGTGGTCAGCATAGCTGGCTTCTACGCAGCCGACCCGGGTTCAAGGCCCGGCGGCTTCCCTGAACAAGGAGCAAGCTGGCCCCGAGCAACCCTTCCAACAGGGAGAGAGTTGGGCGACGCCATATGACCCTGGCAGTTGGTGCGTCGATAAGCCCCAATAATTATTATTAAATTATTATTAATTATTACCTCGAAAACAGGCGAGGGAGCCTCCGAGGTCCCCCTCTAGTGCGCGTGTTAAGCAAATGAATTGACCTAACCCGACCCTAACGACCAGGTCAGGTGTGCTGGCTCTGCATTCAAAAGGGCATGTCCAGCCTTTTCTCCGACTAATCGTCTAATCGGGCTAAAACAAAATACATATTGCCTTCGGAAACCCTGAGTAAAATGAGTTTGTGAGCTGCTTACCATTTGCTACTCTCGTTAAAATTTATGTTCCCAGAAGTCACAACAGGTCACGTTGAATGTTCGCACGATAATATGGGTTTCTTTCATATATTCAGACGGCAGGAAGATCAAGACAGTGTACCCCTCTCATCATAGCATGTCGAATAATGTGCAATATGAGCAAGGTTTATGCATGGGTGACCTTGACCAAGGGTGATTCTGGGTGGGGTCAAGAAAACCTATGAGCTTACAATGAAGATAATGTGCATAAAGGCGAGCATACAACGTAGAGGCACCTGATGAGCGTCCCCCGCACCTCGCGGGCGAACGGCGGGCCGCGGCGAGCCGCGGAGGCGCCGGGTCGCGGGCGGGCGGACGTCTCCGGGCGGCGGGCGGCCAAGTACAGTTTACACTGGGACAATTTTGCGCACATTTGCGCACTTAGCTCTCTTCAGGCCATGACGGATAATTACTTGACCTATGTTTCCACAAAAAAGCTGATTGGCAGAAACGTAACTTTTTGTTTGTCTATTCAAAGTCAGCAACTAGTTTGTAAGGTGGATTTGTGAAAGGGGTAATTGAAACGCAGATTATATATTTTATTAAAATTCAATTTATACTTTATTAAAATTCAAATATACACATAATGCTGATCATCTTAAAACTGACCTGACGAGGAAAATTTTGATATCAATTATTTCTAGTCTGACTCAGTTTTGACGTTTATTATTCAAAGTTAAAAGATCGGATCTACCAGACGCATCGAGTGCCTTACTTCTGGATTTCATCATCGTCTTACTTTGATGAGTAATAAGTGCATCTTTCAACCAAATTAACTTGATAAAAGTGGTCATTCAGAACACTCGGAACAATTTTCTTCACATCGGCAGCCCTAAAACCGCTCAATTCCAAAATACAAAAAACGGCCCCGTGGCCATCCACGACAGCGTTTCCGACCACAGTGCGCCGCTTCAAATTCGTGATTTTAGGTTTTGAGGTCGGGTCACTTGACCTTGAAAAGCTCCTTGACCTAGCATGATCTTAACTAAAAATTTGGTCAGATGTGTAAAATTGATCAGGAATAAGGTACTATAAGTTTCGTTGTTCTGCGTCTGTTCGTTTTTGAGCCATCTGGGAAAACCGGGAGAGGGGGCGAATTTCGCCCCCAGCGGGGCGCGTGGTAAAGGGACAGTTATAGCTAGGTTTCCTCGGATAATATAACATTTGACCTCAAGGCCTTTGTACTCTCCGTCACTGCAAGCGAATTTTTTCTTCAAAATATGGGTGAATATGTTTCATCTTACATGCTTCACAGCATATGAACATCTCACTATGCAAACGTATTCAAAAGCTATAATATGGAGCACAATGCTCGATGCATCCTGTAACATCATATTGTGGCCGTTTTGATTCATGACAGCGTAAAAAACGAAACTCAGTTGTAATAAAAATCTGGGAAATTCCGGCTGGGTTTCAGCTCAAATCCAGCCTGACCTCAGATTCAAATAGTGGCAAATCTGGCCGGAAACGGATTCCGATACACGTCTAGTAATGAGTTTCACTCCGTTGGGATTACCTTCCTTTTTTCTTTCTTTCGACCCCATTATGTGAACTATCAAATATGTCGGCTGAAAAGACCCGATGAAAACTAAAATTTTGAGCAAAAATTGTCACACAAATCATGCCTTTGGTTGGATTTTACTGTGCACGCATGCTGCTACCATCGACGAAAAACTTGTATCCTTTATAGAAAATGTTAAAGAAATGTTAGCAAAATCGTAAAAACTTGTGAAACGTGCCACCTCAAGAAGTTCAAATTCGTAAAAAATATTAACAAGCTAGAATCAGCATCTCATTTCATTAAAGAGGGGAGAGCAACAAAGTTCCGAATAAGAGTTCCGAGAGGTCAGCCCAGTGCTCGTGTGGATAGGTACATTCTGGTGCTTGGCAAGCGATCAATCGAAGTGTTTAATTTAGGTTGGAACAGATCGAGCAATGAGTACGTGAAGGCCAGACTGTTTTACAATGATTATATTATTTTGGTCATTTACTCATTATATAAACAACGTTTTACTGCTATATCTTTGTCCGGTGATCAAAAATATGTAGCATACAATTCAAAAATACACATGGGACTGAGGTAAACATGGTACCACACCTGGACGACAGCCTGATCAAAGTCTGTAATCGAAGTGTGATGTAATGTTTACCATTGTCTCAAATTAGTTTGTATTGCATTTTACACATGTGAGCCGCTGATGATGCTGTAATAGCGAAACATTCAGCTGTTAAATTGGTAAATGGTAACAATAGTATTTTTTCGTCTTCATAGCACATTGCTCAATCCATCAGTCTCGGACTGCATGCACCATCACGGCATTCAGCAAATGCGTGCGCAATAGATGACAGCAACAAGGCTGAGCACAGCGCCAACCCTGCAGCACTCTCCACCCAAGTCGATATGTGTGACTATGATATGTACTGACATAACATTATATGGCGTCGTAACAATGTAGAACGCCAAAAAGCGAACACACCAGGATGCAAATTGTATCAACATACACTGTATTTTACCAGATCAATCATTAGAGAGCGCAATTCAAATCAGTCAGAGTTCGACTTCAGCTGGATATGTCGTTTTTAAACACTGGTGGGTGGTGAAGGGCTGAAACGGCAGGGTGAGCTGCCAATGTAAAGGTTGTGCGCTGCCTATACCACCCTACTCCCTGGCAAAAGCACAGAAAGCTATGGGTGCATTCAGCACACCCCCGCGGGGGTCCGAATCAGGAGCAGGACAGGGAGATGACAAAACTTGCAAAGTACAATGAGCTCATAAGGTGACCACCCGTAACCAACATGATTATTGCAACCCAATGTGATGCATAATTATTTTTAGCGAGGCCTATTAATAAAAAGCAGTGTCCGCGCTGTCTCGCCGACGCCTGGTCTCTATGGGTGCTCTGCGAGCCCGGGTTTTGAACTCACCACCATGTCGTGAGTTTTGGCTGGCTCCAGCGGCACCGGCAGCTGGCCCAGCGGTCCGGCCTGCTCCGGGGCGCGCGCTACCACCAGCTCCACCGCCCCTGCCAGTCACAGTCACAGTCAGGAGCGCGCTACCACCAGCTCTACCGCCCCTGCCAGTCACAGTCAGAGTCAGGAGCGCGCTACCACCAGCTCCACCGCCCCTGCCAGTCACAGTCAGGAGCGCGCTATCACCAGCTCTACCGCCCCTGCCAGTCACAGTCACAGTCAGGAGCGCGCTACCACCAGCTCTACCGCCCCTGCCAATCACAGTCACAGTCAGGAGCGCGCTACCACCAGCTCCATCGCCCCTGCCAGTCACAGTCACAGTCAGGGGCACACTACCACCAGCTCCATCGCCCCTGCCAGTCACAGTCACAGTCAGGGGCACACTACCACCAGCTCCACCGCCCCTGCCAATCACAGTCACAGTCAGGAGCGCGCTACCACCAGCTCCACCGCCCCTGCCAGTCACAGTCACAGTCAGGAGCGCGCTACCACCAGCTCCATCGCCCCTGCCAGTCACAGTCACAGTCAGGGGCACACTACCACCAGCTCCACCGCCCCTGCCAGTCACAGTCAGGAGTGCGCTACCACCAGCTCCATCGCCCCTGCCAGTCACAGTCACAGTCAGGGCACACTACCACCAGCCCACCGCCCCTGCCAGTCACAGTCAGGAGTGCGCTACCACCAGCTCCACCGCCCCTGCCAGTCACAGTCACAGTCAGGAGCGCGCTATCACCAGCTCCACCGCCCCTGCCAGTCACAGTCACAGTCAGGAGCGCGCTATCACCAGCTCCACCGCCCCTGCCAGTCACAGTCAGGAGCGCGCTACCACCAGCTCTACCGCCCCTGCCAGTCACAGTCACAGTCAGGAGCGCGCTACCACCAGCTCTACCGCCCCTGCCAATCACAGTCACAGTCAGGAGCGCGCTACCACCAGCTCCATCGCCCCTGCCAGTCACAGTCACAGTCAGGAGCGCGCTATCACCAGCTCCACCGCCCCTGCCAGTCACAGTCAGGAGCGCGCTACCACCAGCTCCATCGCCCCTGCCAGTCACAGTCACAGTCAGGGGCACACTACCACCAGCTCCACCGCCCCTGCCAGTCACAGTCACAGTCAGGAGCGCGCTATCACCAGCTCCACCGCCCCTGCCAGTCACAGTCAGGAGCGCGCTACCACCAGCTCTACCGCCCCTGCCAGTCACAGTCAGGAGTACGCTACCACCAGCTCCACCGCCCCTGCTAGTCACAGTCAGGAGCGCGCTACCATCACCTCCACCGCCCCTGCCAGTCACAGTCACAGTCAGGGGCACACTACCACCAGCTCCACCGCCCCTGCCAGTCACAGTCACAGTCAGGAGCGCGCTATCACCAGCTCCACCGCCCCTGCCAGTCACAGTCAGGAGCGCGCTACCACCAGCTCTACCGCCCCTGCCAGTCACAGTCAGGGTACGCTACCACCAGCTCCACCGCCCCTGCCAGTCACAGTCACAGTCAGGAGCGCGCTATCACCAGCTCCACCGCCCCTGCCAGTCACAGTCAGGAGCGCGCTACCACCAGCTCTACCGCCCCTGCCAGTCACAGTCAGGAGTACGCTACCACCAGCTCTACCGCCCCTGCCAGTCACAGTCAGGAGTACGCTACCACCAGCCCACCGCCCCTGCCAGTCACAGTCAGGGCGCGCTACCATCACCTCCACCGCCCCTGCCAGTCACAGTCACAGTCAGGGGCACGCTACACCAGCCCACCGCCCCTTCGGTCACAGTCAAGTGCGCGCTACACCGCCCCTGTCAGTCACGGTCAGGGGCGCGCTACCACCCGCACCACTGCTCCTTCCCAGCTACCCAGCCCAGCCTCCCACAGCTACATATCCTTTTTAGACACATGGGGTCAATAGTTATGCAACGACGGACCATCCCTCTCACTGTGACATTGGCAGGAGTTCTGCCACAAGGCGGAGGACCTGGACCATTGCACTGCAGGAAGAATGACCTCAACCTCACCAAACTTTCCCAGCTAAATACAGAAAAAGAAGGTAAACACGTTCAACTTTGACATGAAACTGTTCTATTTTAGCGTTTGTTTGTCACCACAACTAACGGTAACACAAAAGTTTTGCGCTTCACGCAGGAATTAGGGTGATTTGACATTACTGCAGTCATGATAGGTCAAATAAGGTAGCATGTTAGAGAAGAGTTCGGGGCCATAGCGTCTGAAAGAGTTGAGCTGGAATTTTATTTTAGTCACCATTCGCTTCCTCTCCTTATGGCGAATCGAATGATGCATAATATGACTATAATAGGTCAATAAAAAATAGCCTGACCTGAGGTCAGGTCAAGGTCATTATCTGATGTAGCATAGTCAATATATGCATCTCAATCGACTCGTAATAGCAATCCAAACGTAATAGTATAAAAATAATTTTTTTGTCATTTCCTGTAAAATTATTGGACCAAGTCTGAAAATCTGCTTAAGTAGCCCAGATGACCTCTCAGAGGTCACAGGTCAAAGATTGCAACACAAACCTAGAAAGAGGCCCAGGATACTACGACTTGGAAATACGAAGGTATTCTCAGCTGTATCTACACTGAGACACCAATTTCCTGTTTTCCTCGTGTATTTCCCATGGAGGGGTCATGATCCGTACCTGGCCCTAGGTCATCGATATGAAAAATCCCGGAATATATGTTGTAGCACTCGGTGGGCACATTATGCGGTATAAGTTTCAATCTGGTAGGTTCACCCCTTTCTTACTTATGCCACCTTAAACATTTTTGGAGGTGAGGTCACTTGACCTGCACTGGTGACCTGACCTGAGATGACTCAACCTTACAATTTTGGGGAAAGTTGCGGAATCGATCAAGAATAAGGTGTGCCAAGTACGGTGGCGCTTCGCGCCGCCGTTTTTTCGTGCCGCCGGAAAAGCCCCATGGGGTGTTCAAACCCCCACCGGGGCTAAGGTTAAATATTGAATAGCATATACAATACATCAATAAATCAATAAATCAATGTTTAAGATACTACACCCCCACTAGCCAAGTGTGCAGGCCCTTCAAATACAGCACTACACCGTTCTCAAAGCTTCCGGATCAGCCTGGCTCGCATCAGACTAAGCCTGACCAAATTGAGTTTGTCTATTTGGAGCAGCGGTGTCCGGGCCTGGTCACTGGCAACGGGCCACTGCCTGGCCGCTTCAACCCCGTTTGTGCTCAAGCTAGTGGTCATGGACTACCCGTGCAGAAGCGGACTCGGCAGGGCGCGCCACAGCCGGTGGAAAATACATCTAGTTCAACCATATTGGTTCTACTGGAGAAAAATCATTCCGGAACATTTAATTCACATACTCATACGAGCTGGTTATCGTGTCGGGGGATTCCTTGTGACTTATCGCGAGGCAGGAGGGACTTCGGCACAATGACAGAAATTGGGAAACAGTCACAATGGACACAAAAGCCAACACCAGACATCAAATAAGCAGACGGTAAAAAAGACCGAGCGCCAAACCAACAAACACAACCGACAGGCAAAATCGATGGATGCGACCAACGCGTAGTGATATTAGAACTAAGTCGCGGACATAGTAACAAAACTGTCAATACAGCAGTCAACTCTTAAAACATCACCCTAAACAGCAGGCGAACATCGAAAATACCACGTCGGTAACCGACCAGCGAGCCAAAACAGAGGGCGCAGAGAACGGTGGTCGGCACCGGACGGCGAAAACACTTCAGGGCACCCACAACGGCGGTCCATACCCACCGCTGAATGGCGCTACCCAAACACGCACCCAAGGCGTCCCAACGAATGATCGCCTACAAACAAACACGGTCCGCTTGTGGTGACTCTGCATGGACGGCATATTACCGCTCACATACAAGCCCTGGTGTCTTACCACAACTCCGCCAGGAACCAAGCTTCACGAAATGAGAACACTTTGGCCATGTTATTCTGATTTTGCGCTTAACATGGAAGCATTTAAGCAAGATGACGAGCTGATTACAGCCTAAGGTTACAAGACATCCCAACACCTCATTGAGTTAACACTTTACCGATTTCAAACAAACGCTCAGCTCCCGTCAACATTTTCCTTCCAATTTACTCCAGGCTTCAGGAGCAGTTTTATACCTTAATTGACGTGTTCATAATTTATTTAGTTAAGCTTCCCTCACCCGTTGGGAGGAGCTAAGGGTCGTAAAAGAGCCCAAGTTAATTTCCCGACACCGCGAAAGTGGCTGGTTTCAACAGCGTTTCGGAATTCCAATGCCTCAAGACTATTCACGACAGTCTCGCCGGTCTCCTCAGCTCGTCACTTATAGCTGGTCGTCTACAACTCAATGAACGGCAAATAGACTAAAACGGCCACTGAGAGGGGCGACATTGGCCGCATCAGCGCGGCCTCCCTATCGTGACCCCACACACCAGGAGGCGGCCACTCCGGAGAAACGACGGCGGCCATTGATTTCTGGCGCCATTTGGGGTCTGCCGGCCGGGGTTTTGGCGCGACGTGGCCGGAAATCGCGGTCCGGGGGGCCGTCACACCCCAGCTCCAGGCCGTGCCGCCGGCGCAGGCACCATCACCGGGGGCGGCCACTCAGCGCGCCGCCGTCGGCGCCGACCAAACACACCGGCCTGCGACGGTTTTATTGGACAACTCAGAAGACCAATAACTGCACCCGGCGCCGCTGATATAGACAGTCGCAGTTTAAATTTTGACGCAGCGGCCCGCAAATATTGTTGGTAGCGTCGATGAAAATGATGGCACATGCTCTATCCATCGCCTTAATTGCCATTTCACGAATAACTTCATTGTCATTTGGCATTGAAAGTTCTTTCAACAAGCACATAGTATAAGAAGGTAAGCCCAAGAGATGTACAGACCACACTACCACTAATACAAACGTCGACAACAAAACCGTCCCACTTGTACGGGATCAGGAAGTACATCAGCACAAATAATACCTGCTAGCGAAAAGTTCCGAGCTGTTCGCACCCTCAGATTAAAGTACTACCAATGATCAGAAAAACAGCGTAGTGAAGTACCTCTCACCTAGTAAATACAATGTGATGACCACAGAAGTGATGTGTTCAGTCGAAATTCGTGAGAGCCTAACTGTTTTCCCAGAGCCCCATTACGTCAGATAGCCTGCACAGTCACACATCCGCAAAGAGCAATTCATGTGTATGCCGGGCTCGTAAACTAAATGCCTGTGATTACGTATATAATAATTCATTCTTACAGCGTCTTCTCTCTCGCTTGACTTCCGAACTGGTTCCAGGCAGCCTAAGAGAAAAGTCCCAAAACTAAGGGCGTGCCCAAGGCTCAGGGTGAACCATGTAGATCAAACACAATGATCATCCAGAGAGCGAGAGCGAGAGAAGAGAGAGAGAGAGAGAGAGAGAGAGAGAGAGAGAGAGAGAATAACGGGAATGGAGTCCCCAAATCTCAAGCTCAAAACACGACACAACATTCGAGAATCTGGACAGAAAGACACGTCAAAATCATATTTTATGTTTGAAAAAAACTTCAGATGAGCGACGTGGGACTGCCTAAATATGTTGAGGGCGAATAGAGTTGCAAGGGAACAAGAATAACGCCGCATCAAGATTGGGTCTACCAGAGCGCTATGAATATTTACGAGTGTGCCGCCTGACCACAGCCACAGCGATGATCTCAGGCGCTCTATCTCGTCGACAATTTATCAAACTTCCTGTGAAGAAACTTCAAAACTTTCCATGGCTGACCCAGAAAGCTCTCAGCCATCGAGAATAATCGTACCCGCTTTTTGATTAATAAGGATGGCACGGGTGATAATAAATCACGGAGATATGGCCCCACTTTTCAGTCCACTCAGTATGACGCTAACACGCACGGTATCGAACAAAAGTGAAAAACATTTGACCAACCATGTTCCAAATTATGTGATGAACGATGAACTGGCAAAAATTAGCAGAATGAATAAAACAACACAAGTAAAAGGCCGGCGATCTAACTGCAATTATCGGTCAATCTACAATTACACATAGAAAGGAGACACTAGCCTAGAAAAACAAAACAAAAATATACAAACTTAGAGATATCCGAGTCAGGCCCGAGAGACATTTCGCACGTCCGCGGCGGCAGACGACGCGGGGTGACGTGGCGGCGGCCAGCGGGCTCGGCCGCCTCCGCCGCCGCTGTGTAACGCCGACGCCTTACCTCTGGCGTTCTGCAGAATGCTGATGGCCTGGGGGTGAGAGATGTTGGCATCCAGCGCCTGCCCATCGATAGCCAGGATCTGGTCACCCTCCCGCAACCGGCCGTCGCTGCCGAAACAGGTCAGACTGGGCGTGAGGAACCTCACCGGCGACACACGACACGGCCCTGCCGTCCCTGGTAATACAGGTCACACTGAGCGTGAGGGCGCGGACACGGCCCTGCCGTCCCTGATAATGCAGGTCAGAATGGGCGTGAGGAACCTCACCGGCGACACAACACGGCCCTGCCGTCCCCGATAATGCAGGTCAGACTGGGCGTGAGGAACCTCACCGGCGACACACGACACGGCCCTGCCGTCCCCGATAATGCAGGTCAGACTGAGCGTGAGGACACACACACCGGCGACACACGACACGACCCTGCCGTCCCTGATAATGCAGGTCAGAATGGGCGTGAGGACACACACACCGGCGGCACACGACACGGCCCTGCCGTCCCTGATAATGCAGGTCAGAATGGGCGTGAGGACGCACACAGGGGACATATGACACGACCCTGCCGTCCCTGATAATGCAGGTCAGACTGGGCGTAAGGACGCACACCGGGGACACACGACACGACCCTGCCGTCCCTGATAATGCAGGTCAGACAGGGCGTGAGGACACACACCGGCGACACACGACACGACCCTGCCGTCCCTGATAATGCAGGTCAGAATGGGCGTGAGGACGCACACAGGGGACATATGACACGACCCTGCCATCCCCGATAATGCAGGTCAGACTGGGCGTAAGGACGCACACCGGGGACACACGACACGACCCTGCCGTCCCTGATAATGCGGGTCGCCTGAGCGTGAGGACACGTCTGGCAAATCTAGGATGGTTATGGGTAAAAAAAGCTTCAGCTGCTACAAGTGGCAAAATACGCCGCTGTTTTTTTAGAAACCTGAGGAGGAAACAAATAATTCATATGGAAGTGTCCATGCTGTGTAATTGGCAATCGAATAACAGTGATAGACCAAGACAACAGGCTTGAATTGTTTTGGTTGGACGAACCTAAAGGTCAGCATAGCAATCGTCTCTTGGAAGCGGGCCTTGATGTTGGCACAACTAGGCTAGTTTGAGAAAAATAAAATAAAATAATACAATAAAATAGTAATAATAATAATAAAATAATAAAAATCATACTGTCCAGGAAAAAAATCATATTCAAAAACCACCCCTGAATGATTGAGGAAAGACGCACGAGCATAGATAAGAGCACTTCAACTCTTCCTCAAAGATTTCTTCGCCGTTCGAGACTTAAGTCCCGCGATTCCTTCAAAACAAGCAAGTTCCTGGGATAAATCGCACGCACATTCGTAATCAGGTAAAGGACGAGTAAGCCTCTCAAGAAACGAGCGGTGATTATTTACTTCCCAACATCCAGCTTCAATTGGACGTCGAACCACCCATAGAAAACCCGCTCTGAACGGTCGACGCACAGGACACTACTGACACACAGGACACTGCTGACACACAGGGCACTACTGACGCACAGGGCACTGCTGACTACACACAGGGCACTACTGACGCACAGGACACTGCTGACACACAGGGCACTACTGACGCACAGGACACTACTGACTACTTACACACATGACACTGCTGACACACAGGACATTACTGACGCACAAGACACTACTGACCCACAAGACACTACTGGCTACTGACACACAGGACACTGCACACACACAGGACATTACTGACGCACAGGACACTACTGACTACTGACACATAGGACACTGCGGACACACAGGGCACTACTGATACACAGGACACCACTGACTACTGACACACAGGACATTAATGACACACAGAACACTACTGACACACAGGACACTACTGACTACTGAAACACAGGACACTACTGACACACAGGACATTACTTACACACAGGACACTACCGACACACAAGACACTACTGACTACTGGCACACAGGACACTATTGATACGCAGGACACTACTGGCACACAGGACATTACTGACGCACAGGTCACTACTGACTATTGACACACATGACAATACTGACACACAAGGACATTACTGACGCACAGGACACTACTGACGCACAGGACACTACTGACTACTGACACAAAGGACACTATTGATACAAAGGACACTACTGACACACATGGCACTACTGACGCACAGGACACTACTGACTACTCGCACACAGGACACTACTGGTGCACAGGACACTATTGACGCACCGGAGAATATTGAAGGACAAGATACTACTGACTACTGACTACTGACACACAAGACACTACTGACACACAAGACACTACTGACGCACAGCACACCTCTGACACACAGGATTCTACTGACGCACAGGACACTTCTGACGCACAGGATACTTTTGATACACAGGACACTACTGACACACAGGACATTACTGATGCAGAAGACACTACTGACACACAGAGCACTAATAACGCACAGGACACTACTGACGTACATGACATTACTGACTAATGACACACAGGACACCACTGACACACAGTACAATACTGACACACAGGACATTACTGACGCACAGGACACTTCTGACGCACAGGACACTACTACTGACACACAGGACAATACTGACGCACAGGACACTACTGGCACACAGGACACTTCTGACGCACAGGATACTTTTGATGCACAGGACACTACTGACACACAGGACATTACTGACGCAGAAGACACTACTGACACACAGAGCACTAAAAACACACAGGACACTACTGACGTACATGACATTACTGACTAATGACACACAGGACACAACTGACACACAGGATACTTTTGACGCACAGGACACTACTGACACACAGGACAATACTGGCACACAGGACACTACTGGCACACAGGACACTTCTGACGCACAGGACACTACTGACGCATAGGGCACTACTGACTGACTCACAGGACACCACTGACACACATGACACTACTGATGCACAGGACACTACTGACATACAGGATACTTCTGATACACAGGACACTACTGACACACAGGACATTACTATGACAGGAGCGGTGTCCGCTTGAGTTCCAAAAACTACGCTGGAGCTAAAGCGGCCTCCGTCGGAAGCTGATACCGTAGAGTAATAGTAATGACAGCATCGCAAGCCTTACAGTGATAAATGTTCAATAGTTTTACCGCAAACGCAAGGACAACACCTGTTTCCATTCCGAGGGCCGTGCGTATTGTCATACTTCGCCTGGACAGACACGGAAATATCCATTGAGAATCGGTTGTAGATTATATGTATTATTATGTAGAGTCGGTTACATCAGCCACAGCCTCTGTGTCCCTCACTCACACTCACAGAGGCACCTGGCGGGGCCGCCATCAGTATTGGCGGGGCGTCAGTACTAGCGCTCGGAACGTCTATCGTACCGGGCGGGCTGCCAGCCCACGTCCGATGATCGGCCAGGCTACTTACAGCGCCCCAGTCAAGTGCAACACAAGTCAGATCTGGGACCCAGTCCGTCAGTCACACTAATACTCGGAGGTCGACTGCATGGCCGTTCGTGGCAGAGTCCCAACCAGCGAACCAGGGCATGGCTCGACCCAAAAGTTGTTTACCTTGCATCCCTGTTACCAGCGCGTATCTCTGACCTAAGAGGTCGGCAAACCTCTTGAACACCAACAACAGTGAAGTTAGAAAACAACAATGGTAAAGCCTTTCTGTCACCAAGTGACATAAACTGTTTTAAATCCACACAGCTAAGCAAGTTAAGTTCGGGTGAAACTACAGACTGTTCGAGAATCGCTCTAGCTTAGTAATCTATATTGGTGTGTTCGAGCATGGTGAACTAAAAATAGTTGTACAATTATCACAGAATTTGGTCTCATGCGGCGGCTTTATACTCGTATTTCACACAGTTATAAATTTAGCGTTTTCCACATTCACACAATCGGTGAGCCAGTTTTCAAAAGTCGTAAATAGGTAAGAACGTGACTCTTTTCTAAGATTTTGACGGGGTAGATTTCCTGCTGCTTTCCTGCCTCCAGGTCCTTAGCTGCATACAATAAAATGCGACAAAAAGTGTCTTCCGCTGCGAGACGTCCCACTCACGGCAGCATTTTGTGTGTCTGGTCGCCGTAGAAGTGCTCGAGGATTTCTTGAATGTTCAGGCTATCACGATTCGGTTCCAGTTTCAAACTAAATGCAAAGTCCTTATCCTAGGACCCTGCAGTACTTTCCCGTACGGGAGGTCTAATCAACGCACGCCGCGTGTTAATGTGAGAGGTGTGACGATTCTCGTCGTGTGTGAATATCGATCCGTCGCGTGAAAGTTCCCTGAATTATAACGAGAATGAATAAATTTTCATTCACGGAATCGTTCAACTTAAGGAAAATGTGTAGAGAAAACATCAGGAATAGACATTTTTACCTGGCATGGGGAATCGGCACTCCAGAGTTTTCGTCAAATCTTCGGGCGCAATGCTTTGGAAGAATTCCGTCGGTGACGCATGGAATACAGATACCTATTATTTCTTATCTATATGGTATCTATTCCGTGGGCGAGGAAATGCAGTCAAGCACCTTCTTAAGCCCGAGAAACTATCAAAACTTGTTCCAATTGCTTTTTCGTGCACAGCACTGTGGTCCCGTCCGCCGAACGCAGTTGAAAATCATCCCTGCTCCAATTTAAGACCTTGCTCTATGATAATCTTAAGCTCCTCTTTTCGAATTTTCCTTCCGATGGCAGTCACATCAGGTGTAAATGCCTCCGCCACATGTTTGCAGGTGACAGTGTTCATCGTATTTATCAATAGATCATTAGAAGATTGAGACCTTGAACAGCAGCTTATTTAAAAAGACTCCATTCACTTCTCTTCTGCTTAGTGAAGCTGTCCTGCCTGCTTTCACAGGCAATGACCCCGGTATGTTCTCAGCAAACCTGCCGGCAGCGGTGTCGTCAGTTTTAAGCACTCTCAGGTAGCTATAAGTTTTTCAGCGATGCTTTCCCCTGGAAATAGGAAGGTGCATGACTCTCACCAAAAGAGGTCACATTTTAGCGCGCTTTTTGGGAGATCTGGCTCTGGAGTTGGAACGAAGGACTGATGACTCAGGCCAGGCCGGAATATATATGTATAGTGCTCGTTCTGCTCGCTTTCAGAAAAAAAACGATTAACTTGAACTAATCAGCAACTCCTTACGTGCGGCAGAGTCCGTGAAACATTTCCTCCATTGAATCAGAGATGAATGACGATACGACGAAACTCACCATCTATTTCCCAATAACACTGCGCACTGGGCAGACCAATCGAGTGCGTAGGCACTGCAAGCTATTAAGATGGGAAATTTCGTCTTCATTTTGAGACTACTATACACAAATTTTGGAGGCGTGAATCTTCCATAAATAATTGAGCGTTTCAACCCTGACTGGACGCAAATAAGAGACTGCTGGAGTTCGGGTAATTAAAAGCGGTAAGCACTTTTTCGCATTATATTGTATTCAGCAAAGTAGTTGGAAACAGCAAGGCAACACAAACTTCCTGTTATTCATTCAGCATACATTGTTTTACATTTGGGTGCGTTTCAATCCATTTAGCTCGCCAAGAGCTCTCAATAGATGTTAAATTTTCAATTTAACCATTTTCAAAACTGGCACTCCCAATGTGAAAAACGCTTAGAGTTATTTCAAATCGAAAACTATCGAACTATCGAAATATAGCTAAATTTAGTGAAGATTTAAAGAAAGATTTTCACATCCAGCATGCATATCAAGAGATTGCCGAGCTGCAACGATTCAGTAACATTTTGTTTTTGCGTCCGTTAAATGTAAGCACCACTCGGTGATTTCAGCGAAGTATGGCTGACCGCACCGAGCGCCCACTTAACTATGAACTCATAGCATAACATACGTCATACCAAATAAAGTCATCTGGCCGGAACACTGGGGTCAATAACCTTGACCTTCACGTTGGGTGACTGACATATAAACCGATTATATAAAGTTATTACGTAGGCGAACTGGTACGACTACGCGATTGCGACGGTCTCAGAACAAAGTTGTGACTTTGGAAGCCTAGATTCGAAAAATAGTTTAACCTATTTCCACAATTCCTTCACCATTCGACGCGCTCACGAATTCTCGCAGATATAGCCAGGTAGCGTTTTCCAGAGGCGAACAGTTCTCGGGCTACTTCGTAAAAATAGGTGGGGGTACATTAGGATCCCTCCACTGTGCGTAATAAGATACAACTGGATGGCACGGAAATATTCAAAATAAGAAATCGCAGATCCGAATATAGCACCCTACGGGACTCCACACTGCGAGGTGGGCCACTTTCCCCAATCACCTCAGGCAACACCCAATCACCGACGATCAGCAACTGTGCCAGATGGAGAAAACTGCCGCGTGGAACTTTGACAAGAAAGTTTTATATATGACGACAATTCTGTATAAATTCAATGATGTTTGGTGTCAGCATATCGATGCCCCGAAATCCCAAGCGATTTGTGGTCCGAATGTCTCATATACGGCGGCAACGTGAAAGCCGAGCCGAAGCTCCAACCCCACACTTGCCGTCACTGTCAAGTGGAGCCCGAGTTTCAATAGGTCACGCCGTGCAGCCGGCGGAAAGGCAGAGACGTGCCACTCTGCTTCAAGTGGCAATAGGGTAGGAGCTTGCATTTTAGGCTCTACAAAGTATCCTCTTTGACACATGAGTTGTGAACCAGGTTGTATTCCAGTATGTATGTATGATATTTTCCATCCTTCGGCACACTACTTCCATTCTCAAACAAACACGATGTGCACAAATGACCAGAATGATCTGAAATATTGGTGTCTTTCCCTCAGTCAATGCTCCTTAACTATACCACACGTACACTGACCAAACGGGCCTCCCGCACACCACATGTCACACCTCACGTTTCCTCGCTAAGAATTAAAACAATCAGCGCATTTCATATTAATTCAATTGTATCAAGCATATGATACAGCTCCAGTCCCTGTTTTATCGTTTTTCTTTCTTCGGTTAGTAGTTTGGGATGCATGCAGAAGTTTTGGAATGAGTGAGCAATGGTAATATGCGTATTTTGTCATTGAGTTAAGTTCCTGAACACGTTATTTGCCGTAATCGGGTTTGCTAGAGCGCAAGGATGTTCGTCAAAAAGTGTTACATTCGAAGATAAAGTGCCTCACATCCTCACTCGGACGTCCACATGAGCATGATGGGTTGTGAAATGAATTATATTTGAAAAGATTCACGTTGAGTTGAGTTAAGCCCATGCTAAGACTTGAATGAAATGTTTCCTAGTTCCATGACTAAGATCTTCTAGCTAATTTCAGATCTTGGCTTCATAAAAAGTATCAGCTTATATTAACAAAAAAAAACTGGGAAAAGAGATGGCACCAAACCAAGTAAGAGTCTGGCACACACAAATTAAGCTGGAAGCCAGGGGGCAAGAAACGCCCAAAGTTGTACGGGACGAGAATAACATTTTAGAGCCACCCCACGATTTACAACGGTGAAGAATGATCTACACGGGCAGTTGTCTGGCTCGGTAACAGGAGCGGAAGTTCTACAACAGACCAACTGTGAGGTTATAATTTTTGGGGCTTATCGACGCACCAACTGCCAGGGTCATATGGCGTCGCCAACCTTTCCCTGTTGGAAGGGTTTCTCGGGAGCCAGCTTGCTCCTTGTTCAGGAAGCCGCCGGGCCTTGAACCCTGGTCGGCTGAATGGAAGCCAGCTACGCTGACCACCCACTACCGCGCCCCCACCAACTGTGAGGGATAGTCGACCACGTATCAAGTGGTCAGCGGCCGGAGCCAAATCAGTGATAGTACACCAACCCGATTTTGCTTACATAAACCGTTTTATATAAAACAGTTTTAAACAGATCACAAAGGCTGTGGGAGCTGTCTCTCCCTCTTGTTGCAGCCGCATCGCATTTGATTTGCCTCGATATGAGACTTTTCCGGCCATGCGACCGTCCGAATGGTCCATTTCGCCAGCGATTTGGGGGAGGATTGAAGAGCGTGACGAGCTGTCAATACTGAAGCCGGCACTATTCAAAGCGCAGTGGAATGCAGAAACGCCTGGACCGGAACGCGGGATGCAGGCCGTTCATCTAAAATCTTGAAAAAGAAAGGCCGATGATGACAGCAGGCCATTGTCACCCGCCGGACCCGAATTACGGGCACCCAGCACGCCCAGGCCGCTTCCCAGCTCCCTCAGATACGAGCTGGCCATAATTCACCTACGGGAGCCAACGGAACGAGACGCCCATATGACAACACACTACTTTCTTAGTGGAGGATCCGAGGAAAAAGGCGATCGCCGCCGGCGCATCCGGTCTGGCCGCTCTGGAAGTGGTTGAGAAGAGGTTGGAAGGAAGGCGTCCTGCTTCTAGCCGTCCAACCCGATTCCCGGGCGGTGGTTAAAAAAACCAAAAGGCATGAGCTAAAAGACGAGGAAATATTTATTTCGGCATATTTAAGTGGTTGCATTTCTGTGTAATGCAACAATGATGCTGCACTGTCATCGCTGGAAAAATACGGAGCTTAGTACGGGTTTTCATGGTTGAGCCTGGCAACACCACCGCCCCTCTGAACCTCCAGCTTAGCTGGCAAAACTTTTATAGCATTGCCTAGAAAAAATCTAGAGTCTGGTGCTCAAGTTCCCCCACCCTGGATGCCATGCAGAGCATAATGAATACATTTCATACACAGATTCACCCAAATAGCTACAAACTTGCGACGGAAGCTGTATGATTCCGTGTGTTCCGTGCCTGATAGGAAACGTTTCCGTTTATAGCCCATGCCAGACCACACCAACAAGTATCTCTGAGATCAGTTTGCGACTCCAGGGTGCGGACTGATTTTAAATGACAGAGACCAGCGCATGAAAACAGGTTTGCTGATCCTCAATGTTCACCAAAACATACTGCAAAATATTCACCAAAGCCTCCTCGAGGTACTGCATGGAAGTATCCGGGGTCAAACCAGATTCGTCCCACCATGGCACACCCAGCTGTATGGCCAACTAAGAGGGCTGTAGCAAAACAGTCCCATGGAAAAACAAAGGGAGGAAATGCGTTAACGTTATACAGGCAGGATTGAGGCTCTGATTTCCCTACAATCAGCGGCTCATGCCTGACAGCGTTATAAAAACCTTGGAAATTCCCACTGGTCCCTATCCAATGATTGCGGCACACCGGCGACAAGCTCCTGAACATGGTTCAACAAATTCGTTTCAGAAGGGATATAAATAACCCTCTGCATAGGACATCTCCATTGTCGAGGGCACTAAGTCGGTATCTCTCCTGTAGGCAAAGATCATCTACACACACCAGTGTTGTTACACTGCCGGGCTGAACTCAGCAGCCGCAGCAGCTCCACCCAGTTCGGTCCGCAGGGTCTGGCCCGCCAGCCAGTGACGGCGCAGTGCGGGCCGGACACCTCCCGCCGGGGACACCACCGGCGCGGCCGCCCGCCGAGCGTCGGCGCGTGCCGCCGCCACCGCCGCAGCGTTTGAAGGCGGCGGCACGTCGCGTCGGTGCGCGGGCGGCGGCGACGGCGGTGGAATCGATGTGGGGCACGGCGGCCGCCACGCCGTCACCCGCCCCCGCCCCCGGCGGCCGCCGCCGCCCACGGCAGGCCGGCTCTGTCCGCCGCACCCGGCGGCAGACCCCACGGCGACGGCCGCAGGTCAGAACCAGAGCGGACACTCCGCGGCGCGGGCTACCGCCACCGGTTCACAATCAACTGCGTTCTGGAACAGCTTCTTCCACGGACAAAAAGGATTGCAGCATACAGCCCAACATCCCACCATTATTCGTTTCTTGTCATGCGATTCTGACAGTTGAAATTTTCAAACAGAACTCGATTGAAGATATATATGCTTTGGATGGAAGATGGATGGAATCACGAAGAAACATTTTCCATGAAGAGTGAATTGAATACAGCCATGTCAGTTTTTCTCCCCATTGCATAATTTTTGGGACTTATCGACGCACCAGCTGCCAGGGTCATACAGCGTCGCCAATTCTTTCCCTATCGAAAAGGTTTCTCGGGAGCTTCTTTCTCCCTGTTGCAATCTTCTATTCCAGGCATGACAAAAAGTAAGAATCTGTTAACAGCGAAAACCAAGACATTGAAAAGCGTTACCGGCAGACTCGACCCCCCATCCCAAAGTGAGCAGTTGCTTATTCCAACGAGTGCGCGTGACTGGAGTACGGTAATCCTCGAATTAGATCAGCATTAGTCGTCGCTGTGCCAAGGACAGTCCAGACCGGCGAGGGGTCAATGCCACGGCCCGGTGGCATCGCCAAAAACAACGCACAGACGGGCACGGCCCACCCACACCCGCCACGGTGGCGATTACACGAAATGCTGTGAGATTGTAAGAAACGCTATTCTCTGAGTTAATTTCGCTATCACAATCCGCCTTCGGATCACTTATGTCAATGCGAGTTTCCAGATTTCTACGGCAAGAAGCAATCAGCGCGCCGACCACACTGTTGTTGACAGAAACAGGTCGGCGCTACCGATGATATGTCAAGCATGGATAACAATGATGTGCCGATAATGCGGGTAGGACGGGGCAGCTCTCGGTCATCAGCGTGTGTCAACGGGGCGGGGGTGAGAAAGCAGGGCTTAAACGCGTATCCCATCGTATATCGTATATGCCCAAAATATGAGTGCTGGAGAAATGTTTCCCTCAAGTATGCTATGTATGATAAACAGGCAAGTTTTGTCAACTGCGTTTAGTTTCACCTTTATATTTCGAAGCACACAGAATCAGCCTGGGTAGCAAATCAGTCAGAATTCAGTCAGTCAAGGTAGCAGAGGTAGCGGTAGCCGTTTCAACAGTTTAGCAGCGCCAAGTCTGTACTTAATACTATATCAGTGCAAGGCAAATCCATATATTAAACAATAACTCATCGGGAATTTTATCTGACTTCCGGCGCTACAAATACCCCGGCACATAGGCGTGGACAAAACCTACAATTACGCCTCGGTAACGAGCCGGAGAGGTCTAACACTGGGCGGTGCCAGACCCGCAGCCCGCTTCATCAGTAGTCATACTAACTCCGCAGGACGCAGCGTCTCTATGTATTTCCGAAAGCAGCCCTACTTCGTTCTACAGATTATCGGCGGTCCCCTTATCCGGCAATATTTCGGGGTATCTAACACCACCCGCTTATAATGTGGCCTATTTCAGTCGCAGTGCCGATATATTTATAGCACGCAGTCTCAAAGCCAATTTTGGCTGGTCTTACCCTTAAGTTCGCCCGATATTTGAGCTTACTGGCGTGTCATTCGTCAGGATCGCATCGCACCCATTACAGCCCCGGCAACCGATATTACGGCAGCTGACGCCTTCAGCTAACACCAAATAGCTGCCTCCTCGTGAGCACAGGAACGGTAAGACAGGACTTAAACTCATCACCCAACTATCGTGAATTCCGGGTCACGTGCCACTGTCAAATCGATGGAACAGAGGTAACATTAAACTTGTCCAACCACAGAAATATCACGACACATCAGCTTTATCAGCGCCAGCACAGGTTATCACTAATGGGAGCAAGGAAGCAGCACACACCGCTCGCCAGGAGCCGCAGTGACGATAGAGCGGTCTCGCGTCCCCGACGGTGGCGGCACACCGGCGGGCTTCAAGATGTACGTGCTGTGTCAGCTGGCAAATTTAAGCACGCTTACAAAGTATCTTTAAAGGAATGTGGCACCTTCATAACGTGATTTTACCTGAGATAGCCAAGTTGTAAAGCAAGTCGAAAACCCGGTACCCATATGTCATTTGTCTTGAACTCGATATTTCCGTAGAAAAAGCTAAAACCTACCTGACACCAACCCCCTCATCAGCCCATCGCCGGGCGGCTATTGTTGTGAGCCGATGGACGACATATGCTAACGTCACGATGAGCATCAGTCAATCGAAGCCCTTGAAGCGATTCAAGTATGGTAGTGGTTGCCAGATCGTGACATCATCCACAGGCTGATATTTATTTCTTTTTCTAGAGGAGTATTTTAAAATCAAAATATTGAGCTTATTGTACATTTTTCAGATAAATCATAAGTGGTTTCATTATTTTCGGCTAAAAGTACGCCTAATTGCACTAAATTCAAGGATTCTACCAAGGTCCACATTCCCTTTAAAGGAAATGTGGCACCTTTATAACGTGATTTTAACCGAGATAGCCAAGTTGTAAAGCATGCCACAAAACTCGGTACTCCATATATCACTTGTCTTGAAACTCAAAATTTCCGCAGTGAAAACCTAAAAACCTACTTGAAATGTACCCCTCATGTACCTCAAGCAGCAGGCCACAGTTGTCAGGCTGTTGGTGTGACGACATATGCTGACGTCACGGTATCAGCGTCCACAGGCAGATAATTTTTTTCCTAGAGGCGCATTTTAAAAATTAAAATATTGAGCTTATTGTACATTTTTCAGAAAAAAATATGGATGATTCCGTGATTTTCGGCTAAAAGTACCCCTAATTACACTCAATTCCAAGATTCCACCAAGGTGCCACATTCCATTTAAAGGGAATGTGGCACCTTGGTCGAATCCAGGAATTTAGTGTACGTTAGGAGTATTTGTAGCCAAAAATCATGAAAATGTTCATGATTTCTCTGCAAAATGTATAATGAGCTCAATATTTTGATTTTTAAATTGCTCCTCTAGGGTAAAAAAATGAATCTTCTGCCTGTGGATGACGTCATGATCTGGCAACTACTACCATTATCAATAGGCTTCAAGGGCTTCAATTGGCTGATTACTCTCCGTGACGTCAGCGCTGTCGTCACACCAACAGCTGAGAACTGTCGCCGCCTGGCTTGGGTACATGTGGGGTACATTTCAGGAAGGTTTTTAACTTTTCTCCACGGAAATTTACCGTTTTAAAGACAAATGATATATTGAGTACCGGGTTTTCCGGCATGCTTTATAACTTGGCTATCTCAGTTAAAATCACGTTATAAAGGTGCCATATTCCCTTTAAAACAAAATACAAGTTTTTACCAGCCCTTTCCCGCCGTTGGCACCACTAAGGAGCATTCATTAGATATCGTGTGCCCAAATAATGATCAAACGCAGCTGAAAAGAGACGGTAATATTTTTCTTGAAGTAGTGTTATGACAATTCGACTGACAATAAGAAAATGTGAATGACCGTGGCTACGAACTTTCATCGGTTTCCATCGATTTGGTACTCCACCGCACATATCTAAATGTCCCAGGAAAGTTCAAGAGGCGACTGTGTCTCGAGAGCACCAATAAAACCCCAACAGGGAATCGTTTATTACCCAGTTTCGCAAATGTGGCAGCTTTCTTTCTTTCTTCATTTCAAGACTGTTTTCCAGTCATTCAATGTAATGCTTGCTGTATCTAGTGCAGCTGATTATTATACAGTATTTTCGTTGGCGGTAGCCACGTTTTCGATATCAATCACCATTGCTTTAAGTATGTGGAGACCATTCCATGGGAGTGGAATTTCCCTCCTGAGGGACTTCATAGCCTCAAGATTTCCACACGAGATATCCGAAAGTACAAACTTGCCCTTGCCTATAATGGGAAACATGAAGGGTTTCTACACCCATATTTTACTGTTTTCAAAAATATTTACTTTTACAAAACAGACCCGTGCTGGGAAGTACGTTCACAGATGTGGCCAGCAAGCAGAGCGTGGGCCGCCAGCACAGTGCAACCTCCTCACGTGCCGCTGTTTCATACCATCCAGCCTCCCTCCGGGACATTGGACCGGCAACATTGCAACCTCCTCACGTGTCGCTGTTCCATACCATCCAGCCTCCATCCGTGACGTTGGACCGGCAACACTGCAACCTCCTCACGTGTCGCTGGTTCCATACCATCCAGCCTCCCTCCGGGACGTTGGACCGGCAACACTGCAACCTCCTCACGTGTCGCTGTTCCATACCATCCAGCCTCCCTCCGTGACGTTGGACCGGCAACACTGCAACCTCCTCACGTGTCGCTGTTTCATACCATCCAGCCTCCCTCCGGGACGTTGGACCGGCAACACTGCAACCTCCTCACGTGTCGCTGTTCCATACCATCCAGCCTCCCTCCGGGACGTTGGACCGGCAACGTTGCAACCTCCTCACGTGTCGCTGGTTCATACCATCCAGCCTCCCTCCGGAACATTGTACCGGCAACACTGCAACCTCCTCACGTGTCGCTGTTCCATACCATCCAGCCTCCCTCCGGAACATTGTACCGGCAACACTGCAACCTCCTCACGTGTCGCTGTTCCATACCATCCAGCCTCCCTCCGTGACGTTGGACCGGCAACACTGCAACCTCCTCACGTGTCGCTGGTTCCATACCATCCAGCCTCCCTCCGGGACGTTGGACCGGCAACACTGCAACCTCCTCACGTGTCGCTGGTTCATACCATCCAGCCTCCCTCCGGGACGTTGGACCGGCAACACTGCAACCTCCTCACGTGTCGCTGTTCCATACCATCCAGCCTCCCTCCGTGACGTTGGACCGGCAACGTTGCAACCTCCTCACGTGTCGCTGGTTCATACCATCCAGCCTCCCTCCGGGACGTTGGACCGGCAACACTGCAACCTCCTCACGTGTCGCTGGTTCATACCATCCAGCCTCCCTCCGGGACGTTGGACCGGCAACACTGCAACCTCCTCACGTGTCGCTGTTCCATACCATCCAGCCTCCCTCCGGGACGTTGGACCGGCAACGTTGCAACCTCCTCACGTGTCGCTGGTTCATACCATCCAGCCTCCCTCCGGAACATTGTACCGGCAACACTGCAACCTCCTCACGTGTCGCTGTTCCATACCATCCAGCCTCCCTCCGGAACATTGTACCGGCAACACTGCAACCTCCTCACGTGTCGCTGTTCCATACCATCCAGCCTCCCTCCGGAACATTGTACCGGCAACACTGCAACCTCCTCACGTGTCGCTGGTTCATACCATCCAGCCTCCCTCCGGAACATTGTACCGGCAACACTGCAACCTCCTCACGTGTCGCTGTTCCATACCATCCAGCCTCCCTCCGGAACATTGTACCGGCAACACTGCAACCTCCTCACGTGTCGCTGTTCCATACCATCCAGCCTCCCTCCGGAACATTGTACCGGCAACACTGCAACCTCCTCACGTGTCGCTGTTCCATACCATCCAGCCTCCCTCCGGAACACTGGACCGGCAACATTGCAACCTCCTCACGTGTCGCTGTTCCATACCATCCAACCTCCCTCCGGGACGTTGGACCGGCAACACTGCAACCTCCTCACGTGTCGCTGTTTCATACCATCCAGCCTCCCTCCGGGACGTTGGACCGGCAACATTGCAACCTCCTCACGTGTCGCTGTTCCATACCATCCAGCCTCCCTCCGGGACATTGAACCGGCGGCACCAGCCGCAATAGGGTCTGTCCAGCCGGCGCGATTGATCCCGCAGCGCCAGACCTGGTCACGGGGGCGGTGGCGACGGGAGCGGAACCGCAAACGCTCCGTTCAATCAACGGCCGCTGCCGAAAAGGGAAGCCTCTTCACCACCACCAACTAACATGTATTCTGCCGTCTTTTCGACATCTGTAGTACAATTAACCTGCCGGCACCAGGCGAAGAAACGAGGTAAAAGTCTGATCAGTTGTCGCTGAAAAGCGGGTCTCGGACCGAGCGCGAATGCATAGTGTACATATCGGTACATACTGTAGCGGCAGAGCGTGTCCTATATACTGTGGAAAAATAAAACGCTACATCATGTAGAAATGACTTTGTTTTTGTTAGTAATTTAGGCTCTTCGGGGCCCTTGCCTGCGAAGATTATATAGCGCCCGCAACAATACTATCAATACCAATTATTGGCACTTATATCCACGCGTTATCCCGTAAGAATACCTCAACATGGCAACGATTACCACAAAAGTAAATTAATTTAACATACGTATGTTAGTTTGGAGATTGCACTATTGGTATCCAATATTTGTGTGCCATGCTTTTAGTGCGCAAGGAACCACATTCACAGATTTCCAATCATAAGTTAGGATTACATTTTCATACATCCGTGTTCGCGCCATGTATTTTTAGCCGCAGGCAATCATTACTCCCAGCCAGTGCATGACTGCACCCGCATAACCTTCACGTGGTCTTACAGCATTAAACTGACCTTATTCCTCCTGCTCAACATCCGTGCCCCAGGGAGCACATTCGCTTTTGGATGCAGATAATAAATGTGTGAGCGAGTGTGGCCAGTGACGGTAGAAACAGGGGCCAAGTTACCGCTGCTGCGATGCGGCCAGCTGGGTTGGACGCGAGCAGAACTCCTTGAGCATCACACAGTATGCGCCCTACACTCCACGCCATCATACGCGAACCCAGGAGGGGGGGGCACATAGTCAGAAGAGAAGAGCCATCTGGACCACGAGGGACGACAAAACCTATCACATGGGCGCCAATCTTGTCTTGAGGACGCCAATACTCGCATCCTGAAGGGAAGCGACATTTCAAGAGTGTATCGACCTTTTAAAGGAGGGGCGTGACCATTCCAGGGGGCGCCGATGTTCGATTGGGGTGTGGGGATTCGCCCATGGATCCGTCTATGACTGGTGCGCCGTCCTACATTGCAGAGACTGTCAGGGTAGCTGCCAGCTCCATCCACGGCCACGGTACGCGCCAGCAGGCGACCTTATGCTGCGACGAGTAAGAACCGAGGCGGACAGGAGACGTCGCAGTTCCCCAGGCGGGCTGATCTACATGCATACGAAGCACCCCGCATGGCCAACGTCTGACCTCTCCGCGCTTCACTGAGGCATACATATTTTGCTATCATGCTGATGGTTTCCATTTTAACCGGGCTCGGGTACAGGTTTGAAGCTTTCAGTTTTACTTTTACGTCCTTGGTCCTTTTTAAGTGTTTGTTATAATGAATGTTTTAATTTTATGTCTCAATAATTGTACTGGTGTCTCATTATGGGTGTGTGGATGGTCGTGTGAGCAGAATTTATTAGCCCTTTATTTATTAGGGCACGCCGATAAAAAAACCATGCTGAGTCGATCTCTAAAAAAATAAGCCATTACCAGTACTACTTCAGGCAAGCTCTGGATACGCAAGGCTGTGATAGATTAGCTTCGGGCACATTTGTTCCGGTTGAGCTAGGTCTTAGGTTGAAAAAACAGGTAACTTGAGAAAGAGGAATGGGAAATCGACCATAAAACCTGTAAAATACAATGCACCAATTCGTCAAGCACTTTTGACTGGCTGCGGTGATGATCGATACCCAAAACGGCGAAGCTAAAACTGCTGCTAGGAGCATGCATCACACGAAGAGTAGTAAGCAAAAGCATAGTCGTTAACAAACCCAAAAGAAGTAAATCGCCTTCTTTGGAGAAACGCGTTAAAGAATGTGTCGAAATATTATAATATACTCTGACGTTTTCAATTACTTTAGATTATGAGCGATTATCGGTTAATTTTATGTATCATAAACGCGTTGTAGATCACGCCAAACGGAGAAGCAAATCAAACATGTTTCGCAGGCTGGTCCCGTAGAAAGTATAGGTAGCGGAGAGACCTCGGTAACGGAACGCGATGCAAAATGAATTCCCCACTCTTCTCAAGACCCTTACAAGTGTTTGTGCATTGGCAAGACTCCAGAAACAATGGGCAATTCCAGCACCCATCGACCAAGGCCTACACGGTACCTCTCCAATTTTCTTTAAAATTTGCATATAGGGTTCTCATGGGCCCCAAAGCCGAATCTGAGAGTTTCAGCTCAATCAGAGTAAAACTTTAGAAGTTATTGCCTCAGGAATTTTTGAAAATCTGCTTACAGTGTATTTTTAGGTGACCATACAACCCACAGAGACTGATGAACTATGCATTAAATATACATTTTCCTGTCTGAAATGAACCGAAAAACTCGAATCTGAAGTCCGTCTGACCCTAGGTCACTTGTGAAAAAATATATGATTTGACCTTGACCTAAGGTCATGTCCCAAATCTGCTGGTACACCTTTTTTCAAAATATAATATCCAAATTGAAGATTAAACTTTTTTCCGTCCAATAGAATAGGTTAGAACATCCGTTTTTTATATCTACTAGTGTTTTTAACACGCACAGTAGAGGGTGGTCTGGTGTCAATGAATGAAGGGGGTCCCGAAATGCCTCCCCTGAGAACTCGCCAATTAAGAGGGTTAGGAAAACACATGTTCCGGGATTTGTGAGGCCTGTAAACTGTTTTATTTGAGCTCAATTGTATGGACTTATATCTATATCTTTAAGGTCAAATCAGGTCATAAATTTCAAATGTATGTACGTCATACCGGACACCTTTAGTGAAGTGCCGTGATTATACAGAAAAAGTCGCCAAACGTTTGAAACATATAACAGTGATATATTGAAACAGTGATATTGAAAAATATAACAGTACGGTGACAGTGGACACCCTCACGTCAACGGAGCCCTGGAGAGGAGGAGGTTAGGGAGTATTCATACTCTTTTGACTCCGTTCAAATAGCTTCTGAAGATATTACGTTCAAAGAATGGTCAAAATCAGAGAGAGAGAATCGACGCTTTCGGATTGCGTGGATAATATAGAGCGATTTGTTGATTCCCTGAGTGAGAAGGTATGTAACCTAACCCGTCACCACTAAATCTCTATGGCTCAAGGATATTATAGAGCAAACTGGAAGGAAAAGGCACCAACGGGGGAAGCCGTAGTCATCGATGACTCATCAGAAAATAATACATGTACTGCACAAAATGCTGCTCAGTCGTATCACTGGTCTGCAAAGCAGGTGGCTGTACACCCTTTTTGTTCCATACTGGATTGAGGATGGAGTCCGGTGCAGTAAAAGTTGTTTTTTTTAAGTGACGACTTAAAGCACTCTCACGTCATGGCTCATACCTTGCAGCACAAACTCGTACCTTGGCTACGCACCCACATGCCAAGTTTGAAGAAAATACATTACGTATCAGACGGGTGCGGTGGCCAATACAAAAACAATTTTCACTTTACCAATGTGTTTTATCATCCAGATAGATTTTCAAATACCATGTGAATGACACTTCTTCTGCTACCAGCCACGGGAAGAACGCCTGTGACGGAGTTGGCGGTAAAGTTAGAAGAAGAACAGCCAAGGTAAGCTTAAGGAGAGAAGAAAAGGATCAGATCTTGGATCCTCTATTGATGTTCTCTTTTCTGACGCAATACTTCGACACCACAATCCATTTCGCGTTTGTCAGTAGAGAGGAGGTCTTTGAAATGTCAAAACGACTGATACAGCGGTACAGCTCGGCGTTGAAGATCAAGGGCACCCAACGGTTTTATCGTTTCACACCCGTAAAACTGAACACCATGCAGGTGCGAGAGCTCTCTGAAGACATCGACGGAACCAGTGGCAGATCTAGCCGGTCGGTTTGGGAGGAGCAAACCAGTCAAAAAGGAAAAAAGAGAAAAAACGTCACGCAGTGAACAATTGTGTTACAATAATATGATTTGAGAGTAGGATTTGGGATATTTGAGCCAAAAGGCAAACAAAAAAAACGTCACGGGGTGAAAGAAGTATGGGCTCAAGATACTTTTTTTCTATCCAAGATCCAATATTTACACTGAACTTCACTGGTTCTGTTTGAAGTTGAGAGTTAAAGCACCGAAATCTTGCTTATAAATTAAAAATGAGTCGGGGCATAAAGGAGGTCGACCGCTTGGGGAGGGAGGGGGTGCAAAATTATAGTTTTGCCCCTAGCTTTCCATTTGGGGGACATGTCGTTTTTGCTTCCCCCTGGATCCGCCACTGGACGGAACAGAGCTGCCTTCTGTGACAGCGTAAGGTCAGCTCAGCACAAAGTGGAGTCGCCAGCTCCCGTATTTCGGTGCATTGTTGCAAACCGGTGTCCGGTGTACATACATACATATTTTTCCACGTGTTGAAAAATGCTTCCTTCCTTTAACTTCAAGGAGAGTAAAATCGCGCAAAGATATCGTCAAGGAGAGAGTATTGCCAAAGTTCTAACTCGCATGTGGGAAATGCTTGCTTCGGTCCGATGCAGAAAAAAAATTATTTTAATTGACGCGATAGGCGAGTTCTATATATGAACACGGGAAACCACGATTGCCTTTTTGGCTTTCACCAGACTTCTAGCACTGTTCCTATTGCAACACCATTTCGTCCCACTACATTTCCAATATAGGTACTGTCGAAGCCCCAGCGACGAGTTATTGTCATCCTTTAAAGCACTGTAATGAGCATTAACACGCAGTCGGACAGGGCTTAAGCATAATTACCCGACGTGGCCGGAAACCCTTCGTGGCCCAAAAACAACATCGATGAGCGAGTTAACTTTGAACTTTGGAAAACCTGTCCTCTATGTTTACGCACTGACTGGCCTATAGGCTTACAAAATCAGATGTATATTCCTAAATAGCCATAACCTGCGGTCACATAAGCATCGCCACCGGAAAAAGTGGGGGGCCAGTCAAACTTAAACCTGATGCTGACAAAAAACTTTCCACGATATGACCAAAAACTGTTCAAATTTGGGCTCCTCGTTGCCTTCCATAGTTACTGTTAATGCAAATTTCAGGTTTTCTCCTATTTTGACTGAGAACGAAATTTTGGGGCCAAACTGTGGGGGGCCAGGTCCCCTGGCCTTCTTTTCCGACGCCTATGTGCGGTCACACCAGTTCAAATGCATTGCAGACCTAGCTGTGCGATGAAAACTTAGTATCGTCAGAGTTGTATGTTAAGATCATTTCACTAGATCATAGGTTACAGACCAAGGTCATATAAACATTATCGCAATTGTTGATCCCACAGCTTTCGGTCACATGACGTTCCCTGGCAATACGTGTATGATGTTTTGATGTTACAGCTGAGGTTACAGAATGCTAAGTTCCAGGTCACAGGCCAAAGACCGTGGGTCAAGGTCAAACTCATTGATCGCTTAATGGTTGCTTCTTTGCAAGCTTCAACGTATGTGCATCCATTATGGAAATATCTCACGTTATGGTGCCATTGGTCAATTACCTTGACCGACCTCGACCTAAATATTCCAGAGAGCAATTTAGATCTTCTCTTTATGAAATTTGCCCGCTCAAAGTGTATTCGCGGCTTTGTTTCGCACAGTAACGGCATTTCGCTAAGTGTCAGGTACGACCTACATTTGACCTCTATGACCTCATTTGACCTTGAGGATACTGGTCTAGGTCCATGAAATCTAGCTTAAAAAACATATTCTACAGCCCTCACAAAACCCGCAACACGTGTTTTCCTAACCCTCTTAATTGGTGAAATCTCAGGGGAGACATTTCGGGACCCCTTCATTACCTGCTGACGCCAGGCTACCCTCCACTAAGCGTGTTAAAAACACTATTAGATATAAAAAAACGGATGTTCTAACCTATTTTAATCGAAGGATAAAGGTTCAATCTTTAATTTGGAATCTGCTGTTTTGAACAAAAGGTATACCAGCAAATTTTAAATGTGACCTTAGGTCAAGGTCAAATTACAGCTTTTTTAAAAGTGACCTAGGGTCAAACAGACTTCAGATTCGAGTTCTTCGGCTCATTTCAGACAGGAAAATATATATTTAATGCATATTTCATCAGTCTGTGGGTTGTACGGTCACCTAAAAAATGCAATGTAAGCAGATTTTCAAAAAATGCCTGAGGCAATAACTTCTAAAGTTTTACTCCAATCGAGCTAAAACTTTCAGATTCGTCTTTAGGGCCCATGAGAACCCTATAAAATTATTTTGAAGAAAATCGAAGAGGTACCGTGTAGATTTGCCATTTGCCTGGTCGATTGGTGCTGGAATTGCCCCAATGTGATCACGGTGGTTGACAGGCTGAAACTATTCTGCGAGAAGGGATTCTAAAATAAGGTAGGACGCAGAGCTGTCGCTGAGTTATTCCACGCGAAAACTGCTAAAAACCCAAGCACCAGCCCCATCCTCTCATGTACCTAAAGCAGCATGGCAGTAGTTTCTGGCCTTTGTTATGCGTCCGTCATTAGCATGCAGGCAGGCAGGCAGGCAGGCAGGCAGGCGGGCAGGCGGTGGCGGCGCTCGCAGCGGCCGTGTGCGGCGGCGGCAGGCGCGCCGGCGGACGGAGGCCGGGCGGCGACGGCGGCGGCGGCGGCACGGCGACGCTCAGATCAATAGCGGCACTCACTAGGACTGGTCACGGACGCCGGTGTTGGCCAGCAGGCGGCGATCCGGTGGTACCGGACGACTCCCCACACACCCAGTATCCTCTCACCAGCAGCTCGCCGGCCCAGGCACGGCCACCGCGCGGCATGGACGCGGCCCGGTCGCTGGCGCGGCGCGCGGCCGCCCGCCCGCTCGCGGTCACACACGGACACTGCGGCGCCGCGCCGCCGACGCGTCGCTGCCGACGCAGCCGACGGCGCGGCCAGGTGGCGGAGCCGACGCACTGGGTCACGGGCGACGGAAGCGACGGCTGCGGCGCGGATTAGAGCGGCGCGTCCCGACGGCAGCCCGCAGGGAGGCAGCCTCGGCCGCACGCACCGGGCAACACGCGTGTTGTCTGTCGATGGCCCACGTCAATGGCGTGGGCGTGATCGTGGCACAGCGGGAAACTGTGTCCTTTGTTCTGGTCCGCATGGCTTTTGATGCTTGTAGATCTCTCAGTTGTGGACATATTTTGTTCAATATTCCTTTGGACCTTTTGTTGAATGAGGGGAAAAGGTGTGGCATGCTCGCGAGGCGTGTTCTGGTTATTGCTGCCATATAGAAAACTTTGATAAAAAGTGTTTGTTTCGTGCACCACGAACAGGTTATTACCGAGCACCCCAATTTTCATAAAGAGCATTTACTGGTACCAGCTTCCATAAAAGCCGCTAAATAATCAGTCTCGCGTGTTTAGTGCCGTGTGTGATCAGAAACAATGCCTAACAATGCCGAGTTTAGCTTCGTCCTTATAAACCAGCTCTTTATTTAAGCAAATTCAGCCGAAGACATGACATCGTACAGTATGCTGGTAGATATTCTAGCAGGTTCCTTTCCACTTATGGACAGTTCAAACCATTCCCATTTGAAACTATTTGCAATGACGATTGTCGTGCTGTGTCGCCACAGATTTCTTATTAACAGATTGTAGGCCTCAAAAACAGGAAGAGGATTGTCATGGAATCAGTTCGCCTGAACAAAGAGGCGTTTCCCGTTTTCCATGCATTATAACACTGTTATCACGAACTCAGTTAACAGGAGAGCATGCGTGAAGTCGCTTCCATTTTGAATCGTTTTACGTAAATGTTTGACCATGGCCATTGCAGGAACACCCCGCTCTGCCGAGACATGGTGCCGCCAAGGATAAGCGAAGACCGACTTGGCACTGCCGGCAGCATTAGCTGCTCGTGAGCAATAATTTGGCGCCGCACCACCGAGCCCATGTCGTCACTGACACACCATTCCATCTGATGTGAGACATCAAATACACATTTCTCGTCCGGCTTTATCGGCATTCAATTTCAGCGGTCGTTCATCTCTGCGCATCTGCAGGCGGATTTTGTCCGACTGCCGTCACAACCGTCCACGCAACAGATTCCGGCGATGCCTCCGCTCGCAGGAGATGAGTTGGCGCCACCTCATCTCGCCAACAACCGCAACAACTTAATCTCATTGGCACCGCCTATATCGGCGATTTTCACTATCGGCCTGAGGCAGCACGGTGCGACAGCTGACGGGGCACCGCGCCACAAACGCTGCCGGCGCGCCACAAAGGCCAACAGCGCGCCTCCTGATGCCGACCCATTAAAGCAGACAAACAGGCCGACAGGTTGCGCGGCAGCGGGCCGACGGGCGGCGGCCGGGACACAACCGGGGGGCGGCTGAATATTTGATGTGAGGCCAAGCCAGAGGTGCGGCGGCAGCGTCGGTCGATCCGTCGCCGGCACAGTCCGCCGCAAACGCCGACACTACACACGCGCGCGCGCGGCACTGCCGATCGCACTGCCTCCCACGCAGACGCACTCACGCCCACGTCCCGGTCAGCGCCGGAGAACGCAGATATGCCTCTAACGCAGTGCCCCAGTTCAATACTGTCCTCTGTAGTGAGCCGCATTGCGGTGATCACCGGCCTTATCCCGATCAGATGCAAAAAGGCGATCGGTCCGAGACTGGGCGGGCGGCTGGCAGCCCCATTTCCGGCGCCAACACACAGGATTGCGCGCCACGGAGGAAGCGGCGCGCCATGTCCCCTACAGTCGGCATCCTTCTGTCGTCCATGACACTGTACTGGCAGTCACCCCGCACCGTGGGATCTCACACTGTGCGTGTATGCGTGCGTGCGGTCCGAGCATGCATGCGTGCGTGAGGACCGAGGCAGTGTAGAAGGCGTCGCTGTCACAGCTAGGCGCAGGCTGAACAGCTGATTAACACGCGGTTTGTGCCATCCGTTCGGCTGCCAGCCCCGGCACGCTGGAGGACATTGCAGACTGCCGCGGATTTACTCCATGTAGACATGTGCCAGGCGCGGAGCCTACCGCTATAGAGAATGAGGCCCGAGGCAGGCACGAGACCTCCCAATTACCCAGCTGCTCAATGCAATACCGGCTGAATGCTGACCTGCAGTATTCTCTTCTCGCTGATAACGGCACCTTGGACTGCGTTTACCCTATGTCTCCAGGCTTTCTCATTTAATTTTTATGTTTTCCTCTCTACATGTTTTTTGGGAATTATGCTTTCATATTTGCCCTGCAACACATATGTCCCATACGTTTTGCATGGAGCATACGTGGTTTCTCTTTTGCACGGCAGATATGCAGTGTCCTGAAATTCACAATTTTAAGTGGAAAAGATATATTTTTCAGATGTATTTAGGGCTCACCAGGGACTGGTTTTGGCCTCCCTTGACAGAGGAATCTCGGGCATAAAAACGGGTATAATACGCATCTAAATTCTGGCAGTGTATACTTAAGCCATATAGTGTAATCCTCAACCACTATTGATGTAATATCTTGCCTCATTACGTCCTCTCACTCATCTAAACGCCAATACTACTACTCCTATATACACCAACAACGATAACAAACACAACACCGCACAAAACTATCCCAGCCATCCATAAACTAAAACACAAAACCCATGGAAAAAACGCCAACAGTAGTAAATGAGAACTGAGGCAACTAAGGTTTTCTGGAGGTACAACAAACTTTGTCATGTCCGAAAAGTTTTTCATCCTTTCAAATACAAAAGATGGCGCATCCTTTTTGCCCCATGACGGCTTGGGATTGGCTGCCACCAGATTGTGAGCCGAAGGAAAGACTTCACGTGAATATTTCTTTATTGAGGTCATTTGGATCGAGGCGCATTTGTTTTTGTCCACCTTTAATTTTCGGCAATTATTCGCGTTAGAATGGGATAAAAATGGCATTTGAAAGCGTAAAATTGAAATGTAGATTTCTATCAAGGCCACCAATTATGACAAAGTATTTTCATACTTTCAAGCGAAGCCGCCGAAGTCAACCCTGATTTTTAGGCCATTTTTCATGTTGATGACCTTGATTAATAAATAAGGCCATATATTATTTTACTGAATAAAAGTTGGTAAAACCTGTATTTTTTAAAGAAAAAAATATTATTAATTCGTAAGTATTATTACTATGCAATTTAAGAGCTTTTTTAAATTTGGAACAGCTCAGAACTACATCGTCATTTTCGTAAAAATCTCCACTTTAAGTGAGGCCGATTCCACCTTTCAATATATTTAGTAAAATACAAATTGATTTCGCTTTTTGATAATTTTTCCAAGTTTAAACATGCTTTAGCAGCATTTCTACCGTTCGATTGTCCTCAACCGTGCGTTTATTGATGAGAAATGGGATTCCAAAGACCTCCAAGTACCGAATCGGCCTCGGTGAAAAGGCCTCGGCTGGATTTCGTTCATTCACAACAACGACGTCACTTTGTCGTATTTGGTCAGTTGAAACGATATCGGGTGCCGTGAATGGGTGCAGGTAAGTGCAAGCGGTGAGTTTCTAAGTGGATTCGGTAACCCTGTCTTGAGGCGCGAATATCACCAAGGCAGCGAATACAGAATTTTGAGGTCAATATGGTCATTGGAAACAAGACTGGAAATTGAGTGAGTGCGTGGAAGGAATTTGAGGTTGCTGTTCGAAGGGACATTGTGGATGAGGGTTCATTTCTTATCCCTGATACTGCAGCTTACCTTTCGGGAAATTCCTGATTAATTGAGTCACTGCTTTCATCTTAAAAATCTTCAGTAGATAGGTAGGTACCTACCTATTTAGTACAGTCCTGGGTGAGGTTATAATACGTTGCAAAAGTTTTCCACAGCTCGGAGGAAAGCACAGATTGTCCCTTTTGTGGCTCATGATTTTTAAGGTTGGGTATGGTTGCAATTCTCTCCATCTGAACTAGTTGTACATACAAATATAGGCTGGTGGTTTTTACCCAGTGAAGCAAAATAATCCTGGCAGCGGTTGAGTTTTTAAACCCCACGTCTTGCATTAAACAATGATAACGTGTGGTGCTCGGAGGAGGGGAAAGTTGCAGAATATCAAAATAAGGGGGAGGGATTTATCTGGTTGGTTATTTACCACGGCATCAGGGTTAAATAATGTATTCTATCTGTAAACATTGGAAATTATATAGCTGCCTAATTCTGTATTTATGGGTTAGAGTTTCAGGGTTATTAGATCCCATCTATATATGAGGTACCTACAATTGTGGAGTGTCAGAATGTTTTCATTCCACTAGGAGGTAGCATACTGATGGTTCTTCATTTCCATTCAATAGCAGATATTTTCATCTACTTTCAGTAAAAAAAGCTAGTGGTTGTTGATGCATGTATTATGGGGGCATCTAACTACAGTCCTAACTCAATTACATTATCCTGCTGTTTGAAAGTCCTTTCTTGAACGTGACTCGTAGATTTCACAATATCTTAGCATTGGTTTGGTAAAAAGCAAAAGGCCATACTGGGACTTGTAAACCTGAAAAGACTAAATGAGATATACGGGGCATGTTAAGAAAGCGGGGGATTTTGGCCTATTTATGGGATTTTGGCCTCACTCTCCACCTTGAGTGAAAGCAATTTCAGGACCCTGCAGATGTGTGTACGGCTATTTTATTGAATATGTGAAAGGTTCGGTGACGAGTTTTACCGGCCATCCGCGTTTTATTTTACCGGATGTGACGGATCCAGCGCAAATCGAAGATTGCTGCATACAATCCAATACAGATCTAGAGGGATGTTCAACAGTTTACCCATGTCCAAGCGTTATCTGAGCCGAACGTGTTTACCATGGTCCAGCCATCTGTTGTTGGGAAAATGTGTGCGGAGCCATCCTCTTCTGGGTTCGATAATCGCTAACATGTATGTTTGAATAGGTCTGAAATGTCAAATAAAATAATAAATAATCACACGCTGAATGAATCTCACACCAAACAAGCACTTCATTCCCATTCACAGTTGAAGTAATAGAAAATAAAAACCTCGGTCACACACAAACCAATGTTAAATAAAAAAACTGTTCCTGGTCCAAAAATGTCAGGCGAAGTTCATCATGCGAACTCAAGTATACATAGTCCAATAACAAAAGAAGTCAAACGTTGAAAGGTTTTAAGTGCTGCGGCGAGGAGCATGATGATAAGTTGATAAGGCAGTGATAAGGGACAGGCCAGTGAACACCTTATCAACAAAAGTATTCAATTAAATGCGATTGTATGGAAAAAACCAGGTAAAGTACTGTGGGGAAAAAGGGAAAAATATAGTGCATTAAACGACGTCAACACTGTACCTTTCCAGTGCAGGCACCACGTGATTTCCAAAACAAAAAGTTTTGTTTGGCTTGTTTCCGTGGACTTGTCCAGGAATCAATTTGTTCGGTTTCCATCGATAACTGTTCACATAAAAACCAAGGAAAAAGATCATACAGAGATCAAATGTGTACGTTTACCGGCGGATGCGTAGTGTACAAAGCGTGAGATTCACCCCAGATGCAAGCTGGCACCCAACTATCACCCTTATCGGTTAACAGATCCAATGCTTCAACTCCAAAATGTGCAAGTGATCACTCAGACTTACATCGGGAGCCCCTGCCGCAACTCGGCTGTAAACAAATCACACAAAGTTGGTGTTCTCACAAGCCCCAATAGGAGGATTCTGCCGCCCAACAACTGACGGGACAATTCAGGGCTGCATGGAACGGCTCCCAACAAACACAGCGTCAAAACCAGGGGACTTTCAGGCGTGGAACAGAACACATGTCCCAATCTAAGCGCGTGCATTATCCCACAATCTAAAATCGTCTCGGTATAATTTTATAGGGCTACGCGATAAAAGCTATGTAAGAATAAAATATTTCCCAGAAACCAACACACCAGGTCAGCCACCAAAACACCCGATCATTCCGGCAAAGGTTTACAGGACTTCTGAAAATTTGAGATGATTAGAAAAAAGTACTGGTGATAGATTTTGGCTGCATCTTTTACGGAAGTCACGGAGCCTATTAAAAAAAAACAGGAAAATAAACCATTAGCACCAAATTTAGCTTTACAAATCCTTTCCCTGAGCCCGAGCCACCCCGATGTACACTCACAGGGCTTCATCCGCTAATCCTGCTTATTTTCACTCATATATTTCATTTTCACACGAATGACATGCCAGAGAGCTAGCTACAAGGCCGATCAGCACATTACAGAGCATCATGTTGCCAGCCTCGACGACCTCACACCACGTGCAAGGCGGCTGAAGTACACTTACTTTGCGGCGATACCGTCCGCCTGGATGCCCTGTACGAAGATGCCCAGCTCTTGGCTGACTTCGCTGGCGAGGCCAGCAACGCTGAAGCCCAGACTAGCGCCATCTTGCTTATACAGCTGGAAACACAGATTCCCCAGTTGGGCGCTAGAGCGGGTGGACAAGTACTGGGCATACTAGATCGATGGAGGGGCTTTCTTGTGCCAGCATCGTATGAAACACGGGTTAGAAAATGCGTTTAAAAGTGAAACAGTAGCGATAAAGCCAACTGTAGGGACTTTAACTTTGCAGGGGTTTTACATCGCACTTGTAGTGTGGTATTAACTTCCACTATATCATAAAATTCAGCTTCTATCCAAAGATCGAAACACTTGAGAGTCCATATAATAGCAAGAACAGTTTGCATGAATTGTACCCCACGACTCTGAGCTTTATACAGGTCTGCATCGCGACTTCCATCAGTGCGTGCTCCCATGCCGCCGTTAGATTTCATGAGACACTATCTGGGTGTAATTGGCTGAACTGGACAAACTGATATTGAGAACAATATTCATAGCAAGTCGCTGGAGCGCCCTCAAACTCCAACACACACACTATGAATAAACAGATCCAGCAGTAGAGGTGTGATGTTCCCTGACTTAACCGTGCCCTGAGCTAGGTGATCCCTGGATCACCTGTACCGGGCTGGGTGTTCCCTGGCTCACCTGTAGTCTGAGCTGCGCTTACCCTCTCGTCTGTAGTCCGGGCTGGCTGTTCCCTGGCTCACCTGTAGTCTGAGGTGCGCCTTACCCTCTCGTCTGTAGTCCGGGCTGGGTATTCCCTGGCTCACCTGTAGTCTGAGCTGCGCTTACCCTCTCGTCTGTAGTCCGGGCTGGGTGTTCCCTGGCTCACCTGCAGTCTGAGCTGCGCTTACCCTCTCGTCTGTAGTCCGGGCTGGCTGTTCCCTGGCTCACCTGTAGTCTGAGCTGCGCTTACCCTCTCGTCTGTAGTCCGGGCTGGCTGTTCACTAGGCTGGGCGTCTCCCTGTAGTCTGAGGTGCGCTTACCCTCTCGTCTGTACGTCCGGGCGGCTGTCCCCAAGCTCTCCTGCAGGCTAGAGTGGGATTACCCTCTGGACTGTACGGTCCGGGCTGGCTGTTCACTAGGCTGGGCGTCTCCCTGGGCGTCCCTACGACCGGTACACCCAGGTCTGGGCGCCCCCAACATCTCCTGCACCCTGAGGGTGGGTACCCCTGGCTGGCCGTTCCCAGGCTCACCTGTAGCCTAGGCTGGGCGTCCCCTGGACCGGTACCCCAGGCTGGGCGCCCCTCTCTCACCTGCACCCTGAGGCGGTACCGGCGCCGTTCCCAGCCTCACCTGTATTGTATGGAGGCTGCGTCCCCGGGCCGCTTCCACCAGGGCGCGCTCCCTCCAACTCTGACCGGCCTCAGAGGATATCATCGCCTCCTCCTGTTCCTCCTCGTGCAGGGAAGGCGTTGCAGGAGGGGAGTTCAGCTGCATGGAGGGCAGATCTCCGTCAGATGGTGGTACAAACAGACACCACACACTTCAGCTGCTCGTCATCTCGGGACCGCATGCTGTTTCATGACGACTAGCTGGATCAAAGACGCACACAGGTGCTTAGATTTTGGGTGTTGTAAAAAGGAGCCATAGTCAGGTATACCACCATTCAGTAATAACATTCTACCCTTGCCTTCTCGTACTCCTCCATGTTCATTCGTCTTCTCCTACTGAACATTGAGCACACCTGGACGGCAATGGAAGTCACCAGCCAACACTGGAGAAATGATCCCCAGTACAAAAGCTTTCAGCACGAGACACTAGCCCACAGCGTGGCAGTCACAACTCGCCTGCTTGGGGCCGGGCAGCAGCGGCGCGGCGTTCACCGTCAGCTCGGTCACCTTCTCCAGCGACGGCTCCGGCTCTGACGTCACCAGCTCCGGCTGCGGCGTTGGAGACGGGCTGGCGGAGTCTACCGACGCTGGCGGCGGCGTGGGGGGCCGGCTCGGGCGACAGTGGCTCCTCTGGCGGCCGCCGCGCCGCCGAGAGGCTGTGCTGAGCCGGGGGCGTGGTCTCCGCCGGGACGTGCTGAGCGGGAGGCGTGGCATCGGTCCGGCGGAGCTGCGCTGCTGGTGAGGAGATCAGGCTGTGCTGGGCAGGAGGTGTAGCGGCAGCCGGATCACCCAGAGGGGACAGCGACACCTGTGGACGACAGGTCAGCGGTGACGGAGAGCCGGCAACAGCCTCCAGACAAACCCCCGAACCAGACCGGAACACAATCAAACGCCGGCCACAGTCTTCAGACGAAGCCCCCGAACAAGGCCGGATCATAACCAAACACCAGATGCCAGTGACCCAAAATAGGTTTTGCGCTAGGGTGTCGAGTGAAAAATTCAGCTCGGAATGTATGGCGAGTGAGTGGAAAATTCCCCTCAAAATGTATGGCGGAGTAAAAAATTTCCAATTTGGGTACTCAGGTGGTAAACCCTCAAAGCCCTTGTTTGAACTGAGGGATGGACATTTCCTTTAATTTTCTCAAAGTAAATATTTTAAAATCTTCCCCAAGCAGAATTGTTTGACCATTACCATGTGAAAAATTTGGGTTAAGCAGGTAAATCTTTACTAATTGAAACCCCCTGATGCAGTCTCCAATTATTTTTAAGGAATTGGTGAATTGCCACAAATAAAAAACTTCTTGGGGGCCTCTGAGACCAACCTTTCGGGGAAAGAACTCTGGGAACCACCAAGACTAACATTTGTGGGATGAAGATCAACTCTTGGGGGGCTTCCCTAGACCAACTATTGTGCCCTCCTCTCCTCTCCCACACGACCAGCTCTAAAGGGCCCCTGAGACGAAATATCGGGGCCCCCGTTAGACCAACTCTGCAGAGAGGGCCTCCGAGACCGGCAGGTAATAACAAAATGAAAAGGGATTTTTTTCATGCAATACCTAGTGCCAAAATTAATTATCTAAGCATACACTGTATAGTTTTTCTGTCCGGGACAACGCTTCTCCTATACCTATACCTATAGTTATCGGAATTTTGGAGGCCACTCCTGACCTCAATCACTGCACCTCGCATACACCTATGCTAGGGCCCAGTACAGCTTTGGTTTACACTTAACTAACCCAGACGAAACTACAAACTTTCTATCATGGCAATAAACTCTTCCAGACTCTTGCTAAAAGGTTCCTTTCTTTACCTGTCAATTCCCCTGCTCCTCTTCACATATATATACTCACCTTCATATGAATATGCTGCTTTCTATCAATCTAATCGAAGCTACAGCCTTCTTCCACGTTCTTTCTGCTGCTGTTGTTTCTTCCTTTCGTCTACAATCAGCCAGGCGCGGCGGGTTGCGACAGCGTCAGAGCGACTACTACTTTAAATTTCTGATCGCTTGCCGCTTGCCGGTCGCATGAGCTACATAATTTGCATTTAAAAAATTGCTCTAAATTAATTTTCGAAATCCTTACAGACCAGAAAATTATACAACTAAACGCACACATAGAGGAAGACTAACAATGTTTTGTCAATAACGAATATGAAACCTGCCTTTCAAAAAGCCTAAAGATGCCGCTTTTATTTACTAGATGTAAAGACGGCGTTTTGGTAAGTCCACGCCGTAGACCAGCCATACAAAAAAGTGCCGATGTTTGAAGGGTAACTGGATGAATTATTGTTGCCCAAAAAAATAATTTAATGAAAAAGAGTTTCAATGTATTCAAGTACCGGACACTTTCAGTTCAACTTAAATATCAGCGTTTTTATGCCTAGGGTGTCGCAGGGTGTCGTGAGTGGATTTGGGTGTCACACGGCGTGGCCGCAGCAATGAAGGGCTGATATGGATAAAAATTATTTTCTTCGCAATAAATGGTCAATTTTCTATGATACAATGTCAAAAAAATATGCTGCTTAGCATACAAATTTCAAGATAATCGCTTTTAACAACAAGATGACCAAACATGGTTTTTCACTATTCTCGGTACCAGAAATACAAAAACAACTTTTCAAGGACGTAAGCCTAGAAATCATGTGCACAGATAAACTGATTTCCAAAAATGTATCTTTCAAAGCGGTCAGCTCCTTTTTTGGCTACACAAGGCTAGGGTGTCTAATTTTCCACTCACCAATTTTGTGAGTGGTGGAATTTAGTGGCGGTGTTCACCCATTGGAACTTTCTCCGGTGGGGCAGGGGGCACTGAGCGTCTTGCCCGCGCCAGAATTTCGATTCTGTTGTTCCACTGAAATTGGTGGAGATAAGGATGCCAGGTATAATTGGCCAGAAAAATAGAAATCGCCAGATTTTCTTACAGAAAAGCGAAAGAAGCGCAAAAGAGCCGAGCTAATTTGGCGATCTTCTAGTCGATTCTGCTGCTCTCTTTTTCCAGTGGACGTTGGTAGAGGAGGCAATGGAGCTGGCCTTTGTAGTAAGAATGGTTGAGTAAAATTCAATAGTAGTAAGTATTGTTGGAAGTGTATGGAAAATTCAGCAAAAAAATGTAAAAGTGAGTGGAAAATTCTGCTTGAATGGGTGCCGTTCTGCACCCAGCACGCCAGGTTTTGGGACACTGCCAGATGCTGTCTCCAGACGAACCCACGAACCAGGCCGGAACATAATTAAATACAGCCTCCAGATGAACTCCCCGAACCAGACCAGAACATAACCAAACACAGCCTCCGGACGAACCCCCCCCTCGAGCTGGGTCAAAACATAACCAACCACCGGACATAGGTTCCATAAAGCCCCTAGAACCAGGCCGGAACACACCATGCCTCTTTCAACGCTGTAGAACCCCAACAAAACCCATCCAGCAGCCATCCGTTAGATGTAGTTAGGCCACCAGAGACCGTGACCTCGATCGGAAACACCACTGACCTGCAGTTCGCCGGTCTCGGGTAGGATATCGAAGTCGGCAGGCACCAGGGACGGGTGAGCCGACAGCTGAGCGCGCAGACGACGCAGCGAGTCCTGCCACCACGGCGAACATCGTCACCGCAAACACGGCAATCACAGCCACGGAGAGCGGGAGCCAAGTCCCAGAATTCAGGGTGACAAGTGATGACCTTGTGGTGTCACACAAGGGGAAGTTCGATCCCCAGGCCACCTACTATAACTTCGAGGATAAAGTTTCGCTAATTGCCTCGTGTAGTGATCACATAGCATTTCCTTCCTTCTCTGTCGTGCGCTATGGAGCCTCCATGCATTTGAGTGATACAAAGCCTTACTACGGTATTGTTTTGGCAGTGAGATAAAGTGTTGTATTTCTTTAAAAATGGAAAAATAAATGTTTGCGAAAGTCAGGTTTAAAACAAACAATTTCAATTACGACAGCTAGTAAGTTTCTCAGTCACAGTGCCTCAGGGATGACATCTACCACCAATTAGCTAGAGTTTTTGGCCTAAATGTCTTCTACGTCTGACACTTTTGGGACACTGAGCGGGGGCCGGGAGGGTTTGCAGAAGCGGGCGGCTTTGACACCAGTAGAATACGTCGTGTTCAGCACAACGACGCACCTGTATTTTCAGCATGCGGCCGAAGGCGGGGCTGTCCAGCAGGGCCAGCAGGCGGCAGAGCTGGGCGGCCGCCTCCCGCTGGGCAGTGGCGTCCACCGCCTCGTCCCCGCCCAACCGGCCCTGCATCCGCTTCAACGCCGAGCGGGCCCGCTCCATCTCTGCCGCACGGAACACAGGTCAGAGCACGGCACACTGGTCAGAGCACGGAACACTGGTCAGAGCACGGAACACTGGTCAGAGCACGGGACACGTTCAGAGCACGGCACATCGTCCAGAGCACGGGACAGTGGTCAGAGCACGGCACACTGGTCAGAGCACGGAACACTGGTCAGAGCACGGAACAGCGTTCAGAGCACGGCACATCGTCCAGAGCACGGGACAGTGGTCAGAGCACGGAACACTGGTCAGAGCACGGAACAGCGTTCAGAGCACGGCACATCGTCCAGAGCACGGGACAGTGGTCAGAGCACGGCACACTGGTCAGAGCACGGAACACTGGTCAGAGCACGGAACAGCGTTCAGAGCACGGCACATCGTCCAGAGCACGGCACACTGGTCAGAGCACGGAACACTGGTCAGAGCACAGAACACTGGTCAGAGCACGGAACACTGGTCAGAGCACAGGGCACTGGTCAGAGCACGGCACACTGGTCAGAGCACGGAACACTGGTCAGAGCACGGAACAGCGTTCAGAGCACGGCACATCGTCCAGAGCACGGGACAGTGGTCAGAGCACGGCACACTGGTCAGAGCACGGAACAGCGTTCAGAGCACGGCACATCGTCCAGAGCACGGGACAGTGGTCAGAGCACGGCACACTGGTCAGAGCACGGCACACTGGTCAGAGCACAAACACGTTCAGACACGGCACCCTGGTCAGAGCACGGAACACTGGTCAGAGCACGGAACAGCGTTTAGAGCACGGCACATCGTCCAGAGCACGGGACAGTGGTCAGAGCACGGCACACTGGTCAGAGCACGAACAGTCAGAGCATGACACTGGTCAGAGCACGGAACACCGGTCAGAGCACGGCACACTGGTCAGAGCACAGAACACTGGTCAGAGCACGGAACACTGGTCAGAGCAGCGGCAGACACGCACACGGTCAGAGCACAGAACACGGTCAGAGCACGGAACACTGGTCAGAGCACGGGCACGGTCAGAACGGCACACGGTCAGAGCACGGAACATGGTCAGAGCACGGGACAGCGTCAGAGCACGGCACATCGTCCAGACACGGGACAGTGGTCAGACACGGGGCACTGTCAGACAGCACAGGTAGAACGGGGCACTGGTCAGCACAGAACACTGGTCAGAGCACGGGACAGCGTTCAGAGCACGGCACATCGTAGAGCACGGACAGTGGTCAGAGCACGGCACACTGGTCAGAGCAGAACACTGGTCAGAGCACGGGACACTGGTCAGAGCACGGCACACTGGTCAGAGAATGGAACAGCGTTCAGAGCTGGGCACACTGGTCAGAGCACGGCACCCTGGTCAAAGCATGGGACATCGTTCAGAGCAGACAGCATTGGTCAGGGTAGGGGACACTGGTCAGAGCATGGCACACTGGTCAAAGCATGGGACATCGTTCAGAGCTCGGGACATCGTTCAGAGTACGGGACAGTGGTCGGAGCACGGGACATTGGCCACTGATCGGGAGCTTGCACACTGATCAGCGCAGGACACTGGTCAGCGAGGGACAATGATCAGAGCACGGGACATTGCTCAGGGAAAGGAATAGAGACCAGGGCGCAGAGCACTGCTCGGGGCACGGGGCATTGGTTAAATAACGTGATATTAGTCAGAGCATGGAATACTGCTCAACGAGCGACAATGGTCAGAGCACCGGCGACTGGCTCTGTGTGGGACGTTGGTCAGGGTAAGGGACATTGGTCAGGGTAAGGGACATTGGTCAGGGTAAGGGACATTGGTCAGGGTAAGGGACATTGGTCAGGGTATGGGACATTGGTCAGGGTATGGGACATTGGTCAGGGCATGGGATATTGGTCTTCAAGGGGCATTGGTCAGCGGGGAACAATGGACAGGCACCGGACATTGGTCTGAGCAAGGGACACTTATCACTGGCAGGGCACGGGATATCGGTCAGAGCAAGGGACATTTGTCTGAGCACGGGACACTGGTCGTTCGCCAGAGCACGGGACATTGGCCTGTGCACGGACCACTGACGCACAGTATAAGGTTCAATTTGCGAAACATTACACTCACCCCACTCAAAGCAAAGGAACCCAGGCCAACAACCTGCTTGTTCTCATTGTAGTTCAGTTTTTAATTTGAAGTCGTCTATCCTTTCTTTTAAGCTTTAACCTCCAAAATTAACTCCAAATATGTGCGCTGAGAGCGGCCTGTCTACCAGACGTATAACCGGTGAAGGTCGTGATCTGAGCAGGCAGTGCTTACACAGTAATGCTTTCAAGCTACAGTCTATGTGTCATCCACATGATTTTTGCATCCTGCAAACTCCTACAAACTCGTAACATATACTTTCCGGGAACCCCCTGGAAAGACACTTCTAGCAGAATCTCCGAAGGGATCATTAATACTAATGGGACAAATGAAACATGAAACACATCATATGGCACTACATACCTTCAAGGAAAGACATTCTTGTTTATATCCAGCACCTTGTCATAAGAATGATATTTCTGAAACATCAGCACAACATGTCAAATTCTTGTACAGTGAAAACATGCCAAAATAATGATTAACCAAAATGTATTCATATCTTATTTGATTTTTCTGCATCAACAGCCGAAGAGCACTCCTCGAAGTTGCACTACAAACACACACCGGCACATTACGGGCATCCCACAGTTAAGGCTTAGCCTGCTCTCCACCGGGAACAATTGTGTCCTCGTGCTCTCTTCCCAGCATGGCTATTGTATGATTCAGTGAGGCTAAGGCGATTCCTTTAAAGGAATGCCAGGCTCATACGACTCTCAGGTCTCTGTCCTAGGCCCATTTCTATATCTTCACTATATTGATTACATTCCCAAAAGCTCTTCTGCGCCCAAATTTTACCTTTTCACCGAGCACAATGACATCGAAACGGGAGCTCTATCTCGATGAAGTGTAAAGTTATTGGCAAAAGAATCACAGCTTGTGACCTCAGATGAACTTTGAGAGGTTAACACGCGCCCCGCTGGGGGGCGAAATTCGCCCCCCCTCCTCCCCTCCTGGTTTTTCCCAGATAGCTCAAAAACGGAGAGAGGCAGAACAACGAAACTTACGGTACCTTATTCCTGATTAATTTTACACATCTGACCAATTTTTTTAGTTTCATGTAAGGTCAAGGAGCTATTCAGGGTCAAGTGACCCGACCTCAAAACCTAAAATTACGAGTTTGAAGCAGCGCCCATGGAACATTAGCGAACCGATCAGTTTGAAACTTCCACAATATGATAAGGTCATTAGGGTCTACAAATCTGCTATCTCGGAATTTTGATATTGGTGACTTAAGGTGGGGTCAATTTTTGGTCACCCTATTATAAGTCTATGGTGAAAAAATAGAATGGACTCGTTTTCAAGAAATACTGGATAGATAAGGCTGAAAATCCTCAAACTGTCCATTCTTACCACAATCTTGACCATAAAGTTGAGTTTTTGAGCATCCGACCTCTCAAAGGTCATATCAGGTCACGGGAGCAGAGAGTGATTGTTTTGCCAATAACTTCTCACTGAATTGAGATAAAGCTCCCATTTTGCTTAAATTGTGTTTATATTGTCACGGGGAGTCGATTGATATGCAGCATGACCATACCAGGTCACTCTGTGACCCTGACCTAGGTCGAGGTCAGGTCATTTTAAATATGTGACCTAGCCAGGTCATATTATACATCATTCGATTCGCCGCGATGAGAGGAATCTAATGATGCATAAAAATTTGCTCTAGCTCCCCTGAGGGCAGATATAGAGGGGGAAACGTACACTGCTCTGTTGTAAGCCTATGGAGCATTCTTTGACCTATGCTGACCTCAATATTGACCTGACATAAAAATTCTTCTTATAAATTATATTGGTCTTGTCAAGAACTTTCGAACGGCGCCCGTAATTTTCCTTTAGCTATCGTGGGGAACGAGATACGGAGGGGGAGCGAAAAACGCGCCCCCAGCAGGGCGCGTCATGCAAGGGACCCCAGCGGGGCGCGTGTTAAAGGCCTAAACACTTCATTTGATGGTCAGGAACGTACTAAGAATACATGGTATGAAGACTCCCAATTTTATTTTTCTTGAATGTACTGAAAAGGCACTTTCTATTTTCCCCATAGACTTATTATGGTGTGACCAAAAATTTTCCCCATCTTGGATCAACAATACAACTCTGAGATTGCACATTTGTGGGCCCCAATAACCCCACAATATTATGAAAGTCTGGAACTGATCATTGGGCAGATTTTCCATTTGGTCTTTTCTGTGGAACATGAAGACAATTGAACATAAAATCTGTGATTTATCTAACTAATATCAGATTTTATCCCTGTGACTTTACCTAATCTATCCCTGTGACTTTACCTAATCGTTTACTTTAACTAATCTAACTAATGTTGCATGGTCCAAGACATCAAAACTGGTTCTGTTTTGACCACCACAACATTCAGTAGCATCAGCAAAGTGTTCACTAATCGGATCGATGATCTAAATTACCAATAATTTTTTCATGCGTCCTCCTCCCAAAACCATTTCCGCAGGCTCGGCACAGCTATTGTAAAGAACAAAGGTCACTCAAATTAAGGATGTTCTATACAAATGACAGATCACCTGAATATTAGGTTTCAGGGCCGGTGGAGGGGTCCTAAAGTGCCCCCCCCCCACCCAACCTATTTTACCAAGGTGGTCGGAGAAACGTTCGCCACCAGAAAACGCTAGCAGGCTACATTTGAGAGAATCAATAAGTACATGAATTGGTGAAGGGATTTAAAAAAAATCGACTTATAAGCTTTCAAAGTCGGACCTATTTTTTTTTTAATATTTTTGCGTTCCCAACCCGGGTACATTTTGCACATTTGCACCACACACAAGCAGACACACATTATGTACATGGCAGTCTTACCGGACAGTCATGTCTGCACGCTCCCTGTCACACGCCCCACCGTACCAGGCGGTGGGGCTATCCCGATTCCTCGGGCCCGGCAGAACAGGGGACTGCTCCGGTGACACGCGGCGAGGCCGTGCCCTCGGGCGGTGCCACCGGACCGGTGGATCTATTTAAAGGCAGATCAAGCCCGTGCTCCCAATAACAAGGGCGCTGGTTGGTCAGCGGAAGTCCCTAGTCAAGGCGGGCACTACCCAGTGTACTGCCATCTCCTGGGTAGGAGGCGGTCGAGGAAAAATCTGCCAGAGGTCAGCGTTGATCCAAGGACCTCCCACTCTGGACCGAGGCGCCTTAACCAACTGTGCCATGGCGGTGGTCAATCAGACCTATATTTTAAGACTGGCACAATGGCACAGTTGCACCACTTTGTCTGCAGTGTAGACCGAGTGGTGATGCATTCTCTTCTCCCAAGGCCTTTAATAGTGTCTGGCTGTAGAGTTAAGTAAAATAAAGTCCTGTCTGTAGCAAAAAAATATTTTCATTGAAAAGGCACAACTGAAGTTCTTCCACATTGTTGTTATAGTCACCACTAGGTGAATACATAGTCATGGGTTTAAACAGTTTAGCCGCGGCACAGGGCACCAGGCCATGACTTCCGGCGCCCACCCCGCACCCACGGACCCAGGGTTCCGGGAGCGCAGGGAGTGGTGATGTAATAACCTCATGTAACCAGATGATATGTCAGTGTCAGCCCACATTAAGGTCAAGGTCAAAATTAAGAGGTCAAGGTCATTGAACAATTTTTGGGGTTTAATGACACATCAACTGCCAAGGTCATAGTGTACTAACTCTCACCCTGTTGGGAGGGATTTGGGGGATAAAATAGACTTATCCAGAGGCTCCACTGGCACTTGAACTCGGGACCAGGGGCTTAGAAGACATGGATGCTACCCACTAAGCCACCCATCCCCTGTCAAGGTCATTACGTATTCTGGTCAGAGAGTATTATCTAGTATGACATCTGACATTTTTGCCATAACTTCATAGTTAACACTTCTACAAGTCAATACATTTTTTAAGGTGAAACCCTCATTTCCTGTTCAATGGCTGCTATAGCATCAGTTATACTGTACATTATTTTGAATTTGTCATTAAATTGTTACCTCATAGCTCAGTGACCTTGAGTGACCTTGACCTTAAACTTCCAAATGACATTGTGTAGGACCTTCCCTCTATGAACTTAGTCCACTTTTTGTGTATTTCCAGATTTTCCACACAATCACTGCATTTTCTAACAGTGTCCCAAAATCTTGGGTGCAGGGTGGAGAGCAACACCCAGGTAAGCTAAATGTTCCCTCACTTCTGCTCTTTTTTTCCTTATTATCTACTCATGCTTCAAATGTATTTCTGGAGTGACAACATTAAAATTTACCAACAAAAAATTACCATTTATGTCTTGACTTGAAGAATATCACTTGGAGCAAATAAGAGTGAACAAAAACACACTTCTACAGAAAAGGTCAGAAACCTCACAGTACTGAAAGACAGGCCATATTTTTTGTTCTTTAGACTGAAACCTTCCAATTGAATTTTTGCTTAATGCCCAAGCTTAACCCAAACCCATTTTTGAGACACTGTTTTCCAATAGACCTCCAGTATGGGCTATATGTGACCTAACTCCACATTTTACCTTGGATATTAACCATGTCAATTAAAAATAACTATAATCTAGATTCCCATTACTCCCACAACCCCCAAATGAACATTTTTCTAACCCTCTTGGTTTTGGAGATCTCAGAGTGGCATATTAATACTCCTCCACTGTGCATTGATGCTTGACCCTTCTCCACTGCATGTATAAAGATAAGAATGAGCTAGTTTTATGATTATCATCCAATTTCATAATTGAAATGGCCTATAGCAAAGTATTTTATTATGAAAATCTTCCTTACTCTGGTAATTACTTCCACCATGCTTATTTTCTTTGATGCCTAAACCATCAGAAAGGTAGCATGTTTGTAACAGTTCCTTGGCAATTAAAAAACACTGTTACACATACAAACTATGGAATAAGCCTTATTAAATACCTATACCAATATCTATAGTTATCAGAATTTCGGAAGCCACATGGGCCTGCTGGATCCAGTTTCCGATGAGCTCAGTTTCGATGAGTCTACAGTCAGTCTTACTCAGGCCATAATGCCTGAGTAAGCACTATGGCCCTAAAAATCATCGGTATTGGCGTAGCAAGCGTCACAGGAACATGCCAGATCGTCGCCTTGGGAAATAGGGACAGTGCCCTTGGGAAATTGGGACGCTTACCTTGGGAAATCGAAAATCACGAAAGTGGTAGCTGGGGAAGGGGGAGAATGGCACAAAGGCGTGCTCAGAGTCTCAGAGAGCTGGAGAAGGGGAGCAAGGCACAGAGGCGTATTCAGGTAGCTGGGAAAGGGGGTGGGGGGCAAGTCACAGAGGCGTGTTCAGGTTTTTGGGGAAGAGGGCAAGGTACAAAGGCGTGTTCAGGTAGCTGGGAAAGGGTAGCAAGGCACAGAGGCGTGTTCAGGTAGCTGGGGAAGGGGAGCAAGGCACAGAGGCGTGTTCAGGTAGCTGGGGAAGGGGAGCAAGGCACAGAGGCGTGTTCAGGTAGCTGGGGAAGGGGAGCAAGGCACAGAGGCGTGTTCAGGTAGCTGGGGAAGAGGGGCAAGGCTCAGAGGCGTTCTCAGGTAGCCGGGAAAGGGGAGCAAGGTACAGAGGCGTGGTCAGATAGTTGGGAAGATGGGTAAGGCACAGAGGCGTGCTCAGGTAGCTGGGAAAGGGGTGCAAGGCACAGAGGCGTATTCAGGTAGCTGGGAAGCGGGGCAAGGCACAGAGGCGTGTTCAGGTTGTTGAGGAAGGGAGGACAGGGCACAGGCGTGTTCAGGTAGCTGGGAAAGGGGAGCAAGGCACAGAGGCGTGTTCAAGTATCTGGGCAAGGGGGGAGCAGGGCACTGAGGCGTGCGCAGGGGTATAAGGATAGAGGGGCAGGACACAGGCGTGTTCAGGTAGCTGGAAAGGGAGAAGCAGGGCACAGAGGCGTGATCAGGCATATGGGGAAGTGGGAGCAGAGCACAGAGGCGTGCACAGGTAGCTAGGGAACAGAGCAGGATACAGAGGCATGTTTAGGTAGCTAGGGAAGGAGGAGCAGGGCACAGAGGCGTATTCAGGCAGCTGGGAAAGGGGGAGCAGGGCACCGAGGCGTATTCAAGTAGCTGGGGAAGGGGAGCAAGCCACAGAAGCGTGTTCAAGTGGCTGTGGAATGGGGAGCAGGCACTGACGGGTGCTCCCGCACATGGGGAAGGAGGAGCAGGGCAGAGAAGCCTGTCCAGGAAGCTGGGGAAGGAGCAGGGCACAGAGGCATGCTCAGGGGTATATGGATAGAGGAGCAGGACACAGGAGTGTTCAGGTAGCTGGGAAGAGGGAAGCAGAGCACAGAGGCGTGTTCAAGTAGCTGGGGAAGGGGAGCAAGCCAAAGAGGCGTGTTCAAGTAGCTGGGGAATGGGGAGAAGGCACAGAGGCGTGCTCCCGCACATGGGGAAGGAGGAGCAGGGCACAGAAGCCTCTCCAGGCAGCTGGGGAAGGAGAATAGCACAAAGGCGTGTTCGGACGTATGGGGAAGGAGCAGGGCACAGAGGCGTGAACAGGGGTATAGGGATAGAGGGGCAGGACACAGGCGTGTTCAGGTAGCTGGGAAGGGGGAAGAAGAGCACAGAGGCGTACTCAGGCATGTGCAGAAGGGGGAGCAGAGCACAGAGGCGTGTACAGGTAGCTAGGGAACGGAGCAGGGTACAGAGGCATGTTCAGGTAGCTGGGGAAGGGGGAGCAAGGCACATAGGCGTATTCAGGCAGCTGGGAAAGGAGGAGCAGGGCACCGAGGCGTGTTCAGGTAGCTGGGGAAGGGGAGCAAAGCACAGAGGCGTGTTCAGGTAGCTGGCAAAGGGGGAGCAGGACACAGGCGTGTACAGGTAGCTGGGGAAGGGAACAGGGTACAGAGACGTGTTAAGGTAGCTGGGGATGGGAACAGGGTACAGAGACGTGTTAAGGTAGCTGAGGAAGTGGAGCACAGCACAGAGATGTGCTCAGTGTAGTGGGGAAAGGGAGCACTTCCCATCTGCCTGAGCACACCTCTGTAGCCTACTCCACCTTCCCCATACATCTGAGCTCGCCTCTGTGCCCTGCTCCTCCTTCCTCAGCCGCCTAAACATGCCTCTAGGCCCTGCTCCCCTTTACCCACCAGCCTGAGCACATCTCTGTGCTGTGCTCCCCTTCCTCAGGTATCTGAACACGCCTCTGTACTCTGCTCTCTTCCCCAGCTACCTGCACACGCCTCTGTGCCCTGACCCTTCTCCATTAGCCTGAACACGCTTCTGTGCCCTGCTCTCCCTTCCCCAGCTGCCTGAACACGCCTCTGTGCCTTGCTCCCCTTTCCCAGCTACTTGAACACGCCTCTGAGCCTTACCCCTCTTTCCAGCTATCTGACCACACCTTTGTGCCTTGCCCTTTTCCCAGTTACCTGAGCACGCCTCTGTGCCTTACCCCTCTTCCCCAGCTACCCGAACACGCCACTGTGCCTAGCTCCCCTTCCCCAGCTACCTAAACACGCCTCGGTGCCTTGCTCCCCTTCCCCAGCTACTTGAACACGCCTCTGTGCCTTGCTAACCTTTCCCAGCTACCTGAACACGCCTCTGTGCATTGCCCCATTCCCCAAATACCTGAACATGCCTCTGTGCCTTGTCCCCGCCCCCCATTTCCCAGCTACCTGAATACGCCTCTGTGCCCTGCTCCCCTTCGCCAGCTCTCTGAACATGCCTCTGTGCCATTCTCTCGCTTCCCCAGCTACCACTTTCGTGATTTTCGATTTCCCAAGGTTAGCTTCCCAATTTCCCAAGGGCACTGTCCCTATTTCCCAAGGCGACGATCTGGCATGTTCCTGTGACGCTTGCTACGCCAATACCAAATCATCTATACAGATACAAAACTCGATAACTCTACTGGCAATACAAGTGTTTGTTTACTTTGTTGAGCGGTTCTTCAGGAGGCTGTACCACATCAGCCGTAGGGGCGATTCCAGCGCAGTTAAGAAATCGTACATGAGCCGGTATCATATGGAACGTATCACTATAAAACATTATCATACAATTTTGAAAGTGACACAAATTACTAGAAACAGGCTGTCAACAGAAATAAAAACTGGGTAATGCTTTATCATCGCTAGAATCAGACCTACGAAACAAGGCGACAACACCATCGTCTCGTCTTTTTCACAACCGATACTTTAAAATAATCTCCATGTTCTGACACGGCTACCAGATTTATTCCGGAGCTATTTCCGGAGGTATGGGCTTTACAAATATGAGAGACCTCTAGTACTCAAAGGGATGGGTTCCTGAAATAATCCAAAAAATGATCTGGCAAGAAGAAAAACACAAATAAAAATTCTATTAAGCGAAATTTTCATAAGTTACTGAATATATTGTTGATTTGTGCTACTTTCCCTGCCACGAGGCAAAATGCCTTAGGACTCCACTTCAGATTTGGTGGGTTTTAGAAACGTTTTTCTTTCATTGTCATATGCGGCTTCACTGAGACAAAACCACCGCCATCACAAAATAACACATGACAAAAGCGAAGACACGGCTCTAATCTCAAGGGTTATCACTGTATCTATTGACAGTGTGTTTATTGATTTGGTTCTCATCAGGGTAAATGGTTCTTCTTATGGTCGGTCTGTCTTCTTATCAAGGCCCAAAAAAGTTCTTACAGTTACAGTTGAAGAGATTCTCTTCAGATTCTCTTGTCTTGGGCGAAGATACATTTGTTAGCTTCGTCATTGTCTGTGCCGTGAGGTGGCTGCCTGCCTAAAAGAGATAGGTTTGGTGTCCCACGTAAGATTGTGTTCTTGGTTTTCTCCTTTACAGACCATTCTGACATTTCGCCCCTGTCCCACACCATTTTGAGAATCTTCATCAATTTTTGTCCCCTGCCATTTTTATGCAGTATACCTATTCGTTAAATTTTTGCAATGCATTGCGGAATAATTGTGTTTGCTTAGAAACCATGCAGTCTGTAGCTTTACATTTTTAGTTCAAGCTCAGGGCTGGATGTGTAAAATGTTTGGTAATGAGGTATGTTTGGTAATGTTTGGAAATGAGGTAATGTTTGGTAATAAATAACTACCTTTAATTAGAATTGCTACAGGTTAATATATATCATAAGTGCCACTGTTCAATGGACCTGCAGATGCCAAGAGAGGTTCCTGCATGCCAGGATTCATTTAAACAATTTAGGTGGTAAGTAAATCACTGCCGAAAGAGCAGTAATTGTACCAGGGTTTTTTATATTGTTTTACCTTTGGTATGATGGTGTCTTTTCTAGCGGATCTTATCATAACTGTTTCTGGTATTGGCAGGCTTTCATTGCATTTAACTAGCTGAAGAAGATGGCAGAGCTGTTGCTTGATCCGGACATCAGAATATGGGTATTTCTTCCAATTGTAGTACTCACTTTTCTGATAGGAGTAGTTAGACACTACATTTCTATCCTCATCTCATCACCGAAGAAAGTAGAGCTACAACAAATGCAGGACAGGTGAGTTCGACAGTTGGATAAGGGCTGAAGATTTAACGGACATATTTAACACGGACTGGAATACGTCTGGAACTTTGTTTAGAAAAGGGCGCCCTGCGAACGTCATGTTACAAAGGCCCATATTCTTGTTGACATATTATATTGATGCTATAAAATACGATAATTTAAATTAAAAAGAATATAATAGTACCGTAAATCGCGCCAGTGCTGCATACGGTCGCGGTGTCTTTTCCGTCGCATTCAATGGAAACATGTCTTCAGTTAGGTGAGTCACAGGTGCAATTTTAGGTAAAGATGTGGACTTGATTAAGAGGAATTGTTTAGGGCTACTGTGCGGATGGTTTGGTTTGGGGGAAAACATCAGTGGTATTGTGTTACTATTTTGGCACGCAATTTGGGGACAATATTGAATGAGGCAGTGAAACCCGATCTCTTATTTCAGTCAAGCCTTGATACGTGCTCGCCTACTACGGGAGAATGGGAAGTATATCTCTCAACAAGGCTTCGCCATGAGGAAACATTTCTTCAACAACGAGGACGTGGGTATGTGTAACAGCAACACCCATGATGATTTGGCTCTGTTGCTGAGGAGATGAAATACTGACCCCTCATGTTTGGCAATTACGGGACATATGGGTTGTGATAAATTTATTCAGGTATTATATCCTTTTGTATCCCATTTGTACAGTAACTTCAGTCGTGAAATGCATGGCTGATGGCAACAAGACATAAAGACACGCGTTGATTGAGGGAGAGATGAAAGGTAAAGTTAGAGATGACGACTACCTAAGATAACAATGATCTCAAATATGTTTCGTCTCACCACTTACTGTTGGGCGTGTTTAGTTGAGGGCTGGGCAGCTGTCTTAGGCAGGGCTCTTGCTTGTAACGGCCCAATCATAGTCCAACGGTTTTCGGTGCATGGGGTGGGGGTTGCCGTCAGGCTTCGCTTTTGACGGGCCTGGGGAGCCACATCGCATCACTAGGTCATCGTTTCTTTGACTTCTTGCCGCGGTGACGGTTGGTGACCAATCATCTGGCTCCTATAAGGAGGCCTGACGTCTGCATAAACGTGGTGGCCACTGTGCCTAGCTCCCCTTCCCCAGCTACCTAAACACGCCTCGGTGCCTTGCTCCCCTTCCCCAGCTACTTGAACACGCCTCTGTGCCTTGCTAACCTTTCCCAGCTACCTGAACACGCCTCTGTGCATTGCCCCATTCCCCAAATACCTGAACATGCCTCTGTGCCTTGTCCCCGCCCCCATTTCCCAGCTACCTGAATACGCCTCTGTGCCCTGCTCCCCTTCGCCAGCTCTCTGAACATGCCTCTGTGCCATTCTCTCGCTTCCCCAGCTACCACTTTCGTGATTTTCGATTTCCCAAGGTTAGCTTCCCAATTTCCCAAGGGCACTGTCCCTATTTCCCAAGGCGACGATCTGGCATGTTCCTGTGACGCTTGCTACGCCAATACCAAATCATCTATACAGATACAAAACTCGATAACTCTACTGGCAATACAAGTGTTTGTTTACTTTGTTGAGCGGTTCTTCAGGAGGCTGTACCACATCAGCCGTAGGGGCGATTCCAGCGCAGTTAAGAAATCGTACATGAGCCGGTATCATATGGAACGTATCACTATAAAACATTATCATACAATTTTGAAAGTGACACAAATTACTAGAAACAGGCTGTCAACAGAAATAAAAACTGGGTAATGCTTTATCATCGCTAGAATCAGACCTACGAAACAAGGCGTCAACACCATCGTCTCGTCTTTTTCACAACCGATACTTTAAAATAATCTCCATGTTCTGACACGGCTACCAGATTTATTCCGGAGCTATTTCCGGAGGTATGGGCTTTACAAATATGAGAGACCTCTAGTACTCAAAGGGATGGGTTCCTGAAATAATCCAAAAAAATGATCTGGCAAGAAGAAAAACACAAATAAAAATTCTATTAAGCGAAATTTTCATAAGTTACTGAATATATTGTTGATTTGTGCTACTTTCCCTGCCACGAGGCAAAATGCCTTAGGACTCCACTTCAGATTTGGTGGGTTTTAGAAACGTTTTTCTTTCATTGTCATATGCGGCTTCACTGAGACAAAACCACCGCCATCACAAAATAACACATGACAAAAGGCGAAGACACGGCTCTAATCTCAAGGGTTATCACTGTATCTATTGACAGTGTGTTTATTGATTTGGTTCTCATCAGGGTAAATGGTTCTTCTTATGGTCGGTCTGTCTTCTTATCAAGGCCCAAAAAAGTTCTTACAGTTACAGTTGAAGAGATTCTCTTCAGATTCTCTTGTCTTGGGCGAAGATACATTTGTTAGCTTCGTCATTGTCTGTGCCGTGAGGTGGCTGCCTGCCTAAAAGAGATAGGTTTGGTGTCCCACGTAAGATTGTGTTCTTGGTTTTCTCCTTTACAGACCATTCTGACATTTCGCCCCTGTCCCACACCATTTTGAGAATCTTCATCAATTTTTGTCCCCTGCCATTTTTATGCAGTATACCTATTCGTTAAATTTTTGCAATGCATTGCGGAATAATTGTGTTTGCTTAGAAACCATGCAGTCTGTAGCTTTACATTTTTAGTTCAAGCTCAGGGCTGGATGTGTAAAATGTTTGGTAATGAGGTATGTTTGGTAATGTTTGGAAATGAGGTAATGTTTGGTAATAAATAACTACCTTTAATTAGAATTGCTACAGGTTAATATATATCATAAGTGCCACTGTTCAAAACTTCATCCAGTGCAATATTCCAAGTACCACAACTGGCGCCTGACCACAACTGGTTGAGTTGGGTTGGGTTGGGGTAGGGTAGGGTAGGGTAGGGTAGGGTAGGGTAGGGTAGGGTAGGGTAGGGTAGGGTAGGGTAGGGTAGGGTAGGGTAGGGTAGGGGTAGGGTAGGGTAGGGTAGGGTAGGGTAGGGTAGGGTAGGGTAGGGTAGGGTAGGGTAGGGTAGGGTAGGGTAGGTTAGGTTGGTTAGGTAAGGTTAGGTAGGTTAGGTTAGGTTAGGTTAGGTTAGGTTAGGCTAGGCTAGGCTAGGCTAGGCTAGGCTAGGCTAGGCTAGGTTAGGTTAAGTAGGTACACAGCATATCCACAGCAGCTGATGAAGGCAAAAGTGCCACCAGTAGTTTAGGTGTGCCACAGGCCAGCTCGCTGAGTCGAGAAAAGGTTAGGTCAGGTTTGGTTACGTTTTGCTACATGTAGAAATATTGAAAAAGAATTACCAAAGGTTTTTTAAAAATTGTCACTCAGCAATGCAAAAAAACAGTTTTGGCACTAGGGACATTTCAAAGAAGGATGTTTCAGCAACACCAAAAACAGCTAGACCACTTGGAATATTTCACTGGAGGAAGCTTTGAACAGTGGCACTTACGATCTGGATCAACCTGTGGCACTTTTGTTTGGAAGGAAGTTTTGATTCATAGGAGCTTTCTGGATCAACCTGTGGTGCTTTTGTTTGAAAGGAAGTTTTGATTCATGGGAGCTTTTGAACTTTGGTACTTATGATGTTGATTTGCCTGCTGTGATTCTATCTGGCAACATGTGTGAAGCCAGCTACCTCGTTACCAAATGTTTGTGGTGGTCTTCTGAATTCACACACACTTATTCGTGACATTTTGTATCACATTGACAATAAGAAAACAACTCAGACTACACTATTCATTAAGCATGATAATTGCTACATCAATCCCTATGGGGCCACAGCCAACAGACACTGACCGTGTGTGAGCGGCAGTATAAATATGAGGACGCTCTGGTCCCGCCCTAGTGGATAGGCAAGTGAAGTGGAAAAGATATGAGCTTTGAAAATTTGAGGAACCTATAATCCTCTGAGAGATAAGCTCTGGAAATGTCTGAATGGTCTATCAAGGAGAAAACCAAGAACAAATTTATTAAGCAAGAATTTACATAATGAAGTGATAATAATATTAAGCTTTGTCTTCTGCCATTTGTAAAATTAAATTGTAGAAACTGCAGATCAGTAAAATTGTCTAGATGGGTAGAGTCTCTGAGTGTCACACATTTCTTTGGGATGTAATTACAAGGAAACAGACATTAGCAAAGACCAGTCCCCAACCACCAATTTGGAATTGCCTTCTCTGTGACATCACTCTGGCTTTAAAATTTTCCTTTTCCCATCAAATATAATGCTGAGACTGATCGAATTCCAATTCTATTGTCAGTTACAGCATGTCTTACAGAAATTCAATGTTCTTTTCATCATAATCTTATATTCAGTTTGTTTCCAGATTTAAACCTTCCAAGGGGATATCTTCCTGATAAATTGCTCTGGCTCACCAAATAGTGTCTCAATGTGAGCATGGTGAGCAACCAACACAGCAGGGTGCTGATCTATCTCTCCCACTAATTATATCAGAACCTGGGAGATCATTTGTACGTTGCACACCAGCAGCTTTCAACACTCTACCAGTCAATATTCTCAGCAGCCCACCTAGTAAATTCAAATTGATGTTCATGTTAAGTTTGCAATGTTCCACCAAGCAGCCTGTTTAGATCAATGTATGCGAGATGTGTGTGTGTGAAGACTTACAGGACAGGTAAAGTTTGTTGAAATTAAAAATATGTTTGTCTAAAGGCAGCTCTGCAAGCTTCAGAAAGTTCACCCCTTGGCTTTTGCAGCTATACCACTGTGTGACATCAATCGTGGCGTCCAAGAGATTTCTTTAATGAGCTAACATTATGTAAATTAATTTTGAGAATAGATATACAAAAACATAATGGAGGATGTGAGGCCAGCAGCACATGCCAATGGACCTGCAGATGCCAAGAGAGGTTCCTGCATGCCAGGATTCATTTAAACAATTTAGGTGGTAAGTAAATCACTGCCGAAAGAGCAGTAATTGTACCAGGGTTTTTTATATTGTTTTACCTTTGGTATGATGGTGTCTTTTCTAGCGGATCTTATCATAACTGTTTCTGGTATTGGCAGGCTTTCATTGCATTTAACTAGCTGAAGAAGATGGCAGAGCTGTTGCTTGATCCGGACATCAGAATATGGGTATTTCTTCCAATTGTAGTACTCACTTTTCTGATAGGAGTAGTTAGACACTACATTTCTATCCTCATCTCATCACCGAAGAAAGTAGAGCTACAACAAATGCAGGACAGGTGAGTTCGACAGTTGGATAAGGGCTGAAGATTTAACGGACATATTTAACACGGACTGGAATACGTCTGGAACTTTGTTTAGAAAAGGGCGCCCTGCGAACGTCATGTTACAAAGGCCCATATTCTTGTTGACATATTATATTGATGCTATAAAATACGATAATTTAAATTAAAAGAATATAATAGTACCGTAAATCGCGCCAGTGCTGCATACGGTCGCGGTGTCTTTTCCGTCGCATTCAATGGAAACATGTCTTCAGTTAGGTGAGTCACAGGTGCAATTTTAGGTAAAGATGTGGACTTGATTAAGAGGAATTGTTTAGGGCTACTGTGCGGATGGTTTGGTTTGGGGGAAAACATCAGTGGTATTGTGTTACTATTTTCCGTTGGCACGCAATTTGGGGACAATATTGAATGAGGCAGTGAAACCCGATCTCTTATTTCAGTCAAGCCTTGATACGTGCTCGCCTACTACGGGAGAATGGGAAGTATATCTCTCAACAAGGCTTCGCCATGAGGAAACATTTCTTCAACAACGAGGACGTGGGTATGTGTAACAGCAACACCCATGATGATTTGGCTCTGTTGCTGAGGAGATGAAATACTGACCCCTCATGTTTGGCAATTACGGGACATATGGGTTGTGATAAATTTATTCAGGTATTATATCCTTTTGTATCCCATTTGTACAGTAACTTCAGTCGTGAAATGCATGGCTGATGGCAACAAGACATAAAGACACGCGTTGATTGAGGGAGAGATGAAAGGTAAAGTTAGAGATGACGACTACCTAAGATAACAATGATCTCAAATATGTTTCGTCTCACCACTTACTGTTGGGCGTGTTTAGTTGAGGGCTGGGCAGCTGTCTTAGGCAGGGCTCTTGCTTGTAACGGGCCCAATCATAGTCCAACGGTTTTCGGTGCATGGGGTGGGGGTTGCCGTCAGGCTTCGTTTTGACGGGCCTGGGGAGCCACATCGCATCACTAGGTCATCGTTTCTTTGACTTCTTGCCGCGGTGACGGTTGGTGACCAATCATCTGGCTCCTATAAGGAGGCCTGACGTCTGCATAAACGTGGTGGCCCCTGTGTGCCCCTGTAAGATTTATATATCGGGGGCTGGGATTTTGCTGAATATGTTTTCATTGTTCAAGTTCGTGTTCGCACTGCCTATTGCCTGATACAGTTTAAAAAAGTATTTCTTCCAGACAGCAATTGTTTTTTCTTTAGCTTGTTATCAATGTTGATGGTTTTGACCAATGTATCTCACTTGCCAATTACTTAAAGCAAACATTTAATTACAGGAATCTCCATCGCAAAACCTTTGCGAAATACGTGTTCGTCGCCAACCTTGTCTGGGAAAATACTCTTGCATGAGCTTTTGCAGAGTGCGAAAACAATCTTGCAGAACCGTTTGCCGGTTGCGATTTCAATTTCGTACATGTAACGATTCAGAGAAATATTGAAATCGTTATGGCTTCCCTCCAGCTGTTCATGTCTCAACAATCATTTGGTTATTAACCCGGTTAAGCAGAAGGTGTCGCTCTGACGGTCTACTCATCTCCGAATTGCTGTCACGCACAACGTTGAGGGTTAAAGCTCGTGACGTGCTGTCACGTCTCACTGCCATGCCTCTGCAGGTTTCTTCAAGACACAGAAGCGGCCGGCGGCGGCTGCAAACCCGATGACCGATCCCAACATGATGACCGAGATGCTGAAGGGCAACCTCACCAACGTGCTGCCCATGATCCTGATCGGCGGCTGGATCAACTGGACCTTCTCCGGATTCGTCACCAGTGAGTTCCCGCGAAGCCGCGCTGTTGTTCAGGTGCGGCAGAGCGCGCCGCATTATGGCTTCCGTTAAGCCATAATACATTGTTGGCAAAGTCAGACTCTTCAGTCGGTTTTTTAGCCTCTTTGACAGTTAGTTCTTCAAAACTATATACAGCGACTGATTTTGCAGTAAAACATGTTATTTTGATTGCCTTTATCTTACGTTACAACTGCAGTTTTGTCCAACCTATGCGCTGTCTGTTGACGTTGTCTAGAAATTCGCAGATCCCTTACCCGAATTTCACGCGTGGGTCGCTGTCATGTAACAACCTCAGCGTGCCGCCGCCGGAAACGTCCTCATTCTAATTATTGCGTTCGTACCAGGAACAAAACGTACCCGAAAAAGGGCCGGTTGACAATAATGGAGCACCAGTAGCCCATTGAAACTCAACGGGGGGTATCCAATGGGTCGGTCTATGGTTAAATGATCATCAATAATCGCCAAACTCGAAGAACTTTCTATAAATTGTCCCATTAGCCCAATCAGTAAGAAGCTGAAGGAACTGAAGAGAAGGAACCGAAGATAAGGAACTGAAGAGAAAGTGAAGGATTTGTTCCAGAGCCTAGAACGATGTTCACTTTGTTCTCCGGCTCCCTACATCGTAATATGATATCCCTTGCCTTGAAATTCTTAGGAACCACAGAATCCTTTGAAAGCAGTGAAAATCAGGTCTCGGCAACGAAGATTTCGCTGGGATTTCAGTATCAGAATGTGAAATTATATTTGTGTAATTATATAAGTGAAACTTGCAACATTGTTATATGTGTGTATGATGACAGCAAATTTTGTTCTCCGGTCATTGGTCACAACACGAAACTCCAGCCTTGTGCGCGGTCAAAATTCCTCGACCAGAGGAGTGGCGCATTCATCGCCTTTTACGTATGGTTCCTTGTATAACTTCGGCGGTGTCCTCCCAACCTGGTGTCGGCAGTATCACTTGGACCTCCATATATTCACCTGTCTCATTTTTGTTCCCAGAGAAAAGCGAGATATGATTTAGGTTACCCACGAAACCAAGGAATTTTCAGTAACACTATTTACACCAATTCTACCGTTTTCCCAGCGCTAATAACGTATGTTGGTTTAAACAGTGCAAATATTGATTCCATCGGCCTCCGCGGGCATTCAAGCCTTCGCTCTTATCTCGGCATCAGGATTATTGGCAAACAGGGCCATTCTGATGATGTCCGTCTCCCCCGAGCGTATTTGTTGGCTTTCTGATGAAGCAGGACTCGGAAATGGGCCCGGCATATTCGAAATATTCACGTCTCAAACCAAATCACAGACTGAAAGGTCCAGAAGGGTTCGCCTGGGTTCGCCGGAATGGCGCTGGGAGTTCGAGAATTTTGAACAGTCCCTTCTTCGAAATGCCCCTAACCTGCTCTAAATACAATGCCAACACGTTTGGCACCAGAAGCGTCAACCCTGTCTCGCGCGAGCCCGCCTCTACATACTCTTCCTCCCACTGACCGCCTCTGGGGCTGACATCTGCCGACTCGTCCCTCCACAGCGAAGGTGCCGTTCCCGCTGACGCTGCGCTTCAAGCCCATGCTGCAGCGCGGGATCGAGCTGCTGTCGCTGGACGCCGCCTGGGTCTCCTCGGCGTCGTGGTACTTCTTGAACGTGTTCGGCCTGCGCAGCATCTATGCACTGGTGCTGGGCGAAAACAACGCGGCCGACCAGGCGCGCCTGATGGCTGAGCAGATGCAGGGCCCGGCGGCCGCCATGCCGCAGGATCCCAAGGCGGCCTTCAAGGCCGAGTGGGAGGCGCTGGAGGTGTGCGAACACAAGTGGGCGCTGAAGCACGCCGAGACGGAGCTGCTGGGGCCGGGCCTCACGCAGGGAGAGACCATCTACCACCAGAACATGGTGTCGTAGTGGCGCGTGCTGGACGGTGATGTACGTTGGAGTGACTGCACGTGAGTGAAGTCGGTGGTTATCCCACAGTGTCTGCGTGTGGCTGAGCCGGCGGCTTGTTTCGAAAGCGGTGCATTGTGTGCTGGGTCCCGATTGTAGTGTGTGGTTGTCATATGGTAAACAGCGTATCTTATTTATGTACCTGTTCGGGTATGGACATGAGCTATTCATCGTTTTACGTTGCCAGTTATCACTCAACCGTATGAGTAAAATAAACACGCGGACATTGTTGCTTAGTTGTATCTTTTTGTGATTTACCAGGCCCTATTTGCTTCATTATACTGTCCCCCGGCCAGACAAAATAATATCCGTTTTTTGTTGATGCGTGATTATCAGAGATTATCATTTCTTAAGCACGAGGATGCAGATGCCGACCTTTTCCCCACGCCAGAAACAATGCATATATTTTCCTTGAACGTACATCTATAGCCGCAGTCTTGTTTAGTTGTGTCCAAAATTAAGGAAGGGGCTTGACAATGCAATTAGAAATAGCTGACATGTTCTCAGTGGCTATAAGGGTTTTTGGACATCAATGGCATATTTGCGCAGCCTACGCGATATAACAGAAGCCTACCGAGACAAGGTTTAAAAATTTGACGAATGTAGATAGTGTCAGTTTACATATAGGTAGCAGAGAACATTAGTGGCGTGCAATAGCGACCCCTTTCTTAGACCAAATTCATTTGGCTCTGTCGAATTACGACAGCTACCATAAATATATGCACTAGTCCTGTTTGTGCGTGACAATTATTCAGGGAATTTTGTTTATAAACCCCAGCTGTTATGGAAATTTTCGATAACCCGCCCATTGAAAGTACGTGATCGGGTTAATCCTCGGTAATCCCAGGGGGTTTTTGCAACCTCCTCAAAAGATTCCCCGATGTGGTCCGAAAACGGTCGCGGCTGTTGTCGCTCTGAATAGCTTCTGAAGTAGTTATTGCACATCTTTAAGAAACAAATTGAGTCCTGGATCGCTGGTCTAGCACGCCATTTCCTGAAGCATGTGCGAAATATTTTCGGTATTTTATACGTAGTGCTGTGTTCCTTCGGACATAGCCCAGACTTAACACGCACTCCGCTGGGGGGGGCGTAATTCGCCCCCCTCTCTGGTTTTCCCCGGATGGCGCAGAAACCAAAAGACGCATAACAAAACTTACAATACCTTGCCCTTGATTGATTTCACGCATCTGACATTTTGTTGGTCAGGTAATGCCAGGTCAAGGAGCTATTCAAGGTCAGGCGACCCGACTTAAATACCCAAAAGTTACGAGTTTGAAGCAGCGCCTAAGGAACATCTACCAACCGATTATTTTCAAACTTCCACAATATGACGTCATTACGGCCTACAAATCTGATATGTCGGAATTTTCACACTATTGACCTGAAACATGGTCAATTTTTGGTCATCCAAAATTCTATAAGAATATGGGGAAAATCGAAACGGCTCGTTATCAGTAAAATACTGGATAGATGAACTTGAAATCCTCCAACCGTGTATTCTTGTCACATTCTTGACCATAAGTTGAGTTTTTGACCATCTGACTTCTCAACGGTCATGCGAGGCCACATGAGCATAATTATGTTGCCAATAACATCGCACTGAATTGAAATAAAGCTTCCTTTTTGCTTGCATTGTGCTTTTCTTGTCACGGGGAGTCGATTGCTACATAACCATACCAGGTCACCACGTGACCCTGACCTAGCTTGGTATCAGGTCATTTTCACCATTTAACCTAGAAAGGTCATATAAATCATTCGATTTGCCACGATAAGAGATATCTTATGACATCTAAAGATTTCCTCCAGCTGTTTAGTAAAAAAATCTAGAGGGAAAATGTACACTGCCCTGTGGAATGTACACTGGCTATGGAACTTTCCTTGGCCGCTGCTGACCTCAACATTGACTTGACATAAAAAGTTCTTATAATTTCTCTTTGTCTCGTCAAGAGCTTTCGAACACCATCCGTAATTTTTCTTTAGCCTTCCTGAGAAATGAGATTCGGAGGGGTGAAATACGCCTCCCCCAGCGGGGCGCATCATGACAGGGACCCCCAGCGGTGCACGTGATAGGGCAAGTTATGACCTCAGTTCACCTTCCATGACTAATAGTGACCTCTTGTAGTCTTAAATTTCTTTTGCCTTCGTCGAACTGAACTAGGGACTTCCCCACTGTTAACAATCATGTTGGTGTTTTTGGCCAAATCAAATCTTAGGGATTAAAACCATTCCTGAATTATTTCTGGTGTCGAATTCAGCGTCCCAATTTAGCACCTAAAAGTAAAAATTGGACATGCTCATTTGTTTATTGTCGCACTAACTGCCAGGTCCATATGGCGCCGCTAACTCCGAAAATGGACACGACTTGTTTTCGACACCTGAAGACGTCAGAGACGCATGAACTGTTACGACCATGCCGTGTCTTAGACTACCATCGTTGGAGAGTTCACATGTGGCTATCATGGGGTTCGTACCCACAGGTTTTAGTTCCGTTTCCCTGTGTACCATTTTCACCCATGAAAACAGGACGTGATGTGTTTTTTTTACATTTCGCGTCCTGTGACATCCTATCCATGACGTAAAGTTCCTCACATCATCTAAGTTCAGCTTCTCAGCATCCCTACACGGTGAGTTCAGCGGTCCACAGACAGTCGGCAGGCTACGCACAGTATGGTATATTACAAAACCAGGACATGACACGATACAGTGGGCACCTCTCCCTTCGAAGAGGGCCTCTTCGCGGCACCTTCAAACAGAAATGAATGAGGTCAGACGTGCAGGGCTGTGACGGGATCCGCCCCCGCAGCCTACGGCGCCACATGATGGATGTGATGACGGAGGAGAGCACAGAGCAGCTAGCTGCCGCCCGGAGAGGCCTCGTCCACCTGCTGGATCAGCGTGATGTTGTCGCCCTTCAGAAGAATACGTCCTGCGGAGGGGTTGGCAGACGTCAGTGGGATGACAGGGGATGGGCGGGGGTTTGGGTGGTGCGCGCGAGTCGACGTCACGTTCCTTGAGTTCCCACCGAAGGACTTAGCCTATACTAGGGTAAAGACGAACTTGACCCACGATGTTAAAGCTGAAATGACTGCAAACCATCAACAATACCGTGAGATGGGTAACATCACTGTTTCGCCGACCACTTTTGGACTTGCGCATTCGAATGGTCAAAATTTGGTATTTGTGAGAATTTTCATTCGTCATGCGCGGTCTCGATTAAAAAAGCAATTCTGAGGTAATATTCGGAATCAACGCCCCAAAATACACCAGAAAACACCCTGGGAGCAATGTTTTCAAATATAAGTTGCAAAAGGGGTCACCCTAGAGTATACCCCATCCACCCCGTTACATATTGCATCAAACGAAACGTCATCGATATGTACACCCGGTAAAAGTCTGGCTACAAACAGCATCAGGTGGGATCGCGGACGGCAGCATGGACAGCCAAGGGAGCTGACAAAGGCTAAGGTACGAACCTCGCCCTATAGAGGGCAGCACCACTTTCCAGGGACCTACGGTTTATGGGCTCTGCACCAGCATCGAGGCAATATTACACCCTAGGAAAATATAGAAGGAATACGGAGAAACAATAACATATTCACCAAATAATTGTAAGTAAGCCTGCCTAAGAGGGTTCTGCTCTATAACGAATCAACCGAGACGTCAGATAAAAGATGTGAGCGAACCATTCAGGCAGGCAAAGAGTAGATAAGCAAGGAATGAAAAACCTATATTATCGTATTTTTGCCACGAAATCACGAGGCGAAATGTTTTAAATGCTGTACACACATATTCGAGCATCTTCTAAATAATCCAAATCAATTTCTTACACACCAAGATTCAGTTTCACAGTTGCATTTCGGGCATATGGAAAAATAGCCTCCCCACTCACTGGCAGACGCAGAAGCGCCGTTTGGGGGGGGGCAACTCGTGAAAAATCTTAATGCAAATATAAAATCGTAAATATACCGTAAAAATTGTAATTTTTCGTAAGTGTTTGAAGAAAATCGGCCAAAATTTCGCAATTTTAGGGGGCCGTGGCCCCTTTCTGCATCCGCCAGTGTCCCCACTCCACAGCATCTGGTTATTTTTATGACGATTAACTCGAAAATAGCATACATATCATCATCACTATCAGTTTTTATTGTTTCCGCATGATAGACAGGACACGAATAAACACAAATGAACAGGGAAAATGAAAGCATGGGAAAATAAACAAAAAACATACCATATATTTATATAAGGCAGCTTAACAAAAGTAGAGACGTCATAACTGAACAGAATGAACGGTATGGAACCAATAATCAGTAATAACTGAACAACCTGCACTTCGCAGCAGCTGTGACAAAGCTAAAAAGAGAAACATCGTACCGATCTGTCTGCGGGTCTTGTGTTTCTCGTTGACCTCCTCAGACTCCTCCAGCACCAGGTTCATGTACTCGTCGAAGCCGACGATGTGGCCCTCGATGCGCATGTTGACGTTCTCGAACAGCCAGACGCTGACCCTGCTGCGGTTCTGCAGGTACCTAAATATCAGGTTCTGAAACCTCCTGGTCAAGGAAATTGCCAACAAGCGTAACCAGGAGACCATACCATGTCACTCAGTGCAAGCCTTGGGACAATAAGGCAGATAGGTCATTATTTTGGACACAGTATTTAACTTGACTGATCGGGGACAGGTGCCCCCCCTCCCTCCTGGATCAGCGTATGGTATGGGAAGGCATGTATCGTCTATGCCTATTTGTATTATGACACATTGGTTAAAAAGAATGTAAAATGTTTACATTCTAAAGGAGAGTACTATATTGAAATTGAGAGGGTACTTCCAGCAGGTTCCAGTGCCAACTTTCTGTTGATGTTGGCCCTTTTTAAATAACCCTTTTAAGATAACACTTTTTTCAATGCTGCTATATCAGTGTATGCTTGGATAATAATTTCAAGTTCTTGAGCACCATCAGGCAGCATACAATAGGTTTTTTCACAGTTTTTATCTATATTCTTTGAGTCATGCTCTTTTATATGCTCCCACCAGTTTTGAAATCCACAATGAACATATTTTTTTCGACCCACTCGACTGACTACAAAAGTTTACAGACACATTCGCCTGAAACTATACATTGTTTTAAAACAGGTGACACACACAAGCCAAAAGTGAATCTATCCCATTGCGAGGGCACATCTTGTGCAAATTGGCAGTTGATGCTGGGGGGGGGTGAAGTACTGGATTGGCTGAAGAGGGTTGCAGTGTAAGTAAGGCTTGGTCAGGGAAAAAACCTCGGCAGGCAACACAAGAGCTCGGGACTCTGACCGGCAGGGCCAACGTAATCACCCGGTGGGCTGAGTGAGACGCTAACTGGACATCACAGTCTGTTCTGACAATTTTCCAGACAAGAGTTGTAATTCCTAATCAAAGTAGAGTATCTAGATGTGTTTAGGAAAATGAGTCAATTAATTACTTTCAAAACCTGAAATTGTAATTATTTTCCAAAATTTCAATTCCAAATATAATTCTAGCTCCTTAACATTATTGTATAACTCAAAAGAAACATTCTCAGTATGTATTTTAATTCCCTCACAAAAAGCATAAGTTTTGACTGCCATATTGTGCCAGCCCCCATGCAAGAGCAAGAGCAAAGGCAAGGATTGGTCCATGGTGTGATGTCACATGGGTGTGAAATGGGAAGGGATTTTTCTTTCGCTGGGCCTATTAAAAATATTCCAATTTTTTATGTTTTTGCAAATGTGTGGGTACACAAGGAATTCAACTGTGTGCCAAATGTAGGAATAAAGCATTCTGTCTTTGAATATGGTAGTATTTTGGAATATTCTTTATATCATTGCTAGACCCTAATAGGGCCTTGGAGGTAAGGGCATGTGACATCACCCAGGCATCAAGGAATCCCTCTTAAAAATTTCTGTAAATTTATGTCGAAAGTGTGCTATCATGTTAAATGCAAGATATATGTGGTACATGGAGACCAGTCTGCAAAGTATGGCAGCAGGCCAGACGAGTCGCACCAGCCATCTGAAATTGTCTCACAAATTCACAACACCAGCCAATTCACACCAATCCAAAATATACCAGGGAGAAGAGCGCACTCATCCCTACCCACACCAGGGGCGTAGCCAAGGGGGCGGCAGGGATAGCCGCCCCTCCCTGAGGGACCAAAGGGCCCCCTGAGGACACAAGCTGCGTGAGCGCGGCTCGCCCGCACTATGCTCTGTGGCCGAATTTGGCATTTAATACCAGACAGGGCCCTCTTAAGCCCTCTTCAGCACTCTATTCTGTAACAACCAGGGTCATTTTACCCATCAGGGCCCTTGTGGCACTGTCGCAGGGGCCCTTTTTGGGCGCCGCCCCTCCCTAAGCAAAATCCTGGCTACGCCCCTGACCCACACCATGCAATACCTCTCTTATTACTTAGTTTGTTGTAGAAGGCCCCCTCCGTGTCTTTATAACCATTCATCATTATTTTTCTGGTTGTCAGTGTCGCCTCCATTGCACCAGTTTGGCAAATTCCCACCAGGTTGATAAAATTTGCAACACTCGCTCCCGTCTTCAAAGGCACTCACACCGACAAGATCTTGTCGAAAGTGCCATACATTGCACACTGGCATGGAGAGTTGTGCACACATGGTCAACTGTCAGCTGCATTATGATTTCTCAGGGTCTCGTTAAAATAAATTAAATATAAACATGGAATGAGAAAAAAGAGCAGACCGCCAGTTGGAAAATCTGCCCCAGCAACCAAATTTCTGCCCCAATTGGGGCAGGATTCAAGTGCACTGAATGCCTCAAGACACCTTCTGCTGTTCTGCAAACTGGCTGCCCATGAGCCTATTTGGAAATCATCCCTAACTTATCAATGAAATCATTATTTGACACAATAAGTGAAGAACAAGCCACTGTCTGGAGACAAGAAAAGGATACAATCGGTTGAACCATCACTTTTTGAACCTTCTGCGCTCCCCGGTAAGCCATCTTGAAAAGTTGTTTATCTTGCTTTAACAAACCAGCACAATATGCAGCTTGTCTTGATGAAAAAGCAAAGTCAGTAGCCCACTCAAAGAAAAGGACTTCTCAGCTTTACTATTAAACTTGAGCTGCAATTCCACACACCGGCACGCTCGGACTCCAATGGGGCGCGCAAAGAATACTTTAGGCAGCAACCAAGATTACCACTTAGGATGAGGTTGGGCTATTAGGGACATTATATCCCCATTTGACGTCACATCCCGATATGGCAGGGATATGGTAGCAGTAAAAAGTCAATACCTTCATAAAGATAGAGAAGCTGCAGAGTTGACTTTAGACGGACATATTTGTATTTGTTGGACAGGAAATATTCTTGACAGAAAATATTTTGCAATTAATTTAAATTTGAAGCTGTGACGAAGTAATACAAATTGGATCCCTCTGAGGCATGTATGTCAAAGACGTCTCAAGTTCATGAATTTTAAAATGATATCGTAAGAGTAAAGGAAAATTCTACAGCCAGTGTTACATCATAGTAAAAGTGTCTCTGGATTTATGCTTGTGCGTGGGCCACAACACCCCGCCGCTTCGGATATGACAAAAACGTGGCGCATGCCGGTCGAAAAACGTTTCAAGATTTTCGAGCTGTGTTTGTCAACCGAAACACGCCAGGTTTTGTGAAGGCTCACCGCTCGTTGGTTGCAGCCAGGGGCATTGCCACGGAATTACTGGCAGGGGACGGATCCCAGACAGGCGATGGCCGCGGGTAGGGGGGCTGAGAGCATAGGCGGATCCAGAATTGCCGATCGGGGGGGCACCTTCCCGGGGGGGCGCCATCCGGACCGGGGGGCGCCATCCGGACCAGGGGGGCGCCACTTATGACCGGCAAAAGCTATCAGGTGGGCGCCAAATCCTATCGGTGGGCGCCGACTTTCGCATCCTGGGGGGTGGGAAGCGACATTTCAGGGGGCGCCATCGACCTTTCAGGGGGCGCCGAGGGTCGATCGGGGGGCACGTGCCCCCTTGCCCCCCTGGATCCGCCTATGGCTGAGAGGAAAATTCTGCGTTTTGGCTACATATGAAACACCAACGACTATGCATTTCACCAGCACATTTATGCCCATTCACACAGGTAATGGAGAGAAACTGCAAACAAATTAAGTCGAGGCAGGGGCGCAGCCAGGGGGCACAGGGGGCACGTGCCCCCTCATTGGCACCACATGCCCTTTGATCGCTTGGCTGTGTTCCCTATTTGGGCTGTGCCGTTTGAAATTGAGCGCCCTGCGCCGTTGAACCGGATGCTGCCTAGGTGCAATTAGACCTCATGAGGCGATTAAAATAATTGTTTGACAATTTAGTACCTTTTTGGTCAGCTGGGGCATTCTGTCCCGTTTCCAAATACCCGGGAAGAGTATGGGTACCTAATCAGTGTCCACCCAATGCCTCATCGTGACCAAAAATCGTACGGGCGGAGCTAATCTGGTGCCCCTTGAGCTCATCTGGTGCCCCCTGAGCGCTGGTCTTGGCCCCTGGAGCTGGTATCGTGCCCTCGGAGCTGATCTGGTGCCGTCTTAGTCAATCTGGCGCCCCTGAGAAAATAATTGTGCCTTCTGAACCTATTTAATGCGTGAGACCTTTTCCTTGTCTATATCCCTTTTTCTTTACTTATTTTGTCAGGTTCGAACATGGCCGAGCTTCCCTTAGAAAAATACGTTCTATAGTAATATTGGTTTCGAGATGTCTTGTCCGCTTAGTAATGCCCGACGCTAAGTGTGAAAAGAACTCCGCAAAATTGTCCGTAGGGGAGAGTGGGGTAAGATGCCCCATTGGGTAAGACGCCCCATCCCCTCTTTTGGCAATCCGAGCCACCACTGGTAAATAATATTGTTCTTGGTCGAAAGCAGAGGCTTTGATTGTTTCTTGCGCAAAAATTCAGTTCCCTCCTGTGATTTGCTTGAAGTTGGTGGGTAATTCTTTATTTCGATGCTTTTCTAAGAAAAAATTGCCCACATAGGTTGCAGATATCTCGAACAGTATTGGATGCGTACTTTGTTTGATTTCCCATTACGAATGATGGCACATTCAACTCATTAACTTAGCATTTCCCTTGAGTGTATTAATTGTAGGATTTTTTGCCCTTTAGGTTTTATCTAATTTGGGTACTGATGGGAAATATGCCCCCTCAACGAATGGGGAAAGATCCCCCATGGGCAACTTTCCCGGTGGAAAGGGGGCGTCTTTACCCAGAGCAATATAACGTCATTTGTTAGAGTAAACAACTGTGTGTTAAACTTAGGGTTAGTCCAAACCTTACCCACGGGCAGCGCCACGGAATTGTTACTGGGGGGGCTACGGACCCTGTACTGGTGATGGCGGGGGGTGTGAACTTTAAATTGACCGTCCTTGAAAAAACTAAGAACCATGAAGCTCATGAACAAATTTACGTAGGTCAAAGCAGGTAGGTAATAGAGAAACAATAAAAACCTAGGTCGATTCCCAAAACTTGTCGGGAGACGTCCTCACAGATTACGAGTTAGGGGATCCGTCCTCCCGTTCCTGTTCTATGCTTTCGACGCGCATGACCGCACGTGTTAAATAAGAGCACACTTCAATCTGTCGCTTTGTGACAAACCTTTCCAATTGAAGGCCTGCACCTGAACCCAGGCTACTAACGCAAAGAATCCCATAAAAGCCAAATTTTGTGGTTGGTGCTTTCATTCGATAAAGCGAATCCCAGCTCAATCATTAAAACCTTGAGACAATCGTTTGGGAGTTCACCGGGCCTGGCCTGATGCCCCAACCAGAGGTGACCTCATGGCGGGTTCAGATCAAACTGGTGTGATGGAGGCGCAAAACAATTGATTTAAAATGGACGAAACCGTAAAACATATTGCAAACCAAAATTGGCCAAAATCGGTCAATTTTGGCCAATTAGGAAGGGGCTATGGCTGAACTGTTTACCCTGGATTCGCCTATGAATGAGCTAGACCTGAAATATTCCACATGGTTAATCGCGCAAAGCTCCGTACCTGATCTCTTATGTCGTCCCTACATTTGCCATCCCGGTAGCCCAGTTGGTAGAGCTTTGGGCTCCGGCCCGCTGCTCAGGAACGTGCAGTGGCAGTGCATGTCCAGGCTTGGGATCGATTCCCCTGAGACGCTCCGGCTCTCAATAGTTAACCCGACGTAGGTCGGCTGGCAAATGACTGGTGAGAGGGTGACCTGAGCGGGGCGGCCATCCCTGTGGTTTGTGGGATGTTTAACTTTGACTTAAATTAACACGCGCATTGACGGGGGCGGGTACCCGCCCCTCGGGTTTTTCGGAGATAGCAGAAAAACGGCGGCGTTTAGCGCCGCCGTACTTGGTATACCTTTCCCCTCATCATTTTTACAATTTCTGTGAAAATTTTAAGGTTAGGTCATCTCAGGTCAGGTCACCAGTACAGGTCAAGTGACCCGACCTCAAAAAAAGTTTAAGATAGCATAAGTCGGAGCAGGGTGAACTTATCCGATTGAAACTCATATCACATAATGGCCCTACCAATTTCTCTAAAATATGTTCCGGTATTTTTGATATCGATGACCTAAGGTCAGGTACGAGGCATGACCTCTCCATTGGAAATACATGGGAAAAATGGTTTTTACGGAATAACTCAGTAACGGATGGTGATAGAGCATTTATTTTAGCTGCATTAGACTCGCCTGGGCTTTGCGGTTCTAATGATATGCATTTTATATAAATTGACCCTGACCTCCCAGGTCAGGTCAAATCCTTGATTTGACCTAGCAAGGTCAACTTATATATCATTCGATTCGGCTTGCTAAGAGGATTCATATAGTTTAAGTCGTTTTGCGTTATCTTTACTTGTTCAGATTTAATGGCCGAAAAACTGAATTTACATGTTATCCCTATGACGGGCATGTTTTGACCTCTCGTGACCTTAAATGTGACCTGACAAAAAAATGGTTCAAATGTTTTCGATGGAGAAGTGGATGGGCAGACCAACGCCGTTTACCGTTTTTCGCTACCTACCGTGGTTCTCGAGATCTTAGGGGGGCGGGTACCCGCCCCCCCCCGTCAATGCGAAGGTGGCTCAGACCCCCGTCAATGCGCGTGTTAAATCTTCCTTACAGGAGTTGCTCGCTCCAATGGTAGGGCTAGGGTCTCCGCGACAAGACCATTGATGACTTTAGTGAGACTCCGACTCCAAAAGCCGAACTTGCAACAACATGCATTTAAAAAAGGCTCTGGAAGATAGACTAGTTAAAGGGGTTGCGAAAGCAAATGTATCTAAAAAGACGTGGATGAGGCAAGCAAAAGTGGTATAAGGAAAGAAAAACAGTGGGCATGACGATACCAGATACTTCATCTGCGGAGTGAGTTTTGTTCTCTTGTGCAAAGAATAGATCGAGTGTACTGACTGGGAAGGCTGGGCCTTTGTGCCTTGACGAGAATGCTAAGGTGGCTGTGCGCTATGAATGATAGACTGGGAGCCTGTAACGATTAGTGGGAGGAAGCTTTGAGTCACCACAATCCATTTTTACTCCCTGAAGTGAATGTTTTTGTACTTAACAGGTTCTGGTCCATATTTCTTATAAAATGGGGACTTGAAACAAAGGGAACACAGAAAAGACAAGGTAGGCGATTTAGGGGAGGTTCTCAGAAACCTCGTACGAGTTTACCTACTTCGTTTCGTACTTCGTTGTTTGCGAGTGTGTGTGATTTTATATTACTTTTATGGTATGCTTTTATCGTTTGTTTTTATTGTTAGTTTTACGTAACTTTGTTTTATTATTTGACGTGGAAACATGAAACACCACTTTGCTACACGTTTTATTAATGTTTGCGTATGCTTCTAAATAAATTCTGACTTCCGAATAATACTTAAATGATTACCAATGAAGCTAAGAACTACAAAAAAGTTACTTAATCAACGATATACCAAAATGGGGTAAGATGCCCAGGGGTGGGGCATCTTACCAAGCCCCAGGGGCGTCTTACCCACCCGATGGGGTAAGACGCCCCTTTGTAAGCCTCTAGTAAAATCATAATAGTTGGAACATATGATAATTATCAGCAATTTCATCGACTCTATAAGGAAGATAAATGATCATACTACGACTTGGCATCTAAAGCAGCGCTGTTGGTACCGCGGTTATTCTGTAATCCGGATTTCCCTAAACCCTGGGCATCTTACCCCACTCTCCCCTATATCGTGCTCACTGCTCACTTCCTCGCTCTTTACGCTGCTCACTTTTGCGATGAACGACACGTAATTTTCCACGTTAGACAGTATATCACAGAAAAAGGTGTAACAGCGAGCACTCTGGAGCGCTGGAGAGATGGCATTGGGCCATTGGGCAGCCAATGCCATCTCTCGGCTACGCCTCATAGGCGGATCTAGGATTGCCGATCGGGGGGCTCCTTTCGGGGGAGGGGTGCCATCCGGACCAGGCGAGGTGCCACTTTTGACAGGCAAAACATATCAGGTGGGCGCAAAATCCTATCGATGGGCGCCGATTTTTGCATCCTGGGAAGGAGGGGGGTGGGAAGTGACATTTCAGGAGGTGCCATCGACCTTTCAGAGGGGCGCTGTGATCATTCCACGGGGCACCGAGGGTCGATTGGGGGAGGGGGCACGTGCCCCCTTTGCCCCCCCTCTCCCCACTCCTGGATCCGCCTATGCTGCGCCTGGTCTTTCAGTACACCTGTCAGTCGCACGTTTGCGGCAGAATTGGCCCCAGGTGAAGCTGCAGGGCTAGGCGGAGCGATGGCCGCAGGAGGGGATAAGAGGTGAGAACGATCAGATGGGGGACTCCTCTGCACGCACTCGTCACTCTTCGCACCGCTCGGACACTCCTGGGACACGGGAGAGCGAAGGCGGCAGGCCCATCGGCCTGAACTCTTCACGTGCAGAGAAGCGAGTGGCTGGCCGTGATGTGAGTGAGGTGCCAAGTGCAGTGTGAGTGTGTGTGTTTGTATGATGAGTGTGTAAGTATGACTGTCTTTTTGACTGAGGTGATCTGTGTGTGGTTCATTGTTTTGGCAGTCTAATTCTGCTTCATTTCATGTTTCCATTTCAATTTCAACCGTCCTGTCATCGTTTTGTCCGTAGGTACATACATATTGTACTTAAAATTCGCCTTTTTCTGTAATTTGCCATTCTGTAAAAATATATATACTGTCTAATGTGGAAAATTACGTGTCATTCATCGCAAAAGTGAGCAGTGAAAAAGTGAGCATAATATACAGACAATTTTGCGCAGTTCTTTTCACACTTAGCGTCGGGCATTACTAAGCGGACAAGAAATATCTCGAGACCAGTATCACTATACAACGTATTTTTACTGTGGGAAGCTCTGTCATATTTAAGATGCGCATTGACGGGGGGGTGGTTACCCCCCTCTGGTTTTTCGGAGATAGAAAAACGGAAATCATCTCAAGTCAGGTCACCAGTACAGTTTAAGTGACCTGACCTCAAACAAGTTTAAGATAGTATAAGTCGGAACAGGGTAAACTTATCCGATTGAAACTCATATTACACAATGACCCCACCGAGTTCTCTAAAATTTCTTCCGGTATTTTTGATATCGATGACCTAAGGTCAGGTACGACCTCTCCATTGGAAATGCAAGGGAAAATGGTTTTAACTCAATAACTTAATAATGAATAGAGATAGAACATTTATTTTAACTGCATTGGATTTGCTTTGTCTTTGCAGTTCTAATGATATGCATTTTACCCAATTTGACCTTGACCTGACCTCAGGTCAGGTAAAATCCTTGATTTGACCTAGCAAGGTCATATTATATATAATTTGATTCGGCTTGCTGCGAGGATTCATATAGTTTAAATTATTTTGCTCTATCTTTACTTGTTCAGATGCAATGATAGAAAAACTTAATTTACATGTTATCCCTATTACGGCATGTTTTGACATCTAGTGACCTTAAATGTGACCTGACAAAAATAATACAACTATTTTCGATGGTGAACTAGATGGGCTATCCAACTCCGTTTGCCGTTTTTCGCTAACTAGCGCGGTTCTCGAGATCTTAGGGGGCGGGTACCCCCCGTCCAGGCGAAGGTGGCTCAGACTCCCGTCAATGCGCGTGTTAAACCTGACAAAATAAGTAAAGAAAAGGGGGAAAGACTCACAAATGATTCTGAGTTATTCTGATGCCTCCGAGATTGGCTGGTGCCCTATTAGCTGTATTAGTGCCTCTTGAGCTAATCCAGGCCCCCTGAGCTGATTTAATGCCTCCCGGAGTTGATCTACTGTCCCCTGAGCCAATATGGAGCCTCTTGAGCTGATCAGATGCCCCCTGAGCTGATTATTGATGGCTCCTTAGAAGATCTGGTGCCCCTTGAACTGGTCTGATGAGCTCTGAGCCGATCTTGTGTCCCCTGAGCTTATATGTCGCTCCCTGAGCTGATCTGGGCCTCTGCTCTTGTCTGGGAGCTAGGAGCTAATCTGGGCCCCCGAGCTGATCGATCTGATCCCCCTGAGCAGATAGGTTACCCCTGAACTGAACTAATGTCCCCTGAGTCAATCTGGTGCATCCTGAGCCATCATTGTGCCTCCTGAGCCCGTTGGATGCCCTCTAAACTAGTATGGTGCCCCTGAGCTAATCTGGTACCCTTTTAGCTGATCTGGGCCTCCTGAGTTGGTCGCGAAACTTCGTAAGCAGTTCTGAGGCCCTGAGCTGTACCGAGCCCAACGAGGCTGATGAGGGCCCCTGAGCTGGTATGGGGCTCCTGAGCTGATTAAGTGCTCCCTAACTTGGCCTGGTACCCCCTAAGTGATCTGGGCCCCGAGCTGGTCGGGGACCACTGAGCTAATCCCTTGTCCCCTAAGTTGATTTGGTGACCTAAGGGCCGATCTAGTGTCCCCTGAGCAGCTCTGGGGCTCCAGAACTGATTGAGCCCCGAGTTGGTGATGGATCTCTGAGCCGATTTAAGGGAATGAAGCACCTTTATAACGTGATTTTAACTGAGATAGCCAAGTTATAAAGCAAGTCGGAAAACCAGGCACTCTATATATAATTTGTCTTGGAACTCGATATTTCCGTAGAAAAAAACTAAAACCTACCCGAAATGTACCTCTCATGTACCTCTCACTAGGCGCCCATTGTTGTGAGCTGCTGGTTCGACGACATATGCTGACGTCACGATGAGCATCAGCCAATCGAAGCCCTTGAAGCGTTTCGAATATGGTAGTGGTTGCCAAATCATGACACCATCCACAGGCAGATATTTATTTCTTTTCCTAGAGGAGCATTTTAAAAATCAAAATATTGAGTTTATTGTACATTTTTCAGAGAAATCATGAGTGGTTTCATTATTTTCGGTTAAAAGTACGCCTAGTTACACTAAATTCCAGGATTCGACCAAGGTGCCACATTCCCTTTAAGGGCCCCTGAGCTGATTCAGTGCCCCTGACTTGATCTGCCCCCTTGACCTGACCCCTGATTGATCTGTTTTTTTCGTGATTCCGCTGTTTTTTCGTGCCACCGGAAAAACACGAGGGGTGTTCAAACACCCCCCACCGGGGCGAGGGTTAAAAAAGCCTGTAACTTACCATGAAAACGTTGCTTCAGGTTTAACGGCTGAATAATCACTATTTTTTCAGTGAGCTTTAGAGAGAAAAATATAGTTTGGCCCCCCTTGATCGCCTTTGCGGTTCATGACACGGATGTACTCACTCCCTTAGAACTGCACCTAACCACCACCCCTAATGTCCATATCGATTCGTCAAAAACCTACGGGCCATGTCATTTCCAGGACCATCCGGACCCATGCGAAAACGGCTTCCCTCGCCCCCGCGGCAGCAAGCAGGGCCACTGCTTCGGCCCGATTCCAATGTTTGACCCAGCCTGAGCTGGGCGGAATCACTGACTGCTCATCTACTGACTCCGCCCGTATTAGCAAAATCGTAGATCCATCAGCCAGCATGATCAGATATGAGTTCTTCTTTCAGGGCCGTGGTCTCGCTTCCGAATGGGCGGGCTTCGTGGTTTAAACATGCTTGGTGGTCTGGGTTTAAAGATAGCGCCTAACAGCCCGGCTGGTAATTGGACTCATTCATCCCTTCTCTCTGCGGTCAGCCCTATTAGTTTTGCCTGAAGATAGCTGCAATAAATTGTCGATGAACTGTCGTTTATCGGGCGATTGGCCGCAACTGTAAGTGATGGGCCCAGGGTGGGCAGTGCGCCGCCGAGCACCAGCCATTGCACGTCACTTCAAATCGGCCCGATATGGACACGATAGATTTAAGGAATGGCCCCATACCCACATTTGGACAGGAAATCCCTGAGGCGAATTGTAGGGAAGAAAGACCGGATTCCGAATGCGGGTGAATAAGGATTGGACAGAGCTGAATGTTCTGCATGAAAAAGATCTGCATGTTCAGTTATATTTTGAGGCCGCTACAACCGCTTTACGCCTAATTCAACGCTCTTTTCCTGTTAGTGGCGTTTCCACCGGCCAACGTTGTGTGGAAAGGTTGCATGTGAAACTATACATTTTTGCGAACAGAAAACTACCGCATTGAAAATATAAAGGCAGACACTTCTAGGTTTTTATTTATTTTGGTGTCCCGTCCCTGCCCGCTTTGAAAATTGTAGCATTTTCACCTTCCTAATTTTCAGAACCGGGCATTTCACTACTTAAGTCCACAACTCCGATGATCCGCTGCTTGCGGACTCTCCAAATGGTAGCCGGGTAAGGGTAGCGGCTTACATTATCAAAAAATAGTGGAGTAGAGGGTGGTGGACTTCAAATAATTGAAAGGCGCTACCGCTACCGACAGTCTGTTATGGAGACCATCACTCTCCAAAAATAGGAGATGGATATTGAGAGAAATGTTCTTATCCACCAGCAAAGCTACAGGAGATTTAAGAAATGGTTTATTTTATTTATTTATTTTATTTATTCAAGTAAATCGCCAACAGAAAATGATCCAATGAGAGGCGAAGTCGATGTAACTAAAAGGAAAACTATGTACACAGATGAGAGACACACATGTAAAAAGCGGTAAAAACATCAAAATGTGAGTGATGAGAAAGATGCAGCTGATGATAAAACCGATGATAAAAGTGACGTTAATAAAAGCTAAGCAGTGCGAATAAAGAACATGTTTCCTAAAATCGATAAAAGAGTCGTTGAAAAAAATCTAAATTTCCCCGCCGCAGAAATGCATTTAACTCCCTAGGTATACGCTGAGGGAAGCCCTTATTGACGGTGCTGACACAATTTAGTTGACACGATTTTAGTTGATAGAATGCGGAGTGCTGAGGGGAGGAGCATGATGATAAGTTGACAGGATCTTTAATGGCCTCCCCTCTCGAGTCATGGATGCGAAAAGGAACCAATTCACTGGGATTATATATTCGGGCACAGCCCAGGCGTGTGACTTTGAACTTTTAGGGGTGGGCGAACACCCCTAAAACTTTTGAAAGCACCCCTAAACTTCCAACAGCACCCATAAAACTATTCTGCGACGTTCTAATAGGACATAATGTCAGGATTATGTAGCAATTAAATAATAAGTATCAGCGATTCGGAGCTCTCTTATAACTATTCATCTGGAGAAAATGTCGAGCTTAAAAGATTACTTAAGTGATCTGAAGATTTCATATAACCGCATGAGGTCATATTTAGGCGGTGAGCCGCGGGAGTAACTATGGAAATTAGGTAGCTGCCACTTGCGACCAAAGCCGAAAGAGCGCGTTTTCCAAAATGTTAATTGCCGTGTCGCCGTTGTCTCAGAATCAGTACCACCGAGTGCACTCGTCGTTTCCTTGATCATATCTTCCAGACAGAAAAAACAAAGTTCACTGCTGGACTAATTTTCCAAAATGTCATGGTGCATGCTGAAATTTATTTCTGAAGTTATTTAGGCTGTATGTAGATAAGACCTGTCCATAGCTGATATACGTACCAAAGGAGGGTCAAAAACCAACATGTGCTAACTGTGATCTATTGGAACTTGTTTAGAAAGGGAGAGAAATCAGGGCCAATATCTGGGAAACGTAGCTCGTGCTTAACCTTCGGCCTTCCGAGAGGAGCATCGATGGTCTCCATAAGGCTTTTTAAGGATAGCGGATAAACGGTGGCGCTGCGCCGCCGTATCTTTCATATCTCTTTCCTTGATCAATTCCGTATCTTTAAAAAAATCAAGTTTGGCCATGTTAGGTCAGGTCATCAGGCCAGGGCAAGTGATTTCATCTAAAAATTAGGATTGCATTTATGCAATAAGTAAAGAAAAGTTAAGTTACTTATAAGTAAGAGCACGTTTAACCTAGCAATCTGACACTTAAAAACCATTATGGGCCTACCGGGTGCTGCAACATATATTCCGGGTTTTATAAAATCGGTGATATACCTAGTTTCATTTACAGGCCACCCCTTCAATGGAAATACATGGTAAAAATTGTAAAATAGCTATATTTTGGCTCATATTGCTTAACCCTCGTCCTTCGGGGGCCGATTCGACGCCCCTCGTTATTTTTCGCGATGACACAAAAAGTTTCGTTTAGCCCAATGCTGCGTGGAAATTGTATAACAAAATTACTTTGACACATCTTGACAAAATTTTAAGTAAATGTCATGTCGGGTCACCGAGTTATGACATCATTTCTATGCCCATGTAAGGCAATTTTGGTCCTAAAAATAAATCTGAAAAACCGGGCGTTACTCGGCTTCTAGAAGAGCTAGATCAGGTTTCCAGACAAGATTCGAGGGCTCCTGAAAAGGAAATTTTGAATACGCCATCTATTTTGAGGTCAATTCCATAACGAAGGCACCAGGGGTCCCCAAAGGTCAGCAAAGGCTACCGTTTTAGAAGCTCTTGTTGGCTATACTCATGGACGGGACAATATGCAGCAATGAATTTGGTATCATAGTGACGAGCGTCGCCCAAGGATTCGATGGTATGCGACCTCACTGCAACCTTGACCTAAGGTTATGTTACGTGGTCTAAGGCTAAGGTCACGCGTGACCTTGAAAGGCCATGCCGCATATTGTGGAACTCCTTGGGTCACGACAAACATATTGACACCTTAGTTCTAGGTCTATTGATTCCTGAATCATAAGTGATTTTCTAAATGTGTCAAAATTTTACCATTTTGTGACCTCACGAGGTTACTAGTTAACCTAGGGTAAGCATAGTTGTACACTGTCGGAGAGTTCAGGTCTCGGGCAACAGGCTGGGCTTCGAATCGAAAGGATCCGAAGGACTCGAATCGAATCGCCCCTCCCTCCCCGGTAGGGCGAGGGAGTAAAATACCTCCAGTAGGGCAAGGGTTAAAATAGCTTCCTGTTCTCGTAATATAAGTATATGGGGCTACCCCAAAGGTCCAACTTGACATGTTTATTCTATGATCTATGTAAGGGCATTTGGGACTATTTAAGCCTTTTTCAGACATGGGTTCGCAGGAAACCCGGACAACTTTGCTGGACAACTTGGCAGGAAATGATAATAGAGATTTCACTTTGGTACCATTTCGCTTAGCTTGTCATTACGAGTCGATTGGTATGCATATCGATATGTCAGACAAGGTTATGCTCTTGACCTGACCTTTGGTTAGGTCATTCTTAGATTTTGACACAGCATGTTCATACCATACATAATTTGATTCGCCGTAACGAGAGGATTCGCCTACATTATGGCTCTAGCTTAACGCAGTTTTCGACCTCAGTTTTGCTATTAACCCGCGCCCTGGTGGGCCTCCGAGCCACCTTAGCCCTGGTGGGTGGGTGGGGGAAGGGTTTTGAACGCCTGCCCCCTCGAACCCGGCCTCTACGCGGGATAGCGCAAAACACGAAGGCTGGTGGATAGCTCATAGAAATTCAGGAAGAAGCTATATCAGTCATTGTTTGGCTCAGGTAATTATTGAGGTCATGACAGGTCAAAGAAAGTGGCATTTTGAGTATATTTTTTTGGCTCTAGCGTCTGAAAGAGTTGAGTTTTAGAACCATTTTCTAGGTACCATTCGCTTCCTCTCTTCACGGCAAATCGGATGATGTATAATATGATCCTACTAGGTCAAAACACAAAAATTACCTGACCTCAGGTCAGGTCAAAGTCACTTTTTTATCTAGCCTAGTCAATATGCATATCAATCGACTTTCAATAGCAATCCAAGCGCAATGGTATCAAAATAAAAGTTGTACCATCATTTCATGCAAAGTTATTGACCTAATTCTGAAAACTGCTTAAGTAGCCCAGATGACCTCTCAGCGGTCACAGGTAAAAAATTTCAACATGAACCTGAAAAGGGGCCCAGGATACTATGATTTGGAGAATATGAAGGTATTTTCAGCTGCATCTACACAAATACAGCCCAAGTTCTGTTTTCCCATGTATTTCCAATAGAGTACATGATCCGTACTTGACCTTACGTCATCGATATGGAAAATCCTTTTGGCGGCGCCGCTATTTTTCGTGCCGCCAAAAACCCGAAGGGGGTGTTTAAGCACCCTCACCCCGGGGCGAGGGTTAAATAAGTGTTCAAAGCTTTGTTAGTCCAAGAACAATGTAACATCATAGATAAACTTTAAATGGTGGTAAAATGCAAACAATAACACTAAATAGGTAGCCGTTTGTCTGCGCGCTAGTTTAAAAGACACCAAAAACTCCTGGTTTAACCACGTTTGCAGCTTTTCGAGCTGTGACCTTTGATGAGCAGGAAGCTTAACACGCGCCCCACTGGGGTCCCTGGCATAACGCACCCCGCTGGGGGCGTATTTCGCCCCCCCTCCTTCGATTCTCATTTCCCAGGAAAGCTAAAGAAAAATTACGCACGGCGTTCGAAAGCTCCTGACGTGGCGAAGAGAAATTACAGGAAGTATTTTTATGTCAGGTCAATATTGAGGTCAGCATTGGTCAAAAAATATTCCATAGGCTTTCAACAGGGCAGTGCACGTTTCCCCCTCTAGATATTTATTCAGTGGAGCAAATATTTACACAACATTGGATTCCTCTCATCGTGGTGAATCGAATAATGCACTCATATAATATGACCTTGCTAGGTAAAAAATGTGAAAATGTCCTGACATCGAGCTAAGTCAGGGTCACAGGGTGACCTGGTATGATCATTTTGCATATCAATAGACTCCCTGTGACAATATAAGTAAAATGCAAGCAAAATGGGAGCTTTATCTCAATTCACTGAGAAGTTATGGACAAAACAATCACTGTATGCTCCTGTGACCTGACATGACCTTTGAGAGGTCAAATGGTCAAAACTCAACTTTAAAGTCAATATCGTGGTAAGAATACACGGTTTGAGAATTTTCAGTTTTATCTATCCAGTATTTACTGAAAACGAGACCTTTCAATTTTTCACCAAAGACTTATAATATGGTGACCAAAAAATTGACCCCATCTTAGGTCAATGATATCAAAATTCCGAGATAGCAGATTTGTAGACCCTAATGACTTCATCATATTGTGAAAGTTTCAAACTGATCGCTGGGCAGATGTTCCTTAGGCGCCGCTTCAAACTTGTAATTTTAGGTTTTGAGGTCGGGTCACTTGACCGTGGATAGCTCCTTGACCTGACACGACTTGACCTAGAAAATTCAGAGGCGTAAAATTGATCAGGGATAAGGAACTGTAAGTTTCGTTGCTCGGCGTCTCTTCGTCTTTGCCTTATCCGGAGAAAACCAGGAGGGGAGGGAGGCGAATTTCGCCCCCCCCCCCAGCGGGGCGCGTGTTAAAGCATCCGCGCAGGAACTATTTTGAACTTGTGGGAAAGGGTCTTCGACTTCGGTGGGGCCGAAGGTAACTCGGCTTATCGTTTGATTTGTTGCTGAAAACAAGGTACTGGAACGACTGGAAAATGGTGGGCACTGCCCCCATAGTCCAAAAGTTTTTTTTACCACGGATTTTGGGCGCATCTCTGAAAGTATGTTTTACACGCGCCCCGCTAGGGTCCCTGGCATGACGTGCCCCGCTGGGGGAGTGAATTTCGCCCCTCCGTTTATCATTTCCCAGGAAAGATAAAGAAATATTACGGACGGTGTTTGAAAACTCTTGACAAAACGAATAGAAATTATAAGGAGTATTTTTATGTCAGGTCAATATTGAGGTCAGCATAGGTCAAATAAGGTCCCATAGGCTTACAACAGGTTAGTGTAGGTTTCCCCCTCTGGAATTTTTCGCAGCGAAGCTAGATCACATATTTATGCATCATTGGATTCCTCTCATTGTCGCGAATCGAATGATGTATAACATGACATTGCTAGGTCAAAGTGTGAAAATGACCTGACATCGAGCTAGGTCAAGGTCACCGGGTGACCTGGTATGGTTATATTGCATATCAATCGACTCCTCGTGACAATACAAGCACAATGAAAGCAAAATGGGAGCCTTATCTCAATTCAGTGAGAAGTTACGGACAAAACAACCATTGTATGCTCCTGTGACCTGACATGACCTTTGAGAGGTCAGATGGTCCAAAACTCAGCTTGATGGTCAAGATCGTGGTAAAAATACACCGTTTGAGCATTTTCAGCTTTATCTATCCCGGATTTACCAAAAACGAGCCCTTTCTGTTTTTTCCATAGACTTATAATGGGGTGACCAAAAAATTGACCCCACTTTCGGTCATTAATATCGAAATTCCGAGATAGCAGATTTGTAGACCCTAATAGCCTCATCATATTGTGAGAGTTTCAAACTGATCGGTCGGCTGATGCTCCTTAGGCGCCGCATCAAACTCGTAATTTTAGGTTTTGAGGTCGGGTCGCTTGACATTGGATAGCTCCTTGACCTGACATGACTTGACCTACAAAATTTGGTAAAATGTGTAGAATTGATCAGGAATAAGGCACTGTAAGTTTCGTTGCTCGGCGTCTCTTGGTTTTTGCTTTATCCGGGGAAACCAGGAGGGGGTGAATTTCGCCCCCCCAGCGGGGCGCGTGTTAAGTCACTGTCGGATCCAGGGGATGGCATTTGGGCCATACTCTCCGAAACGCTCAAAACAGGGGGCCAAACTATTTTGATCCGAGGGGAAACAGAGTGGAGTGCAAATAAAGCAAGAAAGAAGTCATTAGAGATGTTTCGACAAAAGTGTTAGCTAGTTAGTTAAGGGCTTTTTTATAAGGCGTTCTGTGCAAAGCACCTTTGCCCGTGTCTTAAGTGTGTGGGAGAATTTTGTGGGAGAGGTGTTTACTTTAATGTCGCAGAACAAAGGTGTAAGGACAAAAGTGTAAGGTTTTTACCCCTTTTTACGTGTTTCACCCCCTAACACTGCCATTAAAATGTTATGGGTTGGCTAGGGAAAAGCATCCCTAAAGATTTTCACAAAGTTACTTCCCTGGCACAGCCCTTCATCAGAATCAGGAAGATAAGCAATAGGCATAATAATAAATTCTTGGTCATAGTGTAGCAAGACCTCAAATAGCACTCTATCTTTGAATAATAGCAAGATCCTGACTAACAGTAGCCGTTTTCACAACGTGAATTAAATCTTGGGTGTCTTTTTGAAACGTTTTTTGGTAGCACTGTAATATTGCTGCCATTTGTCAGAATTTCACAAGAGTCTTGGGAATTTATTGAGTAAATTATCTGGCACATCTGGCAATACTCCACAGTCGCCGGGCTCCCTGTGTTGAGTGTTGCGGAATTAAAAAGAATGAAATTCAACTTTAATAAGTCGTATAATGAGTGAAATTTGCATCAGTTATGCTCCTGCTACCCAGGCGCTTCAATTTACATGTCGTTTTTCTCTCAGTTTCTATATTAGCTGTGTAATAAGCTCAAAACAAAAGGAGTAGGGATTAGGGTAACGTCTGCTTGTGTAATACTCGGGCAAGTTTCCAATTACATTGAGAAAAAGTGTATTACCTAGGTAACCAACTCGCATACGAGCAGGGGTGTCCTAAACAAAGGGTGACAGGCAGAGGAATCCCTAAATGTAAATCAGGGTAGATATTATGCCAAATTTTCGGGGTTGAATGATGTTTTAATTGCATTCTCATTACAATTAATGTGTGGATCCACCCAAATTTTCAGACTTGCTAAATTTTTGGCGAATTGTTTGAGCAGTATCATTTGAAGACAAGGAATTTGGTCCAAAATTTTGTCCCACTGCATGTTTTCCCCCGCTATTTGTAGTCCGAGCATCTCCTCAAATAAAAATTAAGTGGTGATGTCCGGTATCCTTAATTCAGGGTATGGGTGTTGTGACTGTAAGCGGTTTTCACCTTGAAGTGGGCGCTACTGGAAAATTATTATTTATCTTGGTTTCTCAGGTTTGCTTGGGTATATATGCTATGCAACTAGCAATACACTAGCGTGCAAAGTATGACATTTTTGACGATATCTTGTCGGTGCCAGTGCCCTTGGCGACAGGAGCGAGTGGTGCGAATTTTATCAACCTGGTGCAAATTTCTGAGACTGATGTGAGGAAGGTGACACTGAAAACCTAACAAATAATGGCTAAATGGTTATAATGACATAGGAGGGGCCTTATAAAAAGTCCTCAACTAACTACCTAATAAGAGAGGTAGCATTGCATTGTGTGGGTGGGAATGAGTGCGCTTTTCTCCCTGGTATATGGCAGATCGGTGCTAATTTTTGGTGGCTGACGGTGTGAGAATTTTAGGTGGCTGGTGCGACTCATTTGGCCTGCTGCCATACTTTGCTGACTGAGCAATACAAAACACTTTGTTTATTATTGAAATAGAGCTATATCCGCTTTTCAGGCCAGGTCAGGCTTTTCTTGTCATTTTAAGAGGTTTGCTTCAAGGTGGTTCCAAATGAAATACAGGATATGTACAGATTATCCCTGTTTTCAAAATATACCTACAGGCATTAATGCTAATTCACCATAATAAGATGGCGTAGCTTTGTTGGTTGCATTGCTCATTTACCAAAAAGATACTGGGTTTCCTGAGATAAGTAAGAAGTAACTGAAGGAGTTTCCTGATGTTGATCATTTTGTCATGCTCTTGGGATTCATACTTTGATACCTTAAAAGTATCAAGCTCTAAAGTGGTGCAGTATCAGGCTTAAGTTTGGTACCATTTGTGAATTACATGTGTCAGCAAGTCACATGATGCCTCACATCGGCGCCCCTTCCAGTTAGGGGCACCGTTACAGAGTTTTTACAGGGGGGGACAGACCCCAGTTGGTGCTGACCTGGGAAGGCGAATTTTGAGCATATTTGGTACCTGACAGCATGAATGGCAATGGACCAAAAATTTGGAGGGGCATCCTTTTGGTTGGCCAACAGGGGAGATGCCCCCCGCTTTTGGCGCCCATGCTTCTAGTGATGTGAACCAAAGTTTGAGGTTGACATGCTGGGTGAATCAACCCCACATGCTTCAGCAAGCTTGGCTTTGCACATTAGACATCTACAGCTGACATTTATTGCGTATTTACTCCAGGAAAATACAGTGGATGGTACGATCCCATGCAAAGGGTGGGAAGTTGAGGTACACTGTTTTTACCATTCTTGTACCATTTTAACATGCCCAGCTGGGGTCTCTTGCATGACGCGCCCCCTTCGTATCTCGGTCCCCACGAAAACTAAAGGAAAATTATGGGTGGTGTTGGAAAGCTCTTGACAAGACGAAGCGATTTTATACGAAGAATTTTCATGTCAAGTCAATATTGAGGTCAGCATAGGTCAAAGAAGATTCCATAGGCTTACAACAGAGCAGTGTACATTTCTCTCTCTCTAGATCTGCCCTCAGGGGAGCTAGAGCAAATATTTATGCATCATTGGATTCCTCTCATCGCTGCGAATCGAATGATGTATAATATGACCTTCCTAGGTCAAATAGTGAAAATGACTTGACCTCGAGCTAGGTCAGGGTCAGAGAGTGACCCGGTATCGTCATGTTGCATATCAATCGACTTCCCGTGACAATATAAGCACAATGCAAGCAAAATGGGAGCTTTATCTCAATTCAATGAGAAGTTATTGGCCGAATAATCACTCTATGCTCCCGTGACCTGATATGACCTTTGGAGGTCAGATGGTTCAAAAATGAACCTAATTTTCAAGATCGTGGTAAGAATAGACGGTTTGAGAATTTTCAGCTTTATCTATGCAATATTTACTGAAAACGAGCCCATTCTATTTTTCACCATAGACTTATAACGGGGTGACCAAGAAATTGACCCCACCTTAGGTAAAAATATAAAAATTCCGAGATAGCAGATTTTTAGACGTTAATGACTTTATCATATTGTGGAAGTTTCCAAGTGATCAGTCAGTTCGGTGATGTTCCCTGGGCACCGCTTCAAACTCGTAATTTTAGGTTTTGAGGTCGGGTCACTTGACCTTGAATAGCTCCTTGACCAGACATGACCGTAACTCAAAAATTTGGTCAGATGTGTAAAATCGATCAGGAATAAGGTACTGTAAGTTTCGTTGCTCTGCGTCTCTTCGTTTTTGAGCTATCTGGAAAAAACCATGAGGGGCGAATTTCACCCTCCCCTGCGGGGCGCGTGTTAAATTCACAGACGCACACTGCCCATTTCACCATGTTGACCTACAACCCCTATGTATGTTTGGTAAGCTATGGCCGATGGGGTTGCCGCCTACTGGAGATTGCCCGGCAACTTACCGGTCGCCGCATTGTGAGAAGTTATTCGGCGGCGGCGGCTTCCCCACCTGGGCCTGCGGGAACGGTAGTCGCCTGGGTAACTGTGGCCCAACCCGGGCCAGCGGCGGCGACGGCCCAACCCGGGCCTGCGGCGGCTCCTTGGAACAGCGGTGGCCCCCTCCGATTCAGTCAGTCCTCGACACACTCGTGAACGTGACACCGGCGATATATCAACGGAGGAGATGCCTCAACCGTTTGATGAGCCGATGTGCAGTCTACGGCGTCATGGTCTCCCCCACCCACCTCCCCCAACTATCCATCGCCTCACGCCTCACGAACACCTTCACCTCCCGCCTCCGGCCTTGCCAGTGCCGTCACCCCCGCCTCACCAGTGCCGTCACCTCCCACATCACTAGTTCCGTCACCTCGCGTACACGGATCTTGGAGGGGGGGTTAGGATGGACCCTCGGCGCCATCTGAAATGGTCATGGCAACCACCTGAAAGTTGAATGGCGCCCCCTTAAATGTCGCTTCCCACCCCCCTAGAATGCGAGAATTGGCGCCCAGCGATAGGGTTTTGCGCCCACCTGAAAAGTTTTGCAGGCAAGAAGTGGTGCCCACTGGAAAGGTGCCCCCGATCGGTAATGTCGGCGCCGTCTATGCCTTCCCGGGGGCGCCATCCGGACCAGGGGCGCCACCTTGGACCGGCAAAATATTTCAGGCGGGCGCAAAATCCTAACAATGGGCGCCGATTTTCGCATCTTTGGAGAAAAGGTGAAAAACGACATTTCAGGGACGCCATCAACCCTTCAGGTGCCACCGTAACCATCCAGGGCATAGGCAGATCCAGGGGGTGGGGTATGTGTCCCTCCGATTGACGCTCGGGGCCCCTAAAATGGTCACAGCGCTGCCCTGAAATGTTTTCACCCCTACCCTCCCCAGGATGTGAAAATCGGCGCCAACCGATATGATTTGGCACCCACCTCATAGTTTTTTGGTCAAAAGTGGCACCCTTCTGGTCTGGATGGTGCCAACCCAGAAAGGTGTCCCGATCGGCTATCCTGGATCCGCCTATGATTCAGGGCGCAGATGGTCGATAGGAGGGGCACCTGCCCCTTTAATTGACCCCCGATCTGTATGGTGATGGGAAAAATGTCTGCCTGACTGCCGCAAAAAATTGGTAACGATCAAATAATTTCAATCAAATATTTAACTTGTGTTCCTAAACACACGTAAAATAACGATCGTAGCTCATATACCGTGAGAAAAGAAACATTAGAAAACAAACTTTTCCCGAGCACGTTCCCCGAACGCGACCTCTCTCTCTAGGGCCTTGAACGCGGCCATGCTGCTCCCAGAATACTGTCCGATGATTGGTTCTTGGCTATGACGTAGGCAGTGACGTCAAGCGGGCAAGTCCTGCATAAATCACCGACCTCAAATTTCGCTCCTGCATATGGAAGCCTTTGAAAAATCCCTCCAGACAAATCTAGAGACCGAAAAGACGGGATCTAGAGGCTTGGGTGTCTTTTGAAAAAAACCGACCCTGGAGGCCGGTTTTTTCAAAAAGACGCCCAAGATCTTGGGATGTTTCCAAAATATATATCCATTAATCTAGATTTATCTATTGAATTTAATGCCAGGAAAAGCTCAGAATCAAGATATTTAGGGTCATTGCTTTCAATTTTGGGTAAGCATATTTCTCAAACTTCAATAGTTTCACTGAAATGAACGCTGTTTTTTTTGGCTTGGGAAATGATAAAAGAAACTACCAAAAGACACCCAAGGTCGATTTCGATTTATTCACGTTGTGAAAACGGCCTCGAATGATAGCAGGACCTCGACTAACAGCGTATCCTCGAATAATAAAGACCTCGAGTCACAGTGTAACTTCGAATAATAGCGTGACCTCGAATTCGAGGTCTTGCTACACTATGACCAAGAGTTTGTGATTTTACCTATCGCTTACCTACCTGATTCTGATGAAGATCGTCCCCGAATATACAATACCAGTGTATTAGATCCATTTCGTTCCAGGATTCGGGGAGGGAGGCCATTAAACATCCTGTCAATCCAAATGGCTAAGTTATGTGGTTTCGCTTACATATCTTCTAAGACACCAGCTAGCTTTCCATGCAGGGTATTTTTTAAGTAAAAGACAGTGGGGGGTATTTCTTGTGCTGGCCATTATAGTGTCTTTAGGAGATAAAGATCCCAGTTGGAGGAGGGGGGGTGGGTGTAAAAAAACCTAGACGCGTTAGTGTTAAACACAATCTTTTTACAAATGTGTGTGTTACTCCTTATTCTAGAGATTACAGATGCTGCCGCAATGTATTCTAAATGAATAAACTATCTTCTTATTTCTATTATGGGTGAGGCAAGGTAAGTAAATTTCCAGAGTGTCGAACACAAGTGGTTTATAGGCTAAATCGAGACAAGTTCTTATGCACAAACCTACTGCGATGTGTGGCTGTTGCTGTCAAAATCATCTGGAGAATGCAGTGCAAAAACCAGTTAATAATTTTTGGGACTTATCGACGCGCCAACTGTCAGGGTCATACGGCGTCGTCAAACCTTTCCCTGTTGGAAGGGTTTCTCGGGAGCCAGCTTGATGATTCTGACCAAGGGCTGTGGCCGAATATATAATTTCGGCCAATTTTTAACAGCAAGGACTCTATGAGAAAGGCCAACTAACAACTTATGAACTTTTTGAAGATTTAGTAGCGGCACCCACCTCAGCTAATTTGAGACGGCTAATGTTCATATGGAAAACTGGGTGAAACTTACGCAGGGGCGCAGCCAGATTTTTGGTATGGGGGGACACACCACCTTTGTGGGCACCTCGAGAAAAAGGGCAACTTTTAACGTAACCTAGAAAAACTTCCTATATCTTTGTTTATATCATTTTTGGGCATCTTTGGTTCAATAAAAATGCAATTAAACAATTTGCGGAGAAGGAAAACTCGATTAAAACCGAAAACAATATCACTGGAATGCCATGATGGAAGTAGCCAAAACACGACTGTTTTCGATAGATTTAAAGACACATCAGCCAACTCATACAAGTACTTAACATCAGAGAAATCAGCGGAGCATATCATATCTGTTACCACGTGCAAGCTCGGCATATTGGAGTCGAAAATTCATTTGTTATGCCCACTGGTTTTGTCGTGACTAGTGAGACCTAGCTGAACGCGGATTAACCCTTGCCCCGGTGGCGGGTACGAGCCACCTTTGCTCTGGCGGGGGCTAAAAAAGACTCCCCACGATCTAAAAAATTAAGAGAACTAGAAAAAAGCAAAAACGGCAATTGAAAGCTCTTCAAAAATTATATCGAAAATACTTCAGTCATTTTTCTTGTCAGGTCAATATCAAGGTCACCAGAGGTCAAAATAGGTCAAAATCGCTAATATGAGGTGTACTAAGAAAACCTCATATATATCAGAAACTATGATAGCTAAAAACATTTTTTAACACCATTCTAAAGCTCTTGAGCTGCTCTTTCATTATAAAGACAACAATTTTCAGGTAAGGTCAAAGTCTAGGGAGCTACAGGTCACTGAATATTCGGCATATTCTTGGAAATGTCCATCGACACCCATGCATAAGGGCGTTTCCTTTTTCACAAATAACTTCCAAACCAAACAAGATACAGCCATAGTTGATGCATCATTGCAATCCTCTTGTCAATACGAACCGAATGATATATATTATTGCTATGCCAGGTCAAATTTAAGAGTTTGACCTGACCCAGGTCAACGGTCTGACCCAACTTGACTTGGTACAATCATGATGCATATCATTTGACTTATAGTGACTATACAAACACTTTGGTGACAAAATAAAAGTTATATCTTAGCTTATTCAAAATGTATAGAGGAAAACGCCAAAAATGCTTTTTTGACCTAAGGTGAACTTTTAAAGGTCACAAGTCAAAATGTTTGGCATCAACTTCAGAAATGGGCTAAGAGAAAGTTGTAAGCGATGTTTGAAGTTGATTTCATCCATACTTACTGAGAAAAGCTCATTTCGTGATTTTCCCCATGTATTTACAATTGGGAGGTCTGTTCCGTACATGACCTTAGGTCACCAATATAAAAAATCCCGGAACATATGTTGTAGCTCCTGATGGGCCCAATATGTGGCACTAGTTTCAACTTGATTGATTAACCCTCCTTTTAGTTATGAAGTCCTAAGAATTTTTTTAGGTAAGGTCACTTCACCTGGCCTTATGACCTGAACTGATATGACCTTGAGCTAAAATTTTCAGGAACGATGTAAAAATGATGAAGGAACAGCCAGACTAAGTTTGGCGGTGCTGCGCGCCGCCTTTTTTGGTCACTTCGGAAAAACCCGAGGGGGGTCAAAAAGACCCCCACCCGGGCGAAGGTTAAGTTCCTTGGCTCCCACAATCGCCGTCGGACGAGGAGTGGCATAGTGTCTTTGGAAGAACACAATTTTTTCCGCCGGAATAATTTGGGAGATACCTTTTGAACGCGTTTATTAACACGCGCCCGCTGGCGGGGCGAAATTCGCCCCCCTCCTGGTTTTCCCCGGATAATGCAAAAACGAAGAGACGCAGAACAACGAAACTTACCGTACCTTATCCCTAATCAATTTTACGCATCTCACCAAATTTTTAGGTCAGGTCATGTTAGGTCAAGGAGCTATTTAAGGTCAAGCGACCCGACCTCAAAACCTAAAATTACAAGTTTGAAGCGCCACCCTAGGAGCATCAACCAACTGTCAGCTTAAAACTTTCACAATATGATAAGGTCATTAGGGTATATTATTTCGGAATTTTGATATTGTTGACCTAAGGTGGGGTCAATTTTTTGGTCACTCCATTATAAGTCTATGGAGAAAAATAGAAAGGGCTCGTTTTCGGTAAATACGGGATAGATAAAGCTGAAAATACTCAAACGTCGTATTCTTACCATGATCTTGACCATAATGTTGAGTTTTTGACCATTTGACCTCTCAAAGGTCATATCAGGTCACAGGAGCATACAGTGATTGTTTTGTCCATAACTTCTCACTAAATTGAGATAAAGCTCCCATTTTGCTTGCATTGTGCTTGTATTGTCACGGGGAGTCGATTGATATGCAACATGACCATACTAGGTCACTCTGTGACCTTGACCTAGCTCGAGGTCATGCCATTTTCACAGTTTGACCTAGAAAGGTCGTATTATACATCACAAGATTCGCCACAATTAGAGAAATCCAATGATGCATAAATATTTGCTCTAGCTCCGCTGAGGAAAAATGTAGAGAGAGAAACGTACACTGCCCTGTTGTAAGCCTATGGGACATTGTTTGACCTATGCTGACCTCAATATTGACCTGGCATAAAAATACTTCTTATAAATTTTCTTTGTCTGGTCAAGAGCTTTCAAACAACGTACGTAATTTTTCTTTAGCTTTCCTGGGAAATTAGATACGGAGGGGGGGCGAAATTCGCCCCCCCCAACGGGGCGCCCCATGCCAGGGACCCCAGCGGGGTGCGTGTTAAGTTCCATATTCTCAAGGATCAGGACCAGTTAAGAGTAAAGAAAAGGTGAACAGGCCGTTGGTTTTGATGGGGATGGTGTGGCAGGGCTGAAAATTGTGAAAACTAGTTCTTCTTTTAAACTAGTTAGGTAGTAGAAATCCTGGTTTAGGGGACTGTGCTCTGAGGTCAGAGGCACATGCCTTTTTATAATCCCTTCCCAGAATCTACCAGCATAATAAGCAATTTATATAACCAGGGCCACAAGCCGTTTTAGAGATTCCTCATTCCTCATTAGCTCCGTTTTACAAGGGGAGTTTCCATTGTGTTCTTATTGCCCCATCTATTCAAGACCAGCTCTGGGGCCCTCAAGTGTGGATCAGAGGCAGGCCTCCAGAGCAGCCTCCCCAATACCCACAGTTGTGCCGCCAGGGACTAGACTAGCCCAGTGACCCCGCCTCGAGATGATGGGAGTTGGCCTTGTGTTCTTATTATCCCCTCCCCTCCGGCGTCACCATCAGTTTAAGCCACCGCCCCCACGGCCCCAGCCACGGCCCAACCTCCCGGCAGTCAGTCAGGGCCACGGAGGGATACCAGGGCACTAAACCACCCACCACCCCCAATCATTTAAAAGCCCCAGAGCTGCTCAGGGGACACCAGATGTCCATAGGGCACCAGATCAGCTTCGGTGACAAACAATCAGATCAGTGGTCCCAGACCAGCTCGGAAATACCAGATCAAGTCAGGGGGGAACTTAATCAGCTCAGGAGCCCCATACCATCTCAGAGGCCCTCATCAACCTCTGTGGGCCCAGCTCAGCTCAGGGCTTTAGAGCTGTTCATGAAATCACGAAAGGAGGCCCAGGTCAGCTTAAAGGGCACCAGATTAGCTCAGGGGGCACCAGACTAGCTCAGAGGGCATCAGATGGGCTCCAGAGGCCCAGATCGACTCAAGGGCATTAGTGCAGCTCAGGTGGCACCAGATCGATCCGCTCGGGGGCCCAGATCAGCTCCCAGTCCCCCAGACTGTGGCAGGGGCCTAAATCAGCTCAGGGAGCACCATAACAGCTTAGGGGACACAAGATGGGCCCAGGGCCCACCAAACCAGCTCAGGGAGGCATCAGACCATCTAAGGCGACATCAATAATCAGCTGAGGGCTATCAGCTGAAGAGGCACCGTATTGACTTAGGAGGCAGTATATCAACTTGGGGAGGCATGAGATCAGCTCGGGAGCCCGAATCAGCTCAAGGGGCACTGAATCAAATATTAGGGCACCAAGTAAGCTCGGAGGCATTATACTACCTCAGGAGGGCATTATATAGGTTCAGGAGGCACAATTATTTGCTCAGTGGGGCACTCGATTGACTCAGGGGCACCAGATCAGCTTAAAGGGCAAGTAATCAGCTCAAGGGGCCAAGACCAGCTGAGAGGCCACGAGATGAGCTCAAGGGGCACCAGATTAGCTTCACCCGTACGATTATTGGCGACGATGAGGCATTAGGTGGGCACATACTAGATGCCCATACTCTTCCCGGGTGCTTGGAAAGGCGATAGAATACCCTAGCTGACCGAAAAATATTAAATTGTGCAACAATAGTTTCAATCGCTACATGCGGTCGTTACATCTAGGTTCAACGGTTTAGGGCACTAAATTTCGAGCGGCACGGCCCAAATTGGCTAAACCACCTGGCAATCAAAAGGGCAGCCAGAAACAATGGGGGCACGTGCCCCCTGTGCCCCTGGCTGCGCCCCTGAACTTACCTGTCCCCTTCCTCAAGATTTCGACGTGCATAGTACCTGGTTACGGGAACATTTATTCTGAAGTGAATCAAAGGCATTGGTAAGCTCAGCTTACTGAAATGCATGCATACGATGTGACTTATTTTGACTTTTAACCGCATTCGAAGTCGAAACAATATTTCTAACGTCAATGGGGATACCTTAAAAGAATACCCGGAAACACCAGAATAGCCCGAAATCCGGGTTACCCGAAAACAAAACGCGTCTAGTAGCAGCGATAATATGCACATTTTTGACGTCAGCTTAAAGGGAGTGTCCCACTTTTATAATCGGTTTTGAACTAAGACAGCAGTTTTGTAGAGCGCGTTGAGAAACCACTATTGGCATATTGAATTTCACCCAAAGCTCTCAGTATAAAATTTCCGCCAGCTTTAAAGCTCAAAGTAAGGGGGCCCATTGCCTTGTTTCAAACCCTGAAGGAATCCCTTCTATATGGATGCAGTAATCTGATTGGTCGTAAGCCCTAATTCTCGAACACTCGCTGAAAATACCATGCTAGCGAGTAAACCAGCCTGCAATTGCCTGTCGACCAAAAACTTCAGCCGAGTAGTCGTCCATTGCAGATCGTCATTGGTCCGAAATGAGCCCAATGACCGCAACACACATCACATCCTCCCCCGTACTTGCCAAAACAATTACCAATTGTTTTTGTCAAAGTCCAACTCTGAAACTGTTTCTTTACATCAGGCATATGCATAATATTTCCACCAATGAATAAACTCGACCGCCTTAACGACATCTGTAGTTCAGTTTTTGCACAAGTGCTTCTTCTACTGCATGCGATTTTTGCCATGCGGAAACGCTGTGAATGGGCATTTAGAGCGAGTCTATGATCAATGTTTGGGATTTCACTGATTATTAAAGCTGTTATTTTGATGACGTCACATATTGTTAGAAAAGAGGAGATATTTCTGTTTTCAGCGTATAAAAGAGGGGAAGTGTTATTTCCTGAGTTTCAGACCTCCCTTTTTCCTGTTAGGATTTTGACGAAGTGTTCCATTCACTTTAAAAAGACGGATTTTAATCAGAAAGTGCATTAAAAATGCTAAACTGCAACATTAGGTAACGGTGCAGAGAACAAGCCTGAGGCTTTATTGAACAGCACGCATACTTCTCTAGAATTAAATCAAGAACATTGATAGACTAGTTGTACCAGTCTACCGTTTTAAGTCGAATGCTTTTTCTAATTTTAGTTTGAACTGCATTGTTCTAATTATATCTTTGAACCGAAGCAGCTGGGCCCAGAAAATTACTGACGCATGCATTCATAGGATGACTGAATATATCTGCCGGAGCGTCGCGGGTTGCACGTGCTGAGATCGCACACCACCTCCTCTGGGACGACGCACTCAGACAGGTGGCACCGAGCCGCCGTGCGCGTCGCGCCCGCTGACAATACGGCCGTCGTCAGCGACGGAAAGGGAGCTGGCCGGCCCAGACAGCGTCGCTTACGACGCGGCGGCGCTGTAAAAGCGCGCCAGCGACACCTGGTGTGCTCTCACGTGCCGCGGTACCCGTCCGCGGCCGCCCAGGCGCACACATTGATCAGCGCCCCCTCGGCCGGTCTCGAGGAAACAGCTCCGGTCAGAGCCACCTGCAGTGTCGCACCGTCAAAGTGTCTGAGAGATCGGGCGTATGTCTTTAGTTCCGATTGTGTTCGCTGAAACTCTACAGGTCTTGCACGGGTTCTGGAATATCGGTGCAGAAACGTGGAAGAGTGATCAATGCTTTTCCGGGGTCTGATTTATTGCCGCTGTCGACCAGCATAACACCAACGCAACACGGGATCGCCACCGAGCCCCTCCTCAGGGCACGTATTACTAAAGGCATATTCAGCCAGAGGCGGATCCAGGAGGAGGGAGGGATAATTGAGGGCACTAAGCCCTTCTCATCGACCCTCGGCACTTCTTGAAATGCGCGCTGAGGGCTTATTGAAATGTCACATATGTATAACTTTAGCAGCTGACGTGCCCTAAAAGAACAATCATCATCCGTCCCTTAAAATAGCCACGGCCGCCCCCCTCATGAAAGAACGAAAACACCCCTTCCCCCTGAAACAACTTTGCTTCCCACTCCCTCCTCCATGATGCGAGCATCGGCGCCCCCACGATAGGGTTCGGCGCCTACCTGCTAGGTTTACCGCCCAAAAGTGGCACCTCCATGGTTCGAATGGCGCCCCTCCCCCGACCATGTACCCCCTCCCGCGATCGGAGATCCTAGATCCACCTATGCGTTCAGCCCACCTGCTGGGTGACATAAGGACCAGTAAATGTCAGTCATCGCCTTGGTGTACTTGCTCCGAGGCAAATATCTGACCAGATAACGGGCCTGAAGACTTGGTGTACTTACTCCGAGGCAAATATTTGACCAGATAACGGGCCTGAAGACTTGGTGTACTTGCTCCGAGGCAAATATCTGACCAGATAACGGGCCTGACGACTTGGTGTACTTGCTCCGAGGAAAATATCTGACCAGATAACGGGCCTGAAGACTTGGTGTACTTGCTCCGAGGCAAATATCTGACCAGATAACGGGCCTGAAGACTTGGTGTACTTGCTCCGAGGCGAATATCTGACCAGATAACGGGCCTGAAGACTTGGTGTACTTGCTCCGAGGCAAATATCTGACCAGATAACGGGCCTGAAGACTTGGTGTACTTGCTCGAGGCAAATATCTGACCAGATAACGGGCCTGAAGACTTGGTGACTTGCTCCGAGGCAAATATCTGACCAGATAACGGGCCTGAAGACTTGGTGTACCTGCTCTGAGGCAAATATCTGACCAGATAACGGGCCTGAAGACTTGGTGTACTTGCTCCGAGGCAAATATCTGACCAGATAACGGGCCTGACGACTTGGTGTACTTGCTCCGAGGCAAATATCTGACCAGATAACGGGCCTGAAGACTGGTGTACTTGCTCCGAGGCAAACATCTGACCAGATAACGGGCCTGAAGACTTGGTGTACTTGCTCCGAGGCAAATATCACCAGATAACGGGCCTGACGACTTGGTGTACTTGCTCCGAGGCAAATATCTGACCAGATAACGGGTCTGACGACTGGGCCTGGAGACCAGCAGCAATAGTCCGGAGTAAACTCGTCGACACAGGCAGGCCTGCAACTTTGTTATGGCCAACTACCGGGGTTTCATCAGATTTGTAGTGATAATTCAGTTTTGTCGCCTAACACAATATATATATATATATATATATATATATATATATATATATAGTTTATACACACAAACGTCGCCTCTGAATTTCTTCTGAAAGCATTGGTCCGGACTGATGATGGCTGGGTGTTGGGGAGGAAAAATTTGAGCATGTCTGGTTTTAAAAATGCTGCCGGGAGTTTCGCCTAACACTAGAACTGGGACAATTTCGGTAGGCTCACTGCTGGAAAGGAGAGAATGCAAAATACTTAGATCAAGACCCAGTTTTTTTAGAGATGTCTCCCCTGGTTCGCCAGGATGAAATCATTCCCCCTCCCCATCACCCCGCTTTCGAGAAAATGCATATCCTTATTCAAAACGTATGCCCTGGGCTCATTAGTGATCTGGCTAACCCGAACCAGCACTTCGGAGGAGAACCATTAAAATCCCGACAATCGCTTTTAAGTTCGTACCGCTCTTATGACATTGATGGTTTAAGTTGAATAGAGTTGAGGTCTGCATGCATAGCACATTATTTTTCAACTGGGAACATCTGCTCAACTTACAAGTGGCAACATCTGCTCACTTGCATAGCTGTGGGTATGTGTATTCCTGCATAAGTGCCGGATCAGACGTGGTACTCTGAGTTCGCCTCATGGTCATTTGCCAGCGACTTACAAGAGCAGAACTCTTCGAGGCATCATTTCCCATTCCTGCGGTCACCCTATTGCGTGAGGTTCAAGTTTACCTTCAACTGCGTGCTGGTAAGATATTTTATGTGTCGAAATTTTGGAAAGTGACGGTAGGGGTGAAAACAAAAGCAATAACGTGACATCAAGTTTTTTCCTTTTACCTTAAAAATGTGTTTGAGCTCTGATTAAACTCCTGGTTGTCCAAGAGGGTCAGAGGTCTCCAGGCATGTGAAAAGTAAAATGATAAGCACGGACACAATTTTGTACCCCCAAAAATTAACACCAAAATTAATTTAGGTGGGATGAAATATATTTTTCCGATAACACAACGTAATCAATGGCAACTATGAGTTCTCTGTTGAAATTTTTAGTCGTTGATGCCGTGCTGTTACCCCACCCCTCCCCCCCCACCTAGCTGAAGAACGGCTGCGACGGTTCCTCCTCCGAGTCTTTTGGTCACCAAGGAGTCGGCCTTGTTAGCCCTCGTAAAGAAGTTCCACCTGTTCCTCCCGAACAGCCTATCCAGGCTCGCCTCCCCCATCCCCTGCGCCCTCGCCTGCGGTGGCCCGTTCCAGGGAATGCACTTCCGTGCCGATATCGGAGATATACATCCTCCCTCTCCTCTTGTCTGAGTGAATCTCTGGATCTGAGTGGATCGGCGGATCATCATCCACTGATTCTTCCTCATCTCCAGGGTACAGAGTACAAGCAACCCTATTATACTTCATGATGAGTCTTTCCCAGTAAACCTTGTGACAGCTGTCACTCGGCGCATCTGTGTTAGTACTCTCTATGAAACTAAAGATGTCTCCGAGCTGGGCCCCTGAAAGCCTCCTCACTGCGCCCAGTTGTTCTGCGAAAATTTCGTAAAAACACAATTTTTACGATGTTGACCAGTTGTCCCCTCCCTCCCCCAAGTGATAGCGTGTAGCATCATCCTTGGATTAACTGTAGATAGTACTGTATTAACATATAATTTCTCTCACCCAGCATAGGAGGATATGTCCTTTTCGAAATAACAAGACATAATTCTTGTGGTGCAAGGGGTTGTTTAGTCAATGCCATTATTATCTTATGTTCTTACGTGTAATATTGTTCATATATGTATACCTGACTTACAATGGCTAACAAAAATCACATATCTTATAGTTTCACTCATAAAACCATGTGCGAAAACTGCACTGAACCGCGTAGAACCACGAGCCGCCTCCCATTCACCCAACCCCTAATCCTAGAGGTGAGCACGGCGTCTGGGGTAACCATCCCCAAGGATAATCCTTGTCCTTTTCTCTTCAACCATCACATCCATACCCTTACCCTTCAGTGCACTTTGCCTTTGTTTAACGTTTGTATCCCTTATCCATTACGGCGAACGTCAGAATAGCCATCGAATGATACCGGATACATTTTGCATGCAAAATACAAAATAAAAAACAATAACATGAATTTGGACCTCTTCGTATTCTATTCTGAATATTTTCTTCCACGAAATGACCTTGCGGTTCAACCCCGCTTCATTGTGTTGCATCACCCGGGCAGAGTGGGCCCCGTGGCTGTCGGCGGCAGCGTCGCCGGCGTCGCTGCCGTCGACACCAGACACCCGCCGCCGACCCGGCCGGCCACTCCCGACAAATTATGCAGTCGCCGGCCGAGTCTATCGTCAACAAAGGAAGCGAAATGAAAAATCCGGGTGAAATATATCGGGTGGGCCGTTGCGGCGGCGGCGGCCGGCGCAGCCAATTTGAGGAGCTGCGGCAGCCTCCCCAGACAGATGGGCCCGAGGCGAGATTGCAGCGGTGACGGACGCGACACAGACTGCCGCCGCCTGCGGCACCGCCGGCCTGATCATCGGCGACGACGAGCAAACTTACGCAGCCCCACTGCGTCCGAGCGCTGATGAAAACCCCGCCAACGAAGGGGAAGATCTGCCGCGGCTGTCAAGTATCAATTTAGGAGACACGTTTGAAGAGCGTTAACTGCCTTCGATTTCGGGATGGCGGTTGATGACGTTTCCGAGGATGACGGGTAGTGTGTCACAATATGTCCCCTCGCACAAAGATTGACGCAGGAGAAGACGAGTCAGTTGCTGTTAATGTCCTTTTAAGTGATTGATTGATTTGGTACGAGTATAGCATTTCTCAATTCCTCCCAATTTCTTTAATTTTCTAACGAGGGGGCTCGTTTTTTACCTCAATCTTCCATCGCTCCTTGGCAGTTTTAAAGCGCAGTTCGCTACGTTATCGCTAGCTGTCGAACAACTAACTACGGTTCTATTTGCGATGGGTTAACTATGGTCAAGCAGGAGAGTGACTTAGCAGAGGGTCATACTATGTAAATCGAGAGTAATGACAGGTACCATTAATTTTACAAATAATATTTCCCAAACTCCAGCCTCGCTATGTAAGGGTTTAGTGATAGGGGTAGCTGAGACGGGTTCTGGTATCTCTTTGGATGATGGGGGAGACCGTTGAGGGGGAATCAGGACACCTCTAGATTTTGAGTCCCCTAGAGTTTGTTTTACGATATCCGTGGTAACCCATCCAGGACCCCCCATGGATCGAAAATGAATATTCAGCCACAGTGGCGGATCAAGGGGGGGCAAAAAAGGCCTTCGACCCCCCAAATGGAAAAGCTCGGGGAAAAACTATATTTTTCCCTGGCTCCTTTTTAGTTTATAAGCAAAATTTTGGTGCTTCAACTCTCAACTTCAAACAGAACCAGTCAACTTCAGTGTAAGCATTGGGTTTTGAATAGTAAAAACAATCAACTTTTGTCGATTTCTCTCACCCCGTGACATTTTTTCTTTTATTTTTGCCTTGGGTGCCCCAAAACTTACCGACATGTTATATGGTCGCAAAAGTTTTCAACGCGGGACGTTTTTTGTTTTGTTTTTTCGATTTTGGCTTGCCCCCAAACCGGCCGGATAGATCCGCCACCGTTCAGCCATACTGGGGACATTTCATACAATGGGAGATGTGAAAGAATCTAGACATGGTTAGAAGCTTATCTAGACATAGAGGAGATAGAAAAAACCATACCCTGACTTAGCCTGAGCAAATAGGGGATATAAACAACCATAAAAAGCACGGACAACCAAACCTTGAACATATTTAATCTCTGTTAGGATCAATAGACGATTCGTTCATTTGGGACATTTGATAGATCCAGGAATGGGACTAAGGACCTGGCGGGCCGAAATTTAGATGGCTGCAAGGGGATGTTAAAAGCTGTTTTTTCATCAATTCTATAATCATTGTTCAGTGTGATGAATGAAATGAACACGCCCCGCCGATTGGGGATCTCTTTACCCACCCCCACACGGTGAAAATAGGTTCGTAGAGGTTCGCTTACAGGGGCTTGGATTTCTGAAAATGATTGGGGTTGCCCAAGGGTTATCTAAATTTGTAACAACGTCAATAAACAGCATATAGAAGGAGATTGTACAATATTAACCATGTTTTATCCTTCTCCTCAGGTCTGTTGTACTGCATAAAACAAATTTGAAGTGCTTAAAATTAAGGCTATGACAATTTGAAGAACATTTTAATACTAGTTCGACATTTACTGGAGGGGGAGGGTGCCCGAGCACCTTCCAAGAGAAATAAATGCTCACCCCTGTTCGCCGATGGAGCGGCAGGATTTCGGCTACCTTTAGTCCTACTCTTGATAGATGCAGGTACCCGCCAGAGACAGGTAGAAGTGTTCAGTTCCCGGAGGTTCTAGCTCTGATGACTTCCATCTCTCAGGGGCATGCTTGCCTCGCATGCCGCCTGCCACTGGCAATTTCACGGATGACCTGGCGTCTTATTGGATCGGAAGGTGGTCTCAACATGCCCGGAACATGGCCGCACCCCTCACGGCTGGAACTATCGAACAATGTCGCAGTAAACGCGCTGGCCCACCCAAAAGTTACTTCAAGGTGGGAATTGTAACAGTGGATTGCTTACGAAGCAGCAGGAATAACTATTGAAGGTGAAGGAGAAATGTCATTAACACTAGTTATTACTCTTCACACAGGTCTTTGTATCGGTTTAGAACCCATGCTGGTACTCACTATCAATACCCCACAGGTCTTTGTATGGATTTAGAACCCATGTTGGTACTCACTATCAATATCCGATAGGTCTTTGTATGGGTTTAGAACCCATGTTGGTACTCACTATCAATATCCCACAGGTCTTTGTATGGGTTTAGAACCCATGTTGGTACTCACTATCAATATCCCACAGGTCTTTGTATGGGTTTAGAAAGCATGTTGGTACTCACTATCAATATCCCCTCTGTCTGCAGTCATTAAGGCATGTCCCCAATTTTGATGCGCTATGACTAGCCTAAGCCGTATTGTCGTATTGTATTGTCATGCTTAGGTAAGATATCGCACGCTTACGCCAGTTTTCTTGTCTGATCTCTGACTGACGCACTCTGCGTAGCTAGGATCAAATCAGTATTCTGGCCTCGGTGTGCACGCTAGCTCGTCGTGGGCCACCTCGCCGATCCCACGCCGAGTGTGGCTATATATTCGGACAACCAAAGTACCAGATTTGCGTACGAAAGTTAGCTGCAAGCTCAAAATATCTCAAACTGTCAGACACTTTCCAAAAAACCTCCAAATCTGTCGGGTGGTTAGGATAGGACTATTAAAATTGTCTAAACCCATTCAATTGGAAAATGTTCCTACTCATTTTCCACATTCTTAATAGAAAATACTAAAATTAGCATAAAAACTTCTAGTTTGGCACCAATGGATATCATTATCCTTATTTTGTGCTCTGATCCTTATATGTGTGATATCCTTATTTTCATGCCTGAAGCCGCCTATGGAAAACTAAGTGGAATGACACAAGTCTATTAATTTTCAAAACTCTAGAACTGAGACTGTTCTTCGGGTTTTCAATTATTAGACTCGCTCAGGAAATTAAGGTTATCGGCAGAAACCTATAACAAAGTGAATACCGAACCACCAATTCTCATTTTCTGGAGTCACCATTGGTAAAGGAAATTTATTATTGGATGTAATTTGAGATTTGTGGACGTACAGCATACAAATAGTGCGTGCAAAGTCAGCTCGACTGGTTCTTGAATAAGACTCGGTCTTGAATTCAGATGATTTAGGTCACAGGTGAAATATACAAAAACATGAAAAGCAGCCCCCTTTTCAGTTCTCTGCAGCCGCCATTGACAAAAAATGCTGCACTAGAATGAAATAAGTGATATTTGTTATTATGTTACATAATCCAGCCCAGAATACTTAAAAATATAGTTTGCAATGGAAGAAAGCTGACCTGGTTCCCATACCATGCGGTTACTTATGCCAGCTTCTGTAGATTTTCATGATTTCAGTTTTTGGAGGTGGGAGGGGTTAATTTGGAAGGAACCCCCAAAATTTATATATGGATTTTGCTCTGATGGCCAGACAAACAAGATTGGAGGGTACTTTTTGATATTCGAAAGTGTTTTTAAGGACATGCTACTTGTAGTTGAATAAAAACATGTAATATTAGCTTCCAGACTTTAAAGCATGTTTACATGAAAAACCCAAATTTAAGCTGTTGGCTATTTCAAAGTTTTCATGCATTGCTGTGCTCATTTCCATGAGGGTACGTGGTTTAGGATCTGAAGTTCATGAGGCTAATAAATAACCTTAAGTCAGTTAGATAGTAAATGTCAAATAAATATCATGTTTCCAAGGAAGTTTAGAGTAAAAGGAATGAGTAAAGGTTGCACTAGGCTGTGTTTTGTTATATCTTTGTCCCCTTGACATAGATCATAGGCATATTTAGGTAAGTGAATAAAATGAAATGGAGAAATAGTTGGTATTTAAAACACAAATTAATGTGGAAAGGTGAAGAGTTTGTTTCTTTGGCATCTACAAATCCACTGATGAAGGTATGCAACTTTGTGGTTAATTCTGGACAAACAGGCATTGGATTTAAAAGAAGACGGAAGGAAAACAAATGTTTTAGTCTAATTTGACCAGTCTGCTGGTAAAATTCATTTTTCCCTTATTAATATCATTTAAAATTATTGATCAACAGTGAGCATAACATACTGTGTGGAAATAAATGTAAGCTGCCGAAATTACAACGAACACCACATCGCTTACTTGTTTGTTTTCTCCCCACACTGTTCTGATCTGCCCGCTGTTTGATCCATGCTTCAAAACGAACTCCTGACCAAAACCGCTGTTCCTGAACTTGCAGGGCAGCCCAGAATGCTGATTCGCTGATGCTCCTTAAAAACGTTTTTCGCCAAAATACTCACATCCCTCAAATCCACATTTAAGCTTGACACGGGACGGTGGAAGGGGCTTCAGCTTAATCGGAGCCATTTATCAGCCCTACAACTATGGACGATGAAATCCAGGCTCAACCAGTTTACTCAAGATGTATACCAAAGTAATGCAAGAAAACATAATAAAAACACAACCTTGCAACGTATTGCCTCCACCACACCACGGGATTCTAGGGCCTGGCCTCCGCCATATCCACAACGCAACACACCAAACCGCAGGGCTGCTTTCAAACCAGATACCGTTTACACCGGCTTTGCCGCAAGGCCGCTGTTCAAACAGCGCCCGTGCGGCAGCGTTGAGCGTACTTCCAAACGAAGGAAACGAAGGAAAAAACTGTTTTGCCTGTCTAAAGGCCTTTACGGCGGCCTGTCGGGCCAAGCTGTCGCGTGCTATGGAATACAAATCGGGCCCGACAGGCCGGTGAAGGAATTTTTCCAGCAGAGGATTTTCTGGGTGACGTTTAAAAGGCCCTCGTGCATAAGGCCCTCTATTCAAAGGTCCCTCGATTCATAAGTCCCTCGAAAAGGCCCTCTGTGCATAAGGCCCTCTATTCAAAGGTCCCTCGATTCATAAGTCCCTAGATTTTCCATCGGTTCTTGCCGCACACTGGCTTGATATGGGAGAGGTGCAAATTCATGAAAAACTTGTTGGTGAAAGAGGTGACAATTCTAATATTGAGTTTTTTAGAACAAAAAATATTTTCTGTTTCCTTTCAAGATTTTTTTCTCACAGATTGTAAGATCTGTCGCAGGACCATACCGTGCCCTAAAATCTGTCGGGCACTTTATGACCCGAGAGCCCGACTTTTGCAGCTCTGGTTAGCTGTATTCTCCAAATCATCGTACACATATCAGAATGCCGACCATAGAATGATGCTCATTTTGTGTTTTCTTTGAAATGTGAAATATTCACAGACCTTAACTCGGTTCGCATCGTGGAGAAGATATATTGTGTCTTGGCTCCATGTCTTGCAGTCCTTTAGGTGTCATTCTGTTTATCTATTTAGTCATTCATGTATTCCACGACTTGAAATGATCCTGCGTTAAAAAAATTACATTAATCGGCATCGCACGGCTATTCTTGGTCTTGTGCAGTGGCGGATCCAGGGAGGGGCAAAAAGGCATTCCCTCCCCAACGGAAAAGCTCGGGGCAAAACTATATTTTTGTCCACCCCAAAGCGATCGACTTCCTTTTTTCCCCGACTCCTTTTTAGTTTATAAGCAAGATTTGGGTGCTTCCACTCTCAACTTCAAACAGAACCAGTAAAGTTCGGTGTAAATATAGGGCCTTGGATAGGAAAGAAGTATCTTGAGCCCATATTTCTCACTCTGTGACGCTTTTTCGCCTCAAGTACCCAAAATTCTACCGGCAAGTAATGTTGTATTGCATGTTTTTCTGCGTGGCGTTTTTTTTGCTTTTCGACTTTGTTTTGCCCCTCCCAAACCGACCGGCTAGATCCGCCACTGGTTTTGTGTCACTCGGATTAAACAGCAGGCTTCCACAATCAGGACGAAAATTGCATAAATAGAGCAATATCGTAAGCGATTCAATTATATTAATGATAGCGCTGCCACTAAACATTGAGGCATGCCATCAGCTCTGCTTTAAGTTGAACTGGGCGCTATAAACTCAGCAGCAGCGATAGGTTTTTGTCTGTGTCTGGGGATCCGAGAATAAATGTGGCAAATATTCCCTTTGGCTGTTTCTGAAATGCAGTTGCTTTTTAGGCATAGCCTTTACATTTCAGCAACACTTTCAGTGTAGACTTGTTCATTCATGGGGCGTAATATGGTTAACAGCGCATTACCCACCTCATCTATTATCTGATAAGAAACGGCTGTGCAAAAACTGTTACTAAATCACTCCTGCAGTGTCATTAGAGAGATTTTGAAGTAAGCTGGACTTCTGGAGCTACCTCAGAGAGAGAGAGAGAGAGAGAGAGAGAGAGAGAGAGAGAGGAGAGAGAGAGACAGAGAGAGAGAGAGAGAGGGAGAGAGAGAAAAGTAATTCGGGACATCCAATTTCACGCCCACTTAAGTTTGAAGAAGGAGGAACTATCTCTCGTACCAGTGCCGTCGCTCTCCAGATTAATGTTTTGATAAAGAGCCGAATTAGATTGGATATCCCAGCAAATGAATGGAAGTCTGCAAAAACGGTGTGGCTCAAACTGATCTCTATAAAGTAATCATGGAAGGAGAGGAGACCTTAACCCTCGCCCCACGGGGGGCTATCGATGGCCCCCCTTAAGGTTTTTCCGGGATAGCAGAAAAACGACGAGGTGCAGCACCGCGGTTGAGAGCTCTACCTCTTACTGTATCATTTTCCAAACATCCCTGAAATTTTTCACCCCGGGTCACCTAAGGTCAGGTCACCAGACGAGGTCAACCAGGGTCACCCCACTTCAACTTTAGAGCTCTGTAAGAGCTACATTTCGGAGTCGATCGATTTGAAATTTCCTACACTTCATGACCTCTCCAGGGTCTACAAGGTGTATATCCGGGATTTTTCGGTTTCGTGCCTTGAGGTCAGGTCACGAGGTGACCTCTCCCATTGAAAAAGCATGGGGAAAAGCTGTCTTATGGTCTAAAAGTTACAAAAACGATTGAAAATGCTCAGCTTGATCAGAAAAGCGTTCTTGGACACCCTTTCGCGGATTCCAGGGGCTATATTTGCCCTTTGACCTCTCCAAAGGTCATCCAAGGTCACCAGGGTTCAAGAGCAGTATTTGGACAATAACGTTTGACCTTATTAAGCTAGAGTGCTGAAACAATTATTGCCATCGTGTTTGTTTTGTCACTGGCTTTCATTTGATATACGGCAAGGTCACTTTCTGACCTTTCGTGACCTCAGGTCATATTAGGTCACGAGGTGACCTCTGGAGGTCAAACCACTGGCGGGAGGTCTTTACGTTCCACATAGCGGAAAACTGACTGGCAATTTCCTATCAAATGTACTTTACCAGACCTCAATAGCTCTAATGGCATAAGAGTTATGCGCAGTTTGCTTAATCATTGCATATTCGAGTGAAAATAGCCGATCTTGACCTAATTTGACCTCTGGAGGCCAAGTCATTGACCTGAGGACTAAAAGGTATGTATATATATATATATATATATATATATATAAAAAAAAAAAAAAAATATAATATATATAATATAATTTCGTACTGAATTCTCGCGAGCTTTCTAGTGCACTTTGCAGATTTGCGCTAACGCCCATATTCTCGGAGTTAGAGGGGGGCCATCGATGGGCCCCCGGTGGGGCGAAGGTGGCGCCGGACCCCCGGTGGGGCGCGGGTTAAAATATATCTTGAATTCCCTACATTATTATAGGAGGGGGAGTAACTATCACCTTACGTGCTACCCTAAATATGTATTCAATGGCAAAATTATATATATATATATATATATATATATATAGATATATAGATATAGATATATAGATATAGATATATATATATATATATATATATATATATATATATATATATATATATATTTGAATAGTTCGGCAATATGTTCTCTCTTAGGCAATGACAGTTAAATTGTATAGCACTCGCGCACTTAGATATTTTTCTTTGATTTTTCTTAAGTTGGTTTTAATGTCAGTCGTTAATTCGTTTAAAAGGTCACCAAAACTCATTAATTATGACTAGTTTCCACTGTATTTTCAACAGTCATCTTCAGCATTAAATATTTGCTCATAGTTTTCATTCCACAATTCGAAAACATGTTTTTTTAAATATCGCGAGAACGAGCATTATAACAGTACCACTTCCTTATTAGCTACCTTACCTATTCTACACGATGCATCCAGGTATTCCTATAAGAACATTAACATAGTTTGAGCGTACAACACTTACATTTACTACATTTCAACACACGAATTACATAAATTAATTACATTTTACATTAGTTACATGTGGCATATATTCATTAACAATGAACATTGATAATCATCTCATCCCCCCCAAAGCGTACGTGTTCGGTATGTGTTTATCTGCATGTTGAGTGAGGGCTTTTGTTCGTGTATGTGTAGTGCTTCGCGGACTGCTAGTTTTCGTGTGTCATTGGTGGAAGCGATGATGTGTGTGTTCTGGACTAGTGTTTGCCTCGTGAGTTCTGTGTTGTGTGTAGTTTGCATATGCTGCTTGATGGCTCCATCCTGCAGATGCATGGTGAGCCGTCAAGCCGTCAAGTAAAATGTAATTAATTTATGTAATTCGTGTAATGAAATGTAGTAAATGTAAGTGTTTTACGCTCAAACTATGTTAATGTTCTTATAGGAATACCTAGATGCATCGTGTAGAATAGGTAAGGTAGCTAATAAGGAAGTGGTACTGTTATAATGCTCGTTCTCGCGATATTTAAAAAAATATGTTTTCGAATTGTGGAATGAAAACTATGAGCAAATATTTAATGCTGAAGATAACTGTTGAAAATACAGTGGAAACTAGTCCTAATTAATGAGTTTTGGTGACCTTTTAAGCGAATTAACGAATGACATTAAAAACAACGTAAGAAAAATAGAAAAACTCCAAAAAAAATATATAAGTGCGCGAGTGCTATATATATATATATATATATATATATATATATATATGCATGTATGTATAGTAATGAATCCAGGAATTCATTGGTGGGGGGGATTACGGGGTTTGAACCACCCCCCGCCATTACCTCGGAACAGCCTCCGGCTATACCTTAACTATAGGCACTCGGGGACTTGATCTTAACTTGTCTATAACATTTCGGCCAGACTTGAGCCCCCTAGCCCCCTAGCATCGGCCACTATATATATATATATATATATATATATATATATATATATATATATATATATATATATATATATATGCCGTCATCTTTACCGAACTTTGCATACGTGAGAACCTGCTCCCCGCCTTCGCAAATATATATATATATATATATATATATATATATATATATATATATTTTGCGTTCCCAACCCGGGAACATTTTACACATTTGCACTACACACAATCAGACACACACTATGTACACGGCAGCGGGGCTTACGCTATCGGCACCCTTGCGGGACAGTCATGTCCGCACGCCCGTGTCACACGCCCCACTGTACCAGGCAGTGGAGCTATCCCGATTTCTCGGACCCGGCGGAACAGAGGACTGCTCCGGTGACACGCAGCGAGGCCCTGCCCTCGGGCGGTGCCACCGGACCGGTGGATCTATTTAAAGGTAGATCAAGCCCGTGCTCCCAATAACAAGGGCGCTGGTTGGTCAGCGGAATTCCCTAGTCAAGGCGGGCACTACCCAGTGTACTGCCATCTCCTGGGTAGGAGGCGGTCGAGGATAAGTCTGCCAGAGGTCAGCTTTGATCCAAGGACCTCCCACACTGGACCGAGGTGCCTTAACCAACTGCGCCACGGTGGTGGTATATATATATATATATATATATATATATATATATATATATATATAGTGAAGGCGGGGAGCAGGTTCTCACGCATACAAGTTTCGGGAAAGATGACGGCATATTGTGCGTTGGTGTTCTTTTTGTAAAGGTTTTCAATCTTCCTAATAATTCCCTTCTCACGGTCATTAAAGTTGTTTAAGATTGTGCCTATATTGCATACATTTTATTGTGTTTCGTCAACACATATGACATCTTCAGACATATGAATATAAAGGCACAACAATGAAATAAGATACAAATACATTCGGTTTCAATCGATTCGAAAAATTAGTTTCTAGGCTTCCATGACAGGAGTAGATTACCATATTTTTTACAGTTTTCTATCGTGTTACTTTTCTGTAGGTATCTTTCATATAAAGATAGCCTCATCCGTTATTACAAATTAGCTACTTACAAGAGTATTTGCACATCACATTAAATTCAGTTCTTAGAATGGTATCTACACATAACACTACACCTGTACCAGTTCTACACACTTCAACTATAGAACCATAGTGGAGAGGTGCCTGTTATAGAGTGACAGTGTGCTTCACATGCTCATTTGATGGTTTATTATTGGGTTCCTGTCTCTTATTAGGACAGCCTCGAGTACGGACAGTTTTTCTTGTTGGTGCACCTGCCTATGATGGAAGTGTTATTTACCATCATAGCTCGAGTGAGGGTTTTCCATGGGTAGAGACATGTTTGTTAGGGGCGCCTGTTTGAAGGTGCATCTTAATGCGGCGGGAAAGGGTTGTGGTTGTGTGGCCAATATACGCGGAGTTAGTTCGGCGCGCGCAGTCGCCGATGGGACAACGAAACTCGTATGCGACATTACTGGCCTTCAAGGGGGTGGTGTCCTTATTAAGGTTGTTTGACATAACCAGACTGGAAATGAAAGGATTTCTGTAGTATATTACGAACTTAATTTGGTGTTCTGGGTCGGTCGGGATGCAGTTTCTTGCGACAGTGTTCCGAAGTACTCTTTCGTCGCGCTTGTACTCCGTCGACATGGTTCCCTGATAGTATAAAGTGATGTTTTAGCTAGGATAAGTGATGTTTAGCTGCTCGTGGTGTTTTAGAGTTAGTGCCCAAGAAATGTTCGTGGAGCTGCATACGAATCTGTTCATCAATCTGTTTTTGTTTGTAGTTGTTGTTAACTAGGATCTGTCTGATCCGTTTTAGTTCCTGATGTTGTAAAGGCCAGAAGGAAGAGTGTTTGATAACACGGTTGATATACGCGCAAGTTAAACTCCTTTTATGTATTTAAGGGCATTCACTGGCACCGGTGAGACAGAGACCTGTGTCAGTGGCTTTTCTGTAGACAGAAGTAAGGAAGGGCCCATTCGTTGCGTCTACAAAGACATCCAGAAAGGGTATTTTCTCGTTAATGGGGCGCTGTATGTTAAATATAAGTACAGAATGTTCTTCTAGCTTAGACTTTAATTGCAATAGCTGCTCTTCACTTGAGATGTCAGTGAAGATGTCATCTATATACCTTGAGTATATGTGTCTGGACGCTTTAGGGTTTATCGAGTTGATCGCCATGGACTCAATATGCGCCATATAACTTTCAGCAAAGAGCACACCAAGGGCGAGCCCATTGCGACTCCGTCGATCTGTCGGTAAAGGTTCCTCAGTGCGCAACGGAAGGGCTTGTCTTTAGTGCACATCTCAAGCATTCTCTTAAGGAGGTTCCTAGGAACACGCAACTGTGGAATGGATTCATGCCCATAAACGTTGTTTAACACGCGCATTGACGGGGGTCTGAGCCACCTTCGCATTGACAGGGGGCGGGTACCCGCCCCTCCTAAGATCTCGAGAACCACGGTAGGTAGCGAAAAACGGTAAACGGCGTGGGGCTGCCCATCCACTTCTCCATCGAAAACATTTGAACCATTTTTTGTCAGGTCACATTTAAGGTCACGAGAGGTCAAAACATGCCCGTCATAGGGATAACATGTAAAATTCAGTTTTTCGGGAATTACATCTGAACAAGTAAAGATAGAGCAAAACGACTTGAACTATATGAATCCTCTTAGCAAGCCGAATCGAATGGTATATAATTTGACCTTGCTAGGTCAAATCAAGGATTTGACCTGACCTGAGGTCAGGTCAGGGTCAAATTATATGAAATGCATGTCATTAGAACCGCAAAGCCCAGGCGAGTCTAATGCAGCTACAATAAATGCTCTATCACCATCCGTTACTGAGTTATACCGTAAAAACCATTTTTCCCATGTATTTCCAATGGAGAGGTCATGCCTCGTACCTGACCTTAGGTCATCGATATCAAAAATACCGGAACATATGTTAGAGAACTCGGTGGGGCCATTATGTGATATGAGTTTCAATCGGATAAGTTCACCCTGCTCCGACTTATGCTATCTTAAAATTTTTTGAGGTCGGGTCACTTGACCTGTACTGGTGACCTGACCTGAGATGACCTAACCTTAAAATTTTCACAGAAGTTGTAAAAATGATGAGGGAAAAGGTATACCAAGTATGGCGGCGCTACGCGCCGCCGTTTTTCTACTATCTCCGAAAACCCCAAGGGGGCGGGTACCCGCCCCCCGTCAATGCGCGTGTTAAGATTATCTCGATAGTAGTGTCAACAGGCACATTCGTAAAAAGCGAACATGCATCTAGTGAAAACAGGTGACCTTGTCTTTCCTTTAGCCTCAGTATCTGAATGAATTCATCGGATGACTTTAATGAGTATGTCTTAGGTACGTACGGAGACAGCAGCAAATTCAAGTATTTGGCGAGTTCATATGAAGGGGTGGGTGTTTGGAAAATAATCGGACGGATAGGATTGCCGAGCTTATGCGTCTATATGTTTCTGTAGAAATATCCGGGCTTATATTCCGCGCTTATCTTTTGAAACTTGACCCCACCGTTCTTAGCATTTGCTGCATCGATGAGTTTGTTAAGTTCTTTTTGCTGGTTCTGGATTGGGTTTCTACTCAGTCTCTGGAATTTTGAAGTATCTGTTAGAGCTGCATTTACTTTTTCTATACAGTCTGTATGTATGATCAAGAATCACAAAGATTGATGACTTGTCTGCTTTACGAATGATTATATCCGGATGATCACGTAGTTCCTTAGCTGCGGTTCAAAGTTTGCCAGATAAAAGGTTACTTTTAACACTTCCCCTACTTTTATTAACTTCAGCTAATAACTGTTCCTGTATGTCTGGGTTAACCCGAAGTTTACCTTTCTGATGGTGGTTACATATTTGCTGGCAGAGTAGTTCCAGCTCCGCCTTTTTCTCTAGTTGGTTACGCTTAGGGTAGGTGTGACAGTTTATCCCAAGGTTTAGGAATTATTCTTAATCTGGCGATAGTTCATATAAAGATAGATTGATGTAGTTGTCTAGATCTTTACCTCCATATAAAAGTGACAGCTTTTTCCGAATTTTGTCCTTGACTGTTTCTTCATGTGTTTTCTTCAGATCAAACGGATCAGACAGATCCTAGTTAACAACAACTACAAACAAAAACAGATTGATGAACAGATTTGTATGCAGCTCCACAAACACTTCTTGGGCACTGACTTTAAAGGGAATGTGGCACCTTCACAACGCAATTTTAACTGAGATAGCCAAGTTGTAAAGCAATTCAGAAAACCCGGTATTCCATATTTCATTTGTCTTTGAACTCGATATTTTCGTAGAAAAAAAAACTAAAACCTACCTGACACCAGCCCCCCCATCAGCCCGTCGCCAATCGGCCATTGTTGTGAGCTGCTGATGTGACGACATATGCTGACGTCACGATGAGCATCAGCCAATCAAAGCCCTTGAAGCGTTTCAAGTATGGTAGTGGTTGCCAGATCGTGACATCATCCACAGGCTGATATTTATTTCTTTTGCTAGAGGAGTATTTTTAAAAACAAAATACTGAGCTTATTGTACATTTTTCAGAGAAATCATGAGTGGTTCATTATTTTTTGTTAAAGGTACGCCTAGTTTCACTAAATTCCAGGATTCGACCAAGGTGCCACATTACCTTTAAAACACCACGGGCAAATCCTAGCAAAAAAATCACTTTATTCTATCAGGGAACCATGTCGACGGAGTACAAGCGCGACGAAAGAGTACTTCGGAACACTGTCGCGCGAAACTGCATCCCGACCGACACAGAACACCAAATTAAGCTCGTAATCTACTACAGAAATCCTTCCATTTCCAGTCTGGTTATGTCAAACAACCTTAATAAGGACACCACCCCCTTGAAGGCCAGTAATGTCGTATAAGAGTTTCGTTGTCCCATCGGCAACCGCGACCGAACTAACTCCACGTATATTGGCCACACAACCACAACCCTTTTCCGCCGCATTACGATGCACCTTCAAACAGGCGCCCCTAAAAAACATGTTTCTGCCCATGGAAAACCCTCACACCAGCTATGATGGTAAATAACACTTCCATCATAGCCAGGTGCACCAACAAGAAAAAAACTGTCCGTACTCGAGGCTGTCCTAATAAGAGGCAGGAACCCAATAATAAACCATCAAATGAGCATGTGAAGCACACTGTCACTCTATAACAGGCACCTCTCCACTATGGTCCTATAGTCGAAGTGTGTAGAACTGGTACAGGTATAGTGTTATGTGTAGATACCGTTCTAAGAACTGAATTTATTGTGATGTGCAAATACTCTTGTAAGTAGCTAATTTGTAATAACGGATGAGGAAATACCATTTTTAAAAAAAAAAAAAACTAATTAACTTTATATGAAAGATACCTACAGAAAAGTAACACGATAGAGAACTGTAAAAAATGTGGAAATCTACTCCTGTCTTGGAAGCCTAGAAACTGATTGTTCGAATCGTTTGAAACCGAAATGTATTTGTATCTTATTTCATTGTTGTGCCTTTATATTCATATGTCTGAAGATGTCATATGTGTTGACGAAACGCTATAAAATGTATGCAATATAGGCACAATCTTAAACAGCTTTAACGACCAATGAGAAGGGAATTATTCGGAAGATTGAAAACCTTAACAAAAAGAACACCAACACACGTCATCTTTACCGAAACTTGCATATACACACAACAACATATATATATATATATATATATATATATATATATATATATATATATATATATATATATATATATATATTCATGGGAAAACAAGTTTTATATTATGGTGTGATCATTACGTTTAAAAGAAGTAATATGACTTGGGCTTGTGCATGAGTCAACATGCATTCTCTGGTATATTCAATAATTAATATCTGTGAGATTCAGACATCTTATGCCCGTTTGGGATCACCATAAGCATTCTAACGTAATCATGTTTTTTACATAAAAAGGTACCTAAAGCATTGGGCAAGTGGCGTGATCAGTGCGTACTGACATGCCATGGCATAGGTACCTGAATTAAGCATAAGCGTCGCTAACGGCAAAAAAGTGAGAGGGCCAGCCAAACTTCAACCTGATGCTGACAACAAGCTTTCCACCTTAGCGCTAAAAAAACTGTTTGAATTTGGGCTCCTCGTTGCTTTCCCCAGCGGCTGGTTATAAAAATGTCCGGTTTTCTCCCCTTTTGACTGGGATCAGGAAATTTTTGGCCAAAAATGGGGGGAGTCAGGCCCCCCTGGTCCCCCTTTTCCGACGCTTATGCTTAAGGGTGTTTTGTAACATCTTGCACTGTGAATGTGAGGGCCACTATGGTTAATACTTCCAGTCGGGACGGAACTAGTCGTGGTTTCGATTCCCACCACGCGGGATGCATTTCCCCGTGTCCCGGCTGGCCAGGTGGACCATTTCGAAAGGACTCATAAACCTGAACATCATGTCATCTCCTGCCATTGGACCCATACTTTGTTCGGGATGGAATGGTTAAAATAAAGGCAAACGTCGATGTTATGTACCTTACTTGAGTGTCCTATTTCTAAGGCCAATGCTTTTATGCCGAATTCTAAAAGCGTCGCAATTGGGAGCCGGGGGCCTGGGCCTGGCCCGCCCTTTTACATCCCAAAACTTTCCTGATTTCAGGCCGATTGGAAGGAAAACGGAAATGTTGTAACCAACTAGAGCGGTAGGCCGAATCCGACAAGTTTTGGTTCTAGAGAGAAAGTGTCTTGTCAGCAGCAAATTGAATATTGATTGGTCCTCTCACTATTTTACCGGTAGCAACGCTTATGCCGGGTACCTGGAAGAGCTTACAAACTTTTGGCCCGGACGGGCTCCAAGTGGTTTCAGTGCTTCTAAGTAACATATTCAAACTTGCACAATAGACTTGATATTAGCAGTACCATAGCATAGACACCCGCAGATAACCTTTTTCTTAAAGCAAGCTTCAGTGCTCCTTCTTTTCACTGCTCTTCACATGAATATGGCTGTAATCTTTAGCCCCTCGAATTCACAACTGACACCTTGCTTTAAGAAAAGCATTATCTATACGGAGGTCTCCCACACTGGATTCGCTCCTGGGGGAAGCATCTCTCTGTTGAGATCACCAGCATAGCGCATCCTCTAAAGAGCGTTAGCTTTAATGCCGTCTTCTCCCTTGCCAGCCGTTTAGGTTTCTTGTATCTCTTGTCTTGCCTGTGATAGCGATAGCTATAGCACTTGTTACTCTATTACCTGCTATTGTATGTAGTACCTTCTTTGGTCTTGTACAAGTCTAAGCCCCACAGCTTGACTGGATCTGCACCTCTTTTGCCGGTGTTTTACCCTTCCTTATTGTTATGGGCGCAGAATGACATCAGCAGTCGGTGCGCTCAAAAACAACAAGGAGATGATGATAATAATGGATTAAGAAGGCCATAGTTGGCCTGCCCCTCCCCCCCCGCCCACTATCCTATCTGGGCGAATTGGAGTCAAAATCTGGAAACTTTGACTCGAGTTAATTCGGAAAAATTTGGATCAGGTCTGGATCCATAGGCCTGATCCAGGGCCGCAACTAAGGAGAACCTGCAAAACCACCCCGAATCAATCCTCAGAGCCTCCTGAAATATCCACGGCACCCCAGAAAGGTCAATGACGGCCCCTGAAATGTCGCTTTCCACTCCCTTCCCGCCCCCATGATACGAGTATCGGCGCCCACCTGACAGGTTTCGCCGCCCAGAAGTGGCGCCCGTGGTTCGAAATGTTGCTTCCCCGACCATGTGCTCCCCCGATTGGGAAATACTGGACCCGCGTATGTCTGGATTTGATTTTAGCTGTTGATAAGGAATAATCTCCAGAAAAATTCGACCAAGATTAAACATTGCAATGGTTTCAGATTCACTATGAATGAAGGCCCGCGGGAAAATACGCCCAAACTTCATCTGGAATTGAACTGCACCAGGATGATAATACCACGTAACAAAATCCATTTCAGCAAATCGGACACAAAACCAGCACACGAATTCGTGTTTGGAAACTTCTAATTGTCATTTTGGCTGTTTGACATGCGAGTCAAGCAGCGCTACATAGAAGGCGGATGATGAAGCCTCGCGGGCGGGGTGGGAGGTCACCTCACGGGCGTCCGCAGCAGTTCCCTGTTGGTCGATGGGCGGTGCGCTGAGCCAATATTGACGCAGGACCGACAACAATGGCGCAGACTGCGGCCGCGGCTGCCTGGCCAGTACGGATGTTTACCGTCACCATCGCTGCTGGACTTTGTTCCGGACCTCCCACGCTGGGGCCGCCGCGCCAGGAACCTACCTACCCCCCTCCCCTCGACTGCCCAACCAGCCCTGGCTACTGATTCAAATCTGTTGCCGTCACGTGCGATGTATCGGCTGCCGAGACCGCACAGATGGAACGAACCTCTCAAAAGCTTAGGAAAGCTTGATGGTCTCATAACCTCTCATTCGAAGAGGTACTAAATGACCTACAACCTATGCTTTCATCCGAAAAAGCAGGGCCTACTGAAGTCCCTTTGCACTTTAGAAAGCATAGACGGATCCAGGATTTCCGATCGGGGCAGGGGGCACGTGATTGGGGCGTTATCTGGACCAGCGGACACCACGTTTGGGCGGCAAACCCCATCAGGTGAGCACAAAATCTTATCGCGGGAGCGTCGATACTCACATCCCGGGGAAGGAAGGGGGAGGGGAAGCGGTGGCGGGAAGGGGAGTCAGGGAGCGCATTCGAACTTTCGGGCAACGTGAAAATTTTTAGGGGACGCCGAGGGTCAATTGGGGGGAAGACAAATGCCCCCTTAGCCCCTGGATCCGCTTATGTTGAAAAGTGCCATTTACTTATACATAGATTAACGCTTATCAAAACCGTTTTTCTAACTTTTTTAATCTCCGAGACCAGTTTCAACAATCTCTTTAATACGCAGAAATTTGTGTTGGATTAAACAAACAGGACAACTAGACCATGCGTTTCAAAGCAGGATACCACGTTTCAAAGCTCAATTGCATCATGTGACGTGATCTGTGAGCTGGAATCTTTCAATCGCAATAAAGCGAACCATTTATCTCCCCCATCCCTTAGCCTTTCCCGTAAGGCTGGATGATCGGCAAACTTTGCGGGCAGCAAACATCTCCCCAGCAGACTTTGCGGTTCTCACAACCTATGTGTCTAGTTCTCAGCTCGATCCTTCAGAGCACATGATCGAACAATTATTTCTCACGCAGACTTTCAAGCAAATGCGTCCTCCAGGAGCTACCAAGTCTCGCTTTCTCGAGATGGATTCCTTTTCCTCACCAACAAACACTTAAATTGGGTACTTGGGGATGATCTCTGCTCTACGGAATAGGAGAAACATTGAACTCTGACTCGGCCTTCGGACTCTAGAAGCAGAGTTTGGTCCAATACTGTTTTTCCGTCTGTAGGATTTGCGATATTTTAGCAAAACAAGTAGAAAATGAGTATCCTTGATTATCGTTGGCTTCTATTGCATTCGAATTATTAATTTGGACGACACAAGGCTGATCTCCAGCGTTAGCAGCTGGAAATCCTGGCGGCTCAGTATTTGTGCCGTCTTCCTTCACTCGGGTTTTATATCAAATAACAGTACAGCTCACCATGCTAAAAATGATTACACGACACGAGCACCCAGAATAATTTCCAAAAGAGAAGAAAACATTTTATTGGTAAAGAGAAAACCCCGTTTTTTCATTCATCTCCACGCTTGGTTGTTTATTCTCTTTATATGATTATACTTATACAATTTTCTTTGGGTCTATTGCTATATCCCCTAATTAACTACAAAACAATTGCATGCCTTTAAAGTATCCTGGGGAGTTAATGAGTAGGTTTTCGTATTGGACAGTAGTAAAAAACAGTAGCCTGAGGGGCTGCAAACCATCGATCATCCCCCCTGGCACAGTAGGCCTCCGGTCCACCTTCGCCCGGGTGAGAGGAAAAGCCCTGCATCTCGGCTCCAATAACAGGTAGAAAGACGTGAACGCCGGTAGACAGTCCGTGGAAAATTATTTCGGAACAATATCAGTCGCTTTTTGACTCAGGTTAAAATTGGGGTCATGGAAGGTGAATGAAGGTGGCAGGTTAATTAGTTTTACTCTGAAAACTGACTGGACTTAGTGACGGCCGTTTTTGCTCTGTTTACTGAGTGAGTGGAGTTAGAGAAAATGTTTAGGCCTGATAAGATTCTTCTTCTTACAGTACCTAAATCGAATGATGCAAAATATTGCCATTCTAGGTAAACATGTAAAAATGTCCTGACCTGTTGAGGTTAAGGTAAATTGATTAATCTGCCCTGATATGGCTGTTACTAATATGAATTTGATGGCAATGATAATACAAGCAGGACACCAAACTAAAAGCTTTATCACTTTTCCTTGGGAAGTTTTTTTGCGTCAAAACTCTTTTTTCAGCACACAAAATATATCGAGACACTGGAAAAACAGCGTGAGCACTAATCAGATTAATCCACTAGCGCTACAAGTGTATGGAGGGGAAATACAACATAACGACAGCGCGAATTCCGCAGCAAAAGCAAGCTTCCACACACGTAGTTAAAGCGAATATGGAACCTTGTCATCATCACCATCATTTGGGTTTTAGGACGCCTCGGCAGCCACGGTCAGTTTGCGCCCATAACCTTTGGCGGACGCAGGGGGGGCATTCCAGCCATGGCCCCCCAAAGCGCAGCAGAGGGGCCGAACTATCTTTTGGCCCCCAAACGCCAGAGAAATTTTTGAAAAAAAGGTGTTTACACTAGGTCTGTAGAGCAAAACATCTTCACTCCCACCCTCCCTCCCCCCGCAGAGCGATCAAGCCCTTGGAGAGGTAGCTTATACTAGGCCTGTCGAGCACTGAAAGAAGGTGTTTACACTAGGTCTGTAGAGCAAAAAATCTTCGCTCCCACCCCCCTCCCCCAGGAGGAGAGGCAGACATGGGTTTGGCCCCCAAAACTCGGGTTCGCATCCACCCCTGCCCATTTCTAAGCCATTGTTTCTGCTTTAAAAGTAATTGGGACGGCCAGCTGGTCAGAAGCGTTATCTAAAACACGGCAAATGGTACATAAGACAACGGCTTTCCCCACACACGTATACACACACAGGTAGGCAAGGATATATATAGGGAAGGGCTAGATAGACAGAGATACTGAAACCTAGACAGTAAACACCGCAAACCAGAAAATATCAGTTCCATACACCATATCGGCGACAGGTGTCCGTTTCTCGTAACCACCAGGGGAGCAAATGACACCTAAATTCACACTGTTCAAGAATAAGACGACGATGGAGACGTCCATGGTGTAATGATTCGATCTAGCCGGTCGATCTAGCCGGCAGTGGATTTGCACAGGTTAGCATTCTCATTATATTTCTTGTCCTCACTAGCCGACACTGCGATCTGCGCTGTAGTCCGCCCTGTGGTACACCATTACAGAAATACCACATAACTTGTATCGACTGTCTGACCAGATGGCAAGCGCGGGAACCGCGATGTCTGTCGCTGCAGCATACAAGCTCAGCCGCTGTTTTTGCTCTAGCCTACCGGCGTAGCTCTCGTTTTTGCTCTATATTCTTCCCATACTTGAAAAGGTTTTGTACACATAAATTTGACCCCATATCGAATTCGAATAGCAAAGTCGCGATTTCAGACACTAGGTCTGACACCCCTGTTTTGAGTTACTACACTGAGCACCACCTGGAATGTAGAGGTAAATTCTGTCAATCATATTCATGGGAAATTGTCAATGAATTGTTATTCTTTATTTTGTGGGACTGTGTGAATTTCGGTATCATCGGCTGTGAGTCATTATCCGGTCTTGTGACGCATGTGTTGGAGCTAATGTGGGATTACGCTCCGAAATATTCAACACCTCCGGTTATGTGTCGGATACGCCCGAGTTACCGGAGGACTGCGTCGGTTAAAACCTAGTACCCCCCGGCCCCCGGGACTAGACTATCACGTGCCACTCGCTCTGCCTGTACTTCTCTGCATTACGCTCTCCAAGTGCTATTTTTGGACTTAGTCGCTGGCCGTCTTAGGTGATCTATACTTCAGTGTGATACCGCCTGGTGGGCAATCTTTATCTTCATATAAAGGTTGTCGGTGACTGCTCTTCATTTTCAAGACTTTGCTAATACAGTGCAACAAGAGGATAATTATTTTATGGCTACTGCCGGAGGTGACAGAGAGAGAGAGAGGGAGAGAGAGAGAGAAACGAGAGAGAGAAAGATAGTGCGGAGCACGAAGGAGGAAGAGAAATCGTTACACTGGTGCCGTGACCCGGATAAACTGGCACCAGGCGAAGGAAGAGGAAAAGCAACACTTTAGGATTGACACTTCACCGTCTTCTCCGCTCCTTTTGAAGACGCCGACTTCTCACTTTGGCTTCCCAGTTAGAAGAAAAGGACTGAGGGAGCTTCATATCCGACCTTCTGCAACTCCTGTCGCAGTTTCCAAGCCTCTTTTGCTGACCTGCACGACGAGACTCAACCTGGTGACCTTCACGACGACAATCAACCTGGTGACCTGCTCAACGAGATTCAACCTGGTGACCTGCATGGCGAGACCCAACCTGGTGACCTGCACGACGAGAATCAACCTGGTGACCTGCAACACGAGACTCAACCGACGGATCAACAGGGACTTCAAAGCCTGAGTTGGACGACTTCCGCTCTTCAGGCCCCGACCTTCCCTTCAGCCCTCACGAGACTGGTGTTTTGCCAGTCCAGACTACAGCATCCACTGGTAGCACCCACGTTTCAAATTACAAGACAGGAACCCGACCCCGTGACTTCAGGAGACGGAACCGCCACTCTCCGACAGCGCCAGCCAGAAGACAACGACTACAGACTCGGAAGACCCGGCTAAAAGGTATTGTCCCATACCTGTTTTTGTGTTGTTCTGACTGTGGCTTGCTCATATTCTAGTTTTGTTTTGCATTCAACATTGTGTGTTATTCATTAATAAGGACAATTGTGTAAAGAGTATTAAGATAAGCACGTAAATTGAGAAATGGAGGATTATTAACCTTAAGATAGTAGAATCAGCTGTTTTGGACACGGGTGATATTTTACGTTTGAATTGTTTTACCTCACTAAGTAAACATGGCCCAAGCAAACCCTACTGAACAAAATCCAGCTACTATCATGCATGACCTCATTCAGAGAAATTCGGAACTGCAGAGACAAAGTCTGATTGCCAACCAAATAGAAATCAACACCCAGAAACTGACTATGATTCTTCAGAAAGTGAAACCCTTTGACGGACTGTCCGCTTCAGGACTGACGAAATGGCTCCACACTACAGACCGTATGTTCAGACAACTAGAAAATGACCACCGGACAATGCTATTTGCGCTTTCTTTCACTGTATCGGACGCCGCCGAGAGCTTTCTGGACACTTACACGGCGCAACACTCTGACTATACTTGGAATGACGTACGAGCTGCCTTTGTAGCCGAGTTCAACCGACTGAAGGACCCTATCCATCTGAAGGATCAGTTGAGTAAAGTCAAACAGACAAAAGGACAAACTTTGGAGAATTTCACGGACAAGTACGTGCGACTAGTACATGATGCGTATGACAAAATGCCTGATGACCTCCCTGAGATGATCCGTGAAATGTTGATTCGGTATTACACTGACGCCTTGATTGACAACCGCATTAGAAATGCACTCATTCGGAAAAATCCCAAGAAGATGTCAGACGCTTTTGAAATAGCTCAGGAAACCCAGACAGTAAACCGCCGCATTGACCGTAGAAACGCCCAGGTGACAAATGAAGGTGAACCCATGGACATTAGTTCTGTACAAACCCCTGATCGCTCGGACTCAGCTTCACAAATTGCGGAGTTGCGTCACATGATGACTGAGATACTGGCCATTCAAAGCCAGCGTCCGCCTGCCCCGCCGCCGGCACCTTTCAATGGTCCGCCACCCCAGGTGCGACCGCAGAACCTCACCCGCTATTGTACTGCCCCTCCCGGTGTCGCCGCGACCGGCCAGCCAATAGCGCAGTCACAGTCCCGACCCGACTGGCAGACCAGTCCCCAGTCAACGCGGTACCCTCCAGGGCCTAATCGCTTTACAGCAGACGGCGCCCCGATCTGTCGTTTTTGTTCGTTCCCCGGTCATCTAGTCCGAAACTGCCGTAAATTCCTGGCCGCTCAGTCTGCGCAGCGCGCTCCAGGTGTGCAGAGGGGACCGCCGCAGCCCCGCTCGGGAAACTGTTAGAGCCTCACACGACCCCTACTACTTCAATTGAAACCGCAGAAAAACTTGAAACTGTGCATGAGGTGAGTGCAAACTGTCCTTATGTCACTATCTCTATTGGAAGGAATTCCTTCCGTGCTCTGGTAGATACAGGAGCGTCATTTTCATTGATAGATGACAAGTTTCTTGAACTATGTGATGAAAAGCCTGTCAAAACTTCAACGCCAACTGAGAAAGTAAGACTTATTTCGGCTTCTGGTCATGAACTTAAAGTGCAAAAGACTGTAAAAATACGCATCACTCTGGGCAAGGTAAAAAGATATGAAACCTTCATTGTAGTAAACAGCCTTGGTAAGGATATGATCCTTGGCATCGATTTCCTCACCTCTCGGAAAGTTCAACTAGACTTTGAACGACAAGTTATGTCTATTGGAAAGTCTGTGTACCCTCTAGTAAGCCAATCTGATCAAAGTGAAGTACTCTTGGTTCGAGTAGCTGAGAACGCACCCGTTCGACCCTATCAGCAAACCAGGTTAAAATGTTATATATCTGGAAAACGTCAGTCCAATATTGAGTGTGAAATCAATCAGCTACCCCTGGCTCCCTGTTTTGTGAACGAACCTGGCCTGTTGTTACCAGATGCATTAGTTAAAACTAGCAAAAATAAAAATGTCCCCTGGATTGTGGTTAATGAAACTGGTCGATTCGTCACTCTCAAAAAGGGACAGGTAATTGGGACGGCCAAGCCAAATGAAATTGGATGCCATCAGGTTTCTTCTGTCGAGTCAACCAAAAACTCCGAAGTGTCCACACCAGAGGAGAAGTTACAAGCCTTTCGTCTAGATCACATTCCCGAGCCCCAGAGATCAAAAATTTTTGAAACTCTCAAATGCAACTTAGACATTTTTGTTCAAAAAGATACTGAATTAACAGTAACAAACGTTACTGAGATGAGAATAAACACTCAAGATCACCCTCCTATAGCCCAAAAACCATACCGGATTCCATTAGCGCAAAGGGCCCAATTCAATGAACAAGTAAAAGAAATGTTAGATGCTGGTATTGTTCAAAGAAGCAACTCTCCGTGGCTATCTCCCGCTTTGATGGTACCTAAAAAGGATGGAGGATATCGAGTAGTCATCGATTTCAGGAAACTCAATGCAATTACAGTACCAGTTGCTGCAAACATTCCTGCGACTGATGATATCTTAGCTTCATTAGGAAATTCGAAATTTCGCAGCTGCCTAGACCTAAAATCAGGTTTTTATCAAATAAGCCTAAGATCGGAAGATACTGAAAAAACTGCTTTCCAATCAGACTTTGGACAGTTGGAACACAAAACTTGCTGTTTTGGATTGAGATCCTCGCCTGCGATTTTCCAAAATATGATGAATGCTGTGCTTGGTGACGCTAGAAAGTATGCTATAGCGTTTGTTGATGACTTGATCATCTATAGCAATACATTTGAGGACCACCTTTTGCACCTGAAGGATGTGTTTAACCGCCTCCGTCAAGCAAACTTGAAACTGAAAATTTCAAAGTGTGAATTCCTGAAGAAACAACTAAATTACCTAGGTCACGTACTTTCTGATGAAGGAATATCAGTTGATCCTCAAAAGGTAGAAGCGGTCAAAAACATACCAACGCCCACTTCAGTACGGGACATTCGTAGTTTTCTTGGAATGGCTAGTTACTATCGTAAGTTTGTGAAGGACTTTAGTAAGATAGCTAAACCGCTCACAGAGTTGACGAAGAAAAATGCACGTTTTGTATGGACAGACGAAGCTCAAGTTGCGTTTGAAAAACTTAAGGAGCACTTGGTTCAAGCTCCTATTTTGGCTTTTCCAGACATAAGTCTTCCCTTCCAATTGTACACAGACAGTAGTCAATTTGCAATTGGTGGAGTTTTGACCCAGAAAGGCAGTGATGGGGGTGCCCGAGTCATTCAGTATGTATCACATCAGCTAACTGATTCTCAACGTAAGTGGCCTACTATCGAGAGAGAGGCGTTTGCTATAGTATACTGCTTGCAACGTCTCCGTCCCATTGTGTCTGGCACTAAAATAACTGTTTTTACTGATCATAAACCACTTAAACACCTTTTTACGAGTGAAATGAAAAATCCTAGAATACAGCGCTGGGCCATTTCCTTGGGTGAATATGGTTGTGACATCCAGTATGTTACGGGACCCAACAATGTCACCGCTGATGCGTTGTCTCGTCTCAAAAATACCCCTTCAGTGACAGAATTAGATGATGGAGAAAGGTTCGATTGGAAAGGTACCGTAGATGTAGTAGACAAGGACGAGCCGGTTTGTGACAAATTACGTCCAAATAGAATTGGTGTATCCGGCTCCTCCCTTGATCACGCCAATCAAGCCATGAATGATCACTTTGGCGTAAGAGAAACGTCTTTCCCGGCTCCAAATCCTATACAGGTCATTGATAATGCCATTCTAGCAGACATTATACTTGAAGAAGATGGGGATGATGATGAGGAAAAGACTAGCGAAAAACAATCCAAACTACCTAAATTTCACTTTAGATGATATCAGAAAGGCTCAGCAAGAAGATGAAGAAATCAGACAAATTGCTCTCAAATTAAATTCTCCAGAAACTTCTCAGGAACCCAGCTTAGAGAAATATCTCCTGAAGGATGAAATTGTTTTTCACCTTCAATTAGATACAAAAACTCGACCAAAAACCAAATTACAATTGGTAGTCCCCCTTTCGCTTCGAAAAGTGGTGCTACAGAGCCTACATGATGGTTTCGTTGGCGGGCATCTAGGAGTTGAAAAGACCATAGATAAAATTCAACGGTCCTACTTTTGGCCTACCATGTTAAAAGATATCAAACAATATGTCCTGACATGTGAGCTCTGTAATCAGAGGAAACTGACCAAAGAACGCCGCCCAATGCAAAACATGCCTCTTCCATCTTACCCCATGGAAATCCTCGGTATTGATACGGCGGGACCTTTTCCCATGACCCCGAGAGGAAACGTCTATATTTGCACAATAGTCGATCATTTTAGCGGTTGGCCAGAAGCCATTTGTCTCCCAGACAAATCGGCCGAATCCATAGCTCGTTATCTCTGCGAAGAATTCATTCCCCGTCATGGTGTTCCTCGTGTTTTACTCAGTGACCAGGGTACTGAGTATTGCAATGCTATCATTGACCTGCTCACTAAAACTCTTGGCATTGTCAAAATTCGAACGTCTAGTTTTCATCCGTGCACCAATGGTGCAGCCGAACGCGTGCATGCCTCGATCAATGATATGATCTCCAAGCACGTGAATGAGAGTCAAACAAATTGGGACCTTCTTTTACCGCAAACTCTTGCAGCCTATCGAATGAGCAAACATACGACTACAAACTACACTCCCTACTTTCTGTTGTATGGCAGAGAGGCCACGCTTCCCATTGACACATTGCTTAAACCACGAGAGCATTATATGGGAGAAGAGTATGTCCCCATAATGTTTGAAGGTTTACACAGTGCGTACAAAAACGTAAGCAGAAATATTCAAGAAACTCGAGAGAGAAATCGAGAAATTATTGCTCGGAAAGCTAAACCCTCTTCATTTACTCCTGGACAAGCTGTTTACTATTTTCACCCAACTGTGGCTCGTGGAAATTCAAGCAAACTTTCTCTCCGATGGAAGCCTTATTATCGCGTGCTGGAACAAAAGGTCCGGAAAATTACCGCATCAAAAATATGCTTACTCAAAAAAACAAAAGTAGTGCATTCAGAAAATTTGCAACCCAGAGACATTGAAGATATCTGGGATCGTTCATACGATACAATTAGCCCTCCAATCCAGGTTACTAATTCTAATGACGCTGATACCGCTGTTCCACCGCGCCGAAATCCATTTAGAAGCGTGCGCCTCCCCTTCGCCGATCGGGCGGGTCATAAAAACGCAATTTATGACCACGCAGCGAACCCTGGTTTGGGCCCGACTGAGGAATGCAGTCCTGCCGCCGCGCACGGCGCTGGGCACCCATCCTCTTTCCCACCCTCGGGGCACATGAACGAGAGTGAATGCTCTCGACGGACCACTGTAGGTCGCACGGAGGAGGACTCGGAAACTCCGAGCCCCCTCACAGCAGGTGAGGCGGCTGCGCCGCCAATAACCCTGGCGGATTCTCATGGTAATGGAGACTGCCATGAAGAGATGACTAACCCAGAACCTGACAGCCCGCCCACCGTTATAAGTAACCCCACTCAATCCTCTGATAGAGCAGGGAGCGGAGAGCAGCTGAGTCAGCCGGACTCGTCTCCAGAGTCACATTCCTCGGACGCACCAGCGTCGCATGGGTATAATTTACGATCTAGGCCTAGCACTGGGTTAGACGGTCCTTTACAGGACGCGACTGTACCGAGAAGGGTTTCGGTGAAACGGAACAGTTCACCACCTGAAACTGCCTTAACTGCTAAACGATATTGTCCCCAGTCTGATTCTGACAGTTCTACGGCTGATGTAGATGCTGTCCATGTTGTTGTTGACAGTCCAATGACATGTAATGAAACGGGAGGTCCCCATATAGACCACCCGTCACTCTGGTGGATGATTTCGGATGTCGTGCTCTCAATTGCTGGACATATTCTACATGAACTGAATATGTAACGTTACATTGCTGGATGAATTTCGCATTACTGTGTGATAACATTTCGCAATGAACTTTGGACATCAATATCAGATGTAGCTAATAATGTGTTCGTGTCGTCGGCAGACGCTCTGACCCGAACATGACCTGGACAAGCTCCCTCCGTGGCTGGCTCGTCGTCACCTTCTGCGTTCTGGGAAGCCTCGCTTGGACTTCCGCAAGCAACACCACTGACCCACCTCCAGAAGCCGCCCATCTGTTCATTCCCCTTGGTAAATTGTACCCAAGCTACTCGTCTTGGGCCATAACCGTGTCGCTGACCACCCAACCCTACCGTCATGAACTTAGAAAGACTAATGAATTGATCCATGATTTGTGGGCATTTGCGTTGTCACTTTCAGAACGAATCAATTTTACTAGCGCTGACACACATCTTTTACAACTGACTATCAATAATACTATCCGATCTATCAAACAACTTCACACTGAACACACCAACTTGGTCAAAACCTACGCTCCCATCTTATTACAATCACGTACGAGATCCCGACGCGGCCTTATCAATGGCATTGGCTCTATATTGAACTCCCTCTTCGGTACTGCTACAGATGATGAAATCAAAGAATTAGATCGAAATGTAGTGACTATTAATAGAAAAGAAACCGTTTTGGCTCATGCTTTTAATGGAACTTTAACGGCACTGAACTCTACTATCATAACTTCTACTCAAAATCGTCGTACCCTGCAAAACCTCCGCGCGGCTGTGTTTAATCTTCAACAATCGTACAAAAGCTTGTTTAGCAGTTCTCTTACTGATTCTCAGGTTTTCTCAATTATATTTGCGCTTACAGATATTAACAACCAAATATTCATGGTAAGCCGTGGCATTCGCCATGTTCATGATGAACTTGCGGTCTTTTCAGAAAAACTTGCGTTTGCTCAAGCTGGTTTTCTTCACACTGGTATCTTATCCAAGAAAGTGTTTTTAAGCTTGCTTCACAAAATTGAGAAGGAACTACCCACAAATTTTGCCCTTCCGTATACTCAGCCCCGTCATTACTTTAATCATGTCCGTACCAAGCTTGCCTTTCGAAATGGAGTATTTCATGTATTATTTTACATCCCCTTGTTGCTTACAGTCAATGAATTTGAGGTATTTCGGTTCTTTCCGTACTATGTTCCGCATCCATCACTTAATGTGTCGCTCGGTTACTTCCCCGATGAACCAAAATATTTGTTGATATCACTCTCCCGTCAACGTTACATTCAACCTTCGGACACTGAAGTTGAAACATGTCTTTGGAAAATACCCCTTATTGTTCAATTAACGAGCCTGCTTATTCAACCAGCGCATCCGCTTCTTGTGTCGTCGCACTCTTCCAACAAAATACGGTTCAAATTGATCGCCTGTGCCTCCCTTTACTGCGCTCCACTACTGGGGTACCTCAAGCCTTCTATCTGACTCATGGCCGATGGCTCTTGGTCACTGGTGCACCCTTCCAGATTACTATTGTTTGCGCTTCACGTACTGCCAACCCCACCCTTACCATTTCGCAAACTGTTTCAACTATTCAACTGAAACCAGAATGCTCTGCATCCAGCAGTTCATTCTACCTGCCACCTTACTATGCTCGCGAAACCATTCTCGAGATACCTCAAGTTAATGCGTCCGAATTGTTGCCTCCATTGCTCCCTGTCTGGAAGCCCCATTGGCACCGCGCTCTTTTAAATGTGACTCATCTTGTTGATTTACCTCCCCTACATGTTCAGGGTATTCCAGCCATGCCATACTTTGATCAAATCATGAATACACCCTTGCAGACGGTGCACACGTCCTCGGATGTCCCCTGGTTAATAATTATTGCAGTGGTGGGCGGCTTGACACTCCTTGTTCCTGTCATGGTATTGTGTTGTCGTTTTCTCCCCCGGAGGCATGGTAGGCCACGTGCAGCCACGCCATCGTTTATACGTGCGACCCCACCCCACGAGCCAGCCATGGAACTCAGAGAGCCACTGTCACACCCCACTGTTGACAATGACCTTGCCCCGACGGCATGCCCTCCGGCACGCCCATGCCCGCTTCCCACAATCAGTGAGACAACCGATGAAGAGGTTTCTGCTGTTGAATCACTGGCGCCACCTGGCACAGCTGTTCAGTCTGGGTTGCGACCATTTACTTTCCCCCGCTTTTCTCAAAGGCCTGTGTGAGGCAACAATTCCAACGTTTAATGGATCCCTGTCCATTCTTCGTGTGTTTTTTGTACGGTTCAGGACCTGCGTCCTTGCCAGTAGTTCCGTTGTGAATAGCACCTGTCGTCATTGGTCCTTCAGGCCATCGCCGTCGGTGATGTGTGCGTCTTGAGTGCCGCAGGGCCTGCGCCCTTACTTTTGGCCATGGCTTTTGCCTTGGTACTTCGTGCTGTAGGTGTTGTCTGACTGGTCAATCTTCGCCCTTCAGGCTTCGGTTTGCTGACATTTTCCGTCAGGATGACTGAAAATGTCCATTTGTGTGTGGGGGAGGTGTGTAATGATTCGATCTAGCCGGTCGATCTAGCCGGCAGTGGATTTGCACAGGTTAGCATTCTCATTATATTTCTTGTCCTCACTAGCCGACACTGCGATCTGCGCTGTAGTCCGCCCTGTGGTACACCTTTACAAAAATACCACATAACTTGTATCGACTGTCTGACCAGATGGCAAGCGCGGGAACCGCGATGTCTGTCGCTGCAGCATACAAGCTCAGCCGCTGTTTTTTGCTCTAGCCTACCGGCGTAGCTCTCGTTTTTGCTCTATATTCTTCCCATACTTGAAAAGGTTTTGTACACATAAATTTGACCCCATATCGAATTCGAATAGCAAAGTCGCGATTTCAGACACTAGGTCTGACACCCCTGTTTTGAGTTACTACACTGAGCACCACCTGGAATGTAGAGGTAAATTCTGTCAATCATATTCATGGGAAATTGTCAATGAATTGTTATTCTTTATTTTGTGGGACTGTGTGAATTTCGGTATCATCGGCTGTGAGTCATTATCCGGTCTTGTGACGCATGTGTTGGAGCTAATGTGGGATTACGCTCCGAAATATTCAACACCTCCGGTTATGTGTCGGATACGCCCGAGTTACCGGAGGACTGCGTCGGTTAAAACCTAGTACCCCCGGCCCCCGGGACTAGACTATCACGTGCCACTCGCTCTGCCTGTACTTCTCTGCATTACGCTCTCCAAGTGCTATTTTTGGACTTAGTCGCTGGCCGTCTTAGGTGATCTATACTTCAGTGTGATACCGCCTGGTGGGCAATCTTTATCTTCATATAAAGATTGTCGGTGACTGCTCTTCATTTTCAAGACTTTGCTAATACAGTGCAACAAGAGGATAATTATTTTATGGCTACTGCCGGAGGTGACAGAGAGAGAGAGAGAGAGAGAGAGAAACGAGAGAGAGAAAGATAGTGCGGAGCACAAGGAGGAAGAGCAATCGTTACAATGGATCGAGACTCTCCCAAGAGCGTCTCCAGAGTGGGAGCACCAGGCAAATACCGCGTTCTCTCCAACTCAAGACCCAGCAAACTCGGATAGCTTTCAGCTCGATTTTTCTTTCTATACTCGCACTTTGAACGTTAGGCTGCACTTTGAATGTGTAACTTATTCTGTGAACGAATTTGATCTCACCATTGGACAAACCTCGAATATTCAACAGATGTACTTTCACAGCAGGTGCGGGATTTCCAACGTGAAACCGCTGGCTCATTGTTGGCGCGGAACACAGGCCGCGCAATTCACTCATGTGTACACCTACGTCACGCCGACCACCCACTAGCATACAGCAAACGGTTTTCCAGCTAAATCAATGACGCTGCACCTGTATACAAATCTACACGAAAATATCAAGCTTGCAATGAGAAGAAAAACATTTGCCAGATAGTGCAGGATGAACTGATGATCGCGTGCATCAATGGTGTTGATTCAGGCCGTGTCATTGGCACAGGCACACACCCGGCAACGGTGTAAACACATATTTATGCTATATAAACTGTTTTCGTCTGGCTATCTGATGTCACTCGCCTCTCCTAAAGGGGTGCTCACACCGAAGTTTGGGCAGGAGGCGGGTCCAGCTAACGCGGCCTCAGACGAGTGAGGGCAAATTAGCGAAAGTTTTAAAAAAAGGCTGAATTTTGAAGAAATAAACAGGATTTAGAGGATGAGTTTCACCAGTTCAGGGGTGTTGTATACGTTAAAAGCAAGGCTGTGGAGACGACCGGGAGCACTCAGCCTACTCTAGACGTAAAATGTATAACGTAATTGCTTTTAAGCGACCTTTGGTGCTGACAGACTTGTTGAGTCGTGACTCAGAGTCGGAGTCGAATCAGAGTCGCCTCAAATTTTGCTCAAGTCAGAGTTGAGTCGACTCAACTTCATGTTTGGGTTGAATCTGAGTCGACTCAACTGGACAACCAATTGAATCGAGTCAGAATCAGAGTCAGCATCCATGCTATGAGTCAAGAGTTGAGTCGACTCAACACTATTTGCTTAACATAAGTGATCACATGACTGACATTTTATAAATTTTCACATCTAATTTTGAAGGATTTCATATTGCTAATTGGTAATAACAGGTAATTCATTATTCTCATCTCCACACTAGAACCATGCCTGGATCAGTTGTTAGCAACCCAAGTTATGTAAAATATAGTTTAAAAGCACACACATTTGATAGTTTTTTCCCTTTAATCCTAGCAATGGCATGCAGAATCATACACAAAAATGTGTGATTAGGCACAAAATCAGACTTTTTCAACTTTGAAAATGCACACCATCCGAAATCCTAAGCTCATTCTCATGCAAAAGGTAATTCACTCTTAGGAAGCCATCTTTATTTTCTATTTTCTTCCTTCCTTTGGCTATAACACTAAAAAACACGTATCTGCATCAGAAAGAGGGTACCAAAAAATCTTATTTTGCACATAAGCCTTGAAATGGGTCGAAACGGAAACTAAAAGCTTCAATTATCTGCTTATTTCAAAGCACTATCTTGATTTGTCGTGGTTTGAGAACACCTACTGGTAGATAATAAAAACTGCCTATTTACAGAAAATGGATATCAGTCCTACCTCTGGCGTAGCCTGAGTAATTTCACACTGTGAAACTGATAAACTGAAAAAAATCAATCCTCTCACTCACAAACAACCACCGCCCGCTCTTCAAATTATGATGACGCCCATTATTTTTATTATTTACCACTCTCACACACACTGCTGCCCCCCACGCGCGCCACATTAGTTACAAAATGGTCATGGTGCGCACAGTGACGGATCTAGGATTTCGTTAAGGGGGGCCCAGGCTCGGAGGGCGCCGAACCTGGGGGGCGCCGAACTTGAGGGGCGCCAATTTCAGTGGCGGATCTAACCGGTCGGTTTGGGAGGAGCAAACCAAAGTCGAAAAGCAAAAAAAAACGTCACGCAGTAAAAAGCTGCGCTACCAATATCATTTGCCCGTAGAATTTTGGGTATTTGAGGCGAAAATCCAAAAAAACTTCACGGGGTGAAAAATATGGGCTCGAGATACTTCTTCCTATCCAAGGCTGGCTATACTATGACTTAGCCATGTCATGGAGTACTATGGAGGTCTGGCTATACTATAACTGAGAATTATTGATATTTACTCCATGATTCTGATGAAGGGCTGTGCCCGAAAATATAATCTTCAGTATAACAGTGGTTGACAGATATTAACACTTAAACCAACACAGCAGGCAGATGAACGCGTTTCGACAAAAATTGTCTTCTTCAGCATCTATGGTAGGAGGGATAAGGAACCCGTCATCAAGACATTCAGCAGTTTCATCGTTTGGATTTTTGTGCAAAATTATCGTGCGATAGAAATATAAAGGCACCGTTTTTGAGGATATTCCAATAATGCTTCTTGAATTATTCTAAAATGTATACAAGCAAGCTTCGATATGAGACAATCTAGCCTTATCACTTGTTTTAAATAATGTTCTATTTTTATTCTATCCTCATTATTGTTTTTGTTATTATTATATAAAACTTTTTCTCTCTCTTTGCTTAACCAACTCCTAATACAGCCGCAGATTTTGCCCATTTCATGAAGCCTGGCCTAAGATTAAAAGTATCATTTTTAGCTATATGTGCTGCTTCTGTAGCTTTCCTATTATCTTTGTTTTTACAAACTGCTATAATTTTAGCTCTATCCCAGTTTGGCAGATGATTTGTTTTCATGGAATGTATGACAAATGCACTGAATTCTGAGTTGTTTCGAAGGTCTCTTCTATGTTCTTTTAATCTTGTTTTTAGACCCCGTCCTGTTTCACCTATGTACGATTTCGTACACGACCCGCACGGCACCTGGTACACTACACTTTTTGGATCTGAGTCATCTGATCTTTCTTTTTCGCTAAGATGCTACTAAGTTTTTTACCGGAACAAAATGCTACTTTGCAACCCGTTTCTTCAAGTTTGTTTGCAATAATTTCAGCTGGTTTGGAGTAAGGTATCGTAACACATCGTATCTGTTCCTTTTTGTTGGATTTTGCGGATCGTTTTCTAATATCTAGAGCTTTCTTTTTCATATTAATCAGAAATCCTCTCGGATATTTTAACTTCGTGAACGAGGTCATAATATGTTCTATCTCTTCTTGCAGGTATTCATCACTACAAATACGGAAGGCCCTAAGAAAAAATCCTAATACTACTCCTCGCTTCACCCTATCACTGTGACCTGAGTAATAATGTACATAGCATTCCTTGTTCGTTGGCTTTCGATATACTTTGAATTTAACTTCGGCACTCCTAACAATCTCTGTGTCAAGGAAAGCTAGAGTTCTCTGATGTTCTTTTTCAATGGTGAACTGGATTTTCGGATCAACTGAGTTTAGTTGATTGAGTTTAGTTTCTAAGTCCATATCATTGGGGACTACAACTAATATGTCATCGACATATCGAGCCCAGATCACATTTGACCCCATTATCTCTAGGTAATGATGTTTTTCAAGCCATTCCATGTATAGGCATGCAGCAACTGGGCTTAACGGTGAACCCATCGCAAGACCACTGTGTTGAAAGTACTCATCCGAGTTGAAAGTGAAACCACCAAAATTCATGCACATTTTTAGCAATTTTAAATAGTCTTGTTTTGGTAAGGGCAGTTGGTCAGGGTTCATGTTCTTTGTTACGGATTCGATAGCTTTCATTGCCCCCTCTACTGAAACGTTCGTAAATAATGATTTAACATCAAAACTGGCTAGAAACTTATCTGAGAAGTCGATGTCCTTAATTTTCATCATGAGGTCATCAGTATTCTGGAGGTGTGCGTCGCTGACGGCACCCAACGAGCTTGATAGGGGTCTTGCTAATACTTTGGCGATACGATGAGGAGCACTGCCAATCCCTGACGTAATGGGACGCATCGGTATATTTGTTTTGTGCAGCTTTGGAAGACCGCGCATTCGTGGTGCGGTAGGAGCCTCTTCCAGAAGGTGAAGGAGTTGTTTTCCCTTTTCAGACTTTTGTAACAGTTTTCTTGTTTCTTGGTTGAATTTCTTACTGAGTTTTTCAATAAATCCAGAAGCTTTTTTCTCATAGGTATCCGTGTCTTGTAAGAGATTCTTCATTTTGTTTATGTATGCAGCCTTATCCAATATCACAACTCCTCCTCCTTTATCCGCTTGAGTAATGATTATTGACCGGTCATTGGCAAGGCTCTTCAACGCGTTCATGTATCTTCTAGGTAGTTTATCAGGTTCTTTGTCCGTTAGAGCCTTACAGCATAACAGAATGCCTTGTATAAATCCCTTCTCTATATCATCCTCGTAATATTTGTAGTTCCTACGGACATGATCTACATAATGATCTTTGTCTCTGCCTGTATCAAACTTGAAACCAAGAGATAACGCTTCTTTTTCATAATTACTGAGTGACCGTGTTGATAAATTTGTAACTATGTCAACGTTCCCGGCTTCTTTCCATGGACTAGCATCGCACAGATTCTTCAGTTTTTGTTTGAGTTTCGCTTTTTGTTTATCATTGAATTTGTTGAGCTTTGTTCGTAATGATATCGACAATTGTATTCCCTTTAGTTCGTCTTTTAGAACATATATCTTGTCTTTTATCTCACCACATGCTTCTTCGAGGAAAGAACGCGCAGAAGCACTAAAGGGATGATCTTTTCTTTTAAGTTGTTGAGGTGCTGATTTTGGTAAAACTTGTTCAATGATACAGTCTTGAAGGAATTTTAAACGATTGAAACTGCTGGATATCTTTTTTCTGGTGACGAATTCTTGTCTCTCTGTGATGTTGGTTTCGATGTTCATGTCAGACAATTGTATAACAGTGGTTGACAGATATTAACACTTAAACCAACACAGCAGGCAGATGAACGCGTTTCGACAAAAATTGTCTTCTTCAGCATCTATGGTAGGAGGGATAAGGAACCCGTCATCAAGACATTCAGCAGTTTCATCGTTTGGATTTTTGTGCAAAATTATCGTGCGATAGAAATATAAAGGCACCGTTTTTGAGGATATTCCAATAATGCTTCTTGAATTATTCTAAAATGTATACAAGCAAGCTTCGATATGAGACAATCTAGCCTTATCACTTGTTTTAAATAATGTTCTATTTTTATTCTATCCTCATTATTGTTTTTGTTATTATTATATAAAACTTTTTCTCTCTCTTTGCTTAACCAACTCCTAATACAGCCGCAGATTTTGCCCATTTCATGAAGCCTGGCCTAAGATTAAAAGTATCATTTTTAGCTATATGTGCTGCTTCTGTAGCTTTCCTATTATCTTTGTTTTTACAAACTGCTATAATTTTAGCTCTATCCCAGTTTGGCAGATGATTTGTTTTCATGGAATGTATGACAAATGCACTGAATTCTGAGTTGTTTCGAAGGTCTCTTCTATGTTCTTTTAATCTTGTTTTTAGACCCCGTCCTGTTTCACCTATGTACGATTTCGTACACGACCCGCACGGCACCTGGTACACTACACTTTTTGGATCTGAGTCATCTGATCTTTCTTTTTCGCTAAGATGCTACTAAGTTTTTTACCGGAACAAAATGCTACTTTGCAACCCGTTTCTTCAAGTTTGTTTGCAATAATTTCAGCTGGTTTGGAGTAAGGTATCGTAACACATCGTATCTGTTCCTTTTTGTTGGATTTTGCGGATCGTTTTCTAATATCTAGAGCTTTCTTTTTCATATTAATCAGAAATCCTCTCGGATATTTTAACTTCGTGAACGAGGTCATAATATGTTCTATCTCTTCTTGCAGGTATTCATCACTACAAATACGGAAGGCCCTAAGAAAAAATCCTAAATTCCTTCAAAAAAAAATTTAAATTCCTTCAAGACTGTATCATTGAACAAGTTTTACCAAAATCAGCACCTCAACAACTTAAAAGAAAAGATCATCCCTTTAGTGCTTCTGCGCGTTCTTTCCTCGAAGAAGCATGTGGTGAGATAAAAGACAAGATATATGTTCTAAAAGACGAACTAAAGGGAATACAATTGTCGATATCATTACGAACAAAGCTCAACAAATTCAATGATAAACAAAAAGCGAAACTCAAACAAAAACTGAAGAATCTGTGCGATGCTAGTCCATGGAAAGAAGCCGGGAACGTTGACATAGTTACAAATTTATCAACACGGTCACTCAGTAATTATGAAAAAGAAGCGTTATCTCTTGGTTTCAAGTTTGATACAGGCAGAGACAAAGATCATTATGTAGATCATGTCCGTAGGAACTACAAATATTACGAGGATGATATAGAGAAGGGATTTATACAAGGCATTCTGTTATGCTGTAAGGCTCTAACGGACAAAGAACCTGATAAACTACCTAGAAGATACATGAACGCGTTGAAGAGCCTTGCCAATGACCGGTCAATAATCATTACTCAAGCGGATAAAGGAGGAGGAGTTGTGATATTGGATAAGGCTGCATACATAAACAAAATGAAGAATCTCTTACAAGACACGGATACCTATGAGAAAAAAGCTTCTGGATTTATTGAAAAACTCAGTAAGAAATTCAACCAAGAAACAAGAAAACTGTTACAAAAGTCTGAAAAGGGAAAACAACTCCTTCACCTTCTGGAAGAGGCTCCTACCGCACCACGAATGCGCGGTCTTCCAAAGCTGCACAAAACAAATATACCGATGCGTCCCATTACGTCAGGGATTGGCAGTGCTCCTCATCGTATCGCCAAAGTATTAGCAAGACCCCTATCAAGCTCGTTGGGTGCCGTCAGCGACGCACACCTCCAGAATACTGATGACCTCATGATGAAAATTAAGGACATCGACTTCTCAGATAAGTTTCTAGCCAGTTTTGATGTTAAATCATTATTTACGAACGTTTCAGTAGAGGGGGCAATGAAAGCTATCGAATCCGTAACAAAGAACATGAACCCTGACCAACTGCCCTTACCAAAACAAGACTATTTAAAATTGCTAAAAATGTGCATGAATTTTGGTGGTTTCACTTTCAACTCGGATGAGTACTTTCAACACAGTGGTCTTGCGATGGGTTCACCGTTAAGCCCAGTTGCTGCATGCCTATACATGGAATGGCTTGAAAAACATCATTACCTAGAGATAATGGGGTCAAATGTGATCTGGGCTCGATATGTCGATGACATATTAGTTGTAGTCCCCAATGATATGGACTTAGAAACTAAACTCAATCAACTAAACTCAGTTGATCCGAAAATCCAGTTCACCATTGAAAAAGAACATCAGAGAACTCTAGCTTTCCTTGACACAGAGATTGTTAGGAGTGCCGAAGTTAAATTCAAAGTATATCGAAAGCCAACGAACAAGGAATGCTATGTACATTATTACTCAGGTCACAGTGATAGGGTGAAGCGAGGAGTAGTATTAGGATTTTTTCTTAGGGCCTTCCGTATTTGTAGTGATGAATACCTGCAAGAAGAGATAGAACATATTATGACCTCGTTCACGAAGCTAAAATATCCGAGAGGATTTCTGATTAATATGAAAAAGAAAGCTCTAGATATTAGAAAACGATCCGCAAAATCCAACAAAAAGGAACAGATACGATGTGTTACGATACCTTACTCCAAACCAGCTGAAATTATTGCAAACAAACTTGAAGAAACGGGTTGCAAAGTAGCATTTTGTTCCGGTAAAAAACTTAGTAGCATCTTAGCGAAAAAGAAAGATCAGATGACTCAGATCCAAAAAGTGTAGTGTACCAGGTGCCGTGCGGGTCGTGTACGAAATCGTACATAGGTGAAACAGGACGGGGTCTAAAAACAAGATTAAAAGAACATAGAAGAGACCTTCGAAACAACTCAGAATTCAGTGCATTTGTCATACATTCCATGAAAACAAATCATCTGCCAAACTGGGATAGAGCTAAAATTATAGCAGTTTGTAAAAACAAAGATAATAGGAAAGCTACAGAAGCAGCACATATAGCTAAAAATGATACTTTTAATCTTAGGCCAGGCTTCATGAAATGGGCAAAATCTGCGGCTGTATTAGGAGTTGGTTAAGCAAAGAGAGAGAAAAAGTTTTATATAATAATAACAAAAACAATAATGAGGATAAAATAAAAATAGAACATTATTTAAAACAAGTGATAAGGCTAGATTGTCTCATATCGAAGCTTGCTTGTATACATTTTAGAATAATTCAAGAAGCATTATTGGAATATCCTCAAAAAACGGTGCCTTTATATTTCTATCGCACGATAATTTTGCACAAAAATCCAAACGATGAAACTGCTGAATGTCTTGATGACGGGTTCCTTATCCCTCCTACCATAGATGCTGAAGAAGACAATTTTTGTCGAAACGCGTTCATCTGCCTGCTGTGTTGGTTTAAGTGTTAATATCTGTCAACCACTGTTATACAATTGTCTGACATGAACATCGAAACCAACATCACAGAGAGACAAGAATTCGTCACCAGAAAAAAGATATCCAGCAGTTTCAATCGTTTAAAATTCCTTCAAGACTGTATCATTGAACAAGTTTTACCAAAATCAGCACCTCAACAACTTAAAAGAAAAGATCATCCCTTTAGTGCTTCTGCGCGTTCTTTCCTCGAAGAAGCATGTGGTGAGATAAAAGACAAGATATATGTTCTAAAAGACGAACTAAAGGGAATACAATTGTCGATATCATTACGAACAAAGCTCAACAAATTCAATGATAAACAAAAAGCGAAACTCAAACAAAAACTGAAGAATCTGTGCGATGCTAGTCCATGGAAAGAAGCCGGGAACGTTGACATAGTTACAAATTTATCAACACGGTCACTCAGTAATTATGAAAAAGAAGCGTTATCTCTTGGTTTCAAGTTTGATACAGGCAGAGACAAAGATCATTATGTAGATCATGTCCGTAGGAACTACAAATATTACGAGGATGATATAGAGAAGGGATTTATACAAGGCATTCTGTTATGCTGTAAGGCTCTAACGGACAAAGAACCTGATAAACTACCTAGAAGATACATGAACGCGTTGAAGAGCCTTGCCAATGACCGGTCAATAATCATTACTCAAGCGGATAAAGGAGGAGGAGTTGTGATATTGGATAAGGCTGCATACATAAACAAAATGAAGAATCTCTTACAAGACACGGATACCTATGAGAAAAAAGCTTCTGGATTTATTGAAAAACTCAGTAAGAAATTCAACCAAGAAACAAGAAAACTGTTACAAAAAGTCTGAAAAGGGAAAACAACTCCTTCACCTTCTGGAAGAGGCTCCTACCGCACCACGAATGCGCGGTCTTCCAAAGCTGCACAAAACAAATATACCGATGCGTCCCATTACGTCAGGGATTGGCAGTGCTCCTCATCGTATCGCCAAAGTATTAGCAAGACCCCTATCAAGCTCGTTGGGTGCCGTCAGCGACGCACACCTCCAGAATACTGATGACCTCATGATGAAAATTAAGGACATCGACTTCTCAGATAAGTTTCTAGCCAGTTTTGATGTTAAATCATTATTTACGAACGTTTCAGTAGAGGGGGCAATGAAAGCTATCGAATCCGTAACAAAGAACATGAACCCTGACCAACTGCCCTTACCAAAACAAGACTATTTAAAATTGCTAAAAATGTGCATGAATTTTGGTGGTTTCACTTTCAACTCGGATGAGTACTTTCAACACAGTGGTCTTGCGATGGGTTCACCGTTAAGCCCAGTTGCTGCATGCCTATACATGGAATGGCTTGAAAAACATCATTACCTAGAGATAATGGGGTCAAATGTGATCTGGGCTCGATATGTCGATGACATATTAGTTGTAGTCCCCAATGATATGGACTTAGAAACTAAACTCAATCAACTAAACTCAGTTGATCCGAAAATCCAGTTCACCATTGAAAAAGAACATCAGAGAACTCTAGCTTTCCTTGACACAGAGATTGTTAGGAGTGCCGAAGTTAAATTCAAAGTATATCGAAAGCCAACGAACAAGGAATGCTATGTACATTATTACTCAGGTCACAGTGATAGGGTGAAGCGAGGAGTAGTATTAGGATTTTTTCTTAGGGCCTTCCGTATTTGTAGTGATGAATACCTGCAAGAAGAGATAGAACATATTATGACCTCGTTCACGAAGCTAAAATATCCGAGAGGATTTCTGATTAATATGAAAAAGAAAGCTCTAGATATTAGAAAACGATCCGCAAAATCCAACAAAAAGGAACAGATACGATGTGTTACGATACCTTACTCCAAACCAGCTGAAATTATTGCAAACAAACTTGAAGAAACGGGTTGCAAAGTAGCATTTTGTTCCGGTAAAAAACTTAGTAGCATCTTAGCGAAAAAAGAAAGATCAGATGACTCAGATCCAAAAAGTGTAGTGTACCAGGTGCCGTGCGGGTCGTGTACGAAATCGTACATAGGTGAAACAGGACGGGGTCTAAAAACAAGATTAAAAGAACATAGAAGAGACCTTCGAAACAACTCAGAATTCAGTGCATTTGTCATACATTCCATGAAAACAAATCATCTGCCAAACTGGGATAGAGCTAAAATTATAGCAGTTTGTAAAAACAAAGATAATAGGAAAGCTACAGAAGCAGCACATATAGCTAAAAATGATACTTTTAATCTTAGGCCAGGCTTCATGAAATGGGCAAAATCTGCGGCTGTATTAGGAGTTGGTTAAGCAAAGAGAGAGAAAAAAGTTTTATATAATAATAACAAAAACAATAATGAGGATAAAATAAAAATAGAACATTATTTAAAACAAGTGATAAGGCTAGATTGTCTCATATCGAAGCTTGCTTGTATACATTTTAGAATAATTCAAGAAGCATTATTGGAATATCCTCAAAAAACGGTGCCTTTATATTTCTATCGCACGATAATTTTGCACAAAAATCCAAACGATGAAACTGCTGAATGTCTTGATGACGGGTTCCTTATCCCTCCTACCATAGATGCTGAAGAAGACAATTTTTGTCGAAACGCGTTCATCTGCCTGCTGTGTTGGTTTAAGTGTTAATATCTGTCAACCACTGTTATACAATTGTCTGACATGAACATCGAAACCAACATCACAGAGAGACAAGAATTCGTCACCAGAAAAAAGATATCCAGCAGTTTCAATCGTTTAAAATTCCTTCAAGACTGTATCATTGAACAAGTTTTACCAAAATCAGCACCTCAACAACTTAAAAGAAAAGATCATCCCTTTAGTGCTTCTGCGCGTTCTTTCCTCGAAGAAGCATGTGGTGAGATAAAAGACAAGATATATGTTCTAAAAGACGAACTAAAGGGAATACAATTGTCGATATCATTACGAACAAAGCTCAACAAATTCAATGATAAACAAAAAGCGAAACTCAAACAAAAACTGAAGAATCTGTGCGATGCTAGTCCATGGAAAGAAGCCGGGAACGTTGACATAGTTACAAATTTATCAACACGGTCACTCAGTAATTATGAAAAAGAAGCGTTATCTCTTGGTTTCAAGTTTGATACAGGCAGAGACAAAGATCATTATGTAGATCATGTCCGTAGGAACTACAAATATTACGAGGATGATATAGAGAAGGGATTTATACAAGGCATTCTGTTATGCTGTAAGGCTCTAACGGACAAAGAACCTGATAAACTACCTAGAAGATACATGAACGCGTTGAAGAGCCTTGCCAATGACCGGTCAATAATCATTACTCAAGCGGATAAAGGAGGAGGAGTTGTGATATTGGATAAGGCTGCATACATAAACAAAATGAAGAATCTCTTACAAGACACGGATACCTATGAGAAAAAAGCTTCTGGATTTATTGAAAAACTCAGTAAGAAATTCAACCAAGAAACAAGAAAACTGTTACAAAAGTCTGAAAAGGGAAAACAACTCCTTCACCTTCTGGAAGAGGCTCCTACCGCACCACGAATGCGCGGTCTTCCAAAGCTGCACAAAACAAATATACCGATGCGTCCCATTACGTCAGGGATTGGCAGTGCTCCTCATCGTATCGCCAAAGTATTAGCAAGACCCCTATCAAGCTCGTTGGGTGCCGTCAGCGACGCACACCTCCAGAATACTGATGACCTCATGATGAAAATTAAGGACATCGACTTCTCAGATAAGTTTCTAGCCAGTTTTGATGTTAAATCATTATTTACGAACGTTTCAGTAGAGGGGGCAATGAAAGCTATCGAATCCGTAACAAAGAACATGAACCCTGACCAACTGCCCTTACCAAAACAAGACTATTTAAAATTGCTAAAAATGTGCATGAATTTTGGTGGTTTCACTTTCAACTCGGATGAGTACTTTCAACACAGTGGTCTTGCGATGGGTTCACCGTTAAGCCCAGTTGCTGCATGCCTATACATGGAATGGCTTGAAAAACATCATTACCTAGAGATAATGGGGTCAAATGTGATCTGGGCTCGATATGTCGATGACATATTAGTTGTAGTCCCCAATGATATGGACTTAGAAACTAAACTCAATCAACTAAACTCAGTTGATCCGAAAATCCAGTTCACCATTGAAAAAGAACATCAGAGAACTCTAGCTTTCCTTGACACAGAGATTGTTAGGAGTGCCGAAGTTAAATTCAAAGTATATCGAAAGCCAACGAACAAGGAATGCTATGTACATTATTACTCAGGTCACAGTGATAGGGTGAAGCGAGGAGTAGTATTAGGATTTTTCTTAGGGCCTTCCGTATTTGTAGTGATGAATACCTGCAAGAAGAGATAGAACATATTATGACCTCGTTCACGAAGCTAAAATATCCGAGAGGATTTCTGATTAATATGAAAAAGAAAGCTCTAGATATTAGAAAACGATCCGCAAAATCCAACAAAAAGGAACAGATACGATGTGTTACGATACCTTACTCCAAACCAGCTGAAATTATTGCAAACAAACTTGAAGAAACGGGTTGCAAAGTAGCATTTTGTTCCGGTAAAAAACTTAGTAGCATCTTAGCGAAAAAAGAAAGATCAGATGACTCAGATCCAAAAAGTGTAGTGTACCAGGTGCCGTGCGGGTCGTGTACGAAATCGTACATAGGTGAAACAGGACGGGGTCTAAAAACAAGATTAAAAGAACATAGAAGAGACCTTCGAAACAACTCAGAATTCAGTGCATTTGTCATACATTCCATGAAAACAAATCATCTGCCAAACTGGGATAGAGCTAAAATTATAGCAGTTTGTAAAAACAAAGATAATAGGAAAGCTACAGAAGCAGCACATATAGCTAAAAATGATACTTTTAATCTTAGGCCAGGCTTCATGAAATGGGCAAAATCTGCGGCTGTATTAGGAGTTGGTTAAGCAAAGAGAGAGAAAAAGTTTTATATAATAATAACAAAAACAATAATGAGGATAAAATAAAAATAGAACATTATTTAAAACAAGTGATAAGGCTAGATTGTCTCATATCGAAGCTTGCTTGTATACATTTTAGAATAATTCAAGAAGCATTATTGGAATATCCTCAAAAAACGGTGCCTTTATATTTCTATCGCACGATAATTTTGCACAAAAATCCAAACGATGAAACTGCTGAATGTCTTGATGACGGGTTCCTTATCCCTCCTACCATAGATGCTGAAGAAGACAATTTTTGTCGAAACGCGTTCATCTGCCTGCTGTGTTGGTTTAAGTGTTAATAATCTTCAGTGTTTTTTACATTTCTGGATTCGAGGGGACAGGCCAGGGAACATCTTATCAACTTATGTTCTGTTTGAAGTTGAGAGTTGGAACACCAAAATCTTGCTTATAAACTAAGAAGGAGTAGGGGAAAAAGGAGGTCGATCGCTTTGGGGGGCGAAAACGCAGTTTTGCCCCGAGCTTTTTCGTTTGGGGGAATGCCTTTTCCCTCCCCCTTGGATCCACCACTGGCCAACTTAACACCCAAAAGGCGGCCAGTGTCAATGAAGAACGAGTTTAAAAAAGGATTTGTAAATGCTTATTTTCATTAAAGCTTCCTCCCAGTGAGGACATGTTCACGTTTACCATCAAGCATATTTCGGGCCAGCTAACGACTGGTACCGTGGTAGAAAATGCTGAAAGCACCCACTGACACTAACTGAAGCACGATGAGCAAATAATACAGTTATATTCGGTCATGGTAAGAACTGAGGTGTCGTATCCACCACCTCCACTTATCACAGTTGTCCTGGCTAACGGCTCAATACTGAAATACCCGATTGAAGCTAACCTGAGCCTCATAGGCCGCAGAACCTCTGCGAGCCTGGGCCCCTGAGTTTTCGGTGACTTCGATGAAGTTATATCGAGTCCCCTCAGCTGATCTGGGACCGCTTTAGTTAACCAGGCTCTCACACTGAACTTGAAACCTATATGTCGCCGCTGAAGCCTATTAGGCTTTTTGGGCCCTTTTATTGATATAGGGCCCCCTCAACCGGTCCTGGGCCCTCTGAGCTAAAAGCTGGAGCTCTGAGCTCTGAGCCCCAAGCTGGATTAGTGTCCCTTAAGCTGGTCGGGGTCCCCTGGGTTGGTACCGTTTTCGTTTAACTGATATAGATCCCTTCAGCTTGTTTGGGACCCGTTGTGCGTATCTGGGCACTAGTTCGTCGAGGCACCCAGCTAGTCTGGCCCTATTAGTTTTATGGGCCTTCTGAGCTTCTGCAGGTTCCCCTCAGAGTGTCTGGGCCCCATGAGTTGAAAATTGGACCCCTGGGTTAGTTTTGGGTTCCTGGGCTTATTTAGAAACCGTTTAAACAGGTAGGCACCCCCACGCTGGTCTTGAGAATCCTGTGTTGGCGCTGAGGTCAAATGAGCTCGTCAGGGGCCCTTATCTGGGGCCCCCTTAACTGGCACGGACCCCTCAGCTGATTTTGGAGACCCAAAATCCCTCCTACCGGATTCCACCCACGCCAGATTTCCTGACTCCCTGAGGGCCCCTGGGGGCCATTGGGGATTTTTCCCGCGATCAGCGCTAGGGCCCCTCCCCGAGACAAAGCTTACAACATGTCTCTGTGTATATACTCTAGCATCTGCCAGAGTTGAGCTAGAATCATTTTTTAGGCACACTTCGCTTCCTCTCGTTACGGCGAATCATCAAATAATGCATAATATGACTATACTAGGTAAAAAAAATGACCTGACCTAAGGCTTTGGTCAAGGTCACCATTTAGCCTAGCATAATCAGCATGCATATGAATCAACTGACAATAGCAGTAAAAAATGGTATCAAAATACGGGTTTTATCAATATTTCCTGCAAAGCAATTAACCAAAGTCTTAAAACCTGCTTAGGAAGCCCCAGATGAACTCTCAGAGGTAACATGTCTAAACTTGCAACATGAACCGATAAAGAGGCCTAGGATACCATGATTTGGGGAATCCGAAGGTATTCCAAGCGGCGTCTGCAGACATAGAGCAATTTTTCGGCAAATTTCCGTTTTACCCCATGCATTTTCAATGGAGAGGTCATGATTCGTACCTGTCCCTAGGCCATCGATGGGAAAATCCTGCAATAAATGTATTAGTACTTTTTGGGCCCATTATATGGTACAAGTTTGAATTCGATAGATTCACCCTTTTCTTACTTACGCCAACTTAAGCATTTTTTGGGGTGAGGTCACTTGACCTGCACTGGTGACCTGACCTGAGATGACGCAACCTTAAATTTTGAAGGAAAGTTGCGGAATTGATCAATGATAAGGTGTGACAAGTACTGTGTCGCTTCGCGCCGACGTTTTTCGTGCCACTGGGAGACCTCGAGGGGGTGTTCAAGCACCCCCCCCCAACGGGCCGGAACGGGGCTCGAATACTCTAGAACAGGGCTGAGGCCAAAAGGGAAGGCTCTAAACAATGTCTGCAATTTTTGGGGTCAAGGTCCTTCATGGTCATTGACCTATTACGGCAAAACCCAACATATTATGCCTAATGTACGCTATAACTAGCGCTGTGCCCAAGCTTACCAATAACCTTTGATCAAGCCTTGATCATCAAGGCCAGTGACCTTTAAAATTGACCTGTAACCTTGATCTAAACACTGAATAACCTTTACTTTGATATAATAGCATACGTCATAATAGGAATCGTAACATCATGCAACGTCATTTAGGGGCTGTCCAGGAGTACCTGTGCTCATCAGGGACACCTATGCTCTCTGGGGGGGCCTTTGCTTCGATGAGGCACCTGTGCCACCCAGGGGCGCCTTCGCTCCCCAATGGACGCAACCTAGCTATCCAGGGGCATCCTTGCTGTTCCAGGGGTGCCTTTGATACCCAGTGCCCAAGGGAGCTTTTTCTTATCCAGGTTCACCATGATATTGAGGGGCGTATTTTTATTCAAGGTAACCTATACTACCCAGTGGCGCCTACCCTATGCAAGGGGCCCTTAGGCTATCCAGGGGGCGGCAATTTGCTATGCATAGGGCGCCCTTATGCTCTCCATGGGCTCCTCATTCAGAGGGTGCCTCTGATATTCGGGGGCGCTTTTCCTATCAACAGGGCACCTGTGCAATCTTGGGGCTATTCTTATCAAGGGACGCTGCTGTTATTTAGGAATACCTACACCACTGTCGAGGGTCGCTCTTTGCTACCCAGAGGCGCCTTTACTTCTTAGGAAATTTGGCGCCCGTGCTTTAAGGAGTGCTTCGGTATCGATTGATTGCTCTACTATTGGGCTTAGGTACACGTGAACCTTGAGCTCATGTAGCGCCCATATTGTTGCTAAGGAACGCTTATGCTATCAAAGGGCGCCTTTACTATCCAAGGCTTCTGTTTTATTCAAGGCAGTCTGTTCTATCCACGGGCATTTGATATTTCGGGGCGGTGCCTAGGTTATTCAGGAGGCGGTTTTTTTCTCCACAGGGGCGCACTATTGCTTTCCAGGGGCGCCGTTACTGCCCAGGGGTGTCTTTCTATCCAGGGGCGCATATGCTGTCTAGGTGTATTTTTCAATCACAGACATGATTGAAATACATGCCCGTACGTTATCCTGGGGTGCTTTTTGTCTCCGGTGAGGCGCTATTTTTCTCTTCCGGGCACCAGTTTATCCAAGGGCACCTATGCTGTCCAGAGAACCTTTGTTATCTAGGGCTGCCTTCGCTGTTAAGGGGCACCTTTGCTACCCAAAGGGAGCATTTTACTTTCCTGGAGTGCTTATTTCCATCTAAGGGGAACATATGCTATCTTGGAGCGCCTTTGCAAACATGGGGCGCACTTTTCTATCTAGGAACGCCTTTGAATTTGAGGGGGCGCCTCTGCAATCCAGGAGGAGCCCAAAATAGATGGAGAATAAGAATTCTGAAATAACGCGCTCGAACACTGAAATAAAGTGCCTAGTTATCAGAAAGAGGCGCTCATCTGCTGAGCGGGGAGGACTGCTGGTTGGTGAGGGCAGCGTTCTCGGAAACGGGGCGCACATACTGAAAAAGGCACCCGGTTGCAGCGATGGAGCACTAAGCCTTCAGTTATAGGTTAATGAAATGTGGTTAAAGGCAGCCCATGCTCAAATTGAGCGCTCGAGCCCTGTAACAGAGCACGCGACTGTCAGACAGGTGTGCCAAACCATAGACAGTAGGGCAGCTGAAGATGGAAAGGGACACCTGTGATATCCTGGGGGCGCCTGTACTCTCAGGTGAGGCGCTTGTTTTCTTTTTTTAGGCGCCTAGTTTATCCATGGCCGCCTATGCTGTCCAGATCATGTATTTCAAGAAGGGTTAACTTTGCTGTCCAGGGGCGCCTTTGCTATCCAAGGGCGCATATGATATCTGTAGGGCGCTTTATGCAGAGGGCGCCTAGGCTGTCCAAGGGCGCCGTCCTAACCAAAGGCCGCCTTTCACTTCCCTGAAGTGCCTATTTCTATGTAAGGAGTGCATATATTATCTAGGAGTGCCCTTGATATACGGAGACGCCTTTTTGTCCAGGGGCGCCTTTGCTCTTGAGGGGCGCTGCTCCAATCCAGGGTAGCTGAAGATGGATAAGGGACATCTATGTTATACAGGGGGAGCCTGTACTTTCCAATGGGGCGCTCATTTTCCTTCTCAGGCACCTAGTTTATCTAGGGAGCGCATAGGCAATCCAAAGGCGCCTTTGCTTTCGAAGGGGTGCCTTCCTAGGGGTGCCTTTGCTGTGCAGGGGGCGCCTTTGCTGTCCAAAGCACTTGTGTTATCCAGGGTTGTCTTTGCTGTCCAGTGGCGCCTTTGCTATCTAAAAGTGCATATGATATCCGTCGGCGCTTTATCCAGTGGGCGCCTGGACTATCAAAGGGCACTTTTTCTATCCAAGGGTTGCATTTATTTTCCTGAAGTGCCTATTTCTATCTAAGGGGCTCCTATTCTGTCCAGGGCACCTATGTTTCCCAGATTTGCCTTTGCTGTCCAGGGACGCCTTTGCTATCCAAGGGCACCTTTCTTAACCAAGGGGCGCATTTTGCTTTCCTGGAGCGCCTATTCCTATCTAAGGGGCGCATATGTTATCTAGGAGCGCCTTTGATACCAGGAGGCGGTTTTTTGTCCAGGGGCGCCTTTACTCTTGGGGGCGCTGCTCCAATGCAGGGCAGCTGAAGGTGGATAAGGGACATCTATGTTATACAGAGGGCGCCTGTACTTCCCAGTGGGGCGCTTGTTTTCCTTCTCGGGCTCCTAGTTTATCCAGGGGGCGTCTAGGCTATCCAAAGGCGGCTTTTCTATCGAAGGGGTGCCTTCCTAGGGACGCCTTTGCTACCCAGAGGCGCCTTTGCTGTCCACGGCACTTGTGTTATCCAGGGTTGTATTTGCTGTCCAGGGGCGCCTTTGCTTTCCAAGGGTGCATATGACATCCGAAGGCGGCTTTTCCAGTGGGCGCCTAGGCTATCAAAGGGCGCCTTTTCTACCCAAGGTGAGCATTTTATTTTCCTAAAGCGCCCATTTCTATCTAAGGGGCGCTTATGCTACCCAAGGCATCTATGTTACCAAGATTTGCCTTTACTGCCCAGGGGCGCCTTTCCTAGCCAAGGGCGCATATAGTATCCGTAGGGCGCTTCATCCAGGGGGCGCCTAGGCTATACAAAGGCGGGTATCTATCAAAGGAGTGCCTTCCTAGGGGCGCTTTTGCTACCCAGGGGCGCCTTTGCTGTCCACAGCACTTAGGGTTGTCTTTGCTGTCCAGGGGCGCCTTTGCTATCCAAGGGTGCATATGACATCCGTAGGGCGCTTTTTCCAGTGGGCGCCTAGGCTATCAAAGGGCGCCTTTTTCTACCCAAGGTGAGCATTTTATTTTCTAAAGCGCCTATTTCTATCTAAGGGGCGCTTATGCTGTCCAGGGCACCTATGTTACCAAGATTTGCCTTTGCAGCCCAGGGGCGCCTTTCTAGCCAAGGGCGCATATGATATCCGTAGGGCGCTTCATCCAGGGGGCGCCTAGGCTATACAAAGGCGGTTTTTCTATCGAAGGGCTGCCGTCCTAGGGGCGCCTTTGCTGTCCACAGCACTTGTGTTATCCAGGGTTGTCTTTGCTGTCCAGGGGCGCCTTTGCTATCCAAGGGTGCATATGACATCCTTAGCGCGCTTTTTCCAGTGGGCGCCTAGGCTATCAAAGGGCGCCTTTTTCTACCCAAGGTGAGCATTTTATTTTCCTAAAGCGCCTACTTCTATCTAAGGGGCGCTTGTGCTGTCCGGGGTACCTATGTTACCAGGATTTGCCTTTGTTGCCCAGGGGCGCCTTTCCTAGCCAAGGGCGCAAATGATATCCGTAGTTCGCTTCATCCAGGGGGCGCCTAGGCTATACAAAGGCGGGTATCTATCGAAGGGGTGCCTTCCTAGGGGCGCCTTTGCTACCCAGGGCGCCTTTGCTGTCCAGGGGCGCCTTTGCTATCCAAGGGTGCATATGACAAAATGACATCCGTAGGGCACTTTTTCCAGTGGGCGCCTAGGCTATCAAAGGGCGCCTTTTTCTACCGAAGGTGAGCATTTTATTTTCCTAAAGCGCCTATATCTATCTAAAGGGCGCTTATGATGTCCAGTTCACCTATGTTACCAAGATTTGCCTTTGCTGCCCAGGGGCGCCTTTCCTAGCCAAGGGCGCATATGGTGTCCGTAGGGCGCTTCATCCCGGGGGCGCCTAGGCTACCCAGGGGCGCTTCATCCAGGGGGCCTAGGCTACTCAGGGGTGCATTAGTTCCCCATGGCGCAATCTTGCTATCTAGTTGCGCCTTTTCTTTGCCGGAGCGCTTTTGTTAGCTTTCTAAATTTCATCTTCAACATTTTACTGGGTCGCAAAAGACCAGTAAAGGCGTCTAGTGTTTGGGCAGGGGCGCTTTGTCATGGTTTTAAGGAGTATGTGTTCATTCAAGTGGAATAAGTGGTGTCTACCACCTTGGCGCACGAAATGGGTACAGGCGCGCCGCTCATATCGGGCGCCTTCGGCGCCCGATATGAGCTGAGCTTTACTGGGGCGCTTCGGAGCTAAGGGGGGGCCCGGGCCCCCTGGGCCCCCCTTGATCCGTCACTGGGTGCGCAACAAAATGCGAGAAGCCGTGTTATTCTGCCGAGCAGAAGGCATACTAGTATGCCGCACGCATGCGCAGTGAGGTATCTTGTAGTCCATGATACCGTACTGCGCATGCGTGCAGCACACTATGTTGTGTTCTGCCGGCAGAATAACACAATGACACGGCTGGTCATTTAGGCTTTAGTACCCCGAAGGCATGATTACCTTAACATGAACCTGCAGATTTTTTTACGCCTTTTTGGTCACGTGATTTTTGAAGTGCTATCCATCGTCAGGTTTGCGCTATCCGAGGCTAGGTTCGTAATGTCTTTAATGCGCCATCTGTAACGTTTGTGTGTTTACTACAGCATTTTCGGGAGGACAAGGCGAGTATTCATCATTGTTTTTGGTTTTGGTGAGGTGTTGGATAGGGGCAGTGCACAGTGTAGTATTTATTTCTAATTTAAGTTCGTCACGGGATTGTTCAGAATGTTCTGGGGCAGGGATTGCCTCTCAAAATATCATATCTTCAAATATTGATTCCTGTTTTTTGCAGTTGAAACGTCGCTTATTGCTTCAATTATGACTGCTCATGAAGGATATGCCGGTATTATGGTAGTAGGCAGATCACATCGCGGTTCAAAAGGATCACATCAGAAGGTCCACTGATCAAAGGGTCTAATGTTCATAGGTTCTACCTTTTGAAAGTTAGACATTTTGAATAGAAGTCCAACGTTCAAAAGGTCCAAAGAGGCGTGCTCAGATGCATGAGAGTGGGGTGCATGATGCCGCAGAGGCGTGCTAAGACAACTGATAATAGGAGGCAATAGGTTAGGTTAGGTTAGGTTAGGTTAGGTTAGGTTAGGTTAGGTTAGGTTAGGTTAGGTTAGGTTAGGTTAGGTTAGGTTAGGTTAGGTTAGGTTAGGTTAGGTCAGGTCAGGTCAGGTCAGGTCAGGTCAGGTCAGGTCAGGTCAGGTCAGGTCAGGTCAGGTCAGGTCAGTTGTGTATGCCCTTGGTCCCTATTTCCTAGTCTGGGGATATCACCCCTCTTTCCAGAATCTGAGTGCACCTCTGGTCTGGGTACCACTCAACACTATTCAAACCTTCCCTCCTTCTGTCTGTTTCACCTCTAGGGATTTTCTTCCAGAATGTGGGGATATTCCTAAAACATTTCCCAAAGTGGTACCCAGACCAGAGGCACACTCAGAATCCTGAAAGAGGGGTGATATCCCCAGATTAGGAAATAGAGACCTGACCTGACCTGACCTGACCTCACCTCACCTCTCCTCACCTCACCTCACCTCACCTCACCTAACATAACCTAATCTAACCTAACCTAACCTAACCTAACCTAACCTAATCTAACCTAACCTAACCTCTCATTGCCTCCTATTATCAGGTGCCTTAGCACGCCTCTGTGGCATCATGCACCCCACTCTTATGCATCTGAGCACGCCTTTTGGACCTTTTGAACGTTGGACTTCTTATTCAAAAGGTCTAACTTTTAAAGGGTAGAACCTATGAACAGTAGACCCTTTGATCAGTGGACCTTCTAATGTGATCCTTTTGAACCGCGAGATGTGATCTGCCTACTACCATAATACCGGATATGCCTTTAAAATGCAACGCCATCAGACCCTTCTTCATACTCACCTGTTCGCGATTAGCATATTTCTTCATTCCTATGCAGGAAGAATTTCTGCCATGAATTAATGAATTGAAATTGACATATTATTAAAGGAAATGAGCAGTTAGATTAATGCCATGAATAAATATACTGGATTTTGCATACTATTGAAGGAAATGAACATTTTTTTCTGTGCATATTTTGCCACTATTCTGAGTTGGAATCGACTCCGACTCAATGCTGATTTGAGTCGGAATTGAGTCGGCTCACTTCTGAATTTGGCCTGAGTTGAGTCGGCTCACCATTTTCAACCCAGTGAGTCGAGTCAGAATCAGAGTCAGCCATTTAGCTGTGAGTCAGAGTTGAGTCGACTCAAGAAAATTTGAGTCATCAACAAGTCTGGGTGCTGATGCGATCCATCTGAAATGGAAAAACTGAAATCTACCCTCATTCAGAGTTCTACCAGCTTTCTGGCGGACATTTGTCTTGGAGTCGATGTCGGGATAAGCTGTGAGTAGATGTGGTTGGCTGGGTAGTGCAGTCGTTCATCGTGTGTGTTCGGCTCGATCACGTGACCCTTTGTAAACAGGTCACAGGATCCAGCCCACCAAGAGGCAGGATTTGGTGCCCTGCCCTAGCCCAAGCCCAATAAGTTCCCCTCCTCTCTGACGTTGTGCACTCTTGATGTCGGTGTCCTGTAAAAACCCGGGTGAAAAAGTAAAAAAAACTACACGTGCGAGTATTATTCTAGCCATTTGACTCGTCCGTGAGCGTACCTGAGCCGTTAATTTTGAGTTCTACGTTTTCTGCAGGCAATCATATCTAAATTAGTCCTGAAAAACGACGAGATTACCCGTCAGGTAAAAGCTTCCTTGAGTCGGTCCCGATGTTGACAACAACTTCGTTGTCCTAGTCACAGAAATGTGGATTTATATTGCTTTGGGGAGGAGGGGGTGCCCGGGCACTTCCAATAAAAAGCTAAAATGTTGTTTAAATATCCTTAACACTTATTGTTTTGTTTTCTTTTTAATAATTTAAAATTTGATTTATGCAGTTCTACATTTCTTAAGGATGGCTGAAACACATTTTATGTTATACTATCACTTTCAATTTTGAAATCATTGGTATTGCTTAAGATTTGGGCACCCCAATCATTAAAAGAACACCCCTACTTAGTCATAGGTAAAGAGGATTCAGAAACACGATCAGAGTATAGTGCTACCATCTTTGACCGGTCCAATGTAGCATTTCTATCGCCGTCATGTTGGAACGCTTTGAAGTCTTCGTGGGCGGTCACGTGACCGGGCCGCCGGGTGTTCGGGTCGGGTCATCATTTTGGGTCGGGCCATCATTTCGGGTCGGGTCATCACTTCGGGTCGGGTCATCACTTCGGGTCGGGTCATCACTTCGGGTCGGGCCATCAGTTCGGGTCGGGTCATCACTTCGGGTCGGGCCATCAGTTCGGGTCGGGTCATCACTTCGGGTCGGGTCATCAGTTCGGGTCGGGTCATCACTTCGGGTCGGGTCATCACTTCGGGTCGGGTCATCAGTTAGCGGACCGGGACCCGGCGCCGGAGCCCAGTAGGGGGAGGGTGCTGCAGGTGGCAGCGGGGCGGGCGGAGCTTTATAGTTTCAAACTTATTTTGTAATTTTCAAGGAAGTTCATAATTACGTTATTTTCGAATCGAAGCTCTTATTGCGAAGAGTAAGCGCTGAGAGCACCACAGGAACGGCACACATACAAAGATACGCTTGACTCTTGCACACACAAACCTTTTAATTGTTTCATGACAGAACTAAGCATTTCGAACATGAACCAGATAGCTGGACAGTGGACATAAACACGCGCATTGACGGGGGCGGCGGGTACCCCCTCGGCTTTTTTAGAGATAACATAAAAACGGCGGCGTGTAGCGCCACTGTACTAGGCATAGCTTTTCTCTGATCATTTTTACAACTCTCATCAAAATTTTAAGGTTAGACCATCTCAGGTCAGGTCACCAGTACAGGTCAAGTAACCTGACCTCAAAAATCGTTATCGACCTGCTCCCGCGTGCCCGAGGGCCGGACCCAATCTTAAATCCGTTGCTTTGCGTGAACGCGTGCCCCGTGGCATCCCGGCGAGCTCGCCTGCGCCCCCCCCACCCCGCCGCTGCGAACCCGTTGCCGCCGCGTTGCTCGCTTCGCCGCCCGAGCTGGTTTTCTCTGGTCTCGCAGCCCGACACGGTATCGCGTCTCTCTCACTGTCTCATCGGTACCTCATCTCTCTTGACAGCTCCTTTATTTTCATTTTCATTTTATTTTTATTTTATTTACATAGATCATCAACGGTGAAGTCCCCAATTACAGATGTAATAATTAATTTTTGGGGCTTATCGACGCACCAACTGCCAGGGTCATATGGCGTCGCCAACTCTTTCCCTGTTGGAAGGGTTTCTCGGGAGCCAGCTTGCTCCTTGTTCAGGGAAGCCGCCGGGCTTGAACCGGGTCGGCTGCGTGGAAGCCAGCTACGCTGACCACTCCCACGCGCCCCCCAATTACAGATGAAGTCAGGTTGTTAAGAATATATACAAATGCATACACAGTCGTCATGATGAGACAAAAATCAGAATTACAAAAATAGAAACTGATAAGTATTACACTGTAGTACACTAAAAAGATCAAAGTTGATATGCATGTAAAGATGAAAGAGTAAAAAGTAAATTGATAAAGCCCTAAAAAGTGAATCACAGCGATGCCACATATACCCGAACCGACGAACGAAACGCATTAAATGATTCGTGAAACAAATCGATCCCCTGGCATTGTCTTAAAAAGACGTTCATAGCCGTTGGCAACCTCACAAACAAGCCCTCCCTCACAGTTCTCACCCTGGGGAATGGAACATTGCATAGGCTGCGCTGCCTTGAGAGTCGGGCGGGTACATACAGATTAAAACAGTTGAGTAAAGCTGACGAGTCTATCCTACCCCTAAAAACATTACGCAAGAACATTAAATCATACTGCATTCTTCGAGCCTTCAATGATGACATATTGAAATGGTTGAGCAGGTCATTGTACGCGAGCGATGCATATTGATTATGGGAATGCACGTTGAGCCACACTAAAAATTTATGCTGAGTTCTCTCCAGCCTATCAGTGTAAGTCCCTGCAGCTCCTGCCCAGATCACACAGCCATACTCAAGTATCGAGCGAACATTCGCGCAGAACGATGCGACCGCTGCTGATCTTCTGAAATGACCTCTCGGACCAGCTACTGTAAAAGACCGGATCAGCAAACCTAGTGCCATATTTGCTTTTTTGGCAGACATATCAATGTGGTCAGCAAATGTAAGCTTGGTATCCAAGACAACTCCTAGGTCACGAATGGTTTTGACGTGTTCCAGGGCGGTATTTTCAATAAAGTATGTTGTTTCTATTGGCTTAATTTTTAGGGTCATCCGAAACGCTTTGCATTTGGTCGGGTTCAGGTTGAGCTTCCAGGTACGGGACCACTGGCAAAGCCTCAGAAGGTCTGCTTGCAAAGCTGCCGAGTCAGAAACGTGAGATATTTTCCGGTAAATTTTTACATCATCCGCAAACATTAAGCATTCGGAAGATATTTCAGCCGGCAGGTCATTGATGAATATGGCGAAAAGCAGTGGTGATAGCAACCCCCTTCAGGCGTCCCAGATGTTACCTGAAGCCACCTGGAACACTTGCCATTTACTACAACACGTTGCAGTCTATTGTGTAAGTATGAAGAAAACCAGTTCAGAGCAGCGTCAGAAATGTTGAAAGACTTTTTGAGTTTATGAATTAAAAGTGAATGATTTACACTTTGAAATACCGCTGTATAGTCAGTGTAAATGCAGTCGGTTTGGGAGCCTTGCGATATGGATTCCCAGGCAGTACGGAGAAGAGGTGCCAGGTTTGAGCTGCATGATCGCCGAGAGACGAATCCGTGTTGTGCGGGTGTCAATACTGGACGTACATACATACATGCTGCAGTAACTGCGTGTAGATTATCCTCTCTAGCACCTTGCCAAAAAGAGGCACAAGGGACACAGATCGGTAGTTTTTAGGATCCTTAGTGTCTCCGTTTTTGTGAATGGGAACAATTTTTGCGCGTTTCCAAAGTGCTGGAATGGTTCCCTGCTCAAGCGAAAGTGAGTACAGTTTGGTCAGTGGAATGGTGAGCTTGTTACTACACTCATGTATGATCCTAGCGCTTATGCCGTCCGGACCACATGCCTTATTAACCGGAATATTTTCCAACAAATCTCTGACATAACCCTCGTTGCACTCTATGGTAGCGAGAGGTGGCAAATCATACACGGGAGCAGGAGGGGCTGCTAAACACGAGGACTCGGTAAACTTGGAGGCGAACACATCATTCGGAAACATTCGCCTTTCCCCTATCATCAGAAATTGATATGCCACTGTGATGCAGGATCGGAAGTCCCCTCTTCCCCTGTTTGAGACCTCTGAGAAACGTCCAAAACTACTTCAGATTTGTTTGGAAATCGTCAGCTAAGCCCGATAAATATTCACCATACTTGGCATCCGGCTTCTCCTTGAACACACGGCGTTTTTCACAGAATTCTGCCACCACAGTGTTGTCGCCCTTCATTCGTTTTACTCGTTTAAACGCAGCTTCTTTTTCCCTGAGTATGTGCCGAAGTTCTCGATCAAACCACGGAGGATATTGACGCTTGATCTCAACAATTGGAATATGATCAGCAATAGCGGCATCAAGTAAACAATAAAACGTGTCAACAGCATCATCTACACGCGTCCCATCAAGAACACACCACGGTAACAAGCTAAGTGAGCGTCTCAATCCATCAAAGTCAGCCTGCTTGTAGTTAAAAACCTTTGTCCTAGATGTCAAGGGTGCTGAATTTTTCACTTGGTTAACAAAACATACAATTTCAGAGTGGTCAGATTCAAAAACACCTGAGCGCACTGACGCATCTATTTCTAGTCGGGAACATAAAACTAGGTCCAACGTGTTATCTCCTCTGGTTGGTTGGCACACATGTTGACACAACCCGGCCAGCACACACGAGTCCAAGAACGCGGCCGTCCGATGACTGGGGCGAGTTACCTCGGCCCGTGCCCAGCCAGCTCCATCGTAGGCTGGTACCCAGTTGATTCCCGGTATGTTAAAGTCACCGACAGCGACGAGACGATGCTGGGGATGGTTGATGACTAGCGTCTGAAGTGAGGCCACTGTTCTCTGCAGTACACCTCCGTTCGGTTCCGGCTTGCAGTAGCACACGGCTACAATCGTGCCAGGCGTAGTGTTCAGCTTGACTGCTAGTATTTCTGTGCCATCATGTCCAAGTTCAACTCTCGACGGATTTAAATTGGAACGAACGGCACATGCAACGCCTCCTCCATGACTCGGACGGTCCCCTCGAAACCAGACGTGATTCGGTAGTCCGGTTTGAAGCTCATTGTCGCTTACGTCAGGGTTCAACCAGGTCTCAGTCAGAGCTATTAGGTCAAATTTACTTAGCTCTGGTGAGTGGGAACGCAGTGTGTGGAGCTTGTTTCTGAGACTGCGTACGTTCTGGGTGATTAAAGAGATTTTTGTCCTATCAGGACCTACAGCAGCGCCGGTACTCCGAGGTGTAGGGGAGGCCGGGGCTAGTTGAACATGATTTTTGTTTTGGTCGCATATCTCAGAGATAGCTAAAGGTAAAGACTTCGCTCTGTCATTGCGGAAAGCCTATTCTTTTGGCTTTCAAGTGATGCGTTACCAATGCTTGAATGTTGTCGCCGTGTGAGATATTTGATCATGAATAGGTCAAAGTAAGATGGCTCAGCTCGCCCCGTGTCGGGGTAAGTTGAGCCGCGCTCCGGGGTACGTTGAGCCGCTTAACGATTTGAAACTTCCTACACTTAATGACCCATCCAGGGTCTGCAAGGTGTATATTCAGGATTTTTCGATTTCGTGACCTGAGGTCAGGTCACGAGATGACCTCTCCCATTGAAAAAGCATGGGAAAAACTGTCTTATGATCTAAAAGTCACAAAAACAATTGCAAATGTTCAGCTTGCTCAGAAAAGCGTTCTTGGACACCCTTTCACGGAACTCAGGGGCCATATTTGCCCTTTGACCTCTCCGAGGTTATCTAAGGTCACCAGGGTTCAAAAGCAGTATTTTGGCAATAACTTTTGACCTAATTAAGCTAGAGCGCTGAATCAAACGTCATCGTGTATGTCCGTCACGGGCTTTAATTTCATATACGGCAAGGTTACTTTCTGACCTTTCGTGACCTCAGGTCATATTAGGTCATGAGGTGACCTCTGGAGGTCAAAAACTGGCGAGAGGTCATTACGTTTTACATAGCGGAAAAGGTATGACATTTTCCTAGCAAACGTACTTACCAGATCTCAATAGCTCTAATGGCATATGAGTTATACCCAGTTTTCTTAAGCACTGCATATTTTAGTGAAAACAGCCTATCGTGACCTAATTTGACCTCTGGAGGTCAAACCATTAGCCTGAGCGCTTAAACATTCAATGTAATTTCTTACTGAATTCACGTGAGCTTTCTAATAAGCACATGGAATAAGTTATGAAATCAGTGATGCCAGGCTAAGAATAGCCACATGTCTATTGTGGAGTGTCCTGAAGAAGTAAAATAAATACATTAATAAATAATACACTTTGCAGATTTGTGCTAACCCCCATCTATTCGGAGTTAGAGAGGGCCATCGATGACCTCCGGTGGGGCGAAGGTGGCGCCGGACCCCAGTGGGGGCGCGGGTTAATGGAAGATGAGGGCCCAAGCCCAGCACTGAAAACTCTTCTCCATAATTGGTCGGCCTAACAGCAGGTCAGGGGCAGGTAATGGGACATTAGATCGCTTTAGTGTTTTGAAAATAAACGGGAAAATCAGAAGCTGGTGGTAAATGTCTTTCCCCTTCGCCAATGAGTCGACCCGATAGCAGAAATTTTAGGAGACAATTGTCAGGGCCAAATAACATCGCCAACTATTTCCCTGTTGGAAGGTTTCTCGGGAGCCAGCTTGCTCTTTGATCAGAGAAGCCGCCCGGTCTTGTACACGGGTCAGCTACATGAAAAGTGTGGGTGCTATCCACTACACCACCGTGCCCTATTAGTTTCCGGGGAAACTGAGATATTCCATGTTTTTTTGCCTCCGGGGCGGGTTGATCATGGCTCAACATACCCCAACACCCTTGTGGCTCAACTACCTCGAGACCCCGCCGCCATTTTGGAGGCAGCTGACATAGAAAGTAGGTGATCAGGTCTCAGTTTTCGGCCCAAATAAGGCGTAAATACATGCATTCAGCTCCTTTAGTAGGGCTAATATCTATCTCCAATGTCAACAGTGCTATTACAAAATGTTTGACAAAAGTAAAATTCACTTTTGCTATGAAAAAAACAGGCTTTTCTGTCTCCAAACCACTACCGACCAGATACCACGACGGTTTCCAGCTGAAAGATGGAAAGCGGTTGCGCCATGCACTGTTATGATTACAGCGCAATCTCTTCAGAAACAGCGGAGTTACCGCGAGTGTCTCAACATGCCCCTGGCTGCAACTAGCCCCGGTCTCCCTAATTCTTGTGGTAGAGGTTGGTCCAGGATTTAGCTCTATATCACCGGAGACCACAAGACGAGTAACGTTCCAGTGAGATGTGCTCTTGGTGCTGTGTTGTACTGTCCCTGCAAAAAAGCGGGGCGCTCTCCCAAGGTTCACCCACTGCCGTGGAAGCAGGGGGAACCAGAGTGCTCGCGGTGCCGTGGGAGCGACATCTTTGAGCAGTCCGTGGTGCTGCAGAACGGCGATAGATGTCGCGGCTGAAGGTGTGTCCCGCTGCATAGCACTTAAAGTGGCAGCCAGAGTATCAGTCCATAGCATGGGCAGTATCAGGCAGTACAACAGCAATAAGGTTTCCGCCAGCCTCCAGAATCGAACCACCAACTTCTGCGTAGCCTGCGAAGCATCATTCCTCCAGACCACGGCTGCTCGCACCCTTCTTTACCTTCTTTCTTTAGCCCTGTTCCAGCTGTCAGCACAGTTTTGTCAGTAGGACCTCTAGCTTCTCCTCCAGAAAAGTAACATCAGCGCCATAATCGCCTCTTGTTTGTGCTAAGTAAAGGGAACTTAAACCTTTATACCATTAAAAATATTAGGCTGCCACTTCGTGCACTTCCGGTTTTTCATCAGCACAAACAGCAGGCCGTCAGCCCGTAAAACCTCTAGAACTAGTTCCCGGGGAGAGGCTACAGTCCTGTGACGTAGGCGCAACGCGGCCCGCTGATTGGTGCTGACAAAACTCTGCTGACAGCTGGAACAGGGCTTTTACCTTCTTTCCGTCACTTTCCCTTTGTTACTCTTCTGAGGCCTTTCTTTTACTCGGCCTGTGCTCACATTTGATCTTAAGAATATCGTGCGGCGCCTGCCGCTGGACTTGAACGCTGACGTTTTAATCTCCTGTCGTGCCTTTTAACCATACTTGTATGTGTGTATGTGTGTGTGTGCGCGCAAATACATGTCATGTCATGGCTACAAAAAGAAGTTTAAGATAGCATAAGTCAGAACAGGATGAACCTATTCGATTGAAACTCATATTACATGCTGGGCCTACCACGTTCTATAAAATGTAGCCTGGTATTCTTCATATCGTTGGCCTAAGGTCAGGTACGAGTCATGCCCTCTCCGTTGGAAATGCATGGTAAAAATGGTTTTAACTGAATAACTTAGTAATGGATAGAGGAAGAGCGTTAATTTAAACTTTATTACATTAGCCTCGTCTTTGCAGATCTAATGATAAGCAATTTGACCTAAGTTAACCTTGACCTGAACTCAAGTCAGGTCAAATGCCATATTTGGCCTTAATTGACCTGGCAAGGTCATGTTATATATATATATATATATATATATATATATATATATTTTAGTTAGTTAAGGGCTTTTTATAAGGCGTTCTGTGCAAAGCACCTTTGCCCCAAAGCATATATATATATATATATATATATATATATATATATATATATATATATATATATATATATATTTATATATCATTCGATTCGGCTTGCTGCGAGAATTCCAATGGTCTAAATTGTTTTGCTCTATCTTTACTTTTTCAGATGAAATGACTGAAAACCTTACATGTCATCCCAATGATGGTATGTCTTGATGTCTAGTGACCTTAAAAGTGACTTGAAAAAGGCTTAACTATTTTCGATGGAGAAGTCAATGGGCTACCCAACGCCGTTTACCGTTTTTCGCTATCTAGCGTGGTTCTCGGGATCTGAGGGGAGGGGCAGGTACCCGCCCACCCCTCCGTCAAAGCGAAGGTGGCACAGACCCCCGTCAATGCGCGTGTTAACCTTCGCCCGGTTGGGGGTCTTTAGACCCCCTCGGGTTTTTCCGAGGTGACCAAAAACGGCGGCGCACAGCGCCGCCAAACTTGGTCTAGCTGTTCCTTCATCATTTATACATTTTTGCTGAAAATTTTAGCTCAAGGTCATATCAGGTCAGGTCACCAGGCCAGGTGAAGTGACCTCACCTAAAAATACTTAGGACCGCATAACTAAAAGAAGGGTTAATCGATCAAGTTGAAACTCATACCACATATTGGGCCCACCAAGAGCTACAACATTTGTTCCGGGATTTTCATATTGGTGACCTAAGGTCATGTGCAGAGCATGACCTCCCCATTTTAAATACATGGGGAAAATCACGAAATGAGCTTTTCTCAGTAAGTATGGATGGAATCAACTTCAAACATCGGTTGCGACTTGCTCTAGCCCATTTCTGAAGCTGATGCCAAAAAGTTTGACTTGTGACCTTTAAAAGGTCAACCTAGGTCATATAAGCATTTTTGGTGTTTTTCTCTATAAATTTTTAATAAACTAAGTTAGAGCTTTTATTTTGTCACCAAAGTGTTTGTATAGTCACTGGAAGTCAAATGATATACATCATGACTATACCAGGTCAAGTTGGGTCAGACCGTTGACCTGGGTCAGGTCAAATTCTTAAATTTGACCTGGGATAGCAATATCATATATCATTCGATTTGTATTGACGAGAGGATTGCAATGGTGCATAAACTATGGCTGTATCTTGTTTGGTTTGGAAGCTATTAGCGAAAAAGTAAACGCCCTTGTGCGTGGGTGGCTATGGACATTCCCAAGAAAATGCCCAATATTTAGTGACCTGTAGCTTCCTAGGCTTTGACCTGACACGAAAATGAATGCCACTGTAATAAAAGCGCATCTCAAGAGCTTTCGAATGGTGTTAGAAAAATGTTTCTAGCTATCATAGTTTCTGAGATATATGAGGTTTTCTTAGTACACCTAATATTAGCGATTTTGACCTATTTTGACCTCTGGTGACCTTGATATTGACCTGACAAGAAAAATGACCGAAGTATTTCCGATATCATTTTCAAAGAGCTTCGATTGCCCATTTGCGATTTTTCTAGCTCTCTTAGTTTTGAGATCGTGGGGGTCTTTTAGCCCCCACCAGGGCGAAGGTGGCTCGTACCCACCACCGGGGCAAGGGTTAACCTCATGTGATCCTGAAAGCTACTGCTGGCTGGCCAACACATTTTTTCTGTCTCGCTGGACATCAAACATTTGGCGTTAAAGGCAGTGTCCCACTTTTATAATGAGTTTAAAACTGAAATAGCCGTTTTGTAGAGCTGTCAAGAAGCACTAAATACATATTCCATTTCGCCCAAAGCTCTCTGTATAAAATTTCCGCACCCTTTAAAGTTCAAAGAAGGGAATTATTTTCTTGTTTTAAACCACGAAAGAATCCCTTTCTATCTGGCAGCGGATGGCACGTGACAAATATTAAAAAATGGGATGGCCACCCAACCTTACATGTCGCATAAGCCGCTGCAAGAGCTTGCAAAAATTTGGCAGCTCTGCCAGATTTTTAATTACACGCGATGCTTGGGTTATCCCAGCGTAGTAAGACAAGAGACGATATCTTTGTTTTGAGCGATTGGAGGTTAAAACAACATGTGATTTCCTGATTTTCAGACCTATGTGGTCCGTAAATTGTTCTTAAAGTATCACCTGTATCCCCCCCGCCCGCTCTAGTTTACTTGTTTAAGTTGAGGCTGCAATTCTGTTGTTTCATCTCACTGGATTTTTGTGCAACAAGAGACCCAGACTGAGCTCACCAAGCGTTGCCGTGGTGTTTTGCACCTACTGCAAAGCCGTGCTTTCCTGAGGTGCAGCTGCTATGCGCGCAGCAGTTGTTAGTATTTGGAACTTAATGGCGCACCAACCATGATGTCATATGGCACCCATGGGCAGCAGTCATTGACTAACCCGCCGTCTCTATAACAAGTAAGTGACATCGCCTATCCCACTACCAAACCGCCCTTTCTCTTCGACACCAAGCTCGCCAGGACATAACTCGCGCCATATCGCCGCACGCATCAGCGCGGTAGCGCGCGCCGTGTCGCGCGGAATCTGGCGCGCTATTTTGGCGGGGCGCGCGACTCGGTGGCAGCTGCTATGGGCGGCATGTGTTGACGCGGTAGAGCCGGTGACGCGCGCGCGCGCGTGGGACGCCCAGTTATCTCGGCGCGTCGCGGGGGCGTGCGAGGGGCATCAGTGCGAATCCGAGCGAGCGAGGCGTCAGGTGGCCGGTCCTGCCCGGCCGTGACACTGGAGTCCAGCATTGTGGTGCCGTGTAGCGTCGGTTGGTGACTGTTGCGCACCTTCCAGCGTCGTGGCTGTGCCAGACCGGCGCGATACTGGGCGGAGGAGCGGCAGTCGGTGTCCGTCACTCGCAGGGGTGGGTGCAGCGTAGAAAGTTCGAGACAGAGTGACCGCGCAACATGAGTGTTTGACTGAGTGCAACGGCACGAAACTTTTTGTGTACGGTGCCAAGTAGATTCGTTGGAAGGAGGAGATTTGTTCGTCCGAGTTTTTCGTAGTCGAGTGCTGGTAAGTCCTGTAGTCTGAGCTTACCAGGCGTACTCTGCCCCTCAGATTTCGAAGGCGGAGACAACGCCCGGATTCCTGTGGCATTCAACCAACTGACTAGTGATTGGGCTACCCTTTGTACGGGTGAGGTGCCACATGCTGGTGTTGTAATCCCAGGACAGTGAGGCGAGCCGGTAGTCGGGCGACCCCAGTAACAGGTAGGTACGTTTGTGCGTGCTGCTAGGTCAAGGTGGTACGGCAGCGTGCTAATGCTTGGTACCAGGTCAGAGAACAGTTAAGCCTTCGTTGACCGTCAGCGTGACGACAGATTATTCGTTCCAACGTTCAAAGAGAGAGGAGGACCACTGTCAGTTTCTCCCGGAGTTGTGACCCGCTCAGTGTTTCCCCGCGCAGTGACCAGCGCCTGCTTTTGTGCGGTAGGCGTGTCGAGTGGACGCGTTCGTGACCGCCCAGTTTGAGGAGGGTGAGTCAGGGAGACGAGCCCGCGATCTCACCGTGTGAGGTGTGTGGACGCGTTCGTGACCTCCCCGCGTAAGGTGGGTGCGTCGAGTGGAGGTGTCCGTGACCTCTGCGGAGATGCACCGTGAGCAGGCGGCGCCGCCGCCGGCCGCCAGCGTGCACACTCAGAAACTCAGCTCCCTGAACGCGCTGGCTGGCAAAATCTCGCCGCAGAACGGTGGCGAAGCAGACTCACGCTGCGACAAGTAAGTTCAGGCCGGTCCGGTGTCTGCTCTGACAGGCTTTGGTGCTCTATTAGGTTTAACCCAATATTTTTGCTGGATATTTCCACTTTAAAGCACATTATATACTATGTACTTTAGTTTACAGGCCCCATCAATTTACATGACATTTAGTGTTGAGTTTGAAGTAATTTTATAATGATATTAAGGCATTAAAAACCAATCTTTGACTGTCTTAGTTATATTTAAGTTGAGTGTTGATTTATTGGCATTTTCGAATTAGTATAGAGCCTAAAACTACTAATAAAGCAAGTAAAAAAAACGAAATTACCAAAAAATATTTGGGCAAAATTAAAAGGCTAAGCCACTATTTAGGCATATTCATTAGGTATATTAAGATAAGCAGGCTAATATAAAAATATCCATTGGCTTGGCGTGTTTTTCACCCCTAGTTATTCCAGATGTAGAAGATTGCGGTGGGGTCAACAGGCTGGCAAAACAGTGATTCAGGTGAGTTCATGATCAAATTATCATATCAATATGTACAGATACATGTGCTAATGCAGTCCTACAAAGTGTTAACACCACACTGGAGAGGGGCCGAACAACGCACGAGGGGCCGAGTAGACCCCTTCTTATCTAGAAAATACACAAATAAAACAAAAACTAAAACTGGTTGGTGTCTACACAGTGGTGGTAGAATGCACAGGACCGAACCATGGAGTTAAAGCAGGATTTACACACGGATCTTCTGGTATGTATTCAATCCTGTACCTATTAGGGCAATAGACATAATTTTACATCATGCAGGCTAGTTGCCTCAGAGTTTTACTCAAAAGGAATACCAGGCGGCATGATGTAGTGGATGCAAATTTTAAGCATTGATGTGTTTATAAAATGCACCAAGGTCGACTACCAACACATTTAGGTAGATTCAAATACTATGTTGATATTGACATTTTCCCTTTTATATGAGATAGAAGTTTAGTGGGGGGAGTGCGGTTAGGGTTCCCAATTGTGTGTATGTATGCTATTAATAGGTTGTCCCAATAATGACTATTTAGATAATTCACATGTAATCAAAAATACCATAATAAACACTCTTAAATGGAAACTTCTCAAATGCATGTCATGGGCAGTCAGAGTGCCAATAATAGTTAGACCCAATACTAAAAACCCATAATAAATTTCCTAAAACAAAAAAATCTAAAAAAACTACTACTTCAGAATGGTTGGTGCAGAACCTTCCGCAAAAGAGGCAAGGTAGAGGACATTCAGCATATGGAATAGTTAAGTAGACATTATTATTCAGCCTGTGTGACCGAGGAGGCATATGTCGCATGAGTTGACAGCCAGCTACTTCGCACCTTTGGTGCTGGAGACCGATTTACTGGCAGGATTGGGTGTATGAGGCTTAGGCCGCGGTAGGGGAGGCTTGCTCTGTCACGGGAGGCTAGTGTTCTGTCGTGTAAAATTTTGGAAGCCAAAGAAGCTATCCTCTGTTCATTAGGTACGTTACCCACGTTGTCCTTGTCAGAAACATTTCTCGCTTTAAAGAAGAGTCTTTTAATATTCTAATGGGTTTTGAAATGAGATAACAGCCTTGTAAAACATGACTAAAATCCATGATTTGCACATTTCATTTCACTCAGAGATCTTTTTAAAATTTTTCGCATTGTCTAAAGTTAGATAGATGACCCAAGTCCCAAGTTCAAACCATCAAGCAACCCTTTTCCATCTGACAAGGCATGTCACGTGTTAAATCTAAAAACTGTCCAGGGACGGAAGCAGGGTGTTCAACCCGGCCATGCTCCCCTCCAAAGCGAAATAGAGAGGTAAGACCTGTCTTTTGCCCCCCCCCCCAAGTATACAACTAATGAATCATAATGAACAATTGTGAGTAAAAACATTTCTAGTATTATTTGTCCGTTTGTGTCACCAGTTTTACCTCTTTGGGGATGCAAAATTGATGTATGGTACCAGTTTAATACTGGCGGCTGCTTCTCCTGTCCAGCGTTTATTATTCGATATTATTTCATTTTTGCTCGCTGACTCGCCTACCTTGGTGTGCCCCTGTCTCACAACCAACCGGCTGGAACCGCTTCTGAAAATGGGATGGCTTTTGCAATGTTACATGCCGTAGGCAGCCAGTTCAGCTGAAATTCGTAATTACGCACAATGATTAAGATAATATCAACCCAAGTTAGTAAGATCAAAACAATATTTTGTTTTAAGTGACATATGGAAGAAACAAAAGTAGTTTCCTGATTATCAGCCCCATGTTGAGAATAAATAGCCCTTTTTAGAAATTCGTCTAACTGGTGGGTTTCCTTTAACGTTTGTCATCTAATTGCTCGAACCCGAGCCTATTTTGGTTTGAAATCCGTAGCTGCAGGTAATGTATGATATTTTTTATTTGTTACGGTGCTTTATGTTTAGTACCCCTCTCCTTATTCCAAAGTGTGGCTATACACATGTGCAGTGTGCGTTTTTTGTTTGAATTTATTTGATTAGGGATTTCAGGTATCCGTGTTTCCAGGGGCGTCGCCACGGATTATTAGTGAGGCGGATGGACCCCGGATTTAGAATGACCAGGGGGAAGAGAGGGGGCCGATCGGAAGGCGAAGGTGGAGGATATTGATTGTCTTTGAATGCGTTGCTGACGCACTTTCAATATTAAAATGGGGAACATTTACGTAGATCCATACCGGTAGTTTGGAGAAGTGTAATAAACCTAGCTTGATTCCCAATCCTTTTTGGAGAGGGAGATGTCCCCTCTCGTTCGTCAGTTGCGTGTCAGTTCGTGCATTGATGCGTGCCCCGTCCCCCTGCGACGCTCGTAAGCCTGTGTCACAAACACTCCGGAAGTAGCAGAAGTCTTGCATTATGCTGGGCAAACGCGTCGAACCTCATTGAAATAGTGATTAGTTTATGGAGAAACAGGGGAAAATGCTAGTAATAATAATGATTTTTAGGGCTTATGGACGCACCAACTGCCAGGGTCATAGGGTCATACGGCGTCGCCAACTCCTTCCCCTGTTGGAAGGGTTTCTCGGCAGCCAGCTTGCTCCTTGTTCAGGGAAGCCACTGGGCCTTGAACCCGGGTCGGCTGCTTGGCAGACAGCTACGCTGACCAGAATATGCTAGTAAAACATTAGAAATCCAACGAGGATTTTCTTTGTGTTAGCTGCGTACGGTCCATGATGCATTTAGTAGGAGTGCTGGATATTTCTCTCAATAGTTGCGTACGGTCCATGATGCATTTAGTAGGAGTGTTGGATATTTCTCTCAACAGTTAATCCTACCTTATATGTTTTTTGCTGGAGGTTGCATACACGTCGGAATAGGGGGTGGAGGTGGGCAAGCCCCCACACTTTTCATCGAAACACTTCCTGATATCCGCCGGTTGGGAAAAGTTTGGAAAATCATATGAACAGCCTGTGCGGAAGGCAACAGTGAGGTCCAATCTAGTTAGTTTCTGGTTCTAAAGGGAACCATTGATTATCAGCAGCAGGCTGAGTATTGACTGGTCGCCTCACGTTTCTGGCGATGGCGACACTTATGGCAGCGTGGTTCACTAGGAAATTTCGAAACTGAAATAATTTTGAAACACATGCGTCACTAGTTTTTTATAGTTGCGAGGCGCTATTATTGGCTTTAGATCCCCACGGTTATCTTTGAAAAAACAGATGCCGCGGAGTTGTAGTCTGCCAATCACAGAACCACAAAATATCACCGATTGATTTATTGATATTTATGCAATTTTTACTCAAGAGTCCAAAATTTTGAAATTAGTCCGCAATCCCAAAATTGAACACTGATTCTGTATGTTTAGTAAATGCCTAAAAGGCGATGTTTCAAAAGTTAGTTATAGATAAGAATATAATGGCTCAGGAGCTAGGTAAGACTAGACAGGTATTAATGGAAATTTTAATGGCTTAATGTTTTATGTCTTGGAAGAAAAATCTCGCTAGTGTTTGCTGATTGCGGAATAAACGTTTGCAGAGTTTTAGTTAAAGCTTGAAGAGATATTCCTCGATCGAGGAACGCCAAATGCTCGATCACGAAAACCCCAAACTGGAGTGGACCTATTTTTGGATCGCATGCCCAGCACTCGTAAACACTGTAAACAGCTTCCTTCTTCAGTCTTATACGCGATTTCTGATTGGTGGTGACTTTGCTGCCTGATTTATAATTTCTGATGGCCCATTTGACTTCGCTCTTACGAGTTTTTTTAATGATATGCTAGCTCAGATTTCAAACCTGTCGAGTTTTATATACATGGATATTTAGTTTTTATGTTTAGTTTTTACACATTTCTTACACATTGGTTTTTTACACATTTAGTTTTTTGCAAATGGACAGTGAATGGTCAAAAAGCGTTTAAGGCAAAAATATAGCCATGAAAATATTTCAATAACAGAAAGAGTTCAAGAACAACTGACCAGATCATCCAAAAAACAGATTGCTTGCCCAACATCGCTCAGATATGAGACGTATAATAAGGAATTAGGGCGGCGCCACTTTGGGGGGGGCAGCTGCTCTTCAGGGCCCGGGCCACGGTCAGCACACCACCCCCGCCCGATATGAGACGTAAATTTGTCAGATGGGTGCATCCATGTCTAGGGTTGGATAGTTTAGGGGTCTCAGTGGAGAAATTGTTGGCAATCAAAATAATGAAGTTTGGCTTTCTTTCTTCCGAACGGCACTTGCGTCTAGATATTTTTTTGCATTTCTTTGGATACCATTTGCCAGCGACCATCAGAGCGCATTTCCCGAATGAGAAGACACCAAACATTATTGTTCTAGATCCAGACCTATTTTTTGTCAGCCTAAAACTATGGTTTATATCCACTCCATTTGCCAACTATATGTCTCTAATATTGCAAAAAGATCGGAAACATCAATATTTGAGAGTCGATTCAAGTGGGAAGTTAAAACAGAATAAAAGCAAACTTTGAACAAAATGGCCCACCGTATCCGGGCAGGAATGGGGAAGATTTTCAAGGGAAGATCTCCGTGGACTTTAAGCCTTTAGTCTCCTGACGGGAAGACCTGGATCGAGTTGAGTGCCAAAAGATGGACTGTTATGGAAGTTCGGTACTCAGTGTCATGCACTGTACATGTTCTCATTGGGGTAGTGGCGGCTGCTGGCATCATATTTAGCCAAGTATTTTTAACGCTGAATTCGATTCAGCGATGAAACCGAAAGAATAAGTATTTTTCCCCAAACTTGGTTTTATTTGCCGAAAAAGCTAAATTGTAGGGTACAGTGAGCAAAACCCCCAGTAAGGGTACCAGAGATAAACGGGCTGCCAATATCAAAAGAGGTTACCAAATATCACAAAAGATCAACTGAGCTAGATCATAGCATGCCTTGCACTGAAGCATTCAAGGGAATTCAGCACAAGGCTTAAAAACCGAAATTCGGCTTTGCGTGGCTTCAGAAATGATGCCATAACTCAGTGACCTCATGTGACCCTTCCTAAGGACATAGCTTCATAGAGCATAGAGCTTCTAGCTCTAGAAGAAGCTATGATATTGCATAAAGACATAGCTTCTTCAAATGATGCGGTACCAACACCTCATAAGCAATGCAAAACGACTCAAGGCGCAACAGGTCTGGGTCGAGGGTCTGGGTATCGCAGTCGGCTGGCGCACGAGTTCGACTCAATCACGTGACTTTTGCCGTGAGCTAAGGGTCGCGGGATCGAGCCTGCCCAGAGGCAGGATTCGACGCCCTGCCCTACCCCAGCCTAGTTAGTTTCCCTTCCCCTTCGACGCCATGTAACTCAGAAGTTGGAGTGTCGGTAAACCCCTAGAGAAAATGCAAACGTTTCCGGGCCATATCCGAGAAAAATCTAAGGGGGCATTCATTGACTTTTCAACCTATTGCTTTACAGTCAACGCCATAGAGTTACTGTTGAAATTTCTTATTTGAAGGGGAACGGTTCCCCGGTGCCCCCCCCAGTTCGGCCACCTATGGACTCGCTGTTGCCACAAGGGCATCTGCTTGCGTCCCTGGGAGAACAAGGATTAGCTTAAAGAATGCTTACTTTAAATGATATGAGCACGTACAGTCGCAATTACACTTGGTATATCTCCATTCAAAGAAGATAAGGATGGAAATGATTGATCCTTTGCCTTCGTCTTCGTTCTGTCTTCCATTTCATGACTTTACTTCCTTGTCCCTTTTATACCCCAGGATTTTATGTTTATTTTTCCATCGTATTCATTTTACCCTTGACGTGGCTTTAGTTCCATTTAAAACTTACCTACTTGCATCTACTTGCATCTACTTTACTCGCATCTACGTAGCCTTTGATTGGATTCGATTTTTAATGATCTACCAACGAATTTTACTTTTCATATGTTGCAAGCGATTGCATAAAAGAAGATCCCTCTCGATACATTGTGGTGAGACCAACAATGAGCTAAATGACGTGGTGTTTTGTATCTTTTAAATCATTACATTTGGCCCGCGAATTATGTTACTGCTGGAGAATCGATCTTTGACTGCCTAACAACCCGAAGTCGTTGGTTATGTCGGCTCGCCCCACGTCCTACTCCTAAGTCCACCCACGGTGGGGAGGTTAGGATAAGACAAAGGCCTAAAGGTGGACGGGGGCTTCTGAATGTTGCCTTCACCTGCTAAACAATGCATTATCTAAACAACTGACGGTGAACACCCTTTCGGATCTCACTCAGTGTTTGTAGCAATGATTCAGCCCTGCTTGTTCGCTATTCCAGTCTGAACAGAGGACCAGTTCCAGCTGCTCCCGAAGCGATTAAGCTGAGTTCTGAGAGTCTGGACGGGGCTGGATGAATCATACATATGTGGGGAGCTACGCATTGGCGGGGAATAACCAGCCAATGTCAGATTATCTCGGATTATTCAGCTCGCTTTCTCTTACCTGAATAATATTCCCAGATGGAGGTGTTCGGTATACATCTGGCTTCATCCCGTTTTCCTACTGACACTATCACAGTCATAACTACTCGCCATGATAGGGGTTGTTCCATCACGGTCGAGTCGGCTTCCCTAGGGAACTGGCGGAAAATTAACGTGTCATTTCAGAACTAGAGTATGTTCATGCTTTACCAGGCATTAGTCTTTTACGCACAGTCATACCTGAGTGCTTCGATGTTGTTTGTCAGAAACCATAAGCAATATTTATGAAAGTTGCCAATAAACTACTAACTGAAAACTTTAAAGCATTAAGCATAATTCTGAGCAACTGAGTGGCTCCTGGCTCTGTTTGTGGGGTGTAGTACAAAATATATAATATTGTTAGCAAATGGTATTGTCTCTTGTGTTTGTTTATGTGTGGGTGGGTGAACGGGTTATATGTGAACTAGATGTGGAAAACGACTTGTCATCGTGGAATGGCTGTGCGGCGAGATGTGGCTCTGCGGACCGGTAGGCTCCGATGTCCTACTTGATTGAGTGGGCCCCCGCTCTGTTGGGCCCTCTGGGTCGGAGGGTGCGGGGAAGGTGCCGGGATTGGGGCCCGGCGCCTGGTGCCGGGTGCCGTGCCAACGGTACTGTGGGTACCCTGTCGACGACTACGAAGGAGCTCTGCCGGCAGGCGCCTGTCACGGATGAATATTCTGCTCCGAGATCCCGGGCCGAACCTGTTATTCTGCCCGAATGTGTTCAGTGTGTACATGCATATGTGTCTTTGTGTATAGGTATGACACTAATGAATGGAATGGTATGATTGTTCAAAATAAGAACAAAGCCCATTAAAGTGGAACCATTCTCGATATCAGGACCCTCTAAATATACCCTCGTACAATTAGCGTGGGGCAGCAAGTGTCCTCAGGTAACTGAAATAAGGAGTGGCAAACTACCCCGAAGGGTCACCATCAGTGGCAGATCTAGGACTTCATTTCGGAGGGGGGCTAGTGGGTTCGAGCCTTCCCGCCATGACCTGGAACAACCTCCAGTCTTACACTTACCTTAGCCACTCGGGTATTTCGGGTGCCGGGAGGGGCTGAGCCCCCCTAGCACCTCCCTTGTATCCGCCACTGGTTACCATCAAAACAGTAGTCAACCCCGACTGAACTCATTTCTGGTACATTGTCTACTCTAGTCCTATCCGAAATAGAATAACTGGCACTATGAAATGGTGTCTGTAAATTTCAATCTAAAAGTATGAACTGCTGTTTGATAAGGACCAAAGCTTCGGTCAACAAAAAACAACCACGGATAGTGCAGATTTCAGTGTTATGTTTCTTTGGTCACAATAAGTGCAGGGTTCACACAAAGACTGAGATGGGTCTGTCATGAACCCTGTACTCAGGCCAGTAGAACCAAGGAGACCCTTGCTCCTGCACAATAGCCGTGCCCGCTGAACACTTCAGCCTCCCGCTTGCGAGTATTTGGTACATAATACCATTAACTTAGCCGTTGTGATCCGTCCGTAGTCGGCTACAAGCACTCTGCATGTGCGCTGGCTCTTGCGGCTGGGTTACCCTGTATAAATAAAGCATCCTCGACAGCGCTAATTACTTTGCTAGGTAGAACCGCGGGCGCTGGCACGCAATAATCCACGGGCGTCAGCGCGAATAAACGCTTCGAATTGGAACGCTGATGGTGGCTCCCAGTTTTGTTCTACTCGTTGCAATATTCGCGCCAAATGGAGATCTTTTTTCAAGCGCTCGATTTTTATTTAGATATTTGGTTCACGGCAAAGCTGCAAATGGTTATTGAATCTTAATTTGTTTCCTGTCTATTTATGTAAACTAGTGTAATTGTTGTACCACTTAGAAACTGTACTGTCGTGCTTATTGTATCTACTTTCAAAGCTTACAAAGGACTCCTTTGGAGGAAAATCCCAGGGTCGTGGTATGGAAACTGGAGGGGAATTTTGTGTCGCCGAACAAAACAATGCAAAAAGTGTATATTCTTTTAACTCCAACGGAGTGCTACACTTTACCATTTCAAGATGTATGAGCGTTGCGTACGTCTTGCAAATCAAGTCAAATATGACTTAAAGCTTAATCAAGTTTTTCGAATCAAGCACCGTGGTGCTTAGGATTTGGTTTTATCATGAGATCCCTGATAATTTACTGTAGGGTCCTGGGTTTTCCGAAAAAATGTATATCCTAGTCTTCTGTTTTAAATCGTCAGCATTTTATGGATATATTTTTGGTATGATAACAATACCTGCGATTGATTTTTTTGCGAAACGACGTGCAGCGAAGCCTTATACCGTTTGCGCGGTTACTCCATTGCCTGCTCATGCTGCATCTACCTGACTTTCCCCTCCTTTTCACCTTCTACCCAGCTGTCTCTCTTCTTCAACTCCCGAGGTCAAGTGTGTTGTCAGTAGCTACAGATGAGCTGGAAGCCTGATTTGAATCGCTCTGTCATCGAGACTTCATGCTATTTAGATACTATCCCACACAAGTAAAATGAAATGTGGTTAACTTCCATGGCTGGAGGTTCTAAATTTGTGGCAACACCCTCCATACAACTTGTGTTGATTATCCGGACCGAATGCGAAAGTGAAGCCTTCCCGCCGGCACCTGATATAAGCTCGCCGCGCGGTGGCAACACTGCTGGAAGCTACCGGATAAGCTGGCTGCCTGGCGGACGGTTACCGTATGGGCCGCTTTAATTCACAGAGCCGTCATTGCCCCGGCCGGTGAGCACTGCTCCCCCGGGGGCCATAGCCTCGGGCGGTGGCGGTTCACACACCGTCCGGACGCTCTGAGTGACCGGTGCGCCGCCAGACAGCACTGCACTGGCGCTGGAAGCGCGGCAATGGGGTGCACTGAGGATATTAGTCTCTCGTCCGCTAACTCTCTTAGGCAATGCAATGCCTGGGGAAAGGTTGGTTATTAGCATTCTGGAAACCCGTTTTGGACCCATCGTGATTGTTTTTATCTCAGTATGTTGTATTCAAATTCATACATTCATTCCTTCTCAAAATTCGTAGAAATAAGAGGATACTTTCATTCTGCAATGTGTGAGGAAACAGGCATTGCAAGTTTGCTAAGGATGATAAAAGCTCCGGTGATGCAACGAAAATCATGCACATATAAGTTGCCATAACAAAGCTCATATCATACAATCATTAGACAAAATATATTGTTAAAAAAGGCAAGACAGTTATAAACAGTACTCTTCTCCTCAGTTTTACTCACCACTAAATCAGGCTACGAGGCCATCGCTGACGTGCGCCTCTGGTAATTAGTGATGTAACATGGTCCACCGCCGCTCCATCTTGTTAATTATTCAGTGACACACCGGGACATATGCCACAAGAATCCACTGTTTCGAATCTTTCAACCAGTAGTACAACTCTTCGTAAGTGGATAGTATGTACATGCTTGTGGATATTTGTGGTCTGTATAGTTACAGCAGGAATATTGAATAATTGTTCAATCTTCACACTATACTTTTCCCCGGCTAAATATGAAATGCAATGTTGCAATGCAATGCAATGCAAAACACAGCTTCAATATATGGCAGCGTGTGCGCCGCACAAGCCCTGGGAGTGACAGGTTTACCGCAGGAAGGAAGCTACATTTCGTAATTTGCGTTCTAGTTCTGAAGCTTACGGGTACTGGGAGTTAGGAGACTGTGCCTTAAGCTATGAATATTGCATTTGACAGATAACGCACATGCCGACTGAAAGCGGCCTCAACATGACCAGGCTACTGTGCGGATCGCTCACAGCTCCGACAGCTCCGACAGCTCCGACAGCTCCGACAGCTTCCGACAGCCCAGCGACCCTGGGCTAGGTGGTTTGCCCTTGGTCCGTCTCTTGAAGGTGTTTCCAGGAGTGTTGCAGGTAAATGTGGTGACGTATACGCGCGTTATGTCATCACATATACCTTATGTTTGTTCAGTCTTGCATGTGAATGATTTTTCATAAAACGATACCTCACGTTGACATTTTTGGCATTACATGTTCAACAGAGCACCTAGTGACCCTCAATCCCTCCCCCTCCCCCTGGAATATCGCTGTGTAGTAGACTTGTAGATATGCATGTTCTTGATTTATATTCCAGGTGGTCCACTGCATCGATATCATTCAGATCCCTCTTTGAAATGTGCGGCAGTTTGTTCCAAAAACCAAAGCAAACAGAAACTACTAAGACACATGCATTCTCAAGCTGGACCGCTTGTTCGAGTTTGTAGCCTAACTTCGCCTTAAGTGTCGCCAGGCGGTACAAACATAACACGCCACGGCAAGAAACAGCTGCTGCGCGGAATGTCTATCGGCCAGGTACAGATGAAGCTCAAAATATGAAGCAGTGAAACTCCCCACACCTGGCTTGCAGGTAATCGCTGAGTGTGAGTTGTGTGGGCAGAAGACTAGTCCGTAAGTCCAGGCGTGCCCCACGGGTTGCAGGCCATCGGCACACCCACGGGCGTTGCCGTGTATATTTTTTACTGGGAGGGCGGAGTCCGACCAGGCAATGACCGGAGGGAAGAGATTGGAGACAAAGCTTGACCTTAATAGAACTGTAGTCAAGAGCATTACCGAAGCAGTTACAAAAAAACGATGATGATGTTGGACGGACTGGGAAAAGAGAAAATGCAACAAAAGCTAGGTCGAGTCCTAAAGCTGTAGGGGGTACGTCTCCCTTGCTCACAAACACAAGGGGCACGTCTGCCCCTCCACTTTTGATGCCCATGGACAAACCCACTGACATTTTTAAAGTTTCAGTTCGTATTAACGTTGACATACCTACATGGAATAAAAACTTGGGCAGGTGAGATTAAGACGGGAAAATATGAAACCCAAAACGTGATTCTAGAAGTGTCGGAAAAAGGAACAGTGGATATGCTGGAGCTGAGTGCGGAGTAAGCCATTTGATAGCATACATTCTAGAGCATTTCATGGGTTTTTACTCTATACGCATCACTATTTTCGTAATCTAAAACAGTATTTTCACTGGAGCGACTACGACGATGTGTCCTGTATCGCTGATTTATCTGGCGGCGTCAGCCGCGGAGGTATCGACTGGGCACGGTGATTGGGGTCGTCCCAGTTTGTATACGGCGGAAGGGGGTTCGCACGAGTCCTGCATCACAACTAGCGCTCCAACGTCGGCACGTCTCGTCTCCTGAGCGCGGTCTCAGCTTACCAAGCCTGCAGCGCCGCCGCCGCCGACACACAGCAAATAACATCAAACGCTGCCGGAGCCGGCGGGGCGGCGGTGCCCCCGGCGATCATGCACGTGCTCACACAGGCCGTTATTGCGCTTTGGACGTTATCAGCGCACAGTGTTGTACGCCCGACTGCTCCTGGAACAAATATTGGATATTTGGCGCGATATGTAAGGTTTGAGTTCCTCCTTAGTGGCTGTTTTACAAAAAAGTGGCTGTTTTGACATCGCGGAAGATGATCTTCTGCATGGTATTTTGGTAATTTTGATTGTTCAGAATCCTTCCACACTTGCCTGATATCAAATATCATTGCTCTATACATGTGATGCATACATTAGCGAATCCAGGAACTCATTTCGGGGGTAGGGACAAGGGGGTTCGAGCCTCACCCGCCAGTACCTCAGGTAGCCCCTCGCCTATGTATTAACTATAGAGGCTCGGACATTTCGGGAGGGGGGGGCTTGAGCCCTGCTAGCCCGCCTTGGATCCACCACTGGATGCATAGATAGTGCGTGATATGGACGGATGCTGGGAAAAGTTTTCTTATTGAGCTCCTGCAGATATTATGTTGGGTGGTTCCTGAATTAAATGACGCAAAATTATTGGTATAAGTCTTATAACAAAAATTGTTATCGAACATGCTACTTCATACGACAGATGTGGTGGATTGGCTGGGTGCTGTGATTTCCAATCCGCAGATCATAGAGGGCTGAAAATGTCATATCGTGTTCAGGAATGCCAATAATTGTGATACTACAAAGTTTGGTAAAACTTGAGGGTGTAATCGGGTTGTCAAAATGTCATGAAGTGCACACCACTATTAGATTTGGATTCCTTTGAATTGTGAGACACCCTATCGGAATAACGAACCAGGATGAACAGTATGTCAAGTCTGGATCATCGTTCAGATCACATGGTTCCGAAATTGGCCGATTCGTCACATGTGCCTCGGCTACTAAAAACAAGCTCGAGAGGGCTCGGTGTTCTTCAACCAAAACCCGGATCATATTTGGTTGTGCCTTGCAAGCCAAAGCATATGGTCTCTAATGCCAACCTAGAAGTGCAATGTAAAGCGCCCTGCTGAAAGTCCCTGGAACACAACAATGCTTTACTATGCGGCATCTCTCCCTGCAATGTGTGGCTGACACTGGCTCGACGAGGGCCCGAGATATGAAATATCATCCTAACATCGATGCCGGTCACGGCGGCCCGGATGGAGCTGAGGTGGCCCCCTGCCCCGCCCTGATGCCCCCCCTCCACCCCCCACACTGGCTCCCGTTTCACAATGCTGTCGTGCAGCCGCCGCGCTGCATCAGGTAGCTACATCGTGCCTGACCCGGCGACCCCTGCGCGCGGCACGTGACCACACAGGGGGAGGCACAGACGTGAACGTGATCTTTACGTGATAGTATGTCCCGAGACTTGTCGCTATTTCGGCGTGTCTGGTGACACCTTTTGTGTCGCCACTGCTGCTTTCGGAGTCACGGTGTTAGACGTTGTGTTTGTTGTTCACGATCCGTTCTGTACTCGGGATGTCAAACATCAGACAACTTGCTTTGCCTCCAGTTTGAAGAAGTGGTGCCAGTTTTATCATGTTAAGCTTCCCATGACTCCTCAAACATTCTTTCAATAAATGATTCAGTAATTAGTCCCTGTACAAAGTCCCTGGAATGCATTGCGTCATGTTGATGCTCTGAGGATGGGTCTTTCCGGAGCAAAAGTATGTTTTTACGAATATTTGTGAGTGACAATTCGCAAATATATGGTGGTTTGAGACTTTGGTCCCAGAATTTGAATACATAATTTTGAGTGCTGCTCTGTACGCTGTACGAGTACTTCGAATGCCGAGACCTCAGAGTTTCTCGGGAATCTGCTCTGTCGCGAATATAATAGTGGTGTATGCAGGAAACACAATTGATTCAACTCATTAATTGAGGTCCCCATCTCTTTTTTAAGAAATTAATTTGAGATGTTCCATGTTGAAATGAAAGGAATGTCCTTCTTAGGCCCGTCTTTCTTGTCTCCAAATTGTTAAGTCTTTCTTCATCAATCCCAACAAGGAGAGCAGCGTCTCTTTATTTTTTTACGAAGCACCAGGGTTTGTACTAGCCGGCTGCAGTCTGCACTTCAGCATATACATATTTCTCAACAACTGTGAATACATATTTTCCGTGAATCATCCCTGGGTGAGAATCGCAGAGACGTCGTCCTATTCGTGTCGTCACTAAACAAGCTTGATGGTTAAATGTTGGTGCAAATTAAGAATTTTGTCACGGGCCTTTTATTATTTGGGCCTATTATTTATCACGGGCCATTTACATAGCTCTTATTATTTTTGCTGGACTCTTCCAGACAAAAGTCTCGAATAATTAGTTCGCTTATTTTCTTAATATTTTTCACTGATTTGAGGTTTTGTATGCTATAATTGAGATGGTGATATATTTGTGTGTAAAATCATGCTCGTGAAAGTTGATGGTTCTTGTCTTATTGCCCATGTGCCCATGGGACCAAAAATATTGGGAGTCACGCAAGGCACGATCGGATGGTTTTGTTTACCTGCTCCCGGACGGTGAGACCGGGACACCTTCGCCATGCTGATGGGTCACATATGAAACTTTCTTTGAAGAAATGAATACTGGCAAGAAATCAAATGGGTTAGACGCACGATCGAAGTTACGCTTCCATTACACTTTAACTGCGCCTGTAAATCGCGTCCCTCATATTCCACTTCGTAACGTTGCTTTCTGTCGAAATATTTCGTTTCGCGGCAGCGCTGTCCCTGGAGTTGTTTCATTTCTCTAGTGCAATTTTTCAGATATGGTCAATTGTCCCACTTACCATATAGCCTCACCACTCATTTTACCAGGCCACCCCTGCAGCTCTGTTTTCAGTCGGTAGCGGTCTGCCCAAGCGGCGCCAGCGCTCCAATCGGGGCCACCGGTGTAGACTCCGTTCCCGCCGCCTTCTGTGGTTCCGCGCCGTCAGCATAGCGCCAATAGATGGCAGGGTAGTATGTTGAATCAGCGCCCCCCGTCCATCCCCTCACCTACCCGCGCTGCACAGCAGGGACGGCACGGCGTCTCCAATCGCGCCGCGTCACCGCTTTTCGCCCGGAGCGAGAGAGGGAGACGTCAGTCATCCCGACTCAGCATTCCTTGAGAGCGTTTACAGCGGGTGGCATCTCACCTTGGGGCCGTCCTGAACTGCAGACACCCGATCGGAGGCTTACCTCTCGTTGCACCTGTTGTCAAGGATGAGGGTATAAAATATCTCTGTGAGGGTACCTGGGCAACCTCATTGAAATGTCGTATAGTGTTAAAGTTCGGTTAACTTTCTGTTTTCATCTTAACTAATTGAAATCTAATTTTACTTAACTAATTGAAAAAATGAAGTTCAACGAGCCTGCGGGAACGCTGAAATACGCTTATATTGTATATTGTGTTTTAATGTGGTGTTTTTAATATCTTTATATGGTATTGCGCTTTGTCAAGGCTTGAGTCTAAGTGGAGTGCTAAATTCTGCCTCTAGGCAGGCTCGAAATCCGGACCTTTGGATCGCCATTTCTTTTCTCTGTCCACTGAGATACCCGAGCCTGTGTTTTAGACTTAAATGTCAGGGGCGCTGTATTCATACTATCGCGTCCACCTCCACAGTCCTACCCATCCCAGCGTCAGCTTATCCTGAGCCGGTCTTTGGGTTATATCCTTACGTGTTGTGGGCATTGCCCTTTTATGTCACCGCTGTATCCTGGCTCGTCAAAAAATATCCATCAAATTAAATCTCGCCTCATATATTTTGTTTCTCACAACTCTCGCAATCGAGTACACCCTTGAGCCGGTCGTGTTCGGCTGCGATGCGCCGCGCTCTCCTTCCTTTCCTGCACGCCACGGAGGTGCCGCACACTGCCGTGTCCCCGCCCGGAAGAATTGCCTCGTCAGCAAGCTTGAAATGGCTGACGCTAGCTCGTCAGCGGGATTTGAACGGCTCACCGGCCTGGATCGGCGGTGCCATTCAGAGCGGGGTTCCACGGTGCTAAGGCGATCTCGACTGCGGCGGCGCTTCAGACCTGTCGTAGATACCGGCGGACATGTCACAGATGTTTCCGGCTGCCGCTGATGTAGTACGGCGTCGAAAATCCTCCTCGGAAATGGAGGTGTGATATCAGATTTAAAGTTCATCACTGCTAGTGTAAAATGATAAAGGTCGGCCTTGAAGGGATTGTCGAAGACGCCCAGAGTTAAATGACAGCATCGTGCTGTGACAGTTGAATGTTGCATCTTTTCCTGCGTGACTCGATAAGAAATCGGCTTTGTGCCAAAGCCTTTATGTAAGCCATCGCTTGTAGTGGGCATTGAGATCGCTGACTTATGCTAATCCCCGTATCACTGATCCGCCCAGTCGAAAAAGACTCTTATCTCTCGTTCCTTTGTTTCGAACATGCACGTCAGAAACACTCACCACACTATCTTCCCGACTGATTCGCTATTTTTTGTCTGGAACGCGCGAGTCTCCCTGATCTTAAGGGCCAGTTTGCCGGCTTGCAGGCGATAGTTGCGGATGCAGGCGTCCGTGAGATTGCTGTCGTGTAACCGTATCGAGCCGGCCTCGTCCGCTGGTGCTCTATCCTCCCTGCCCTGATGCACATGGTCCATCAGCTGGACGCGTGGGGATGGAAAATTATAGCCTTGAGAATAGCCGGCTGCGGACCGTGTTGTTGGTTTAATGGCCTCCTGAGATAATGCACGCCTTCTGTCTGAGCATAACCTTTTGCATGGTAAGTGGGCGAGATGGAACTGCACTGTTCCTACCGACCGAAAAGCCTCAACTGTCATCTTAAGTCAAATTTCTCGGGTAGTGATGGGGCTAAGATATGGAAACATATTCTCACGACTTGGAATGAGCTGTGATCTTGCCTTGATAAGTAAAAAAGTATCATTTCAATGTCATGATTGTCATGATAAATCTAGGAAATGTTTACATGCTTTTTTGCCCAATACAAAAACTTAAATTGTCCCCGGCAGACATTAGGGATGGCTATTACCGGGCGCTGCCCTTTCATTAAGTTTTGAAAATGTCTTTGAAGTGTTGAGGAAATGTGAGCAATATCTAATTGGGAGAAAATATTTGATACCCATACCAGTTAGTGTACCGTTCGACCCCCAACAATCAGTTTGGCCGAACGTGTATAGCGTCAGCCTCAACTTCAGCTAGTCCGCAATTGTGCCCACTGGAAGAGTACAGTGCCCCACTTCCGTCCAATATCGACCAACGGGCTGTTAATCATCTTTGTTGGGGACTAGTCCAGGTATCGCCGTCAAAATACAACAATCGTTTGTCTATGGTCTCTTTTCTTTTTGTGCACATATTTTGGTACTTTGTATTATGTCCTGGGAATATAAACCGGGATGTTTGTTGCACTGCTTTGGAACGGAAAAATACCTCGATGTTCTTGTTTTGTTTTGTCCTTGAAGAGAACAACACGGACAGAATATTCCTCGTTCTGGTTTTGGGGGTGCGTTGCTTAGTGGTAGAGTGCCTGCCCCCTGAGACACATATCCCGGGCTCTGAATAACTACTGCTTGATCCCCATTACCATAGGCGTAGGAACCGGGGGGCCAGGGGCCACTGCCGCCCCCCCCCCACCTTTCAGTAGTGGGCCCCCGCAACGGAGATAAACATATCAGCAACTGTAATATCAAACAAGAATCCCAAACTGTCCCGATAGCTTACCTGGGAAACCTCTTAAGCTTACGTGTACCCCTAAACTGAGCTGAGGTGCTATAAGTCTATTTTAGGGCCCCCTGAGCTGTTCGGGTCACTGAACTGGCCTCTGATGCCATGCAAGATAATCTGGGGCCCCTTGAGCTTAACTGAGCGCCCCTAAGAATGATTTGGGCAGCATGAACTGTTCTAAGGTACCTAAGCTGAGCTAGGAGTCGTGAGTTTTAACAGGGTCCCTTGAGCCGGCCTAAGACCCTATATCCGCCGGTCTGAGGGCCCTTGAGCTGAGCTGGGACCACAAAGCTGATATTGGCCCCTGAGCTAATCTGGGTCCCCTGTGTTGCACGGGAGACCCTAAGTTAATATGGGCCCCTGTACAGCAATAGGGCCCCTGAGCTGAACTTAGGGTCATAAGCTTTATTTGACCTCCGGATCTGTTCTGAGACCCTACTATATAAGCCGACAAGGGGCCCCTGAGCTGATCCAGATCCTTAAGCTGATCTCGTCGATGGAGCTAATCTGGGCTACCTGTGTTGAACAGAGGGCCCTTGAGATGCTCTGGAACCCTCTATAAAGCTTTACAGTTGCTGAGCTTGGGGCGGCCGTGACCTTGAATGGCCCCTTGAGCAGTTCTGAGACCCTAGATCAACCGATGTGGAGGCCCCTGAGCTGAGCTGGCCCCCAAAGCTAGCCTGGGCTCTAAGCTAATCTGGGGACCCCTGTGCTGAACTGGTCTGGGTCCCCCTGCACAGTTTTGGAGCCCCTGAGCTGAGCTGGGGGCCATGAGCTTGAATGGCCTCTGACCTTATATAAGCCACCCTGGGCCTCTTAAGCTGGGCTGGGTACCCAAGCTTACCCTTGTGCTTAACCGGGGCCTCTGACCTGGTATTGGGGCCCCTAAATTATTCTAGGGTCCCTGGGCTAAACTGGGGGCCGTGAGATTGAATGGAGCCCCTTGAGCTGTTTTGAGATAAGACCCTATATCAGCCGATCTTGGAGCCCTGAGCTGAGGTGGGCCCCTTACGCTGAACTGGGGTCCTGAGCTGGTCTGGGGCACCTGAATTGTTCTAGAGTCACTGAGCTGAGCTGGGATCTGTGAGCTTGAACGGGCCCCTTGAGCTGTTTTGGGACCTTATATAAACCGACCTGAGGACCTCTTAGCTGAACCGGCCCCTTGCACAAATCTGGAGCTTCCCTGTGCTGAGCTTCTAGGGGCCTTTTGCTTATGAGGGGCCGCTTAATAGGCTGGTCTCGAGGCCCATGAACTAGTCTGGTACCCTCTGAGTTGACTGATTTGGGTTCCCAAGCCATGGTCTGGGCCTTGGGGCCTCTAAGATGACTTGGCGACCCCTGAGTGTCATAGGCATGGGAACTGGGGGTCAGGGAGCTATTGCCCTCCCCTCTGACTTCTCTGTGGTGGGTCCCCCGAAAAGAATATACAAATATCAGCAACTGTAATATAAAACGAGAAACCCAAACGGGCCCGATAGCTTATGTGGGAAAGTTCCGTATCCATAGTACACCCCCCCCGCAAGCCCCTGGATGAGGAGGGTTTCGTGAAAAAGGCCAAGGCACCTACTACCCGAGTGTTTCCAAATGAGCCCCGAGAACTGGACCCAATCAAACATCATCCCATATCGCTCCCAATACAAAGCATGAATTCGAACACGCACCCCGTATCAAATACCAAGCAACAGCCGTCCCTCAGTCATCAAAAGGCGTGACGAGACCGGCTGTTTTCTACTACGAAGTGGAAAAAAACACCACGGAACTATTCAATGAAAGGAAATGGCGGGAAAGAGCGTTCATGTATGAAAATACCTAGTGCAGGCCGGTTTGCATTAGGTTGTGTCAATATATGAAAAATTGGGAAATGAGATTTTGCTCCATGGTTTTTTGTTCTACTGTGGTCTAATAAACGGTAACCAAAAGCCTTAATTAGTTTAGGATTTTTTATATATCCCGTTTTTTTACAGAAAAATACATTAAAATTTTTTGAGGAGCATTATACCATTTTCACCGAGAGCACATTTCTTATATTTTCAGATGTTTTGGTTTTTATTTAAAAATTTTGAGGGGCATTTAAACCATTTTCACCGAGAGTGGTTTTCACGCCCATTTTCGCGCCCCCCGTCAATGCGCGTGTTAAAACTGTTAATAATTATGGGCCCCTTGGGCTGGGGCCCCCTTGAGATGAGCCCCCCTCAAAGTTTGCCCCCCACTTCTCAAAACGTTCCTACTCCCCTGCCCATTACTCTGCAACAAGGTGGAGATGGCGACGCACTAGAAGCCTGACAGTTGGTGCGTCGTTAAACTAAAAAGCTATTACAATTCTGTTTTGACCGCGGAATGCGAGAGACGCCTCCGTTATGCTTGGTCGTCAAACTGAACCGAGCCGTGTTCTGGTCTGTTCTGAGAGTTGAGTTTAAACCGAGCCAGGCGATCTGGTCTGTTCTTGGATTTTAACACCCGCACTGGAGGGGGTCTGGCACTAACGCGCACTGGAGGGGGGCCTGGTAGGCCCCCTAAGATCTCGGAAACTAAGAGGGTTAGAAAAACGCCACTTGGTAGGTGGGTGGGGACTATGGTGATCTACATGATGACCAATTTTCATTGACCTAGGTCAATATCTTGAAGGTCAAACGAGGTCGTAAAGGTCAAATATTGGCCTTGCTGGGATCGATTGGTAAATGCTGTGATTATGCAGGAAAATGGCGGGAATAAGCTAAAGGCGGACAAGGTTCATAGAGAAGAAGTCTCAAAAAGGCTTCCCCACAACTTTTGGGTCAAGGTCATTCAAGGTCATTGACCTTTAAGGTCACCATATGGTATACTACTTATTATTTACACTTTGACTAACACTGTAGCCACTGTTTGGCGGGAAATGAGGATTGACCTTTCCCAATGACCTTTGACCTTGATCTTTGACCTTGACCTTTGTATTGGGGTACCCTACCGATGACGTCATAGCATAATATATGTCAGACGGGCTAACGTCATTTGGCCGGACGCACAGTGGTCAGTGACCTTGAAAGTGCAGATATGACCTTGACCTGTGACCTTTGACCTTGACCTTAACTTTCATGTGAAGTGACCTTGACATATAGTCCCGCTTATATGACGTTATGACGTCACCACTCGGTCTTCAATGCAAGCTAACTGGTCCGACCGCGCGTTTACGGCGATCTCAAAATGCAGGTCTGACTTTGAAAGCCTATAAGTCAAAAAATTTTCGGCCGATTTTTAAAAGTCTTCACCAATCTACGCGCTATTCAATTCTGTTAAATTTGGCCACATTTCGTTTTTCGGCTACAAGCGGTTCTCCAGCCACCTTGGAAAAACAGGTGGGGGGGCCGCCGAGGCCCCCTCCAGTGCGCGTGTTAAGCCAAGCCTGGCGCTCTGCTCTGTTCTGGGAGTTTACGCCAAGCCTGGCGCTCTGCTCTGTTCTGGGAGTTTACGCCGAGCCCAATGTTCTGGTCTGTTCTGGGAGTTAGAGCCAACCCTGACGTTCTGCCGTCCGTTGAATGTGAGTCTATGAGCCAACCCTCCGTTCTGAGAAAGTGACCTGAGCGTTACTTTCTGGTCTGTCCTGGGAGGGTAAGTGGAGTATGAGTACCCGAGAGTCCACAGACGTCTCCAGGGTGGCTGTGGTCCCGGCCAGGGGTCTCCGAATTACCCTCCCCAGGGCGCAGCGAGAGGGGGCGGCCAGAAACGGCAGCCGTCGTATGCGTCCTACCCACTGGGCTGGTCACGTGCGGCCGCTGGTCAACAGGACACTGCCATCGGTCTCTCTCCCGCGGCCCGGGTGTCTCGCCGTTATTGATGGTGCCTCCGGAGAGCCACCGCGCTCGGGAGGCAGCGCCGTGCCGAGGAGTGCACTCTAGCGTATGAAAAATTAGGCCATCAGAAGGGGTGGGGCGTAGCTGCATGTGATTCATTCGATGTTACCGTGTGATGTATATCCGTGGTTATGCATGGGTTTGTTTTGATGCAGTATTGGATGTCATGAGGCTTCTAAGGTAGTAGTTACTCCTGAACCACGTTTTAGTGGGTTCGTTAATCTTAAGTTGGGTTCCCATCTTACAGGTTTTTTTCGAGGACGCAATTGGGCAATGGGGCCTTTGCATATAATTGGTACAAAAACCGCATGGCAATAGTTGAGCACGCTGTTGTTGATGGCTAAATTTTCATTTCGAAGGGCGAGTCTGGCAGTTGGTGCGTCGTTAAGCCCCAACGTTTATGCAGGGTGAGTGGTATATTTGTTGTTCGGTTTGGGCCTGCTGCTTTTGTTAAAGGTGATACTGTTAGTCGTTTTTGGCCTTGAAGTTGTGCGTAGGTACTTTGACACTGTCTAAATGCCCGTCGGCATATTTTATACGCCTGTTATACTTAATAAATACACAAGCTTTTGCATACCTACATTCTCTTTTCGCCCACTTGGGCGAGGCCATCGGCTAAAGATAAAAACCGGTCACCTTCAAAAAGTGGTAAACTTTGCTGTGACTGGAGACTCAGATCGTTGAATTATTGCTTATCTACACACAAAGCTCAGACGCAGCCTCACTTGTGCCCACAGGGTTCCCAAAACGCAGAATTAGTAGGTCACTAACGCAAGTTTAAGGTCATATGGTCACTTGGCGTGCACGCTATTTGCCTTTAAACTTTTTTAAGCGAAGAAATGTGTATATAACCGCCCAAATTTTTATAAGGATTGAGGTCACTTTTCTCAAAAGGGAATAATTTTTTCAGCTCACTTGTGGAGGGCTCATATGTGCCGGAAGCTACTATCTCACTATAATTTAAAGGGATCTAAAGGCAGCACTTGGTCGGTTACCCTCACATTATGCACCCTGTGAGAAATAATTGGGCGAAGGAGTACTAACGGTCAGACACTTCGACCAGCTGTTGTATCTGTCTCCCCCCCGTGAATACAATGCCGTTAACAAAACGCATTTCTCGCTTTTGCACTGGAAATGCCAAACTATGCATTCATGTGTTCTGGTTTGAAGTGCTTGTAACGAGTAGTTTTTTTAAATCAGGGAAGAAAATGTTTTTGCTAGTTCCATTTACAGTATTGTACATTTGGTGTCTGGGATTGACGCTTCTGTTAGGTTCTAAAGGATTTGATCTCAAACATCGTGACCCCACCATCTGAACGACCTATTCCCACAGTAACGGGTTAGTTGGAAAGCCAGCGTTAGACGTCCCACAAAGCACAGGGCAGCCACCCTGCTCAGGTCAGCCTGTCAAGGACCAGTTGCCTGACGACCTGCATCGGATAGATATAAAGCGCCTGGAGCGTCTCAGGGGAATCGATCCCACCCCAAGCTTTCTCCCACACACTACCACTGCACGGAAGCTGACCAGTAGACCGGAGCCTAACGCTTCATCAACTGAGCTACCGGGATGGCGTAGACCGAGAAAATACCTGGATTAAGTACACTGGCTTTTTCCTTACATTTTTAAGTGTAAGTTTTCAATCTAATGGCCATGTTTCCTTGTTGGGGTACGTCTGTCTGGCCGAGGTGGTGCAGTATTGCGGCTCTGAGATGTGGGACAGGTGATTTGTGGCTGGTGGGATTGTGGATCTGAAGCCGGTCTGAGCTGGCTGTCGACAGCTGTCGCAGCTCGAGCTGAGCTTCCTGCCGTCGGCCCGGTTCTAAATTAGGCGGCGACTTTGTCACTTGAGGGAGCTTTTGGACGGTGTTCCGGCAGCCGGAACGTGATTCATCACCAACGCAGACGGCGCAATCTGGCAACCCCATCAACGCCGCAGTCGTTACTAGGGTGTAAGACGAAAAATAATGTGTAGCTGTGCTTGCTGGTCATTTTGTCGCGTTACAGTCAGGATGAGAGTTGGGCACTTGTGTATCGTATGCTATATTCTATCGCTGATGCTATCGGGTAGTAACAGTGTTTGAGTTTTATCGTAAAACATACCCTTATTGTCAATTTCCCCGCAAAAGTGATACATGATAAAGTAGGCAATGCTTGTTATTTTGGTGCGCGTGTATTAACCAAAATACTCATCTTGATTTGAGTGCCCTGTCATAACGGTCACCTTGTCATAATGGTTTGTTTTCCGAATCCTGTTAGGAACTTCTTTTCTGGAAGTCCGTGGATGCGGGGGGTCTTCCCGAGCAGGCGGGCGGAAACCAACATTGTCCCAGTATTTAAGAAAGGTTCACGAAATTATCCCGAAAATTATCGCAGCGTTTCACTCCTTCCGCTGTTCGGCAAAGTCATGGAAAGATGCGTTTTTCAAACGCTTCTTGCGCATGTGCAACCCGTTCTCACAAGGAAACAGCACGGTTTTGTCCCATGCCGATCCTGCGATACGAATTTGGCAACCCTTCTAAAAACGGCGTGGGACTCAATATCTGCAGGCCATCAATTAGACATTTTGTATCTTGATTACTCTTCCGCTTTCCAGTGCGTTAACCATAAATTGCTCCTCCACAAAATCCAGAATTCGTACAACATTTCAGGACAAGCGCTTCGTTGGCTTTCATCTTATCTTTGCGATCGAAAACAACGCGTGATCATTAACGGAAAATGTTCAAATTGGACTGAAGTGCGCTCTGGAACTCCGGAAGGCAGTTTGTTATCACCTCTACTGTTCGTGCTCGTCCTAAATGATCTCCCCGACACCATACAAACCCAAATTTTGATGTTTGCTGACGATGTAAAGCTTTTCAACAAAATTACATGTACAAAATGATGCAAAAATTATCCAGAGAGACATAGATCACCTCACTCAGTGGTCAGAAACCTGGAAATTAAAGCTAAATCTCACTAAATGTCGATCATTTAGGATCACTCTGAAAAAATAAACAAAATAAAAAACAATTCTGGCTAGGTGCAAAATTCGTAGCAACGACCCTTTTATCTCTACTTTTTCATCGTTTAGATCCTCCGTCATTAAATATCTTAGGGATCATCCGTTTTAGTGAGCTCATGGTTTTAGGATATCAATGTTTTATAGCATCATGTTTTTCTGTTAATATTTACATGCTTATTTGAATTTAGTGCTTCTGCGGTTGTAACTGTATATGTGACTATGAGTTCATCATCTCTTGTAAATATTCATGTATTATTTTATCAACGGACTGGAGCTGTAAGTGGGATAATCCTGTAGCTCATATATACTGAATAAATACAAATACAAACAACTTCGAAGGCATTAGCAATGATTTCCCATTTATTAATTTTTATTTTGCATCTCGTTCAGATCTCATTATTTTATCAACGGACTGGAGCTGTAAGTGGGATAATCCTGTAGCTCATATATACTGAATAAATACAAATACAAAAAACTTCTGAAGGCATTAGCAATGATTTCCCCATTTATTAATTTTTTTATTTTGCATCTGCGTTCAGATCTCTTTGTATCATTTGCAACCTCAGCTTCTCGCCCTCAATTATCATCTTGATAATCGTGTAATAACACGCTAAAACAGAGTTTGTAAAACTTTGCAACCCACCAACAATGTTGGGGTCAAAAATAGATCGAGCCTGTGACAAAATAGACAAGATTGCGCTCACCTCAGCGTGATAAGTGGGCGTCTGTTGTTAAATTTAGAAGAAGGACTTATAGGGTATGCCAAATATCCCATTTCGGATTCGAAATTCAACATGTTTAGTTTGAAATTCCGTTGGTGATACTTAGGCACCTTTTCCGACCTCTGTGGTAGAAGTGCACCATTTTGTCGCTGGGACGGAGTCCGGACCATCGCTGGGACGGATCATCGTTGGGACGGAGTCCATCTGGCTTGGTTATGTTGATGACGTGATCGCTTTTGTTAGTAAAGACGTAAATCCTTTAGATATGTCCAACAGCCAACAAAGCAGAACAGGCCAACAGAGGATTAGAGTAAATCTTCCTTCTGCTCTTCTTTTGTCACCAATCAAAGGTCCCGCAAAATTCGGGAACGGTCCAACAGCGCAGGGGGGGGGAAACAGTTCAGGACAGGGCCAATCATTGTTCCTAATGCTCAGAATATAGACCCCGTGACTAAAGCCGTGCGCTCCACTCCTTCTGTCGTCGCAGTACCTTTAACAAACATAGGTCAGTTAGTTGGTAGCAAACAAAACCCGGCAAACTCTTTTTATGAAGCACATTTTACCATGTGAAAGAGAGGGAAGGGAGGGTCTGGGAGCTTAGGGTCTGACTTATCATTGCCATCATCCCTGACATTGTTGTCAGTCTCACATTTTCAGGTCTCCTCATTCATGATTGAGTATGAATAATAAATATTATGATTATGCAATGTAAACAGACAAGAAAGCAAAAACAAAATTCATCTTTTAGAACCATCAATTGATATTAAAAAAAACGTTACTTTGCACGATGTGTTTTAGTCAATATGGACTGGAGTGCGCTTTCCTGTTTTAAAACGAGGTCGTTATTATGAATTTGAAAATTGTTAACAAAGTTTCAGGCCTGGAAAGCCTGCTGAATGTAAGGTGCCATAAATCGTAGAATGCCTTGGGAGTGACCTTGGACCCTAAAAGACGAAGACAGCAAAAAAAGCAAAAGGTGCCAGAGTCCAGAAACTAAAACGCCTAAACCCTAGAAACCCAAAAACCAAAAAGGCTTAGACAAGGGAAGAGGCAAAAGGTAAAGAGCGCTATATGAGGCAAGCGCAACAATTTGGTCTTTGACCGTCGTCAGGCGAGAAGTCATTGACCGTCGTCTGGCGAGGAGTCCTTGACTCCTAGGAGTCAGGGACTGTACAATTAAACACGAAAAAAGCGGAACGTTAATAAAAAGCGGTCCTATAAGTAAACGTCTATAACAGCGAAACGTTGTGTTAATAAGTGATTAAATGGTTAAAGTAAGTAGCAGAACAATTCTAACGTAGTTTGGCCTTCACTTACGCGTTGATGAACCCAAACTGAGTTGCCATTTTAATGTCATTGCCCGGTGTAAGGTTGTCAAGTTGTTAGTCCTGCAGATGCCAGTCACTTGTTTTGCGGTTTGACCTCGTATAGGATTAAAATATCTTGAGGAGGCTATTATCTCGGTGTAATTCCGGCTTTCAGGCTTCGACTGTGGTGTAAAAAGGAAGATGTCATTGTGTATAGTCTCAGCCTTCAGTCCGTAGGTGTCGTCTTCCAACTGCTGGCTTCGGCTGAGTGAAGACAAAGTTCATACTTGCTTCTGGAATGGCGGTCATTTGAAGGCTGCAGCTCCGTAGCCACGCCGAATTAGAAACTATTCGTTTAGAGCCTCTTCCGAACTGCATCGTGCCGCCGCGATGGGCTGTCGTCTGACCGAGAGAAAAGGCATTGGGCTTCCGCAGGTTCAACGGGACGACAAATGAGGTTTCCAGATCCTGCCTTGGGAGTATTCTGTTATATCAACTGCTGTCTAATGTCAAAATATTTTAAAGTTTAGTCTGCTTATGCAAGACAAACGTTGGGATATATGATGTTTTAATCTACCACGCCTCGCTAGCTTCATAGCCATTTCCAGACAACCATTAAAAGCTTGCACGACCCTTCTAAGGCGGGCATGTATATGACATGAACCAAAGCCATCATGGTACCCCGACCTCCAGTAATGATGATGAAGTACATGCGCAGACCATAGCGGTGAAGAGACTACCAGCTCCCGTACGCTCGTCGCTCAATGCCTGCATCAATTCCGCAGTCGTACATGAAGCTCAATATCCGCTGGTGTGGGTCATAGCGTTTAAAACTGCTGGAGGTTGACGGTGCCCCCTCGGCACCAGCCGTTAGTCACGTGCGAGGGTCTACATAAAGCCGGCTATGGTCACGCGCCCGTGAATGCATCCGTCGTGCCACGTGTTGAGTGGAAGCGGGCTCCGGCCCCTTTGCCAAAGACTCGCTTCCGTTGATTTAGCTTGTGTGCGCACCGTGTGGTGTGAGTGACAAAGTGCTGTTTGTTGTTTTTGTTGCGTTCGTGGCGAAAAATTCAGACTGTTCCATCCGAAGGATTGGTATAGACTAGCGGAGCAGCAGGAGCTGTTCCAGAGGGGAGCCCAAGAAGGCATTCCCTATCCTTTCCAAGCCAGTGAGTAGTTTCAACAGAGCTTCAGTTTTTCTTGCAAGTTTAGTCTTTCTGGTGCTAAGGAATCTCACCAGGGTCGGACTTTACCAGCCTGTAAGTAGGCATGTAGTAAACTTACATACATACATAAATCCACCACCTCATGTCATCTGCTGAAAGTAAAGTTAATCCTGCAACAGTTTTTATGTGATGTCAATGTTAACTTCGAAAAAGCCACGGCTTAACCTCCTGTGACTCGTATTCATACTTGACGCTGTGCCGTGGTTTTGGTTGGTCTTCCGTGAACTTTGACGGCCTTCACGTTTGCGTTCACCAGGGCTGTGAACTTGAACACTCATGACTAAAGCGCTTGGGACGAATATAGGTGACGTGACATTGCGCTAGGGCTTCGAGAGTCGTTTCAAGCAATGGACGCTCCTGAGTGGGAGCTTGTGCTGTGTATCGGCTCGGGCAACGTTCAATCACTGGGAATACCACTGGGCGGTGGTAGTTCCGTACGGATGGCTGCAAAGTTTCTGGTGAGTCCCCGAAACATTGAAACTTGGTAGACTTTGTGTTGGGATGTAAGATTCTGGGCTCTGAGTGAGATGGATTTGGCAGTGAAAATAGGTCTACTGTTGGAAAGAAATAAGAGCCGGGATAAACTGATAAACAGGATACGTGAAACCAGATTTAAACTCGTTAGGGTGTGTTTTACTAATGACAATGTAAATCATTGGTGCAGGCTCCGTTCACAGAACAGCAACATTCAGATGACTAGGTACATTTTGTCTTTGTTGAGAATTGTTGTGCTCGGCACGCCGTTGTTGTCTCCTTTCGGTTGGTGGATATTACCAGGTAGCTATCACACTTTTAACGTACTCTTATCTGTGCTGCTTCAGCGAGCTTTGTAGAAACACAATACATTGTCTGCAAAATCATTTGCTGTAGTTTGTATTACCCTGCGTTGCAGTTTGCTTTCACCTTTGCCCCCAGGTTGGCTAAACTTCTGCTTGTTAGTGGCGGCTTCATTGTGGGTTATTGCCAACTAAAAGTGGTTGCTACCTTGTTTATGTAGGGTGAACTTTCTCCATAAATAAGGTTGACGATGGACGAAGGTAGGTCCCAGTCCAAAACAGTAGCAGCCTACACCGGATGAATAAATCACCGTCAGAAAGTGGCCAACACTCGCAAACCCCTTTACTGTTTTAGTTAGAAGTTCAAATCCTCAATAAGGTTAATTGCAAACTTACTTTTTTTAGAAAATTTTGTATTTTAACAAGTTATGAAATAATCAATGACAGAAAACAAACCGGTTTACTTCATTTGTGTCATAATGAAGCATTTGGCGCTGAACCACCGAACAAAAAAAGAAAAAATTGTCCTGTATGGGCCCTGGTGTTTTACATTCAGTTTCTAATTCACCGGCTACTTGCATTGTTTTTGTGTTGGTTCAATGTCTGCAAAACGTGCACCATTTGAAGCAGTCGAATGATGAAACTATCATATTAATATCAAGTATATTTTCGTGAGCTTGCATGTGAACCGAAATTCAGAGATCGTAAATAAATTTTTTCTTGACGATATGTCCATGTCTCACCAATTTTTTCCTAAAATTAAGAAAAAAACTCCAAGAGGAAAAGAGCTGGGAACCAACAAAAGAAAAAATGACAAAAGCAATAGGAATGGCTCCAGTGTGCAAAATCAATGCGATATTTTACTATTCAATCCCTTCATAAGTGTCCATAAAAACTGGTAGATTGATACCAAACCTCCCAACTAATCTGTGGTGTCCTCAAATTCACATTCAGAATGCTGGTCAGCTCAGATCTTTACTGATCTGTGCTGAAATCTGGGAACTATTTTTTTCATAATAAAACCCCACAAGCTAATAGCTACACGGCTGTGTGTGACGTCATTAAATCTCTGTCGGAGTGTGCTTTAAAACAAAAATATGTTTTAGTTGTCCAGGAATAGATATTTAGTGTTCACTCAGACTTTATCAAACATTAGTGTTATACGAAAGCTAGTGGTCAAGGTAAGTGTACAACCCCAAATATACTCATTGCGTTCGTGAATACGACTTCTGATATTCCGGCGAAGGAATAGTTCCTCTGATTCGGTATCGATGGAACCATTGGCTGAACACTAACATTTGGTTTGTTGTGTTTGTGCAAATATGTGGGGCTCTATCAACACCGCTGCAATTTGCACTACTGTTGGAATAGTTTCCAGCTCAAACATACCCTTTGTGGCAGAACCAATAGTTGTGTCAAGTCGAATACATTTTCCGTCAAAGTAAGCGAGCCAATGTAAATCATGATTGCGATCGTAATGTATCGATATGATTGGGAATGCAATTTAAGTCATGCTTGTGATCGTAATGTATCGATATGATTGGGAATGGTGGACCCTCTGCCGTGTGTGAACAAACAAATGAAAACAGCTGTGGTGGCACTCCTGCTAGTCTGCTTATCATTTGCTGCGTAGTCGGCGAACCAGGGATGCTTTGAGGCACCGCCATTTTTTGCATTTGCGGATGGAAACACAGGGCCATACTCGTGGCAAAAATTGTATTGAAAATATTTTTAATACAAATCTGTTATTTTTGGAGTAAAAGGTATAGCCTGGTTGACCTCCACCGAACTGCCAGGAGGTGAGACCACAGCGAAAATTTTACGCCGCAGTGGAGGCCGTCCTGCGTGGAAACGTTCTGCCTCGTGTCCGTTATTGTGAGCGGGGGGTGGGTTGAGGGGGGATAGAGCGAATCGGCTCAGCTGTTTCGGGGCCACGACGATTCCGTGCCGTCGTCGCTGTCGGCTGTCAAAACACTGACCATGCGGACTGCATAATTCAACCGACGACACGGCGCCTCGTCACGGCGCCCGGCCCGCCCCAGCGATCGAAAATGAGCCCAACTGCAAACGCGAGGAATTCTTCTATCCGGCCTGCAAAAACTGTGATTAATCAGGTTGAGTGATGTGATAAATTTTATAGCGGTAAAGGCGTGAGGTGGCACTCATTGGTAACGACGCTCAGCACGAAAGGTGGCGTTCTCTCGGAAAGCTACTGTTTTTATGTGAAAATAAGGACAGGTTGTGTCGGGTTCGGATATTGAGAACATGAGTCCCAAACGCTGCATAAGTTTCCTGGTCCATTAAGTTGCCTGCGCCTGTGCTTAACGCTAAGTTTTGACTAGAGCTCAGGGTTGTATTTCGGGTGCTCTGACTGAACTGTGCCCAACAAAGCAGCTATCGACGAACACAAGGTCCGGTGGGACCCTCTACGGCTGCGGTGTAGTGAAATGAAGTCTAGTTTTACCGGAGGGAAGGTGGGTAGAACGGGCTCTCTGGAATATCAAACTGGTGGTACAGAAGGTCAAGGGCTGGCGGAGTCGGAACAACCTCTCCATTTTCGTCGGTTGTAGTCCTACTTAATGCAAAATAGGACATTACCGTCTCTATTCCTCATATTGCCTATGAGTGCAGTCAAAGAGGTCCAGCTCAATACCTCGATGTAAATGCTAAGTCGGACAATGCATGCCATTTCTCAAGAGGTTTGAAGGGACCTGTACGGGGCCTGGGTGACGCAGAAGGTTAGGGTTGGAGTGCCATAAAACCCCAACTAAAAAAAGAATGAATCTGTAACCATGGACCTATTCAGAGGGGAGGGGGCGAAGAGTGGGTCACCCTGCTTTAGGCCCGCTGAGATGTCCCTGTCCACGTTTGGCGCCCTAGATGCCGAACCAAAAGCCTTAAAATGGCTGAAATGGCGCATTTCTAATGGCACCCTCCCGAAGCATTTTTTAGAATTTTTAAGAAGAATGTGCTTCAAAAATGTTATGGGGCAGAAGCGTATCAAATTTGGTCAAGGAATGCTCCTGTCTGGAAAAGGGCGGCCAGACATTCGAACAGAGATCCGCTGATGAATACCGCACATTTTACACATTTTAAAGTGGTTCGGGCCGCTGCGGCGCCCGGCATTGGTTCCTGATGTCCTCAAAGAGCGGTTCCACGGACCTTAGGGAGAGGTGACTTCTCCTCCTGACCCACATTGGATTCCTCCCTGTCTCCAAGGGAGTTGCGCTGGACGACAGTGATGGATCCAGGACTTCATTTTGGGGTGGGGGTGGGGAGAGCAGGGGCTCAACCCTTCCTCGCCATAGCTTAGGAACAGGCTCTGGGTGCATAGTTACTACAGGCATTCCGACATTTCGGGGGGGGGGGGCCTTGAGCCCCTTGCCTCCCTTGTATCTGGCACTGCGTGACGAGATTGGCCCTTGTGAGTCTCCCTGACCCATTCCATGGTAATGTTCCTGTTTACCCATTGCCATTTCAGTCTGCTACCGTCAAAACTACTAAGTGCTGGAGTTGTGCCGTTTAATGACACAGCAGTTGCTGGGAATGTCCAGTGTCGCTAATTTTCTCACTCTGCAACGCCGGTTTTACTGGCTGTAGCCCTGTTGGATTTGTAATCACTGTACGGGCCAATGGATCCGACGCAGTATCAACAAGTTAGACCAGCTCGGTCGGACGGCCGGCAATTACGGTATTTCACGCACCAATGTTTCGAAACAATGACAAATAAAGTTCAAGCTCGGACGAAACGCTGTGGCTTAGTTTCAAAACTGCACAAGAATCAATTAACATGATGAAATCATCGAATATTTTTCAAAACTATCATTTGGTTAAAACAACGCAACGAATAGAAATCGGTGGCTGTGGTTGGGTCGTTAAGGCTAAAGATTATTTTACAGAGGCTTCTTTAGGGATGAGCCAACAAATTATTCGCCCACTGGCAGCAAGAGAAGCCCAACCATCTTACCCCCAAGAAGAGAGTCCAATAGGCCGAGGAGTACGGGCATATTTTACCTATGCGTGGTCATTGAAAACGCAAGATGATGAAACTTTGTTATGCCAGATGCTGATGACACATGCCGCAAAAGCAAGTCATTAAGACCGGTAAAGAATATCTATGGACTGTTATTAATACAGAGGCTTTCCCCAGTCCCTGACGCCTCCCCATGGCCCATTCAAATATCACTGCTGCTGCCAGCTCTTACGGCATCGCCAGTGTCTGGCCGCCTAGAATGTGGGCATTCGAGAGCACTGAGTGGCCGAGGCTCCTCGGATTGCCCTGGGGCTCCCAAAGCTCCGGCGGCCGGACGGTGCGCCCCAGGCTGTTGGTAACCGCTGATAGAGCTGGTTGGAGGGCAAGATTTGCAGTTGACGGCAGTATTGCACGGAGTGTTGGTGTAATGCTGAGGTATTTAGTGACGGTATGTAACGGCTCTGTAGGGGCTAAGGGATACCACGGAAAGTCTGTCACCTACCTAATGGATGTCGATAGTCAACCAAATGATCAACTTTCTGCCTAGTTGGCAGGATGAGTTAGAATGCTGACGATAACTCCTCTCTAGCTCAAGAGGCTTTACTGTCGTTGTGGTGGGAGACATTGTCGACTTTGTCCGCTGCGATTACTGATCTGAGTTGATATACATACATTTATTTTTCAGGTTAACCCGTAGTTATTGATAACAAAATTGTGCTAATCGAGGCCCATGTTTTGCGTGTTATAAAAAGTTATTAGGGTGTTAACGATCAGCAACATCTTGTTAATGCTAAACATGGCCGTGTCATTTTGTCTCCAAACAATTATTAACTCATTATTATTTGACGAACTATTGGGAAATATATTTTTTGCTCTGTCCCAGAAGCAAGGTCCTGCCAGAAGTAAAGAAAAATCACAATACGCCCGAAAATTATCATTAAAGCTAGGAAAATATAGTTCAGTGCAAAGACCGAAAAACTATTCCAATGACTGCCAATTGCATGCAGAAAATATTGATTTTGAGAAGAAAACCATTATTTTGCCAGGTTAATAGACCGATTGTAGTCCCCATAATTTATAGGTAATTTACACTTATTTTTGACCACCTAGGTGTCGATTAGAGGTGGGTCTTTCTAGGCCCGGGGGCCCGGGGCAAAAGCCCGGCCCAGGCCCGCGGGCTTGGACCGGGCCTGAAGGCCTGATTTAGGCCAATGCCGGGCTGATAACGGGCTTCACCCAGACTCATTCCGGGCTTCAACTGAACTGGGACTTCAATGTCAATTTTCTGTAAGTTAAATAAGCCTTTTTCAGTACAGACCTAGTTTTTTCCACTGAAACATAATCTTATTCATGCACCAGCAGCTTTTGAAAATGCATTTACAATTAATTTTGAGACTTTTAGACATACATCAGGAATGTAAAAGCATGAAGCTCTAGCTTTCTATCTGTTACTCATGCCAGGGTCAAAAGCAAGTTACTTAAACCTGAATCAATATTTAAAATCAAATATTGAATAATGCCTACAGTTGCACACATCCATGCCGTACTGTCATCTTATGAATATCCTGATTACTTAAAAATCTTCAAGTCATATATGGGTGAACAAAATATAAATTGTGATAGCCTATTTGTTACTTCCATATTGTCAGTATACCATTTCAAAGGAAGTCATTTAACAAATTTGCTGCTAACATATTGATATTAACACCTAGCTCTAGCTAGAAAATTCTTTCCAGAAGCTTTCTGCTCCAGGTAAAAAGAAAATGTTATCTATGGAGCCATTCCCATGTCCTCTACGAAAAATGGTGAAGTGAATATGTCAGGTACAAACTATCTAGTGGGAGCCCATAATTGTCAAATTGGCCTGCTAACTCTAGCTGCAAGAACAAATGTTGATAAGTCTGACCCTTCCACAGCTTCATCTTGCTCTTTCTTTGCCCAAAAGATGCAGAATCCACTCAGAAAGGGCTAGTATAAGCTAGAAAATAGGCACAAAGAAAACATGTTTTTGATCGAAGTACTTCAAAACATAAATTAGTCAGTTGTGGGGAGATACTGGGGAGAGCAGTCAGCCTTAGAAGGAACCTTTGAAATTGCACCAAAACATGAATATACTTGACATTATGTGTTGCATTTTCCTTGTGGAGATACTTTCCTGGCCTCTATGAAATACAACTTCTATTATAAGCTTTGAACGTAACAGCACTTCCCTCCCAAGATACCTTTACTTTACACTTCCCTCCCACCACACTAAAAATGTACAGAAACGTAGAAATACAGAACACAAAAACAGAATATCCAAATTATGGCAAATTCCACGGCCTTGAGCAGCTTGTAAAGCCTTGCAAAGCGAGAAAAGCGTCATATATGAAACAATTGCGCAAAAAGTGGCCTATTCTCAGGAACAATAGAAATGCACCACACACTTTGTGCTTATTTTTTAAATCTGTGAAATTTTAAAATATATTTTCAAAAGTTTTGAAATATTTTTTCTGAAATAAACTTACTATTCTGGTAAATTTTTGTGAAAAATGTTTTCATAAATGATTGCTCTAATGTAGACAAGCACGGCGCTTCAGATACCTACTAAGCGCAAGCCCGTAAAATACAACAAAACAAACAGAAATAGTGTTCAAGCCCGAATTGTGATGTGGATGGGATTGAGTTGTTTTTTGTATCAGATTTACTTTTTGGTGGAGATTGGTGCAATATTTTTATTCCATGTTTGGTGCGAACCTGTGGAAAACTAGTGGTTCTTTATCAAGATAGTTCTTTATGGCTGGTGGTTTGATAATTGTATATGGCTGATGGGCGTTGTTCATGTTGGCCTGTTGGTTTACCTACTTTGCAGACCGGGCTGACCTAAGCAGAACGATCTTTTGACTATCTTCCAAGCTGTTTAGTGACTAAACTAAAAGAAAATGTTCACATGTATCAAATGAGGGATAATGTGAAGGACTTTTGGTTCATTCACAGTCATTCTGCCATGATATTCTGAAAAGTTTTAGCTGAAAACTTGTCACTGCCCTCTCCTCTATTCATAAACATTATTGGAACTCAATTGTGAGGCTCGTGCCAGCATATAATGATTTATAAAAGTGCAAAGATGGAGGAAATGTCTGACATGAGTGGGATTATTTCATCCTGATGCTTACAGCTGCCATGTGCATACCTCTATCTAGAATGCCCATTGTTTTTATAAGGTGATGCTGGTCATTACCTGAAGTAAGCTTGCATCATAAGCAAGCCATGTTTTTTATACTGTGTGTTTTTCAGTATCATTTTCTGCTGAGTTATTAAGATAGCTGAGGCTACTGATGCTACATGCACCTTTTTAATACGGTTTTGGGTGAAACCAGAACTTTTTACAGGATAAATTGGCTTAAAACATATATTTGAAACAGCTTTAAAGTAAATAAATGTTGTATATAGTCGTTTATGGTTTTTCCATGATACCGGGCCTTCCCGGGCTTGATGATCCATTTCTTCCACAAACCGGGCTTGTGACGGGCTTCTAAAATCAGCAGCAGACCGGGCTCGGGCCCGGGCCTGCAAAATTGCCCGAAAATCCCACCTCTAGTGTCGATGCACTGTGCTTAAATGTCTTCCAACGCGAAGCAAGGCCAGGCAACGGTGGCCCTTTGTTGTCAACAATTTAAAGAAAATTTTAGTTTCCATTGCATTTGTCCCTGCTCATTGTTGACACCTAATGCAACCTATCATTGAAGCGCAGCATTTCATCCTGTCTGATGAGTAGACTCTCTCCTCTCTCTCTCTCTCTCTCTCTCTCCTACCCCCACCACCACCACTCTGTCTTATCCGTTCAATCAAAATGTCTCCCTACCTTACATTCACAAAGTTGTCACATATAAATCAAATGCCTCGTTTGATACAAGGGGCTTGTCCCCCAACGCACCATAGTTGAAACAGCTTTTGCTGATCCCAGATATGTTAAAAATACTTACTCAAGAACGCTGGCGTTCAGTCTCCGGAAGACTTTAATCACAATCCGTTCCGGCGTCACTCCCAAGTTTGCGTTTACTTTCCCGGACTTGGCGAGCATTCGGGTTTCCAACAAGGAACGAGTTTGCTCGGCGGAAGAACCGGGCCCGGAATAAGGGGCGAGGAGCAGGAGCGCGGTGACAAACTTTGCCCGTCTTCCCGCCTCTTTACGGCCGCCATAGCCGCACGAAATCCCATCCGCGCAACTCCCTGGGGCCAAATTATCAGCGTCTTTTGTCTCGTAAAAGGCTGATGCTAGCAGCTTTGACGTAGTCGGTTAATGATCCGTGCGACGAGAATCCAACAAAGTCTGTGAAGAAAAATGAAGGTGATCTTCACTCCCTAGGCTTTCCAGCTGTCAGGGAGCTGACATTGGGTTTATTACTGGCTTTAACATGTGACGTCACTTTCGAAATGACAGAAAAAACAGCCGACAATATTACATCAAAGGCTGTTTCATTGTATCGATTCAAACCTCCAGGAATACGAGCTAAACCGAGATCAGGTTTTATGCAACATAATTATTAATAAATTCCAACATGCCCAACGGAAGGCAAGTTCGAATTTAGGAGTGTTGTGTGTGGCAATATGAGCCCAACCTGTTCTGAAGCACCGAAGTTTGAAAGTTTACCCCGGTGCTGTGTTCAAAGGCCCAATTTCTCGTCGCTGCCGACTGAAATGCAGATTTCTCTTGAGTGGTGGTCGCCAGTCTGTTTATCTGTCAGGTGCAGATAGCTACATAAAAGGGGAAATAAATTGACTTAACGTAGCTGACAGTGGCTGGAAAGTGGTCCTTCTTTACTAGATGGAAATATGTGCGGAGAAAACTGCGCGGCATATGCCTCGAAATGAAACGTTTAATGAGCCATTTCACGTGTTTGAAATTGCATACAGATGCAAGAGGCTCTTCCTAGTGTTAAAAAAGAGATAGATGCAAATCCTACTATGTTTTAAACCCATCCTGGATTCCAGACTATGGTGTAGATAAAGGGCTTGTAGAGAAAGTCATTTGAGCTTCAAAGTGTGTTTGGTGAACATTTTTTATGCTTTTAATTTCAACACCGACTCTTATTGGCTGTTCAAAGCGATCCAGGGTAGCGAGAAGGCAGCAGGTGGTTTTCTTGTCCTGGATATCTATCTGAAATATTGACCATGAACGGGCCGGTTAATACATGTTTTGGGCGGAGGGGAGGGAGGTTGATCATGAACGGTAACACCGTTGGACAGTAGAGACTTCATGAAAAGTACACACAATCAGAAATGCTATATTCCTCTGGGCTTTCACTTCGAATCCAATGGCACACAATGTATGTACATGGTGTGATGTTTTCATGTAAAATTTTAGGAAGTATATAACACTGAAAGGGCTGCATATACCTTTTATTTCTCTGCTGCTTTACTTCGAATATGAATTAACGTAATGTGCATTTTTTATGTTTTCATATTGAATTTTATGGAAATATGTAGCATTGAGAAAGCTTCTTTTATTTCTCTGAGAACTGCCAATTATGCTCACAGTGGCGGCGCTTGAACATTATGACAGCCTAGGCACGATTGTCTTAGAGGTAAGGACGTCACCCAGGCTTTTTACCTGATATTGGACAGGTGCGAATCCAGCAGGTCGGCTGGAGAAGGGGGCAGGCTCAAGTCGATGAGCAAAAGTAATATTTATGTTTTGATGTTTAACATAATAAATTTTTTTAAAAATCCAAAATATATGTCGGTGGATTGTGGAAACGGTTATGCGGCAGTATATGCAGGTAAAGGGCAAATTTCAGGAAGGATAGGTAGGTAGGTAAGTAAGCCGGGAAGGACAAGGCACTCACGAGAGCTTCCCATTTCAAGGACAGGTTCGGCACTTCATTTTTATGACGTCCAATTTCTCGCTGTACGATCCATTTGTGAACGGATTTATTTTTTAATTTCATTCATCAGATTTTGTGTCATGACTCACGTTCTTCATAAGGGTTTCACAGATTCAATACCTTCCTAATTATTTCCAAACAAGTGTCCCGCACTGAGAAGGCTAGAAATCCGCGAATACAAGAATGTCAAGAAACGAATCCGCTGTAATCAAGGTCCTAAGACGTGGCATCGCTCGTGCTAGCTTGCTGATTTAACAAGCCAGTACTCGCGTCCGATTGAATGAGGTATTAGAGATGTCGATCAAAAAGCACACGTTAGGTTTGCCACGGGGTTGGGCAGATTCAGCGAAATCGCGAAGTGCCTAACCTCACACTTGTTGATGGTTAGAGCTGCGAACGTGGATTGTCAGAGATGCAAATCATCGGCTCTTTGTCCCAGTGATCCGAAGAAGGAATGTTCTCTGTAACTTAAACATCGAGTCAAATGATATGTCTTCCACATACAATGCATAGGGGACAGTGTGTGTATTGCGCCCCCTAACTAATTGCGCCCCATAGTAACAGAGATAGGTACAAGTGACAGTTTTGTTTGGGCACCTTAATCCAGTTCCCACCTCGAATCCATACATTTTCCCAACGTTTGGATGAATTCGTGCGTAAGAATGTATTTTAGTCAGCCAGCGAAGTAAATTCAGCACTTCCTTAACCCTTTCGTTCCTGAATTATTATTTTTTGCTAGGATTTCGAATTCCTTTGACAGAAATATTTGCGTAGGTCAGCCATTAACAGTGCCTTCCCCCATTTTTACCTCCGACCCCCTTCCCTCCCAAAATTTGGAATTTTGAGGTGGTCGAGATCTCGACCACTAGGAGGATATCCGTCAGTTAGGTTTGTATGCCCACATGCTATTGATTGCAAGTGCTGGTCTTCTCTAACGGTACTGAAATGATTCCACAAGCATACAGATACGTTTTAGGTAATAATTGAGCCTTAAATAAATGGTAAGCATCATAAAATGTGCGGACGTGCTGACGACAGGACTTACCAAGCTTGATTTGCACCTGTCAGCTACTCAATTTAAAACAGAGCAGGACCAGCATGCTTTGGAACGGGCCAGATTTTCAACTTTGGAAATAAATATCGCAGGAACTTTTATCCACTATGGACTAAACTCACAAAATCGGGGTCGCAGAGCCATATCTGTATTCCAATTGGAGAAAAAGCGCACTCTGTGTCCCCCAGGCTTGCTCGTGGCAGGTCTGCCTGCACCCTTGGGTGCCTCTGTAAGCTGACCCAGGTAGAGGTTCATTGGAAACTACCACCACAAAGATCAGAAACCAAGGCTCTTCTCTTCTCGACCCAGGTGGTTCCTGGATGGGTTAACGCTGGAAAAACAATACAAACCTATGGGGGAAGGGGTAGGGTACAAAACCTATGAGAAACCCGAAATCGAGGAGTAGAGTAGAGGAGACGTAATTGAGGTATCCATAATATATGGTTTTTCAGCCCAAGTCACCAGCACACGTAGGAGGAATAGGAAGCTTCGCAAACCAAACAGTACCTAACTCATCATGACTGCTGTAAATGATGTATGTACCAGCCTGTTGAGGAAGGGTCCTGACCTCCAACTCCCCCCCTCCACGTCGGAAAACACCACTTCTTTCCTCTGACTGAAGCGCAGTAGCTGTTGACATGCTGATCCTACTGATCTGTGCCTCCCATTGTCTCGTATTTTTAACATAATTTAGCCTTTGCAGTTGGGTTCACCCTTGGTCCTGTTTTGAGTATCGGTCAATAGAGGCGACCGAACCTTAACCGAAAGCAGTAGAGCAGATGAGATGATCGATACGTTGTGGTAGAGATCAAGCGCCACAATGTATCCATTGACCTGGTTCAAGTAGAAAACTTCGCACCCGAATCTTACGGGTAGAGTGATGACGTTGGATGAAGTGTTCCAGCAATTTCTTATGGATACGATCAGCCCGAGGACATAGCTTGGAGTAGCGGTCACTCATGTCCAGCTTTGTGCTGTCCTGGAAGTGCAAGAATTGCATGTACGACTCAAAGCGGTTCTTCCAAATCGCAGACTTGATGATTGCCGGGGGAGGGGACGGCTCTCCTCAGATTGGAAGCCAGGAAGGGACATCCCCCAAGTTGTGGGCCTCAAGTCATATTTTTACATTATTTGCCCTTTGTAAGCGCGGGCTTACGCAAAGTCTTGGTTTGCAGCCTCTCTAATGCCCTTCGAGAGAGCTTTGAGTTTTGGGTTCGCTTCCCACCCCTCCCCTCTCCCCCGATCATAGCAAAATCGTAGTCCGTTCCCCTCGGGACATATCCGTGGTGACGCCTCTGAACCCCGGAAGGGGAGGTGTCACCACGGCCCAAATATTATCGCAGAGGAGCATGTACTCCCGTCCTAGGAAGAGTGTTGGGGTGGAAAGCGAATTTTCATAAGTGCGCCAATGACATTTCAGGTGGGCGGAATTTCGACGGAGGGAGAGACGGATCAACTGTCTCCAGTGGCGGTTCCAGGATTTCATTTCTAGAGGGGCTTGGGGTTTTGAACCTCTCCTACCAGTGCCTCTTATCAGTCCCCGGCTATGTATTTACCATAGGTACTCTGAAATTTCGAGAGGGGGGTTTAGCCCCCCCTTGTATCCACCACTGCCTGCCCCTTTACCCCCCTACGTTTGCCTATATGAAAATGTTCAAAACCTGGGCTGTTTTTGCAGTACCTGCTCACATTTGGCTCTAAATTTGCCGAATGTCCAAACCAAATTATGACTGGCCCTAGTTGACGGATATCCTCCTAGTAGTCGAATACTCGACCACCAAAACTGTTCCGTTTCTAAGTCACGATGAATTGAAGCCCTAGCAAAACAATGAATGCTGTTGTTCTGCCTGACCCTCTGGCTACCACATCAAGTAAAAATGAATCAATAATTATGACCTTTGTCTGATAGCCGGAGAGAAACAAATGCAGCCATTTCCCACAAAGGGTTGTCGTTAGATATGTCCAGATTTGATATGCCCCCACTCCCCCTAAACATGACAGAACAAAATTTTTTCAGCTGTGATGATAGCCTGGTCCATCTTTCGCCTGACAACGGAGTTTGGAGAACTCTGCCGAATTTGGAAATCTGTGGCGAGCTTATCCCTGAAGTATTTTTGGTGGTCGAGATCTCGACCACTAGGAACGAAAGGGTTAAATCTGCACGGGTTTATGTATCTGAAAAATAAGAATACGGCTGTTGCATTCCGAAATCGATTGTTTTAATTTCAAAGCCAGAAGTGTGTCGCATATTCTGAAATCAACATTTATAGATTATCCCTGGTGGTATACTTTTAAAGCGGAGATCTCTAATTTAAATGCAAAAAAGTAAAGGCGGTCAAATGCGCCCTATCAGAATATATGTTGAAAAGTCAAATTCAAAGCCTTTTTGTATGTGTGTGATTTTATTATTAGAAGTCATAATGAATGCAAGAATACCATATTAAAATGATTTCCAGACCCTACAGATGAAAATCTCGGAAGGCAGCCGAGCCCCATTGGCTCTTACACTAATGCTTATTTCCGCTGTGCCATTGACTTAACATATTATGAGGGAAGAGTGCAATTAAATCTAAATGCGCCCTCCCTCGGGCGCAGGTACCCTCACACTTTGGCAAATGCAACGTTTGCATAGTTTCACTCAAATCGAAATTCACTCTTAGAATAGGCTATTTTCAGGTCAGCAATTCTTTGTCAATAATAAAAAATTATCAAAATTTGTAATTTGATCAAACTAGGGAGATCAAATAGGATACATTTGCCCAGCAAGTGATTTACCTTAGGGAGGCGCAATACATCTAATTTCCTACCTACCTACTTCGACATTTAAGTGCCTAGGCAGTGCCTAATGTGCCTCTATGACAGCCACTGGTGTAATCCCTGTTGGCTCTGGTCATGCTTCTAACTTCGTAATTGTCGTGAGCGGTGCTTTTCGGAATTACCTCGATATTATCACCATCTTCCCGCTTCGCACGCGCATCTACATATTAACATATAGAATTGAAATTTAGACCAGTTTCGATTCGATGTATTGACTACATAATCAGTGCTGTCAATACATCGAAACCAGTCTGATTTTGAATACTCTACATGCTACGATATGTGTATCTCCTGGTTATGAAATTTATTTTCATATTTATACGGCCACCTTTCCTACCATACCTCATCTGTATGCTGGGAAATGATTCTGGCGTGTAGGATGATGTCATTGTTGTTACCGGTTGTTCTATTGCATTCTCATACGTTTTCACCGGGAAACCCTGAATACTGCATGTCTGAAATATCCAGGACTTAAAATTCCATCATAAACCCTCCATTTCAAAGCCGAGTTTGATCCGCCTCCCTCGTTATGTGTTTGTATTTTACGTCCAGTCTCCTGCGCAGTATTCTATCACCGTTTTTGTCCGATTGTAATCCCAGGTTGTGGTTGGGTGGAAGTGGAAAAGATGGTTTGTTTGTAAGCTGGTTATTTATTCGGTTTCAGGCGCGTACCAATCGTTAGGACATACAGCGCCCGGGTTGATTGTCATTTGGAATTGTGTGTTGCAGAACGTATTTGATTGTTCAAGCCTGGTCCCAATAAAGATATGAATTTTATATTGCAGTTAGATACGACAAAGGGGGTTGGTCAGTGGAGTGGTCAGCGAAGCTTGCTTTCACGCAGCTGACTCGGGTTCAAGGCCCGGCGTCGTCCTTGAACAAGGAATAAGCTGGCTCCCAAAAAAACCTTCCGAGTGGGAGAGAGCTGGCGACGCTATATGACCCTGGCAATTGGTGCGTCGATAAGCCCCCTCTCCCCCCAAAAAAACAAAGAATATTAGATACAGCTTGCGAGTGGTAGCTACAACTCAGTGAGCGTAATACCGTAAATACAGATCTATACGAGACAGGTCTAACAACGGGAGGCTTTCAAGACGGGTGGCTAGGATACTTCTGCGATGTATTTAGTTGCTCTACCTCTGAGACTGAGGCCGCTGCAGTCCAGGCCTGTTTTCAGACCAGCTCCCCGTTGGCGCGGGTCACTGCAGCGGTCTGCATGGATCGAAGGTACAATTACGGGTCAGGGGTCCGCCTGCTGCGCTGGCCATTGTGGGACGGCGGTGTACCCCGCGGCGTCATTTGGCTCATCGCCTCCTCCTCTCTGCGACCCCCGCTGGCCGCCGGAGGGTGTTCCGGCTCTGCTCCCAGATCCCCACCCACCTATCGTGGATACTGCCAATGCTCCGACCCCAATGACGATCAGGGATACCGCTGATGACGCCCCCTCCCTCCCCCTCCCCCACAGGGGGCGCTGTATCGGTCCTCCGCGACCATTTCCACCTCAGGAATATCAATACGGGTCAATGGCATAGTGGCTGTCATTTTGAACTAGCATTGATTCACAACCGTACCTGCCTCGATTTGGTTGAGCTACTCTTCGCACAAATGTGCTAGTTACCTAAGTTTGACGGCATAACATTTTTACCCCCGCCAGGCCTCTCACCGCCAAGCCAGGCGGTTGCGATGAAAGCAAAACTCGTGTTTGTTTAAGTCCTAACATAGCGGGCTGCGCTCTTGTAAAAAACATATCGTGGAATAAACTAAGAAACATTAAAAGCCCGCATGTTCTAAAATGAGACAGGAAAAACCTGGAGAGCCTCGGCTATACAATTGGACAAGATAGTTGATCAATAATACCGGAGATCTCAACCCAGGGAAACAATTTATGCAACTCTTTTATAGTAAATAAAATGCAGCTTTATACTGTCAGCATTAGCCTCTGATGTGATATTGTCAGCATTAGTCCCTGATGTCCCAGGTCATACTGTCAGCCTTAGGCCATGATGTCACAAGGTCTGCTTTAGTGTCTGATATCACATGTCATCCTTAGTCACAGGTCATACTATCAGCATTAGTCTCTGATGTTACAGGTCATACTGCCAGCACTAGTCTCTGATGTTACAGGTCATACTGTCAGCACTAGTCTCTGATGTTACAGGTCATACTGTCAGCACGAGTCTCTGATGTTACAGGTCATACTGTCAGCACTAGTCTCTGATGTTACAGGTCATACTGTCAGCACTAGTCTCTGATGTTACAGGTCATACTGTCAGCACTAGTCTCTGATGTTACAGGTCATACTGTCAGCACGAGTCTCTGATGTTACAGGTCATACTGTCAGCACTAGTCTCTGATGTTACAGGTCATACTGTCAGCACTAGTCTCTGATGTTACAGGTCATACTGTCAGCATTAGTCTCTGATGATACAGGTCATACTGTCAGCACTAGTCTCTGATGTTACAGGTCATACTGTCAGCACTAGTCTCTGATGTTACAGGTCATACTGTCAGCATTAGTCTCTGATGATACAGGTCATACTGTCAGCACTAGTCCCTGATGTTACAGGTCATACTGTAAGCACTAGTCTCTGATGTTACAGGTCATACTGTCAGCACTAGTCTCTGATGTTACAGGTCATACTGTTAGCACTAGTCTCTGATGTTACAGGTCATACTGTCAGCACTAGTCTCTGATGTTACAGGTCATACTGTCAGCACTAGTCTCTGATGTTACAGGTCATACTGTCAGCACTAGTCTCTGATGTTAGAGGTCATACTGTCAGCACTAGTCTCTGATGTTACAGGTCATACTGTCAGCACTAGTCTCTGATGTTACAGGTCATACTGTCAGCACTAGTCTCTGATGTTACAGGTCATACTGTCAGCACTAGTCTCTGATGTTAGAGGTCATACTGTCAGCACTAGTCTCTGATGTTACAGGTCATACTGTCAGCACTAGTCTCTGATGTTACAGGTCATACTGTCAGCACTAGTCTCTGATGTTACAGGTCATACTGTCAGCACTAGTCTCTGATGTTAGAGGTCATACTGTCAGCACTAGTCTCTGATGTTACAGGTCATACTGTCAGCACTAGTCTCTGATGTTACAGGTCATACTGTCAGCACTAGTCTCTGATGTTACAGGTCATACTGGCTGCTGAGCGAAGTTTCACCCACCAATATAGCACACCCTAGCCGGTCAGGGGTGCGCCGCGGATCCAGACAATGACAAGTTAAAGTTTAAAACCCTGCATTTCATTCTACATACACCCTGATTCTGTGTTTGGCCGCCCAAGCCCAGGTATTGTTGCCAATGAATAGGGTTACGTGCCGCAAGAGGACCGTGCGATGTTTTACGGCCGCGTAGTCGCTTGGTTCTGAGTCAGGGTGCGGCGTTCGCTCCTTTTACAGCAGCGGTAACACAATACCAAGTGTGGATCAATGGCGAACTATCCGCAGTCGGCTCGGTTTGATCTGAGGATTGATCGGTGCTATTGCTATTGGTGCCGGTCCGTTCATATGCCCGCTGTTGGTATTACCTGCACAATGAATGTGTTGAGCCCTCCGTCGACCACGCCCCCGCTCGATACACAGCACGTGACCAGCCGGGGCGGCCGATGCTCACCACTTCACACCGCTGGTGACCGGCCGGCGTAATTAGCGCACCCCTGCGCTGCAATTGGCTTCTATTTCCCACGCCGTAAGCCAGCTGTATATTTGCAGTCCCGAAGGTTATGACAATGGCCGCTTCAGTGGATTATTTGCCGCAAAATGTCATTCATGCGATAGTAAGGTCACAGGACTCGGATTTCACATATATGTCACATATGTCACATATTCCTTTCAGATATATCTGAAAGGAATGATGCGAAACGAAGCAATGGTATTGCCACCTGCGTCAGCCGAACTCGAATTCGGGATTACTAGGGAGGCAGCGCCCACTGTGAGGGGTGCAGTGTTTTTGGCCGAAAATTGGCGCCATGTTTCAAAGGGGGACCAGTTTGTCTTGAGTCGCTGTTCTGTTTTTAGGCATGTTTGATCCCAAAGACTTCAGGCATACTTTCTGGATCTGTACCAGGGTCAGAAGATAGCTGAGTTATCCGTATTGAACGATTTTCCTATGGCTTTTGGTGTAGGATCGAAATCTTTACACTACCGAAAGAAGCTGGTGTCCTTACCTAATATTGTTCGTCTTTCATAGCCGCGCTTAAATATAGATGTGCTCCCGTCAGTGCGCAGAATGAGTCATACAAATGAGGACATCGCATCGCCATTTATTTTTTTTTTACAATGAACCTTATTTCAATGCGTAATAATAACTCACAACTGGTCTTGAATTAAGCATAGCTCTCGGCCCTGTTTCCCCGACCCAAAAGCAATCTCCGCTAAAAGCCAATATGCGTCGTTTGAAGCCTCAGTCGTAGTCGGTTCCGGATGGAGGCAGAGTACCTCCTCCCTATAAGCTCCCTTTGATGTCTGATAGTTCCACCAAGCTCGAAACTTAGCATTAGGTAACTCTAATAATCCTCTAGATTGGGAGTGCCCGGAACGTGGACTAGGCACTGCGTATGATTTGCCTGCCAGAGAATCCCTGGTTGTCGGGTTTTGTGCGGTCTCTTTTTCTGTTTGTCTCTTTATCTCACCCAGAGACAGCGCCTCTGGCATTTGTCCGGCTCTAACTCAGCCCTCAGCTTTCTGCTTCGCTGCCGCCGCCGACGAAATCCGAAAATTGAGCAGCGATTGAAAGCCTTGCCGCGTATTTTCCCATTGTGTTTGGGTGATCGTTTTCTCTGCCCGGCCTGCCATTGGAGTCGGAAAACAAGTGGCTTTCGGTCTAGACAACGTTAGGTTTTTACTCCCATTTTGACGACTTTTTTCAGATGCAATGCAAATTATCGACACTACGAAAGTTTCTCTTGTTAAAGTATGACGGACACCTCAGCCAGGTACTTTTGCACCAGTCATCCTCGTGAGAGTGAATGCATAGATATGTATCCAGAAAACATGGATCCGAATGTCACGTGCAGTTTTTAGCTCTGTATCTCACGTTGAGCTGTCCTGCCGCAAGTAGCACTCTCCAACTTCTCTCCGTATTGTCCTGTCGCAAGAACCACTCTCCAACTTTTCTCCGTACTGTCCTGTCGCACGCACTGCTCACCAACTTCTCTCCGTGCTCTTCTGCCGCAAGTACCACTCTCTTACTTCTGTGTTCTATTCTGTCGCAAGAACCACTCTCCAGCTTCTCTCAGTACTGTCCTGTCCTAAATACTGCCTTCGAACTTCTCTCCGTATTGTCCTGTCGCAAGTACCACTCTCCAACGTTTGCCCGTACTGTCCGGTTGCAAGTACTGCTCTCCACTGGCGGTGGAACTGGAGTGGAGGCACCGGGACACAATGCCCCCCTTTAAATCAGACATTTTAATACTAACCCTATGACGTTGACTGGAAAGAAATGGATTAAAAAGCTCATGGTGCCCCCCCGCTTAAATTCGGATGTTCCGCCGTCACTGCTGCTCTCTAACTGTTCCCCGTACTGTCCTGTCGCAAATAACACTCTCCAACTCCTCTCCGTACTGTCCTGCCGCAAGTAACACTCTGCGACTTCGCTCCAACAAATTCTGGTTTCCCCGTGGTTTAATAGACATGTTGTGGCCACAGCATTCAGGAGGTATGGCAAATCGTAGCGATGTATCCCGCCGTCGCAGCAGAGCAAGGGCCGCTGTGGTTCACGAAAGGAAAATAAACTGGTCGAGAGAAGAGGCTCGCGCCGGCTGGCACGGTGCCAGCGAGGTAAGAGCCTGCGGAAATTTCCTGTCACGACTCGCTGGGAGCCGCTTCCCACACCGGAAGAAAAAGACTGCCGTAAGTCTGCAAGGATAGTCGCCTTGGCGTAAAATCTAGAAGTGTTAGAAATAATCGTTTCATAATATGATTTCTTATCCTCCAGAAACCAAGAAGTTTATCGGTAGACATATGCTGAGGGTTTGTGCTGGCTTCAGAATGCTTTATATATTTTGTCTGCTGGGCACATACTTAGATAAAAATGTCTACGCTTAACTGCGCAACCTTATTTTTCTTGCTGGCTCTGTTTCATTATATCATAACTCTGTTTCAACCCTCTGTTATCTTGTTCAGTCATGACTACCACTGGACCTAGTCTCATTTTTCCTCTGCCGACGTCAGAGGCACCTCGGGAGACGCATGATCTCCGGTGCTCTGACGAGCCCTCGTCTGCCTCCAATCATTCTGGCCACATCGGTGCCTCTCCTCGATGCCCCGGGGGCTCTGTTGCGCTCGCCTACGGTGCCGCCACCGTCGGGGAGGGACCACAGTCTGCAGCCACCAGCGGCGGAAACGCCGCAAATGGTGGCCTTTGGCGATCAATGGTGTTTGTAGGGCCTCATCATCCATCAGCCAACTGTCCCGAAGCGAGCCGCCGAAAAGCGATGACTCAGCGTTTTACGTCCCGGCGGGGCCACAAGAAACGGCGCTCCTGAGGCGAACGGCTCGGCCACAAGGCGGGTAATTTGGGCGTCTTCGAACGATGTGCGTGTTGGAATGTGCCCTATTCTCTGGACTGCTGACATTGCTGGGTTCATGTTTTTCAGTGGGGATCAAATATTGCTGACTTTCTTAAATATGTCTCGGCTTGAGGGAATGCAACACATGGAAGGATAATAAAATATGCTGGATTGGACTAACACCGTCAAACGGAATGCTTCTTTTGCGCACCACGCTTATCACAGCAGCTCTCAGAACAATACTGCACATTACTGCAAAAACAATACTTACGGCTCAGTGAGGCTTCCAAAGTACACAGAGAGAATATTGACTACAGTTATAAATGTGCTGCCACTTCGAAGATAACCTCAGGCTAAGATGATGCTATGTTTTATGGCCTATCTCTATGAGTCTGAGATGAAAAATTGGGTGAAATCAGTGGTTATGTATTCGGGCAAAGCCTTTCTTCAGACTCTTGATGACGCAGCTGCTTGCAAAAGAAGTCAATCGTGGGTCATTACATGATTGCCGACGTAAAATTGAGTTCTTCGCGAAATTATGTCCTTAAAACTTGTCTGAATTTGGCGCCTATGGACTGGAGTTTGTCGTCCTTGCTGCTTGAATGCGGAAATTTACTGAAGCTAGTTCGCAATTTGTGACCTCAGAAGCTTCAATTTCGGAGTCTGGTTTTGTTGCATATAATTTTATACACAATAAAAAATTAAGTCATATGCGATTTGAATGTCAAACGAGCTTGATTAGTGTTTGACCCGCCTTAATAGTTTATCTGCAGAAGCTTGTATTCGCCATTTCGGCCAAAACGCAGTTTCAAATTATTAAATCATGAATTTTCTTAGCATGCCTTAATATACATGAAAACATGTGAGAATAAGACTGAGAACTGTATGGGCTCATATATTTTGGGCGAAATGTATAAAATGTATGCTAGCTGCGACTGGTGAAGAGTTAAGACACGGATGAAGGCTTTAAATATTTTACCCTTACTCTAATTAACTGACATTACTTGTTGGTGGATTTTCACTCGCTTCTCATTAAGGTCCACAAGTGCAAGTTGTTCGCCAAATGCTCTCCTCTCCTTAGTCATGTTTCGGGAGGATCTTAAGTATTGTGCCTCGTTTCAATGGAAGCAAAACAAACACAGAGGCCCAAACGAAGACTAAAACTATTGTATAAGGTCAGCCCATACGCACATAAAATTGTCATAGCTGCAGCAACAATTTTTATTGTATTGTTATTACAATTGTATTACGATTGTAACAAGTGTTCTACCGAGCAATATATCAGTGCTGATGGAAGTAGGGGTCCGTTCATGCTAGGCTGAATCGGCCGACAGAATCCTCCGCCCGAAATTACAAAAGCACGTGAGGAGTTTGACAGCGAAAAATACTGGCAGATTCTACCAAGTGTAAATAGGCTCTAAACCTTTTAACTTGACCCTAATTGTTTAGAAGCTCCTTCCCAATTCACATTCTGATGTTTTTCAGGTCAGACTCGTGCCATATGTCTGCGTGTAGTTTTAAGTAGGTACAATTCAATAAGTATTAAGTATGCGGTTTGATAAAGTAAGTTTTAGTAAGAACCACTTATGGCTCTAGCTCGATGTGTGAATAGACTAAGGACTGCGTGCAGATCGATGGTATGCTCGCACTCACCAATGCAATGTTTGAGTTTGATCCATTTCACATTTCGCCGTGCTAAGTAAATTCTGTTTATCGCTCAATATTTCGGAGACTTCAGGGAAGACTAATTTCTCGTTCGATCACTAATATGTATAATTGTCTCGGTGCACTTGTTTCTGGGCCGTTAATGGATAACGCATAGCAAACATTGGCCCCGGCTTGAAGCCCATTTAGACAATTACCACGCAGCCTTCCTGGAGGGTCAGGTTTGCTCGTTTTCCGGTGAAGTTTGTTGGATCGATCTGCGACCTACCTGTGGCTAGGGTGTCCGTCTTGGGGTTTTGGGGTACACGGCTTCATTGATTGTACACCCTCTTTTATTTCTTTGGCTGAGGGTTAACCCTCGCTCCGGTGTGGGGGGAGGTGTTTGAACACCACGTCGAGTTTTCTGGCGGCACCAAAAAAAGACGACGGCGCAAAGTGCCGCCGTACCGGGCAATCCTTGATCAATGGTGTATTTTTTCTAAAATTTTAAGGTTGGGCATCTCAGGTCAGGTCAAAATTGCAGGTTGAGTGACCTCACCTCCAAAAAGCTAAAGATAACGCAAATAATAGCAGGGTTAATTTATCGAATTGAAACTCATATCACGTAAAGGGCCCACAGAGCACCACAAAACGTATTTCTGGATCTTTCATATCGATGACCTAAGATCAAGTACGGATCATGACCTCTCCATAGGAAATGGAAATGTACGGGGAAAACGGTAATTGGGCGACAAATGGCTCTATTTGTGTAGATATAGCGTAGAATATATTCTTCTTCTCCAAATTGTAGTGTCCTAGTTCCTTTTCTCGGTTCATATGTCAAATTAGACATGTGGCCTCTGAGAGTTCATCTGGGACTATTTAGCAGGCTTTTAGACTTGGGTCAATAGCATTGCAAAAATGATAATTAAGCATTTATTTTGATACGATTACGTTTTCATTATCATTGCGAGTTGATTGATATGCATCTTGACTATGCTAGGTTAGATGGTAACATTGACCTGACCTTGGGTCACGCCATTTTTATGTTCTAACTTAGTATAGTCATACCATACATAATTCGATTCGTGGTAACGAGAGGAAGCGAATGGTGTCTAGAACATGATTCTATCTCGACTCTGTCAGACGGTAGTCCCAAAAACTCTTCTCTAACCTGTCAACTTATTTGACCTGTCATGACCCCAATATTGACCTGAGCCAAAAATAGACTTGCGTAGTTTTGGCCTAAATTTTGATGAGCTTCCCACCAGCGTTCGCGTTTTTCGCTATCCCGCATAGAAACCGAGAACGAGGAGGGTGTTTGAAACCCCCCACCGGGCCGAATTTGGCTAGGAGACCCACTGGGGTGGGTATTAACCGGCTCAACATGTTCTCATCTGCTCCTCGGGGAAATCGGAGCTTAGAAATTTCAATTGATATGATTTCAAACTGTGCCTGAACCGGCCACCTTAAGTCTGAGCCAACGCTGGAACCAAGTGGAGGGGCTTTGGTGTCCTCGCTTCTCAGGGATTGCTGGGTTTTCTCTTTTGCCTGAAAAAATGAAACTTCTGCTGCGTGACAACTTTCAGACCCACGTTATCTTTTCACTCATTGTCAGAATTGGTGAAGATCACTGAATCAGTTTAGTACGGTTCGGAAACTTGGCTCAAGTAATCTTGAATAAGAAGTATCCCTATTTCCTTAGTTTCACTCATCAATATAAGACGTTTATCTAATGGAATTCGCGTACCACAATTCTACTGCCCTCGACGATTTCGCACAGATGTAACTTAGTTTAGCAGCTGTGACCTTATCACATCTAAAAGGTGTAGAAATATCAAAATATATCTTCACGAACTACAAAAGGCTCGAATTTGTTTATTTCGAGTACTGTTTTGTGTTTTGCGATTTATCAATGAAATAGAATGAACCTTTAACCTAACAACAATGTTAAATTATACCTTTGTCTTGGGCTTGGGCGATCGTTTTCTGGACTGAATATTGCTTTTAATTTTGGGATTATTTTGAGTGTTGCAGCCAGTTAAATAGCGTTGAATAGCGACATATCGGGTCTATGTATGTCCCGCTAGGGTGCGAAGCTGACTCTTGAACGCCAAGTCCCGAAGGCTAGGATTTCCCCTCGCGCCACAGGCCCAACTTGTTTACCAAAGGTTTACAGGGTTTCTAGGGATTAGATGACTGCCTGTTCCATTTTTTCCCAACTCAGCGCTGAGTGTTTCCACAGGTTAGTGCCGGTTGGAGCGTCCAAGTGAGCTATCGACGTTGAGCCAATCGCGGTAATGCTTTCAGACGGACGCTCATCATTGTGAGACCTACCAGCACAGACTGAATGGCCTCTTTTGTTCAGTGCAGATAGCTGCTTCTAGGACCTCTTAAAACCGTATCTTCTGCCAACATTTAAAGCGAGGAGTGCGGCATGGAACTCCGCTTTTGTGCTGAGGAAAGCAGTGCTGTTGCACGTCATGCTGGGTGCTTGATCCAGCCTCACTGGGACTGCCATATTTTGATACGCTATTTTCTCCTGAAACCCAATATCTTTTATTTCTGTTTATTCTATTCACCCGACCTTTCCTAATGTTCACAACCGGATGCTACCAAATATGAGCCAGGATCTCCAGGACCATCATCAAAGCATCATTATGCGTTCGCAGCACCAGACCAGGGGAGGATCGAGGGGGCGCCATTTCCCCTAGAAACTAGTCAATGTTTTCCACTTCCAGCAGATTTTGTCGGAAGAACAGCACCACGTCTCTTTGTAAATTTTTCCCAGTTTCCCGCCAATCGTGTTGGTACGATCCGCCCGTGCCGCGGACCATCACTATCTATCGTCACTCTGGGTCGGCGCCGGACGGGACCCGTCATTGCCTCCGTCCGAGGGGAATTCCCTCTCGGCTACCCACGGACACGGACGAGCACTCTGGCACCCTGCACCTAACGTTGGTGCTCTCCATCGGAGGCGATCCGTGGCCTGCTGTGGCGTTATCAGCAGCCCAGGGAACTATCCGGCCATTGAGAGGCCTCCCCAGCTACCGTGCCCAATGGGGGAGCGCTCCCCTTTCCTTTGTCGCGCGTCACAAGGGTGTCGGGGGAGGGGAACAGATCGGGGAACCGGTGCGATCAGGCAGAGTCTATCAAGAGACATCCCCCGCCCCTCTCTTCCTCTCTCTCTATTTCTCTAATTTGGTGTGGAGGGTGAGTTGATTGGCCGTGGAAGAGCTATTGTTTTGACTATTGTGACAGTCACAGCTTAGCTGAACTGCTATTGAAAAAGCACAGGAGCGTGTCGAGCCCTTCGATCTGTTCGGCTCGGCCGAGCTGCGCTTGGTTAGGATGCAGTTCTGCCTGTATGCAACTGCTCCTGCTCTCGCCTGTAGCGCACTCATGTGACCTCACTAGATAGAACTCGGCTGATACATAGGAAGATAGCGTTCACGCGGCGTCAAGAAGGCATGGGAAGTGATAATGATGATGATGATGATTCCGGTCGTCGAATATGGATATTCATATGGAGGGCGCCTCGTTACAGTCGCCCCAATCGCCGAAGGAAGATCCGGCGACTCCGCCGTCCCCGTCGTCCAAGTCCCACCTGGTCCCCTCTCGGGACCGGAGGTGGCTGTCTTCGGGACCGTTTTCGTGATGATTGGCGGGACTGGGATACCCGAATTGTAAACTTGATCCGCTTGAGTGATCCAAGGCATAGGCCTTCGCCTTCGGCCCAATATTTTCGGTAGTCAGTTTGGTTGGCTAAGTGGATGCATTCGTGAGTTTGGTGATCCTGCTCTTTACAAGTTACTAGATATTGTAGGTACGGATTGATTCAACTATCATTATCTTCTTTTACATTGTAGTTTTGTATTTTTCTAAATCTTGTAAGATAAAATAAATAACATCCACCCGGCATGCACAAGATACCAGAAATAACGATATCTCTAGAAATCAGCTGAAGCGAGGCTCCATGATGTAAACATCATGCCAAATTTTTTGCCGGTGTAGTTTTCCGATAGACGTCACGTTTTTTTTTGCAATGAAAATGGAGGGACTGATGTCAGTTTTGATTCAAGTGTCGATTTTGGCTCACCTGTTTTAGCTTCGTCTCTTTGAATAATTTTCTCCTCTCCAATTTTTCTTGGTCTTCTTTTTCGCCAGCCGATATTCTGATAGCCGTCATATTTACAGGATGAGCAACATGCGCGATAAGTTACGTTTTGACTTCAAACTCATGAGGTAAAGCGCTTGAAAAATGGTTTAGAAAATGTAAAAAATACGGAGCCTCATTTTTCCGACCGTCCAATTGGAAGTTAGCTGGCCGACCAGGCACAAGATTCCTTTACTTTATTTATTATTTATTTACGACCAGGCATGGGAATTCAAGATACCTTTACCTAATGGGATGTGTCCTGTCCTCTCTCCTCTCTCTCTCTCTCCTCCTCTACTATCACTTACTTCACTTCCTCTCACCTATCACCCCTCTCCTCTCTCTCTCTCTCTCTCTCTCTCTCTCTCTCTCTCTCTCTCTCTCTCTCTCTCTCTCTCTCTCGCCCCAGGTGTTGGTGACAGTGACACAGACGTCTGCTCCGGGGTAGGTGCCGGAGACAGTGTGACACAGCCGGCCAGGTCGGTATGTTGATGACCTGTGGTCTTTGGCGGCCGGCCATGGTACCGTGTTGGCTGGCGGTTTGCGTCACCCAAACGCTGCCTCAGCAACAATCGCCTCACCTCTGACCGGGCCTCATCCGTCCCACCGGCTGACCGCGGTCCCAAATGCCGCGGAGGGCTACATCGTCATACGTCTATGTCCTGCTTGGCGCGCAGGACGTGCCGGTGTGCTAAAGGGGAGCTGGTCTCGGCTGTGTCAGCTGACTGTGCCGCGGGGCACGCAGCTTCAAGGGGCGGCGCTTCCAGCGTGCTCAGGGCTGAGGCCAGGGATGGGACTGTCTGGTTTGGAGGCGCGTGTAGAAGGAGATCTGCATTCGGCGATATCGTCAGGAGTTGATGGTACGGTCTCTAAAGTTGAGACTGGGGGCCGGTGTGGGAGCCGGTGGGGTGCTGTGTGGGCACCACCAGTAGGGTCTGAGAATCGGTAAGCTGAGCCGGGCTCCGCTCTTGGGCTGAGGCTTACACGGCCAAGCCATGGGTGTCGAAAGCGGGGGCGACGGGGGATGCGTTTTCAATACTCGCGAATGTGGGGGACGTCGCCCTAGGAATTTCCAGCATTTGCTTAATTTTTCTTGCGTCCTCTCCCTGTTACCTGCGTGAAGCTACATAAATGTGTTAGTGAAATGCAGCGCAGTTAGTGTTGCATATGCAGCTATAATTTTTCGAATTTGCCTCCCACCCCCACCCGCGCCCGGTCATCGTTAGCCCGGTATCTGCCTCCCATATACAAATTCCGTGGCAACGGACCTGGCTAAGGCGTAGGCTACGCTACCAGGCTAAGGCGTAGGTTATGGTTCTGGGCTGAGCCGGGCTACGTTACAGAGCTGAGCCGGGCTACGCTACTGGGCTGAGGTGTAGGCTACGCTACTGGGCTGAGGTGTAGGCTACGCTTCAGGCCTGGGGTGAAGGCTACTCCTGTGTTACCAACTCTCGTTTTGTCAGGAGGTTATTATGGGACCTGAAAAACTCATGCAGAATGTCCGACGAGGATTTGAATCCGGTTCAGCTGCGTGGAAGTCACTGTTGGAGGAACTGGGGAGCACCGGGGCATGGTGCCCCTTAAATCAGAAATTTTAACACTAATCCTATGGCGCCGACTGGAAAAAATGGGGGCCCATGGTGCTCCCCTAAATTCGAACGTTCCGCAGTCACTGGGGGAGGTTAGATACACCATCACTACGACACTGCATCCCCGCCCCGTGAGCTGCGCTGCTGAGCTGCTCTTCTGAGCTGACGCGTGCACTTTGTTTTTGGGCTGAGGTGTCGGCGGCGCTGTGAGAAAGGACGCCACACGATCTCCTGCTCGTCAGTGATGCCCGTCTGCATACCTCTCGCTCGTGCCGGGAAATTTATGAGCGCCGTCCCGGTGCGGACTAAGCTTTACTGCCGTCCTCTCGGAGTGAGTTGAGCCGGGCACGGGCTTTATTACGCAGCATCCGTACCGTATCTGCATACAGAACTCCCCTGCAAACGTCGCCGCTATGATCCTCTGGTGCGAAGAGACAAAGATGAACGACATCCGGCCAGGAAACACCGGCCGACGCCTTTAACTTTATGTTTATCGGCCACACACGTGAATGCTGCTCAAGTCGCCCCGGCGGTGAAGGAAAAGGTATCAAGTGGTGGCCTACCACGCGACTTGTGGGTGGCAATGTTTCATCTGCAATCAAGAATGAGAGAAAAAATCTGTATCCAATAAGCTTTCGTCGCCAGGCGCACTAGAAACCGTGACATCACCACCGGTATTAACTATGACGTCACCAGTGGCTTCATCAGCCGTAACGCCCCGGATTAGTCGGACAGCGACTGCAAGCTCTCTCTAAGGAAGGGGCGAGCCCCGAGCATGCCGCCCCCTCCCGGCTCAGGATTACCAGCGCCGATCGATTCCGAGGGAATCACGGGGGCGACCAGCGCGCTGGCGCTGCCGAGTCTCGTTCGCTACCGGGCCACTTGTAGTTTGTCACGGCTGTCAGCTTGCAGTTTGTGTCCTGGAACAGCACAAAATTGAGCCTGTCTTGAGTACCCGCAGCTGTTCTCCTCCTCTTTCTCCTCACACACTCTCTCCCTCCCTCCTTCCCCTCCCTCGTCTCCAGCTCGATCCGTTTCTGAGATAGCGAGTATTGATGGTCTGCGGCAGGGCGGCGAGCTCGGTTCGACACCTACTTGCCGTTGAGGGCATTTTTCAGTGGGCCGACTCATTGGGGCACCAGTGAAGGCCTTCATCAGTTCGCCTGTCAGTCAGCTGTTGCGAGCCTCCAGACGACAATTAACTAAATGAATGAAGCCGACTGATCCTTTCAGTCGAGAATGTTTATCGAGCGGAAAATTTACGACATTGCACAAGTCCGGTGCCAGTGTGTGCCATCGCCGGCTAAGTCTAGGGGCCAAATTCAGCGTTCTTTACGACGTAACTAGATGTTGGACAGAGTTTAGTGGCTCTGTTGGACATTAATGAGTGGCATTTCGGCCGGAGCCTGAGCGTGGAGACGTTCGATTGATGTCGCTGTGGACCGCTAGGATAGTAGATGATGGTGTTTAAACTGGAAATGGCTGGTTTATCGGCGCTATGGAAATTGTCCGTCAGCGTTCACCTCTGCGGCGTTGCAAGAATCGCTAGCAGTTAGCGGAATAAGATGAAGCAGTAGTAGAAGAAACGCACAGAATGAGGAACGTAAGTGAACACTTTGAAATTGACTGATTCCGCTCTCACGGTCTGAATATTTTGTGAAAATGTGAAAGTTGGAAGATTGCTGCGGCAGAAAGTTATGTTTTCTGTGAATGATTCAAAACGAGGGAAGGCTTTCGACAAAGCGCTTACCATGTGCTCAGAAAGCAAAGAGTTTGCGTTCCACGAAACGAATGAGCTTGATTCAGACAACCGTATGTTGTCAAGGAAAAGCTATTGGTGGAGAACTGCATCATTTTGCGGCCATACATGATGCAAGATTATGAAACCAAACAAGTACTGTTTTAGGCAATATGCTATAACACGGAATTGAGCGTGTAGTTGGTTTAGTTTATGAAACACGAAACTTAATTATAACGAATTAACATATTGAACAATGAAAATTTTCCTGTTAGAAATGAAAAAATCATATAGTTTTATTTTCACCGGACTTTTGTTTGTGCAATGAGACCACAAGACCAAGCGGCCTACACTATTCCGAGGAGAAGCCTGTGTTCTTTGCTTGACCCCCGGCACACTTTCCGTGCGGGCGGCGCTGGGCGCAGCGGCTTCGATTTATCCGGCGGCTCGGGAGGAGGGTGTTTGTAGCCATTAGTGTGCGGAGCGCGCACAGTGCCTATTTGCCCCGGGGCGCCCGCGCGGAGCCCGCTGTCAACGCTGTGTTACCAGCGTCCATTACTTCCCCAGGGCGCGGCGGCGCGCTGACCATTACACCTTCTCACAGAGGAGGCGCTGACCCGGCGGCCAGCGGCAAGCGCTGTCAACAGCTGAGGGGGGAAACCGCTTCCCGTGAATGTTTAATTGTGAGGCAGGTGAAGTGTAATCGTATCTTGGACGCCCTTGGCAGGGACTGACTATGATATTTTTTCATGCAATGTATTTCTTCATTGAGTTAATACAAAGTAAGTTTAAGGAGGCCCACGGGCTACTTTGTAACCCCAGTCAGTTGGCCACCTACACAAAAGGGCCATCGGAAAAGGGCATTATGTGATTTGACAGTGTCGATACCATACTAGTATTTGCTCAGCTGCTGCAACAGATGAGCCTTTCGAAGTAAGGTATGTGTCTTAAATTCAACTCACTTCTTGCTGGAGGGACAGACCGAGATAAACCGTACCCCTTTATTTCAATTGGCCATACACAGGGGTGTATTTCTATCTATTTGGGGCTACCCGGCACCCCGAATGATGTGCTAGGCGCCCCAACAAAAAAGTGAAGCAAAATTTCTATGACTTTCTCAAAGAAGAGGAAATGCTTAACTCATACGTGTCCCGCAATCCATCGTGGATCCAGGACTTCATGCGGGGGGGGGACTAGGGGGCTTGACGCTCCCCCACCATTGCCTGGGACCAGCCTCTGCCTATGTATTAACTATAGGCACTCAGACCTTTGGGGGCTTGAGCCTCTCTAGCCCCCCTTGTGTACGCCGCTGTCCACAATGTTATAGTGGCATTGTGCATGTGACGTACAAATTGATAGTTTAGCAAACGAGGGAAATCCTCAGACATATTAGACAATCAGCAATATATTGTATATACCTGCAAGATAAGCTATTGTATAGTCCATAATTAAGCAGTGATGAAGTCCATGATATGCAGCAAAGCAAAAGTTATACACGATAGTTGTATTACATACCTAAGCAGGGCTTCTACCGCGCCGCCAATTTCAAACAATAGCGCATCTAGCGCGTCTCTAATAAAATATAGTTTCAAATAATTATGGGTTTGTTTCTATTGCCTTCTCTGGTTTAAATCATCACGGCTGATAGAAAATATTAAACCAATTTTATTGTCAAAATTTGCAGCGGAGCACACGCCGCGACATTATATTTGTGAAACAGCCGGAGCGGTCGAAATTCAAATTTTGTCTCCTGCGGTTAGAAAACAACTTTGGCGCTGACCTTGAAATGGAATCTCATTATCATAATAATGATGGCTTTTGGATGCGCGCTACTTTGGCCATTGGTGCCCAAACCACCAGATGACTTTTCCCGCTTTAACTGTTTGGTGGGTATAGCATTCCTCTACTGTCAATTATTCTATATTCTTTTTCAAACTATTGCTTTGCTTTAGGCGTATATTTCCTGGGTATATGATCAGTGCTCAGCTAAATAAAGCTTCGAAATTACATACAGAGCTGGGTGTGGATCTCTATCTCTTGATTTAGGATGTGGGGTGCCCAGCCACCCAGTATTTTTTCATATCAGGCAGTGCAGCTTGCTTTCATGTGCTTAAGGGGGCTGTAGTGTTTTCAAAATATTTTTAATACAGCTTTTCTCTTAACGCTGTCGTAAAATTTGGCAGTTTTCGGACTTAGGTGTAGATTTGGGCGTTCTTGAACATCCACGCTAGTATAATGGGTCCACTCATATCGCCCTCCTTAGACAAAAGCATTTCTTCACCTCTTTTGGGTCTCGCCATAGAGTTTTACTTTCCGTGGTATGACATCAGAAAGATGAATTGCGCTAAAACCTCAATAAGCTTTAGCGTCCCGAAGGAAATTTTGCGCATTTTCACCATCCTACACTGAGCAAAGCAGCACGTGTACATTATCTGGTTGTACTTGGGCAGCGCTATTAGTCCCGACTCTATAATTCTTCCGATGGTTAATTTTTAGTTTTATGTACGCCTCTCTCCCCTTTCCTCAGTTACCCTCGAGCCAGGCCCCTCTCCTCTCCATTCAGCAGAAACCCATCCTGCTACACTCCTGGTTTCAGCGGACTCGGCTGCCGGCGGGCCTATGCCGAACCTGCTACCGTCTCGTCTGCACCGAACAGCAGCCTTGGATGGTGTGGCAAATAATCAAGCCGAACTTGGAGAGCAAAACATGGCTAGGGATGATTGAAAAGGTTATATTATTCATCTCCTGGCTCATGGTTTAAAGCTTTATAATTTTCATGAATAAATTTCTGCTGAATTTCTCGCAGTGTAAGTGAACTCGCCTCCACCAATCAGCGGCCCCATCCGCTGGCTGCCGATTGCCTGCGGCACAGAGATCAGAGAGGTCACGCTGACCTACGCTGACACCGAGTTCAAGCCTCGGTGGGGAGGGGCTACGTGGCAGATTATAAAACCTACATGCGTGGTGTAGAGAACAGTGGTGGTCGTGCCTGCTGTTAGGCTGAGGGAGTGGGACAGGCGTAGGAGGCATTCTGTGCACGTGGCTAGATAGATGGGTTAGGTGCAGCGGGTTAGTTGGGTTAGCGTGCAGTGTCGATACGCTGGAAAAGCATAACCCTATTAAATATGTTCGGTATATGGATATGCTTGGTGGACAAAATTGCAGGCGCCGATCTCGTGTCCATAGTATTTGTCGGCATCAAGGTACATGATGCAGCTTTTCAAGACTTTTTCAATTGAAATATGCACACGTATTGGCAATGCTACACACACACACACACAGTACATGTGACATACAGGACTGGCTAATATTTCATGCGTATGCAACAGTATGAGTTTAAGATGCCGAAATGATTATTTGAGGTAGAGAGGTAGGTAGTTCTGATCGTTTAAGAAAGGAGGGTCCAAGGCAAACCACAGGGCGCACGAGGCAGTTAACTGAGAAGGTATGTATATTTTAATGGTATGAATATCAATGCATCCCTTTCGCATCGGTTATCCCCCTCTCGCATCCTATCGATGCCGCCGCTAGCCGGCCTCTAAGTAGCCAGAAACCACTGTGCGCGGACGTGATTGTCCAAATTTATATTCTTAGGTCTAAAATTGGTTGGTGTGCTACAATATTCCGCTATTAATATATTGATGACGTCGTGGCCCTTATTAGTTATTTTGTGCATATTATTATCATTAGTTGTCAATAGTGGGGTACCGTTATTACATAAAGGCGTTCAGCATTCAGGTTTCGAATTATGCCTAATTGGATGGAAATGTGGAGTGAGTGACGTGACGTCACAAGTCATGTCAAGCATTGCAAATGATGAGCCCTAACAAAAGAAAGAGTTATTTGGAAAATGCAGCTTTTTCAGGTCAGGATTTCCATACTGACCAAGCGTTGGTACAATGATGGGAGGGGACACGAATAAAACATCAAGAAACTTTAAATAAATTATTTTGAACGGCATGACTTTATATATTAGTGTGCTTTTATATAAGTGTGTTGTGACTTTTAAGTGTCTTTTATTGTCTTGAATTTTTATTTAATGTAAAAGAGCAGGCAGCGTTGCCCCGATGCCACTGGCGCCAGAATCTATTCGTAAAATAAGCTTTACGAAGTGTGTCTGATCGTAATGTTGCTATGGTGCCGAAGGTGTTTTAACAGAGGTCGAAAAAATCTGCCAACTCGCCAACAATGTTAGCGACAAACGTAGATCAAATCGGGGAAAAAGACAAGATTGTGTACACCTCAGAGTGAGAAGTTAACGCTCAGTCTGCCAGTATAATAGTTAATGTTGTAAAGTACTCAGATCGTCTAGCAAATAATTGCCTTTTAGCGCCAGGGATTAATGTTCTTGGTTGCACAATTTTGTTTTTAAAATCCGTTGGTGGCATTTATGGTTTTAAAATCCGTTGGTGGCACTAGACACTTTTTCCGACCTCTGCGTTTTAAAGCGGTACCGCTGGTAGCACGGTGCTAACTATCTCCATATCCCCTTCCTCTCCTCCAAATCATTGGCTAGTTGGTCAAGTGATGAGCAGGATGAATATCAACTTCTGTAATGCACTTGAGTCACCTGAATGATAGAAAACTATGAATAAGTGCTTCAAGGAATTGCGTGGATAAAGGCGCCCTTGGGCATTCCATTATGGATGAAATTCCCGTGATTCCACATGACATTTGACAAACTTTGGCCAAAACTTGTCGGGAACGCCCTATATTTGAGGAAGCGTACAACCTTACAACGAGGAAGCCTCTCCTCCATTGCCTTCATTCGCCAGGTGTCTTGGACAGATATAACACCCTTTCAGCTACCTTGTCACTTGGCTTCCTTTTGTTGGACCGTATTTTGTAAAGGACCGGTGCACTGGTGGACTCTTCATGGCCACGACAGCTTGTGGAAGCTCCTGACAGTGACGCGCTTTCATAGTTGGTTCTTAATTATCGTTTGTCGTCAAGTTTCGTACTGAATTAGAAACAAAGCCTGGGAAAGTTGGCCAGTTAGCTGCAGAGTGGTCGCAATCACATGGACGATGGATGCGGGATATTGGAAAAGTAAGTCACGTGCTCTCCCAAATGTCTGTTGCTCAGACAAAGCTGACAGACCTGCAGACAAGCTGACAAGCTGCAGGCCCGCAGACATGCTGTCAAGCTGGTCCATCCGCACAACATCGCAACGGCAAGAGAGCCATTAGCTACAGGGTGTTTCATAAAGAATGATATTTTTGAATGGATCATAATGCGGTTATAAAGAGGTTGTTGTGGTATGATTTACATATCAATCGAAAGATGATTTTGGGACATTTACGATTATTCGTATTTTGATAGCTGTTTTGATATTTTTGCTAGTAAAAAGTAGTCTTAAAATTGACTTGAAAAATTCTGTCTATCTTGCCTTCATCGAAAATGTTCGTAGAAATCACGTGCGTATCACGTGACAAGTATCGCGCCAACGGCACTGCAAACATGATATCGTCACTATGGTACGTCTCAGTCCACATGCACATTGCCTCTGGAAATTAATTCTAAAAAACACACCTCTCAAGCCTAGGAAAGCTCGGGTCCAAGCAAGCAATCCCCAATTGTTCCATGTCCCTTGTTCTGCGGTGAACAGTGGGGTCTTTTGCGCTGTGTCCGCCGCATCCAGTCATTCATATGGAAGGTAAACCAATGAGCTATACGGAGCTTGAGCCAAAATCTTTTAACTTTTAGTATTACTGAGACTTTTGCTTTTGATGTGCATGCTCACGTGCCATTTGTGTGTGCTGAAGCCTTTTTAGAGTGCTGCAAGTTCCGTTTTCTCAAATATAAGCGGGCATATATTATGTTTCTTGCACCATTTTCCGAGTACATTTAAGACGAGAGAAAACATGTGATGCAAATGAAACATATTTATATAAAAATGTCCTACAATTTACCATTAAAATGAGTGTTTTGTGGACGGATTTGAAAGATTTGTAGTACTTTACTGGACATTTTAAAAATATCATTCTTTTTGAAACACCCTGTAGAAACCAGATCTCACAAACATAAAGGCCTGACGCCCGAGAAGGAAGCTCGCTTCATGCGAAAACGGTTGTTCCAGTTTTGTCTGTGTGTGTTTGTGAGCTCGAAATTATGCTTGCAGATAATATACTTGTGCCTGGGCTGCAACCACGTTCCGACCAAAACTACAGAACAGTCTGTGAGTTTTGTTGGATATCAAACTGAGGGAGGAAAATTACCTACGTGCTTCACATTTCTTTACACAAGTGCCGGGGAGGCTGCACAATTAAAATTATGCCGCTGATTCACGAGCAAAGTTGAGGGGACCGACTGACACGCTTTGGCAACTGTGAGGTGAAGCAGAAACGGTCAGTACGGGAGCGGAAGATTACTGCAGGAAACGCGCTCACGAACACTAGAAAATACTGTGTCTGAGCTGATATGCGATTGGATCAAATTGGCCAGGTTCTTTGGATCTGTGTATAGTTTGGGACACAGCGTTTCTGGTGATGTAGTCGTATTTCCTTGATGCGGATCGGATTGGGATCGATCATGGAGACGTGCAAGCACATCAGCTTGGGTTTTTCGTGAAGCTTGGGATATGGACAGAACTGGGTCTTAATTTTCTTGGCCATGCCGCTCTCTAGCTTACACTTTACCAGTAAGCTCTGGCACGTGGGACACATATCTACTCCGATGTTGCCATAAACAGAAGTGGCGTGGTTATTGTTGGCATCAGCTTCTTTTCAGCAAAGCTCTACCTAGAGAACAGATCCAACAGTAAATATGCCCTATATAGAACAGTGGGATTCCCCACAACTTCACGGCCTGGTGGGCGATACTGTCCTCAGCAGCCACCGCATACCTGAATGGTAAAGCATGAGCCCCAGGCGCTGGGGCCGCAGGGCCGTGATGTGTCCGGCCGGTGCCCACTCGCCTGTGTCGGCAGCATTCGCCGCCCGTGAATAGCCCCGGGGTATTGGTACCGGCTCTCAGCCGAGCCCCGGACCGCCACCGGTATTGATCAGCGGGCTCTCATCTCGTCTCATCTCATCATCGAGAGCTATGGCTGCACGCGCTTTTTTCCGACCGGGCCTGGCGGAGTAGGATCACGTGTCCGACTGCCGACCGGAAATTGGCGCCCCGGCCCCTGGCTGTGTGCCGTCTACAAACGAGATGTTTGGACGTGCCGTCCTCGGCGGAGGTTTCGTTGGGATGGTTAATTGCTGAAGGGTGGAGCGATGGAGGCGGCTGTGTGGATTGATGTTCTCTGGGAAAGCCGTGTGACATGTGGATATGCAATTGTCGTAAAGCGAAGTTTCTTCTACCATTTGCTTATATGTTTGGCTCATAATGTCGAGGATACGGGGGTGAAAAACTCACCAGCTTATCAGCCAGCGATCGTGACAGACGTTAAACATTTAAACTACACAGTGCAAAAAACCTATACAAATTCCTAACCGATCCGGCCGGTAATAAAAAGAAAAGATATCCCAGAGAAAAAAACACCGGTGCAGGATGATTGCCTTGATTAAATAGAAGGGACAACGCAATCTCGCTTCTTCATTAAGATACATGGGCGAGGTAAAAAAAATTATGTTCAAAAAATAACTTCAGCAATTCTGTTTTCTTGTACCCTAAGTACGCAACGTAGATTTGCCACTTTCTCTTCTGTTCATTTCATCCAAATTTCAACTCGTATGAGTAACTCGGAAACAGAATAAACATTAATTTATGGAAAGAAAGGGATCCAAATGGCCCCCAACTGCATATTTTAACTGTCGCGCTTCCTTTCGGGTAGCCAACCTACCACAGTGCAGCGATGGACGACAGCGTACGACAGTGAGAAGTTGCAACCTACATGGGCGACGACATTTTTATAATCGGACTACACCAACTCGCGATCATATAGATATGCTCCTCTATGCGCGCGGGAATGCTAAGAGACTATTATAATTGTTGGGGTTTAACGACACACCAACTCTTTTATTTGATTAGGGCCACTGCCAACAGGCACACTTGCCCAATTACAGGGAGTATTAGCGTGGGTGTTTAAGGATTCTCTCCACCGGTTTAGATCGGACATGGAAGGCGGTTTCCCGCCGTGGGGATTGAACCCACGTTAATCCATGCTATCCGATCCGAAGACTGGCAACGAAGCCATTAGGCCGCCCCGGCCCCTACTGCAAAGGGTATACGGTGTTGCCAACTCTCACCCTGTTGGGAGGGATTTGGGAGATCAGATCGGCTTATTCTCCCTCAGGGGACCGATCTTCACTTGCCGGATTCGTCCGGCAAATAAAGGTGGAGCAACGGGGTGTGACGCGCCTGGGGCCCCAGTCAGCCTTAGGAGGCACTTTGTCGCATCGCCGCGGATACATCTTTTTAGCCCTCCGACGGCCGCCGCCTCTTCCGACTTCGGTCGGTTAGAGTCGGCGTCTGTCGTCGGTGGCTCTGGTGATGAGGTCCGCGGCGATGCTGATAGCTGCCTTACGGGCCCTTTGTTACCTGGTTGGTAACCGTATTGGATCGGGTCAGATCTGTCCTGCACCTCCCAGTATGTAGCTCCTGTTTGTTTTTTCTTATTTTGTTGATTATTCTTAGTTTCTGTCCTCTTTTTACGCTTCAGTTATTGGTCCCACAGTTATTTGCCTTCTTCGGCATTTTATGGGTGTAAGGCGCCCACTCGAAGCCTATCTCGAGCCCCGGCGACGAGGTTGATGGGATCCTGGGGGGGTTGAGGTCCCCCTCGGGCGGGTCAGTCCCGAGGGCTCCAACACGCCCACTTTGGCCCAGATACCTCGATCTAATCGGGGGTAAGCCGTCCGTAGGCTGCCGCGGACGGTCTAGCGACGCGGCAGTGTCTACGGGCACTGTCGCTCGGTCCAGCTGGGAAGGGGGGATTATGTTTCGGGCGTGCGGCGCGGCGCCCTTCGCGGTGGGGACTGTGATAGTTCTTGCCGGGCGTGACGCGGGCCGGGGTTTCGGAAACCCAGAGGTCAGAAAGTATGCTGGCTGTCACAAACTCAATGCGACGTATGCCTCCTCTGTCACAAAAAGCTGGAAATGATAATTGTATACTTGAATACTATTTCTAATATGCTCAATGTCATCTACCTGTCTCTTACTTTTTGCAACAGACAAGATTCAAGCACCAAGCCATTACTGCATGGAAGTATTAAACTGTGTTTTCATTTTTAGATCATGTTTATGTTTTGGAAGGAAAATTTCCAATCATGGATCATTGTTTCCAGTATTGGGATCATAACTTTTATTGGCAACTCTGACTGCAGTTTCCCCTAATGACATGCATTTCCCCTTTTGAAAAAGTTTCCATTTTTGGAAGGAGTGTTTCCAATTATGGTACATTTCCCCATGATTAAATGTAGCAATTATCATGAAAATAATTATTATTGGGAACTAATCTATGAATGGGAGCGTGCACCTACACACAATTGGGAACCCTGATCACAGCTTCCCCCCCACTGAACTTCTATCTTGTATATCAACAAAAGGGACAAAAATGTCAATGTCAACATAGGATTTGGATCTACCTAAAATGTGTTGGTAAAGTGGACCTTAGGTAGCATTTTTATAGACAGATCAAATGCTTAAAATTTTCCCCCAACACCTGATTATCACCTGCCTGTTCATTCCTTCTGCAGTAAAAACTCTGAGGCAACTACCCTGCATAGATGTAAAATTATGTCTATTGGCCTAATAGGTACCTACAGAGGTATTGGAAGTCTCATACCAAAGAAAGATCCAGTGTAGTCAAAGTCCTGCTTTAACTCCATGCAGTTCAGGTCCTGTGTGTTGCTTACCACCACTGGTAGTAAGCAACACACCCCCAATCAGCGTTTTTCAAAGTCTCTTTCTGAGATTTTCTGCGATTTCCTGAGATGAGAAGGGGGTCTACTAGGCCCCCCTCCAGTGCACGTTAGTGTGTGTTTAAACACTTTGTGGAGGACTGCATTGGCACACATTTGCTATCTGTACAATATCGACATGATGATTTGATCATGAAATCTCACCTGAATCACTGTTGTTGCCAGTCTGTTGCTGGCGCCAACTCTCCCAACTTCCTCCAGCTCCAAATCTACCTAACCAATCTTGATCTAGGGCACAAATAAGGTAAGGCACAAGCAAGCTAAGGAATGAAAAACCAAGTTTGATATGTGAAAGTGCATCAGTCTCAAAGTAGCCTACATTCATCTTAGATTAGCCATGGGCAGCACTATTTATTCCAGCCAGTTTTAGCCTGCACTTATCTCAGATATACCCCAAAAAATATGCCCTAAAAAAGTGGCTTCCCACCTGTGTACATTTTTGGCAGGCTCTACATCAAATAAACATTACGAACTTGTCTTGTCGCTGTTGCGTAGTTTAGGTAGAATTGCTGCCCAGCTATGTTTATTTCCTTCACTCATTTAGTACTTTTCTTAGTAGCTTTTAGGCGTACTTAATACTAAATTCAAAGAAATAGGGACCACTAAATCGAAGAGACTCAAACTTTAAATATTATTTAACCTGACAAAATGGACAGAAAAATACTTGATAACGTATTTGCGTTATCTTTAATGCCTTAAATATGCCCACAATCATGTATTTCTTGAAAAAATTGACTGTCACGTTTCGGGCATCTAGGCGGCAACTTTCTGGCAACTACTAACAATCGGCACCATTGGGCTGCATGTTAAAATCTGGCAACTGTGACAGCGGTTTCCGGGTTTTCTGCAGCGGGGGTCCCTCGTTGTAGTAGAAACTGAACACAGTACCAATATTGTACCACTGATGGTACTCTGTGCAATTGAAGAACAGAGTTGCTAAATTAAATTTATCGCTACACACTTCATTCTGTGTTTCGAAAATATGCGGTTTGATTTTGAAGCATACTGTCACGATCGCTATTTTGTCACAATTATGCACCTCAATTTTCATAAATGTGTCACAAACCCCAGTAGCCGAGTTGGCAAGTTTCTGCACCCCTGCGGAAACCGTCGATTTGCGAGACTCCGGCCTGTTGCGCGCGCCTAGTGGACCGCAGTCTCCGCTGCGGGAGGGCTGCCGCGTTTTGCTTCGTCCCGACTCATGGCCCTGCCGGCCCACTGGGCTGATGCGTCAAGGGGGTGGGTGCGTTCTGATCGGAGGGGTTGTGTGAGTCTCTCGCCCCTCTGAGACGGGCGGACCTGCCCCCGGAGGCACTGTACCAGTCCCCGGGGGCCGAAGGTAAATTCCTTTTCCATGGCTGCACCTACCCAACGCTCTACTGGATTGACCTCAGGCACTACGACCCCCGCTCCGAACTCGACCACCGCTGCTACTGCTCCTGATATCGCTGATACGATGGATCCTACCGTTGACCGACTCCCTGCGCGAATGACTTCTGACCAGCCAACCCCATTGGCTCTTGTCATAAAGGTCGAGGATAGGTCAATGAAGTTGAACTCATTTCAACTGCACGGCGCTCTTGAGGTCTACAAACCTAAGCGCACCTACCGATACAGAGACGGTAGGATCGAAGTAGAAATTGGGAACAAGCTTAGCGCCAGCAAACTTCTGAATGCCACCTCTCTACAAATCCGTACGGCGAACAGAACACTATCCGTCCCAGTCACTGTATCTCCACACTACACCAAAAATCACTCTCGCGGTGTTATCAGCTGTGCCGACCTATCTGACGATACTGACGAGGATGTGCTCGTAGGACTGAAGGACCAAGGAGTCATTGAGGTGAAAATAATACTTAGGAGAGTTGACGGCCAAAACTCAAACACTGGTACCTTCCTGCTAACGTTCTCTGGAACAGATCTGCCCGAGAAGGTATGAGTCGGCTGGATAGCCGTAAAAGTACGTGCATTTGTGCCCAACCCTACTCGATGCTTTAAGTGCCAGAAGTTCGGACACGTCACCAGCAACTGTAAGGGTCTAGAGCGATGCGGACGATGCTCTGCGACTGAGCACAACTCTGCCAACTGTGAGGCCCACACTCCTAAATGCGTAGGGTGCGGAGGTGACCACGAGGCGTGGAGCCGATCGTGTCCCAGGCTGGCCGAGGCAAAGGAGGCACAAACAAGGAAGGTGTCACCTCCCTCCAAAGTAGCACCAACTCAGACACCCCAGGTCCCGAGGTCTGCTGCCCCAACTAGCACGCCGTACAGAGACGCCCTGGTGGGAGGTCAGTCCGGCGCCTCACCAGCTGAGAACCCCACACAGTCCGAAACTGCACTCAACCTCGACATAAACATGTGTCAGCTAACAGACCTTTCCCTCCGTCAATTTCTCTCACTAATCTCTGATCTTCTCTCACACAGATCGGCTGAGACCCGCACCACATCGACGGGCAGCACAGACACATCTGAAAAGGCAACACAAACTCCACTGCTGGAGCGCCACGATGCTGGCACGGACCCCCTTGAATCTGAGGTCCCCAGCGCTAAGACAACCAAACAGACTGACAGCCCTGACAGCGAGCACACGCAGGAAGTTTCTGGTAAACGAGCTCGAGAGGACTCGCCAACCCAGCCACATCCTCCCAAAGGTCCGGCAGCACCACCTGCAACGACGGAGCGCACCGCGCACACGCTCAGTCGAGCTGACCCTCCTCAGGCAACCGAAGCCAGATAATCAACAAAAGCACAGACACAAGTTGTAAAAGAAACTACAAACAAAGAACAGCAAAAAAGTAAAAAGCGTAAACTCGTGGCCACAGCAACAATTGGAAAAGTAAACACTCAAAAGGACGAAGGCACAGGCATGCCTCCGCCGCCAACCCTCCTCCACGGCCGGAAATTCCAGCCACCATGAAGACACTACCACGGTGTAGCCCTCAGACTGAGGAAGTTTATCGAAAGGATGTTACTCCAATATCAACAAAGATACAACAGTGGCTCTTGTTCAGTCTCCCAAAACCAAGAGAATATGTTCGATGATATAGCCTGGGGGCAGGGGATGAGGTGGCTTAGTGGATAGCACCCTTGTCTTCTAAGCCACCGGTCCCGGGTTCAAGTCCCGGCGGAGGCTCTGAATAAGTCGATCTGATCCCCAAAATCCCTTCCAACAGGGTGAGAGTTGGCGACGCCGTATGACCCTGGCAGTTGGTGCGTCGTTAAACCCCAACAATTATTATTATTAGCCTGGGGGCAATGGTGACATTGGTCATTTATCACCATTCTAGTCACTGTCTAATGTCAAGTGAATGACGGATTTACTGTTTTTTATCCACCTGAGGGTTTTTTATCCACCTTTGGTGAATGATTTGCGGAATTCAGTCTACCGAGAAAACGATTCGACTTGTTGATAAACATGTTATTTCTGTTAAGCTAGGGTGCATTTTGCATTGGAAGGATACCAGTGGCCACTCCTGGGCTGCCTTAGTTTTTGATAACCATTGCAGGCTTCAGTTAGAGGTGCCAATTTCGGAAAATCGCCCCATTATTCTCCAGGTGAAAAGACGTTCACCATTTACATAGAATAACAAAATGAGTTTTTATCCCTGGTGCTGCTAACGAGCAGCTTGGACATGTTCCAGCTTGAGATCGCAGAAAAGGAAAAAATGATCCTTGTCTTAGAAGAGATCATAAAAAGAGAGCCAAGCTAACTATGTCGGTTTTTTTGGGTTGAACACTTTTCCACCTGTCATATCGTCCGCAGCAGGGTGGCCAGGGAGATGGGTTCGTGATGCTCCAGCGAAATATCGGGGGCCTTAGACAAAAAGCCTCTTCCTTGCTCTATAGAGCAATGTTTCCTGGTTTGCTTGCTGTTGGTCTTTTTCATACTTTACGCTTACCCGAAGAATACACCCTTTTCACTGTTTGAGAAGGCTTCCTTTTGGTAAATTGCTTAATTATACCGTTTTTTGAATATCAAATATTTGGAAGAAAAAATTGCGTAGAAGCTAAATTCAGTACCCCTTGTATGGCGTGCTATCAGTTAAACTCCAGGTTACAGTTTTCGTTATCCTTATCTCTTCGCGAAGTTACTGGCGCCATTACGAAGTTATTGTAATCCAAGTCACTGTCCTTGGAAAAGTTTTGGAACTATCGTTATCGAAGTCAAGGTGAAATTATTGAGCTCCCACCACTGGTGCCCTGCGACCTTTGGTCCTGCTTCAGATTTTATCTAGATGGGTCCCATGTCTGAATGGTGTATGAATCGAAGTGTAAATGTCTTCTGATCACTATGATGACTATATATGTATATAGTTTTCCAATATACTTGATTAGGTACCATATGTTATTATCAATAGCAGCCAGAAGCGACAAATTTATAGTTGAAGACGGAAATCATACTTTGATCTTAACTGGAATCATAGTCGATTTGTTTGCTTTTTGTTTTCTGCATCTCATTTTTTGCCTCCACCAGGGAACAAAATATCCTACTTGATTTTTTTCAACGCGGCGGGACTGAAGGGAGTCTTTTCGTTCTGAGTTGTTGTCGAAATCGGTGGCCGCTCGCGCGGTTGCCGTAAATATGCAGGGGGTGTGGGGCGGCCGAGATAACCGGAGCAGTGACCGCTGCGGCTAGATAACGTCGGCTGGCGTGGCTCAGATATGACGGATGGTTCAGGGAGCCCTGACACCGGCCTGTGGACAGACACGGAGAGGACAGCTGACGGATGAGAGGACAGGACAGCTGACGGATTAGACGAGAGGGCAGCTAACGGATGGGAGGAGAGAACAGCTGACGGCTGAGAGAGGGCAGCTGACGGCTGGGAACACCGGAGCCCTGACGCCGGGCCTGTGGACAGACATGGAGAGGACAGCTGGCGGCTGAGAGAGGACAGCTGACGGCTGGGAACACCGGAGCCCTGACGCCGGGCCTGTGGACAGACAGGGAGAGGACGGCTGGCGGCTGATAAGGAGGACAGCTGACGGCTGAGAGAGGAGAGGACAGCTGACGGCTGAGAGGAGAGGACAGCTAACGGCTGAGAGAGGAGGGTAGCTGCCAATGACTGAGAAAACCAGAGCACTTCCTCTTTCTTAAAATAATAGAATGACCGAGTTAAAATACTGATAAAATGCAAAATACTAGTCATTGACTGCGATAAAGTTCTTATATGGAAATATGTTATCTTTTTTAAACATTTTCAACAAATACAACACGTTTTTGTTGTTCTAAACTATTGATTTTCATTTATGCAAACCTTTTTTATTTACCATGATGTTAAACGCGAACATCAACGCCATGAACGCTTCGGATCATAAAAGTTCATTGTTATAGTGATTATGAAATAGTTAAATTGTATCCTGACGGCAGAATACACTTGCAGAAAAAATGAACTGAATGTGCTCAAATGTCGGCGAGAAATCAAAATACAATAATTAATTGATTTGCTTATCGTTGTTGGAGTTCAGCCATAGATAACAACATCCTGCCAAAAATTTGATCTTACAAATGCCTCTCACATTCACTGTTTGTGTTTATAGAACTTGTCATGAGTCATCATCCTGCGGACTTCTCCTGGGAATTGCAGCGAGCCATCAAAGTGTTGCAGCATAGACAAATGGCTTTGACCCAGCTCATTGCAATGCGGATCGCTTGCTCGTTTGTTATCGAGACGTTTCTTTTCAGAGCATTTCCGAGCAAAGCACTGGTGCAGGTCAACTCTCCCATTGTTTCGTAACTGCGGGTTTGGAGCTAACATGTACATGCATACATTCATACATATATACATACTGCACACAATACATACATGCGTGCATACATACATGCATACATACATACATACATGCATACCTACATACATACATGCATACCTACATACATACATACATAAGTACATGCATGCATACATACATACATACATACACGAATACATACAAATAAATACATACATACCTACCTGTGTACATAAAAATATTTACATACGTAATTACGTACGCAGTGAGGGATCCAGGCCTTTTTCGGGCGGGGGGTGGGGGCTAAGTGGCTCGAGCCTCCCCGCTATTGCCTTTGAACAGCCTCCGGCTTTGCATTTAACCCGCGCCCCACCGGGGGTCCGGCGCCACCTTCGTCCCACCGGGGGGGTCATCGATGGCCCCCCTCTAACTCCGAAAATATGGGCGTTAGCGCAAATCTGCAAAGTGCAATAGAAAGCTCGCGTGAATTCAGTAAGAAATTACTTCGCATGTTTTAGTGCTCAGGTCAATGGTTTGACCTCCAGAGGTCAAAATACGTCAAGATCGGCTATTTTCACTCAAATATGCAATGATTAAGCAAACAGGGCATAACTCTTATGTCATTAGAGCTATTGAGGCCTGGTAAAGTACATTTGATAGCAAATTGCCAGTACTTTTTCCGCTATGTGAAACGTAAAGACCTCCCGCCAGTGGTTTGACCTCCATAGGTCACCTCGTGACCTAATATGACCTGAGGTCACGAAAGGTCAAAAAGTGACCTTGCCGTATATCAAATGAAAGCCAGTGACAAGACAAACACGATGGTGTTTGTTTCACCGCTCTAGCTTAGTTAGGTCAAAAGTTATTGCCAAAATACTGTTTTTGACCTCTGGTGACCTTGGATGACCTTGGAAAAGTCAAAGGGCAAATATGACCCCTGGGATCCGTGAAAGGGTGTCCAAAAACGTTGTTCTAAGCAGTCTGAGTATTTGCAATCATTTTTTGTGGCTTTTATATCATGAAACAACTTTTCCCTATGCTTTTCCAATGGGAGAGGTCGCCTCGTGACCTGACCTCAGGGCACGAAATCGAAAAATCCCGGATATACACCTTGTAGACCCTGGAGGGGTTATGAAGTGTAGGAAGTTTCAAATTGATCGACTTTGAAATGTAGCTCTTACAGAGCTCTAAAGGTGAAGTGAGGTGACCTTGGTTGACCTCGTCTGGTGACCTGACCTTGGGTGACCCGGGGTAAAAAATTTCAGGGATGATGGGAAAATGATGCAGTGAGAGGTAGAGCCCTCAACCGCGGTGCTGCGCCTCGTCGTTTTTCTGCTATCCCGGAAAAACCTTAGGGGGGCCATCGATGGCCCCCCCGGTGGGGCGAGGGTTAATATAGGCCCTCTGACATTTCGGCGGACCTGAACACCCCTAGCCCCCCTTTATCCGAAACTGTACGTATGTACGTAGACTTCAATTTGTTTTATACTGGTTTCATTGTGTTTCTGTAAAGTCGAGGTAAGCGACATTTAATCAAGTAAGTCGCATTTTAATATTTCAACACACTTTGTCTATTTTAAGATTGATCTCCAAACCAGAGGTGCAGAAAGTATGCTGGCTGTCACAAACTCAATGCGACGTATGCCTCCTCTGTCACACAGAGCTGGAAATAATAATTGCATACTCGAATACTATTTCCAATATGCTGAATGTCCTCTACCTGTCCCTTACTTTTTGCAGCAGACAAGGTTCTAGCACCAAACCATTACAGCATGAAAGTAGTAAACTGAGTTTTCATTTATAGATCATGTTTTTGTTTTTGGAAGGAAAATTCCCAATTATGGGTCATTTTTTCCAGTATTGGGGTCATAACTATTATTGGCAACTCTGACTGCAGTTTCCCCCAATGACATGCATTTCCTTTTTTGAAGAAGTTTCCATTTTTGGAAGGAGTGTTTCCAATTATGGTACTTTTCCACATGATTACATGTAGCAATTATCATGAAATTAGTCATTATTGGGAACATACCTATTAATGGGAGCGTACATGTACACACAATTGGGAACCCTAACCACAGCTTCCCCCCCCACTAAACTTCTATCTCACATATCAACAAAAGGGAAAAATGTCAATGTCAACATAGTATTTGAATCTACCTAAAATGTGTTGGTAAAGTGGACCTTAGGTAGCATTTTTATAAACACATCAAATGCTTAAAATTTGCATCCCACTCACGATCATTACCTGCCTGGTCATTCCTTTTTGCAGTAAAAACTCTGAGGCAACTAGCCTGCATAGATGTAAAATTATGTCTATTGCCCTAATAGGTACAGAGGTATTGGAATTCACATACCAAAGAAAGATCCAGTGTAGTCAAAATCCTGCTTTAACTCCATGCAGTTCAGGTCCTGTGCGTTGCTTACCACCACTGGTAGTAAGCAACACACCCCAACCAGCGTTTTTCAAAGTCTATTTCTTTCTGAGATTTGCTGTGATTTTCTGAGATAAGAAGGGGGTCCACTCGGCCCCCTCCAGTGCACGTTAGTTCCAGGCCCCTCTCCAGTGGGGGTGTTAACACTTTGTGGAGAACTGCATTAGCACACATTTGCTATCTGTACAATATTGATATGATAATTTGATCATGAAAACTCACCTGAATCACTGTTGTTGCCAGCCTGTTGCTGGCGCCAACTCTCCCAAATTCCTCCAGCTCCAAATCTATCTAACCAATCTAGGGCACAAATAAACTAAGGCACAAGCAGGCTAAGGAATGAAAAACCAAGCTTGATATGGGAAAGTGCATCAGTCTTACAATAGCCTACATTCATCTTAGATTAGCCATGGGCAGCAATATTTATTCTAGCTAGTTTTAGCCTGCACTTATCTTAAATATACCTAATGAATATGCCCTCAAAATAAGTGTCTAACTTGTCTTGTCGCTGTTGCGCAGTTTAAGTAGAATTGCTGCCTAGCTATGTTTATTTTCTCACTCACTTAGTACTCTTATTAGTAGCTTTTAGGCGTACTTAATACTAAATTCGAAGAAATAGGGGCCAATAAATCGAAGACACTCAAACTGTAAATATGATTTAACCTGAAAAAAATGGACAGAAAAGTACTTAATAAGGTATCTGCGTTATCGTTAATGCCTTAAATATGCCTACAATCGTGTATTTCTCGAAAAAATTGACTGTCACATTTCTGGTATCTAGGCGCCAACTTTCTGCAAACTACTAACAATCAGCCCCATTGGGCTGCATGTTAAAATCTGGCAACTGTGACAGCGGTTTGCGGGTTTTCTGCAGCGGGGGTCCTTCCTTTTAGTAGAAACTGAACACAGTACCAATATTGTATTACTAATGGTACGCTGTGCAATTGAAGAACAGAGCTGCTAAGTTAAAATATTCCCTACACGCCTCATTCTCTATTTCGAAAATATGGGGTTTGATCTTGAGCCATACAGTCAGGATCGCTATTTTGTCACAATTATGCACCTCAATTTTTGTAAATGTGTCACAAACTCCGGTAGCCGAGTTGGCAAGTTTCTGCACCTCTGCTCCAAACTCAAGTCCGATAAAAATATAAGGACGTCCATAAGCTAAGCGTTATTATGGTACTAAGCAAGCCCGTAGCTCCATCAGAATTTCGAAATGAAACCTTGTCCTCCTTTGGTTTATTCTATCGTTTTTTAGGCAGGTGCATGGTCGTTTTATGAATCAAACGGGGAGGGGCAGTTCCAATGTAGGAGACCAGTGGCCTTGGCGCCTTTGTAGGCACCAGGGCATCGCATAAAGCCTTTTATTGATTTTTGATGTTCTCCCTACTGATTTAGATAGATCACCACGAAAAAGAAAAACTGCCGAGAGTTTATGAATGGTTCAGAAAAGTTACGTCCAAAATAGTTGCCTATTTTACCAATCACTAGCTTTTAGGCTCATTGGCGGACGCAGGGGGGAAATTCCAGCCATGGCCCCCACCAAAGCGCTGGAGGGGGCCAAACTATCTTTTGGCCCCCAAACGCCGTACAAGTTTTTGAAAAAATGTGTTTACACTGGGTCTGTAGAGCAAAAAATATTCGCTCTCACCCCCCGGAGAGCGATCATGCACTTGGAGAGATAGCTTATACTAGGTCTGTCGAGCACCGAAAAAGTGTTTACACTAGCACGCGCATTGACGGGGGTCTGAGCCACCTTTGCATTGACGGGGGGGCGAGTACCTGCCCCCCTTAAGATCTCAAGAACCACGGTAGGTAGCAGAAAACGGTAAACGGCGTTGGGCTGCCCATTCACTTCTCCATCGAAAACATTTGAACCATTTTTGTCAGGTTACATTTAAGGTCACGAGAGGTTAAAACATGCCGTCATAGGGATAACATGTAAATTCAGTTTTTCGGCCATTACATCTGAAGAAGTAAAGATAGAGCAAAACGACTTGAACTGTATGAATCCTCTCCGCAGGCCGAATCAAATGATATATAATTTGACCTTGCTAGGTCAAATGAAGGATTTGGCTTGACCTGAGGTCAGGTCAGGGTCAAATTATATAAAATGCATATCATTAGAACCGCAAAGCCCAGGCGAGTCTAATGCAGCTAAAATAAATGCTTTATCACCATCCGTTACTGATTTATTCCGTAAAAAAAATTTTTTCCCTGTATTTCCAATGGAGAGGTCATGCCTCGTACCTGACCTTAGGTCATCGATATCAAAAATATCGGAACATATTTTAGAGAACTCGGTAGACCCATTATGTGATGAGTTTCAATCGGATAAGTTCACCCTGCTCCGACTTAAACTTTTTTTATGTCGGGTCACTTGACCTGTACTGGTGACCTGACCTTGGATGACCTAACCTCAAAATTTTCACAGAAGTTGTAAAAATGGTGAGGGAAAAGGTATGCCAAGTACGGCGGCGCTACGTGCCGCCGTTTTTATGCTATCTCCGAAAAACCTGAGGGGGGGCGGGTATCCGCCCCCCGTCAATGCGCGTGCTAGGTCTGTAGAGAGAAAAATCTTCGCTCCCACCCTCCCCCTCGGAGGAGAGGCAGACATGGGTTTGGCCCCTCAAAACTCGGGTCTGCGTCCGCCCCTGTTTAGGCTCCATAGGTGCCAGAGTCATGCATTGAGTGAAGAGATGGTAATGTACTGTAATGATATTTATGTCCCTTCCCCGTCTACGCCTTGTGACGGTTTTACAGGGTTTACTTTGTCAAGATATGTAAATATATACATTTTGTTAGTTCTTCCCATTCAAAATCAACTGTGCAAAGAGTGTAGCTCCATAAGAAAACTGCATGATCTAGCTTCTGGTTAATCAGGGCTGTCTTTTTAGGCTTGCAATGCAATTCCCCATCTTTTCTCGGTCTCTGGTTCTGTCGGGACTTTCATTACTATATACCTTCATTAGGGCGGCCCAGGCAGTCTTGTTTCTGCGTTAATTCCACAAGAAGGCAATGGAGCGTAAATCAGAAACAGCGCCTGGATCCCTTTATAGTTCCCACTTGTTCTCATCAGGAAGGCACGCCGCGCTCGTCTCGTTAGCGTCCATTGGCGTCGTCGCATCTGCGCCGTTTTCGCCGACGGCAATAACGGCGCGGCTCTGCAGCCGCGCCCAATCTGACGCGGCAGACGCGCTACGTGAGGTGGTTTTGTGTGAGATGCAGCCGCCGCGCCGACAGCGACGCGCCGGCGGCCCTGATTGATTTCTCAGCGCGCCTCGGGCGACAATAAAACTCATCGCAGCCCGTGTCGACGGCGACGCCGCAGATCGACGCACGATCATCGCCGCCGATGGGGCATAGCGTGCGGTTGGCGGTGCGGCGTGGGTTGTGGGATATTGTTGCTGTGTAGAGAGCAGGAGCGTTTAGCGGTGGCCAGAGCCACTCAACGCGGGCCGATTGATTCTGTTTTGATGGATGTCGGCATTAATTTCGATTATGGAAGCAGTTGGGACTAATAAACGAGCCCTATTAGCTTTTAACGAGCGCACCGCACCGTGTTTCATCAATCTCCGACTTTATTGCTGCAATTTTGTGGCTGGAGTTTCTGCGGGAACGTATTCTCGGTGCTAGGCCTGGAAAGGGCAGGCTGGCAGTTCCAGGAGACAAGGTTGTCGAAAATGGAGCTGTGTGCTATGGTAGGTCTGGAAAGCAGCAATACAAGAAATGAAATAAATAAATAAGAAAACCCTTCCTGTTCCGGTACTACGATTGCCTTTTAGGGACTCGTGCTTGCATGATGTATGACGTTCAAAGGCCGTGTTCTCAAATTATCCCATGCTTATTGGCCGCTGAGGTATATGTTAAGTCTGGAAAAATCTAGCTGAGACGTCTTTCACTGGGCATTTTAGTCATAGCTGGTTTTGATTCTCTTTGTATGTTTGTTCTTGTCGCTACATGAGTGAATGAAATAAAGAACAGTGAAACAAGAGATAGTTCGTAAAGGCAAGTCTTCCTGTGTTCTTCGTAGCTCCATATAGGTTGAAAACCTACAGTTGGCTCTGATTACGCCGTGACGTCAACGATGTGAGTTCGCAATACTTGTCTTCCATATAATCGTTTTCGGTGTCTTTTTTTCTTTGCGTATTCCCTGAAAATGGGGAATAAAATTACCCAATTCTTAGATAAAAAATCAAAGCTAGCTATTTCTAAAATGTCCAGTGAAAGTAAAAGTTAAGTAGTAGTAGTGAAAGTTAAAGAAAAGGAACTATAAAAAATTAGGATGTCTTGACGTATTTTTGCTGAGCGGCTCTTGATGGCTAGGAGCGTCGACACAAGGCGATACTGTAAAGCCACCTGACTGGGTGACTGTCGCGGCGCGTCACTGTCACCTGACTGGGTAACTGTCGCGGTGCGTCACTGTCAAGTCACCTGACTGGGTAACTGTCGCGGCGCGACACTGTAAAGTCACCTGGCTGGGTGACTGTCGCGGCGCGTCGCTGTCACCTGACTGGGTAACTGTCGCGGTGCGTCCCTGTCAAGTCACCTGACTGGGTGACCATTCCGAAAAAGGCAAATGTCTTTGTGAAGAAACTTCTTTAATGGCTAGTGGACAAGAATATTAGCTCTCCAACATTGGCAGCTGAGTAGCACCGGCACTGAAGAGGGGCCTGTCACTTACCCTCACTGGAGGGGGGCTTGGTAGCCCCCTGAATTCTCGAAAACTAAGAGACTTAGAAAAACGCAGGTTGAGAGATGGGTGGCAGCTGTGGTGATCTATATCATAAAAATTGTCATTGACCTAGGTATATATATATATTCAAGGTCAAACTAGGCCATAAATGTCCAATCCTGATCGTGCTGGAAACGTATTGAAAATTACCGTAATTATGCGGGAAAAAGTCGAAAATTTGCTAAAGGCAGACCAGGGTCAAAGAGGCAGGCTTCAAATAGTGTTTAAAACATTTTGGGGTCAAGATCATTCAAGGTCATTCATATATGACGTCACAATATGATATGCTCCCTATAGTGTATGTACACCAGAGATGGCCTACGCTACGTTACGTTACCGAATTACGCTACGTTACGGTTTAATTTTTGGCAAAACTACGCTACGGAATTACGCTACGTTATATTTCATTGACTGCAGAATTACTGTGCTTCAGCTACGGCTACGGTAAAAATATATCATAATACGATATCAACATTTTGTTCACACATTCAGACTGAAATCCTCGCCCCGGGGGAGTGTTTGAACACCCCCTCGGGCTTTACCGGCGGTACGAAAAACGGCAGCGTGAAGCGCCGCTGTACTTGGCACACCTTATTGTTGGTCGATTCCGCAGCTTTCCCCAAAATTTTAAGGTTGGGTCATCTCAGGTCAGGTCACCAGTGCAGGTAAAGTGACTTTACCTCAAAAATATGTTTAAGGTGTCATAAGTAAAAGAGGGGTGAATCTAACGGATTGAAACTGATACCACATAATGGGCCTACCGAGTACTACGGCATGTATTCCGGAATTTTTCATATCGATGACCTAACGTCAGGTATGGAGCATGACCTCTCCGTTGGAAATGCATGGGAAAACAGAAATTGGGCTGTATTTTTATAGATAAAGCTGAGAATACCTTCATATTCCCCAAATCGTAGTATCCTGGGCTTCTTTCTAGGCCCCTGTTGCAATGTTTCACCAGTAACCTCTGAGAGGTCATCTGGGCTGCTTGAGCAGATTTTCAGACCTGGTTCAATATATTTGCAGGAAATAACGATCAAACTTTTTATTTTGATACCATTACGTTGAGATTCCTACTACGAGTCGATTGATGTGCATATTGACTATGCTAGATTAGATGGTCACCTTGACCTGACCTGAAGTGTGACCTGAATACCTGATGTGTGTGACCTGATGTCTGTTTAATGGTCGGGAATTCTTGTCACCAGTTGAAAAAAATTATTAATCGAAATCAACCGACTTCTAATTTTTACAGGCCAAAAAATGTCTCCGTGATTACGCTATCCACCAAAAGGTTCCGATCTTAATTGACAGTGATTTGATGCATTTCTCTTGAAATTGTTTTAAGTTTGTAATTGTAAAATAATGGTTTGGTCGTTACTTTTACAAACATTTTCACTTATATTTCAAATTTCGAAGTAAAGCAAATCGTTAACAAGAATCCTTAGTTCCGCGATCGCGATCACGAGAAGGTATATGCCGTAAATTGTTTTCGTAGTACGCTGCGATATGCTAAATTCTGGCGTAGTACGCTAGAGAATTTGCCCAGCTACGCTACGTTTTATTTCCAGAGCTACGGCTACGAAGAAATAATTTCGTAACGTAGCGTAGGCCATCTCTGATGCACGCTATAACTAGCACTATAGCAACCGTTAGGCGTGAAATGAGGACTTTATTTTTACCCATGGCCTTTGGCCTTGATCTTTGTCCTTGACCTTTACACATGGATTTACCTTATCTATGACGTCATAACATAGTATCCGTCAGCCTGGGTAACGCCTTTTGACCAGAAGTACTGGGCCAATGACCTTAAAAGTGCTGATATGATCCTATGACCTGTGACCTTTGGCCTTGCTATTGACCTTCATGTTAGTTGACCTTGACATATCATCCCGTTTATAAGGCGTTATGACGTCACCACGCTGTTTTCAATGGAGGCAAACTGGTCCGACCGCGCGATTGTTGTGATGTCCAAAAGTATGTCTGACTTTGAAGGCCTGTGAGTAAAACAATTTATGACCGATTTTCCAAATTCTTTCTGCAATTTACGCTCAGTTAAATTATAACGAATGTGCCCTGATGTCGTTTTTTTACTATGAGTGATTCTCCTGCTACCTGAGAAAGATAGGTGGGGGCCCTCCGAGCCCCCTCCGATACGCGTGTTAAGAAATTGCAGCTTCGTTCTTGCGAACGGCCAAACGATTAGCAAAACTTTACTCCTTGTCATCGAAAAGAAAAACGTTAAGTCGCTTTCTGGTGCCAGTTGCAGAGACCTCCAGGAGTAGGCGTGCCCCAGCGATTCAGCGATTCAGGAGTCCAGGGGGAGCGTAGTTGTCTCCTTCGCTGTCTTCCTGCACGTGGACGCGTGTTACCTGTCCCATTCAGCATTCCTGAGAGGAACACTTTCTAAGTATCTTTAACCGAGGGGAAGGATGGGCGGACGGCCTCTTCCCCTTGTCCATGGGTGCACACCTCTCTACCATGGCCCCCTCTCAGGGGCGGACAGGTGGACGGGCCGTTTGGCTCGTCGAGGGCCTCTGGCGGCTGCATAATAGATGGAGACCAGCTGACCGGGATGAAGCCGGAGCGGCTACGGCTGGTGTCGTCGGCAGTCTGATTAATTTGCGCCGATGTCCGCGGCGGAGACGCTGCCAACTCATCGACATGCCGCAATCCGGGCCGGCGCCGCCGCGAGGAGGCGCACGAGAGGTGGGAGACAGGGCGAGAGGCGAGGAACTTGGGAGACCGGGCGAGAGGCGAGAAAATGGGGAGATGTGGGAGATCGCGCGAGAGGGGAGGAACTTGGGAAACCGGGCGAGAGGCGAGAAACTGGGCGAGAGGTGGGAGATCGTGCGAGAGAGGAGGAACTTGGGAAACCGGGCGAGAGGGGAGGAACTTAGAGGTGGGAGACCGGGCGAGAGGCGAGAAACTGGGGAGATGTGGGAGATCGCGCGAGAGGGGAGGAACTTGGGAGACCGGGCAAGAGGGGTGGAACTTAGCGAGAGGAGGGAGATCGGGCGAGGGGCGAGAAATTGAGCGAGAGGTAGGAGACCGGGCGGGAGGTGGGAGACCGAATGGGAGGCGAGGAACTAAACGAGAGACGAGAGACCGATGAAAGGTGAAGGGCGAGAAACTTAACGAGAGACGAGAGAACCGCGGAAGGCGAGAGGTGAGTGACCTGCCGGGGTGATCTAATATGCTGCAGCTGTAAATTTAGCATTGTCCACGAGCATCTGCACGTTGAAGGTCGTGTGCACATAGTTGTATGATGATAAAGATGGCTCCCGATCATTTCCCCAGCAAACCCCCAAAACCAGCCAACAGCCCCACCCGCGCCGGTCGAAGGCCCGCCCCGGCTCCCGATATTTTTTTGCTATAGATGCATCCCGGTCCCAGCCCCGGGGCGCCACCGCCGGGGCGCCACCGACCAGGGCGCCCACCGGCAAAGCCAGGGCCCAACAGCGCCCTCCCCGGGGGAGCACATCGGGGCGCCCGACCTAGGGCGCCGAGGGCGGGGACCCCCCGCCCCCATCCGCCATTATAGATGCATCCTTTCCTATAGAAAACGTAATTGGAGGTGCAAGAGAATTTTGGCTTCACGACCAACTTTTATGACAAGAGTGGTTTGGTGCTCATGACTACGCCTATGATGCAGCCCTAATATTGAATACGCATGCTTATACAGAAGTGAGACCGCTGCACGTAGATAGCATCTCAAGTAGCCAAATTTGTTTGAATTCCAGGCTACTATTCTCGGATTGGAGAAGATAGGCTAGGTATTTTCGTCACGTTGTGACCAAGAGTCACACTTCCTCGCGCTGTCATTCTTGTCCTTCCCTCACATCACACTTCAAATTCCCCCAAAAACCGCTGCACGTAGATAGCATCTCAAGTAGCCAAATTTGTTTGAATTCCAGGCTACTATTCTCGGATTGGAGAAAGATAGGCTAGGTATTTTCGTCACGTTGTGACCAAGAGTCACACCTCCTCGCGCTGTCATTCTTGTCCTTCCCTCACATCACAGTTCAAATTCCCCCAAAAAATACAAATGTTTCTGTCGCCTTAACAGTTGCTATTCGGCTTGTCGCTGTGGGAGGAGATTGCTTTCTTCGGACAAGGGAACTCTGAAGCGAGCTGGCAGATGGCTGCCGACTAGAAATTGAATGGAATGCATTACGATGGAGCACGGTGTAAAAGGCGTGGTGCGTGACCACCATCCCAAGCCTGGCCACAGCGCCGCGGGAAAACCCTCGCCGTGTTTCCGGGCAATGCTCTTGATAGGTTGTCTGATTTGATCCACACCGATGGCGAGAAATGCCGTAGTGTTCGCCGCCCGTTTTATGTTTTTTCCTTTGCCTTTTCAGTGCCAATTCGAGAAAATTGTGTTACCGCAGCGGAGCAGTTTTCAGAATAAGGAGAAAGTTATCAGCATATATGATTAAGTTGGCTAAACAAATCATCCTTGGATGGAAATTACCAATAAAATGTTGTCTTCTGACATTCCGTGACAAATATCTTCCCCAAATCACATAAATAGCGTATTCAGGATATGCCTTTTCAAACAAGTCGTTCAGATAAGAGCTTTGTACCATCTCATTCAAGCAACAGTGACTTCTGTGATGAAAATGATGGCTTTCCTATGTCAGATTACCCGGCACATCGGTGATAGTACTTATTTCGCCGAAACCGGTTATGCTTTGAGTTGGAACAATCGTGTGCATTGTGACTGCAGCTGAGAAATATCTATCCGTTAACGTAAATCATCGTTCACTCATTCCACTCAGTGCCAGCTTTTAAATTTGTCTAGCAAGGAAACCTGTCTGTCAGGGACTGGGGAATCATGGCTCGGTGGATAGAGTTCCTGTCTTTTGAGCCACAGGTTCCGAGTTCAAGTCCCGTCAGAGCGCCTAAAGAAGCTGATCTGATCCCTCAAATCCATCCCCATCGGGTGAGAGTTGGCGGTGCGGTATAACCTCAGAAGTGCGTCGTTAAATCCGAACGATTATTATCTGTGGGAGACAGAAATAGAAATTGGATCAGCTGATGTGAGATTTTTGCGAGGAGAACAAACAATTGACCGATGTGCTTTTGCAGCATCCGTTGGCAGACATACTGGCAGCTTCTGCCGCGTATTACGGGCCAAAATGTATTCACAAATACATGGTGCTAACGCACCTAGTGCCCCACATAACGTGTAGACGCTCGGTGAAGTAACACATTTCTGCAGTAATGTTGCGTCCCCTCTTGAAACCCGCCCAATATATCTCCAGTACCAGCAATGATTTCAATTTCCAACTGCGGCTGCCTTCGGGCCCAAAACCTCGAAGAGCGTTGGTGAGAGTTCAAGCGTAACATCAAATGCTCGGGGCATTCTGCTACACGTCGCGGGGGAGTTCGACGTCGCCGACGGTCGGCTGACGCTGACGGCGCTAACCCTCCCGCTCTGCTCCGGGAACGCAGACAAAGCTTAGCCCTGAGGCCAAACATTGGCGCACCGATCTTTCTCCGTTTATGCGACACGGCGGTGCGCCCTGAAATGTTTACGAGTGGAAACAGTAGCTTTATTTGCGTCGTGAAAGCTCGGCCCAGGTGGTCGGACAGCCGCCGCCGCCTCTGCTCCGGTTGTTACTCCAGATGGCGCTGCCGAGTGCGCCGCTCTTGTCAAAGGCACTAACTTCTGTCGAAGAGCCTTAAACTTGTCATATGCTTTCCTCTGGCGCATCTTTGTGACAGCATGGTATTTTATATGATGGGAAGGTCTTGGCCGACAGCCGGGAAGCCTTTGGTTCGGAGGACAAAGGAAAATAATCCATAAACTGATGAGATAATGAAATCGGAAAGCTTGACCTATCTTGTCCCCTTTAAGAGTCAAGTGCAAAAATAGCAATAGGGTACTGATATGACGGGGAGGAGCAGTAACAGCCATCCCGGGAGACAGCAGCTCACCTCCGTGCCTGAGCGGCTCTTCGCTGCTCTGGCTCCAGCCTAGGATTCGGCGACAGCGTGAAAATAAATTAAACTACTTGCTCGTTCCCATGCCTAACATATATAATTGCGGTATTCTCCTGTTTTACCCCTCTTGCTCTGTTTTGTCTGTTTGCTGCCTAATTTTTTGTTCTGTTCTTTTTTTTTGTCCCACTAGTGCCTTAATTTGGCCTCGCCGAACTCATTTTTTCTGTTGTTTGGATGTGTCTTGCTTTGTTTATGTGTATTTTAGCTAGTTTTGTTTTTTGAATTGTATTTGTGTTGTTTGTTTTCTAGTTTTTTTCTAGTTTATTTGGTTTGATTGCCTTGCTTTGACTGAGTTTTATTGAGTCTGATTGGTTCCTGCTTTGATTAGGTGTTTGCCCTTATTTCTTATATTTGTTCTTGCTTCTAATAGCTAAAGATTTTCTTAGATTTGATATGTTCAACATATGTGGATCCTCTTCTTATCTACTTATAACTTAACCTTGTTAATATTTGTTTTGTGTCCCGTTTTGTTTACTTGTAACTTTATTTTGCTATTTTAACTGTGTTGTTGGCGTTATATTTGTTCAGTTTGTTCTTTAACGCTCACCTTGTTTTGTTATGTCCTGTCAGTCTCTGTTTTTATCGCTTTTTCTGTTTGTTTTCTCGTTCCATGGTTACTGTTTCTTTGATGGGATTTTATGTTTTGTTCCTTCTACCTATGCTACACATGTGCTCTATTCTAATACTGGTTGCTTACTTCCTTTTGTTTATGCTATGTGCCTGTTAAGTTCTGTTCTGTTGCTCCTTATTGCTTTGCTTTGCTCATGTCTTCTTTTGCTGGTCTATTCACTTCTTCTGTCCCTTGTCTGTATATAAAAAATGAAATAAAATGCTGATGATGATGATAATGATAATATAAGATTCGCCCAGGTGGGGGGTGTATGAACCCCTATCCTTGGATTTTTCGACAGCCGCAAAAAATGGCGGCGCGAGACGCCACCGTAGGTATCTTATCCTTGATCAGTTACGCAAGTTCTTCAAAATTTGAAGTTTGGGTCATCTCAGGTAGTGTCAACAGCAGATATGTCCTATGTTATGCTACGAAAAGGTTTTCCGTAGCAGAAATGCGGTAAATATTACGGGGCGTGGCTGAGTGCTATACGTAACGTACTATTCCAATTTTTGGGCGTAGCGTGCCGTACTACGAAAGCCTTTTTTAACCAGAACTATAAGACAAAATCGTTATTGCATAATGAATAGCTTTCCTTTCCCGAGCAACAAATATCTAGCTTGCATCATAATGCCATTACATATGCTTGATGGGTGAATGAAATACCCCATACCAGCCCTGGTATTCACACTTGGTACATTTCACTGCGTATCGATCCTTGGAGTCACATCCCAGACAATGCATTTCCCCGTTCAGAGCGTTTCTGATCTAGTGCGCACCGCATATCTCCTCCGGCAACTGTTTGTAGGTGACGTCCGTTGGCGCCGTGCTACAGAAGACGCTCGCTAACTTCGGTCCTGCGTTTGTCAAAACATTTGTGACGGGCAAATTCTACCCGGGATGTGATCTGCTAAAAAAAGTAACCTTACCGTGCCCTTGCGAATAATATATTTGATGTTATGAAATTGTCCAAACCATTCCAGCCCTGACAGTTTTGACAATTTTTCAATGAATTCACATTTATTTTCCTGACTAAACACCTCACCGACGTGTATAACTATACTTTCCACATAGGTACAATGAATGTCACTTTCACCTATTTCCCCTGCAGTCCAACAGCATGCAGCGATAAAGCACCACTAACCTCCTTACCACGATACATGAAGGAAGCTTATTATTGGCCACGCTACCCCTCCCCACCGGCGCTTGAACTCCGCGCCGATGTCCTGCTATTGTGACCCCTGTCACCCCTGTGCCTCGTGGGTATGCAGATACTGTTAGATGTCGGCCGCTGATTGGTGGAGGCGCGTTCACGTGCCTTGTGATAAATTCAGCACAAATGGTTCAATGAAAATTATAGCATCAGAATGTTTGCACATAAATATTCAATTGGAGTATAATTTTCAAAAATTATTGGCCATAATTCTTCCTTATCGGCTCGATTGTCTTTTTCATTATTCAGGCTTGCTTTCCGGCACGGGCGAAACAGTTGCCGAGCTCGTTCAAGTCAGGAGCGTCGATTCTAGTATCTGTTGACTGGAGAAGAACGGAGCCTGCTGTGGCGATGACCGACTTGGAGAGCGCTAGCACCACCGAAGTACTGCCGGAAAATATATGCAAGAGAGTGTGGTGAGGTGAGGGCAGAATTTGGTGATTTTTGTTTGTTGAAAAGGGTATAAGGTACAATACTTCAGTTAAAACCCCAAAACCTTGTCGGTGTATAAGGGTGCTTCTCCTTTCTGAGGCCATATCGCGTAATCCAAAACCTTGAATGAGGTTTGCTGGTGTTGTGCAACTGAAAGACATTGATAAGGATATGTGAACATACAGAATTGGAGAGCTTGCTTGCCTCACATGACAATGAACAGGAAGCTAAAAAGTCAGAAAGGTAATTGTGCATACTAAGACAACAATCTTCTTTCTCAAGAACTAGAAAGCGAAAGTCGACTCGGCTGCCTACACCACCTATCTTAGAGAGTAGCTGTTATCGGCACGTGAAGAGCTTCATTATAATGGGTGCATCTTACAACAAAGTGGTACACGAGCCCATCGTAGTGGTGTCACGCAAGATTTCTCAAGTGAGCACTGTACCTTCATCACAAAGGAGGAATGATCGCCCAACTCCCCAGACCTCAGTCCGCTGGACAACTGTGTGTGGGACATGCTCTCCGAAGCAGTTTACCGTTGCTTGCCGAAGAGAGGAGCTCGCGACTTTGGAGGAACTCAAGGAGGCCATGGTCGCTGTGTTGGGTGACGTATACCTGAACCCCATCCGTGGCAGCGTCCTCTAGTGGAAGTGTTGTGGAGAAGGAGGAGTTGCACCAAGCAAAAGAAACAACGTATTTTCGATATTTGAAATAGAATGGATGTGAAGTGAACAATTGGGAATGTTTTAGGTTCTAAATGTTAACACACGTTTTAAAGCAAAAGTTATTGTCTCATACCAAAAGTGGATGAGCCTGGATCCAGGCCAGGTAAGAAATGAGAGAGAGAGAGAGAGGAGGGAGGGAGGGAGGGAGAGAGGGAGGGAGGGAGGGAGGGAGGGAGGGAGGGAGGGAGGGAGGGAGGGAGGGAGGGAGGGAGGGAGGGAGGGAGGGAGGGAGGGAGAGAGAGAGAGAGAGAGAGAGAGGGAGAGAGAGAAGCTTTTATGGAAGGGCGGGGGCGCCCCGTATGTGCTGTGCTGGTTTGTTAACGACCGAATACTTGATAAATAACAATGTTTTCTGTGCAGAAATTTTGTAGCGTCCCATCAGCAAGTACAATACCTGTACCAGTCTGTGTTCAAGTCAACGCTGATGAGTTCTTCGCTGACAGGGAAAGCAGTTATGTTGATTGAAAGTGGATGTATTTTATCTTTATTTCCGAATTTAATGCGAGGTAAAAACATTAGACTTTTGTTTTTCCTTCCAGTGTCTAAAAAACGGTTGCTGCCGGGTCTCCTGCACAATTGCCAGGAAACTGACGCTACATCGACGCACAAAACTAATCCCGGCTTACCTCGCTGCAAATGCTCGGCTGTAATTGCCCATTACTGCCGGATGACTGGCTCTCCGGCGACCGTGGCGCCAACAGCGGCCAGACCACGAACTAACTGTAAAAGTCGCCTTTGTAGTGGCGAAATGACCGGAGCTATTGCACCTCCACCGCTACTGGAAGACGACAACATCCGGCAGGGGGGGGGGACTGGCGCTTTTGTCGGTGCTCTCCTTGTAACACCGTCACCTGTCAACGACAGATCCCCGCATCGGCAGCAGGCCCTCAGAAAAACGGACGGCACCGTATGCGGCGACAGCCACAACGAATATTGTATGTGGCCAGTTCCTACATAACTTCAGGCACATATTCGGTTATTACAGGCTAAGGTTGTTTTGTGGCGCACATATTGTAATAGATATATTCGAAACTGATTTGTCCTTAACTTTTGTTTTTTATTTCTCACGAACTCGTTAGTGTTGCGTATTGCAAGAATGCCTACAGATGGGCATCTACCATGGGCTTCGAAAGCGGAAGAATTGTACCACCCCCCAAAAAAAAGATAGTCGACCAATTATTTAAACGTTTTTTTCAGTCTATCAGCGTGGGCTCATCCAAATTTTATATTGCTTATTCTTGATAAACTGCTTTGATACCACTTTCTCATTCAGACGGCCCTTAAATTTCGACTTCCCCTCCCCACTTCCCTCCCCGCGTCGTCGTTGCTAGATCTGAATCTGTCCCTCATCATAAAAATTATTAGCCACACCTCCGGTATCTTCCAATTACCTCTACCGCTATTCATTTTTTCTGGTGTTTTTCTATACGAGTCGTTATAATTCTGGCTTCGTTTATAGTCGATGTTGGTTGATCGCGTAACTGCTTTTTCATGGAGGGGAAATTCTGACAGGCACGTGAGGTAGCTTACAGGTAACTTGTGCCATAAAAAACAATCCCATTCGGCTTAGGTTTTCCGATACCAATATTCGGAAAACAAAATGCAATAGGTTATATTAAGGTGGGCAGACTTCGACCAACCCTTGCGCCTATTTTCTCCTTATCTCAAAATCATGTCCGGTATGGAAGTGACCATTTTCTGCATGGCACGGATTGTGTCTCGCGACTTGAGACCTGTGATTTACACCTGAAGTGGTAGTGGTACGTGATTTGAACCTTAAGCTCTGCACGATGATCCCAAAGACGTTTCCTGGATACAAACCGACTCCATCGGCTGAAGCTTACTTCGGAGCCACGTGCACAATCACGCACCCAGGACCTTCGTTTGGGGGGGCTGCTGACCAAGGAGGGGGTGGCAGGAAGATGGGGGGCGGCATGTCACGCGCAGGATCTCTTTCCCTGGCGAGGGAGCGGCAGTTTCGGAACAGGGACGGCTTGAATCACATATTGGGTGAATGCTTCAAGGCAAGAGCGGTACGCTGTAAGCAGGGGCGGCAAGGTGAGAGTAGAACTGGTACTAAAAGTCAGATCAAGCCTCATTTCTGCCCTTGATGGGTGCCTCCGACGGTCAATTATTACCAAAGCCCATGTCGGGAGTCGAAGGCCGCCGACATGGGCGGGGACGGCGCTTTGAAGTCTAAGCGTTTGGGGGACCGGGCCCGCTGCGCCCCCCCATTTGGGTGCGCTACTGCATGTGCTATACTTAAGTGACCGCTGTGTGCCCTGTCGTCAATCCCACCGTGACCTGATCGACGGTATTTGGATCAATTGTCAGTACATCACTGAGCCAACAGCCGAGCCCTCAGCGACGCTGTGAGATGGCGCGCGCAGCCGCAACAGCGTCGTGTTAGGGACAGCAGGGGCGGGTCCAGGCGGCAGGCATTTAGGCTATTGCCCCTCTCCCTCGAAGGTCGGCTGGTGTTTTATGTCCATATTTTAAACAGAGTTTGAAATTTCTACGAAAAATTTTTGAAGCTAGTCAACCCAGGCGGTCACCTCTCCTGGACCCGCCTCTCATAGGGGACTTTGTCAGCTGAGAGGCTGTGCGAAGGACAGTAATATGACACGGACGGTGCGAAGTTGTGACAGTGGCTACCGTAACGTTGTGCTAGGGATGACACAAGCATATATTTTGTGTTAGGCATGCCGTGTTCAGAACCACGTTCGCAATAACCCTGTGTTAGGGACTGCATTGGCAATAACCTCGTGTTAGGGACTGTGCCCGTAGGGGACGCTGCGCTAGGGACAGTGTCTGCAGGGACTGCGTCGGATGGAGCGCTATGTTTTTCGGCAGTGTATTGTTGTAAATGACTCAGCCTTTTGGGGGACCACCCAGACGCTAAGTCAGAGAGGAAGTGCAGAGATGGTCCCCTGACGACACCAGTGTCGACAGGTTAGTGGGTAGGGACAGTGTCGGCAGGGACAGTGGGTAGGGACGGTGTCAGCAGGGACAGTGGGCAGGGACGGCGTCGGCAGGGACAGTGGGTAGAGACGGTGTCGGCAGGGACAGTGGGTAGGGACGGTGTCGGCAGGGACAGTGGACAGGGACAGTGGGTAGGGACGGTGTCGACAGGTTAGTGGGCGGGGACGGTGTCGGCAGGGACAGTGGGCAGGGACGGTGTCGGCAGGGACAGTGGGTAGGGACGGTGTCGGCAGGGACAGTGGGTAGGGACGGTGGCGGCAGGGAAAGTGGACAGGGATGGTGTTGGCAGGGACAGTGTCGGCAGGGACAGTGGGTAGGGACAGTGTCAGCAGGGACAGTGGGCAGGGACGGTTGGCAGGGACGGTGGGCAGGGACGGTGTCGGCAGGGACAGTGGGCAGGGACGGTGGGCAGGGACGGTGTCAGCAGGGACAGTGGGTAGGGACGGTGTCGGCAGGGACAGTGGGCAGGGACGGTGTCGGCAGGGACAGTGGGTAGGGACGGTGTCGGCAGGGACAGTGGGCAGGGACGGTGTCGGCAGGGACAGTGGGCAGGGACAGTGGGTAGGGACGGTGTCGGCAGGGACAGTGGGTAGGGACGGTGGCGGCAGGGACAGTGGACAGGAACGGTGTTGGCAGGGACAGTGGGTAGTGACGGTGTCGGCAGGGACAGTGGACAGGGACAGTGTCGGCAGGGACAGTGGGTAGGGACAGTGTCGGCAGGGACAGTGGGCAGGGACGGTAAGGCAGGGACGGTGTCGGCAGGGACAGTGGGTAGGGACGGTGTCGGCAGGGACAGTGGGCAGGGACGGTGTCGGCAGGGACAGTGGGTAGGGACGGTGTCGGCAGGAACAGTGGGCAGGGACGGTGTTGGCAGGGACAGTGGACAGGAACGGTGTCGGCAGGGACAGTGGGCAGGGACAGTGGGTAGCGACGGTGTCGGCAGGGACAGTGGACAGGGACGGTGTTGGCAGGGACAGTGGGTAGGGACGGTGTCGGCAGGGACAGTGGGCAGGAACGGTGTCGGCAGGGACAGTGGGTAGGGACGGTGTCGGCAGGGACAGTGGGTAGGGACGGTGGGCAGGGACGGTGTCGGCAGGGACAGTTGGTAGGGACGGTGTCGGCAGGGACAGTGGGCAGGAACGGCGTCGGCAGGGACAGTGGGTAGGGACGGTGTTGGCAGGGACAGTGGGTAGGGATGGTGTCGGCAGGGACAGTGGGTAGGGACGGTGTCGGCAGGGACAGTGGGCATGGACGGTGTCGGCAGGGACAGTGGGCAGGGACAGTGTGGGCAGGGACAGTGGGCAGGGACGGTGTCGGCGGTGACGCTGTGTTTTTGGCAGTGCATTGTTGGAAAGTCATCAGTGTTAAGGGCTGTGTGGACAGGGCCAGTGTGTATAGGGATGGCGTCGATAGACACACCCGAAGATGGCAGCACCATGTGGGGAGCAAGCAAAGGAACTGCACCAAGGCATGTACTGAGGTACCAGACACAGTTCCACCATCCATTTTTGTGTGCCATCTTTTGTGACATGTTAAATTTGCAAAAAAAAAACAACAACTAATTCACAGATCTGCTTGGACTGTGCCGAATTCAGCACACCTTAATGTAATCTAATTAATTTTGTTTCAGGAATATTGGTATCGGAAAACCTAAATCTAATGGGATTATTTTTATGTGGCACAAGTGACATGTAAACCGCCTTTCGTGCCTGTTCCATGAAAAACCACTTACGTGACCGACCAGCATCGACTCTAAAAAACATCGCTAGCTCTCCTCAGCTGTTTTCGTATTAGGTACTTTAGCGTCCCCTGACTCACATGTACGCCTCGACTCGTGGCATGAGGGGAAGGTATGTATGTATGTATGTACCTACACTGTATCTCACTTACCGTGACAAGTCGCCAGGCTTTGGTCGCCCCGATCCGCTTACTACCCACAATGTAAGCTGATTCGCGCCGCAAGGCTGGCGGGAGTGGGGGAGGGGAGGGGTCAGATGACGCCGAGCAGCTTCTGGGGATGAAGCCAGGGTCATGACGATGCTGCTGAGTCACTTTTGAGACAGCTACATCCATGACTGATGCAGTGTTACGGCGGGAGTAATGGATGCTGCCAGGCGCGTCGCCACAGATACTGGTGGAAGGATCAAATCCGGTCTGACGATGATCAAAGAGGGAGGCGGGAGGGGATTGAGTGGGAAACCCAAATTGGGTAGCTGTCATAAAGAGTGCTCTCAGGGCAGTTTAAAGAAAATTTAAATGGAGCATTTACCTAGATCCACGCTATTTAGAGTGAGAATGGAGAGTATGCAAAAAACCTAGCCGGGTCCCACGATTTTGGGGTTCTGCTTGGTTCCCGAATTAGGAGGGGGAGGATACGTCACCCCGTCCACCTCGATTTCGACGCCTGAATATTGTCATTCTTATAATAAACATTGAGGCCTACTTATAGCCATCAATGTTTAATATGTGAATGACAGATGGGAAAGTGTCAAGCCCCCCGTCCCCTCTCTCCCTATAGATTATCCACGTGCTTGGACATGGGAGTCGCGCATCAGAGCCAAGTCGACGTATCCTCGAGCCGAGTCGGAAGAACAAATGATGTACCTCGACTGTTTTGGGAGGCTCTAGTTTTTAGAGTCGACTTCATGATCATGCTGTCGATTTTATTTTTCTTTTAGAAGCACGGTATCGTTTAAGAACTTTAATGAAATCAAATTAACTGCTGCGTTTATGTTTATCTTAGAAACCAGTAATAAAACAGTCAGAGAAATAAACCTGGAGGCCCTAAATATAGATATACCATAGACCCAAAAAGGCCAAAAGGTTTAATCAATGGAACCAAACCCATAATTGCAGAACTGCTTTTGGCTTTTACAGTTTCGTTATTGAGGTATGCGGATGTTTTCACACTACCCAGCTGCGTGTGTGCCACACGCAGCTGTATAAGCAGGAAGGCGGTAGCACCCTGAAGTCGACTACGCTCTGAGAATGGCTGACTTTCAGACCCGCTCTACACCTCGTCGGACCCAGTGGCGGATGCTAGGGGAGCTATGGGGCTCAACCCCCTCCCCCAAAATGTCTGAGTGCGTATAGTTAGTGCATAGGCGGAGGCTGATCGGAGGCAATGGTGGGGACGGTTAGAGCCCCCAGCATCCTCCGAAATAAAGTCCTGGATCCGCCACTGGCCTGCCCTATCGACGTTGTTGGCGGCTAGCTGCTTACCTACGTGCCGGCTTCATCGTGATACGGATTATGTGTTTAAGCCCTTTTTAAATGAAAGAAAGTTATTACCACTAATTCTAAAACAGATGACGCCTAGAACAACATGATAAATGTACTGTCAAAATGTCATCCAATTTGGCACTATACTTTAATGTGATCCATGGTGGAAAACGTTTTGATTAGTACAAAAAACTTGTACGCAATTAAACGCAATTAAAACGGAAACGCTATTAAAACGAAAAGGTTTTACATTGCAGTTCAGAACGCATTTCTTAAATAACGCAATATGCTTCCATAACGCATGTAAGAGCGCACAAACATACAGACATATGAAGACTTAATCTCGGTTGGAGAGATTTGTGAGAGCGCGGAACGTGGTAGACTAGATGAAGTTTTTTAACCAAATAATCGTAAATGAAAAAAACTGCATTGAGATGTCCGGTCAGATATTGCTTGCATATCTCCATACTTGACATTGAGACCAAATTATTGCATTATAAACTTAACAAAATACACTTTAACCTTCAAGACATATAACCTATAGCCTAACCGCAAGGTGACAACTTATAACTTAAGCTATGTCGAACGAGCACATAGGCAGTGTGAGACATACGCAACAACTGTCTATGCTCATATGTTTCCGACAGTCTCCCACAGATCCAAACAGATGGAGCAATCTGAAACACAATCATCGCGAAATCCTCCTTAGAAAACCTGAACGGAAATCCCGCATGCCTGGGGAAGAAAGTGCGGACATATGGGCGGAAGCAGCTGAGCCGGCGGCGCCATTTGGCTGGCTGTTTACAGCTCTCGGCAGGGACAGCAGCTCGATACTATTGATCGGCCGGCGCTGACGTCTCTCACACCTGCGGGCACAAGTGTCGCGTCGACGCCGACAACGGTGATTGCACCCTGATCAGTTGTCGCGAGCCCCCGTTGCAGTGGAGCGAGCGGGAAGCGGCGCCAGACGGGATTCCGTTCATCCCGGCGTCTGAAACTGGGCTGGCATCGGCTCAGTGGGGCCGATTCGTTCCTGTAGTGGTCTGGGATTGTTTCGAGCTGGCATCAGTGAGTAATGAGCCGATGATGGAGCTGGATCGAGCCCATGTGCTCCGATGAGTGGACTGGAAGACTGTCTCAGTTGTGGAGGCACGGGCTGGACTGAGTGAGAACTAGGACTGAGTGAGACTGGGACTGAGTGAAAAGTGGACTGAAAGTGGACTGCTGCCGCCATGTGGAGGGAACGTGACTGCTTCAGTCTCAGTGAGCTGCGTCAGGCACTGTACGTAATTACTCGGGACGGGGAGATGTTTGTGGCACGCTGTGTGATGTGCATGGTATGCCGCGCATATTTACGATGTTTCTACGCGCTTAAGTCACTGATGGCACTTAATCGCATACTGAGGATGGAAAATTCAAAGCTTATGCTGCTCTTAAGTTATTGGTTAGTGTTGTGAAGAGATACTTCTAAAACTGAATGCAGTGTCAATAACGTTACAAATTTACTACGGGATGAGTGGTGGGTTTCCTCACCAGTGTAGAAGGTTTGGGGCCAGCTTGTCTTAAACAAACTTGTCGGTCGCCCCGGACGGTGCCCAATCAGTTAAGCAACATGGATGCCTTCTCTCGTTCTACATTAGTTTGCATAGAAATAGAAAAAATATCCAGGTCTCGTGTTTTTCAGAAACAATGATTATATAGGTGATCCAATTGCTCTTCTCTGGTGATTCTCCAATTTTGCAGAAGTATATTTGTATGTTTGTTTTGTTTCGGTGCGGAAACGTAAATCATGGAATTATTGCAGGGTTCAAGCCAAATCAGGAAAAATAGGGGAAAACTCTGCCGGGTCTTTAGGTGCGTACCTACTTGAAATGGCGTACCTACGTTGAACTTTGAATCAGCCATGCTAAAATGTGGTTGCTAATCTGTAGGTAGTTCGTTTGTCCAAATACCCTCGGCTGTGTGTGGCGTAAGCATATCCATCCAAGGGAATAACGAAACCTCCCTTGCGTATTTTCAAAAGACCGGCTAAGTTGTGCGCGGAGCTGCACCCTCGAGCCTAACAAGCATCCGTTCCACAGACCGGCGGGGCGGCCGCCATTAGCCTGCAGTTGTTGGAGAAAGCCGTCCCTAAGTTGGTCCTCGGGCTGGGCGCCGGTAAATACATCGACAGAACCATCAGCAGCGCTCCCCGGCTCGGGCCCGGGCTGGGGTAGGCCGAGCTCATTATCGAGCTCAGACCAGCCCTGGCTTTTATCCCCCCTCTCCCACAGCCCGTGCGCCTCTGAGCAGTTCTCCACCGCTCCCTCCCTAGTTGTTATGCCAGATAGGCTCTCATCCGGATTTGCAATCCCTCCCCCGGCTTTTCTTTACTCAGCCCGGCTGTATTTACTGTCTGGAGTGCGCTCAAAGCTCCGGTCTCGATCTGCAGCCTCTGCAACTTTCGACAACCCAAACATTCGAACTGACGCGCCGCTCGCTGAGAGAAACACGTTATATTCCGGACATGGTTCGGCATTTATCTGAAGCAGCAGTTCCGGTGAGCGCTTGGTCCCATCGCCAAGGGGCGGGGGGGCTGACCCGTGGCGACCTCTGTTTGTTTGTGATGCCCGCAGGCTGTGTGTCTGAGCGGCCGGCGTTGTTTTGCCTCCAGGGTGATCTTGCCGCGAAGCCGGTCCCGGCCAACTCGATGCATACTGATGCCGGAGAGTCTGATGGACGCGCTTATTATGCCCGCTGATGCATCGGGGAGGACGGGGCGGGGTCCTTTGGTGGGCGCACTGTCGCTAATCTGACTGAGACTACGCGAACAAGTCAGAAAAGGGACGGGTGAGACACTCAGAAAGAACACAAAAGTTGAAGACAATATGTGATTGAATTAGCATTCATTGCCAATGCTATGCATTGGTGAAAGTTAAGCTGATCTGAATAAGTTTCGATCGCCTAAATTTTATCAGTATTATATATTTGGATTGTTTTGACGAGACCTCTATGAGATTGGCAACGATTAATGTTTGGCAGTAAAACTTCGGTACGATCAGCACCACGCCCTGTTCCCGCCCATTTGAGCATTGTTGCCGTGTCCTCTGCTGTCGTGCCTGACTTCATCGCCAGACACGGACCGAGCTTCTGGGTCGGTTTATTGATGGAACGGCGGAGCGCTGCCGATTACACAACCTTACGCCACTCGTGCCGCGGAAAAACGAGAGGCCGAGTCCATTGGCGGGTCCTGGGGCAAACAGGCATTTGCTTTCTAAATACCCCACTTTCGCCGATCTTCTTCAAAAACCATGTTTTTTTCACGATTTTGGGCCCCGTTGCCCCCACCCCCCCCCCAATCATTGGCCTTGATCCAGCCCTAGACGCGTAAAACGTGTTACGGATTACAATATTTTCTGAAAGGAAGGAAACTTCGAACTTGGCTCTAATTACTCGGGAAAATTATAACCGGATATTTACCCAGTATGTACATATAACTCCTGTGCCCATCATGCCAAAGGCACGAGGCAGTAATGAACAAATAGTGATAATGGCTTGGCGCATACAAAACATCCACGTTTGTCACGCGGTGTCAGCTGTTCACTGATCCTGAACCGAACTCAGAACGCCTTCGGCTATATCAGCCGTTGGCAGCTAAGACCGACCCAACAGCTGCGGCCACAAATATTAGCAAACTTACATACTGATGGAATCGACTTCACGAGCAAGTAAAAATGTCTTTATTTCCTCCTGACGAGGCCGGAAACAGCAGCTCCAAACTGCAACAAACATTTTCAGAGTACACATCTTTTTTGTAAGACCAAACGAGAATCCTCTCAAGAAGGCTAAAGTATCCTGGTCCCGGAAAGCCCTCAGTACTTCGCCACGGGCCTCAGGTAAATAAACAACTGCACTGCCGTCAAATTATGCAGCAAAGGAAACCCTCTAGCTTTGCGATGCAAATGTGTTCTATATTCCTTCTTGAAGACTGTTCGGAGGCATTTTAACTGTAAAGATAAATATCAGGGGCCTGAACTTTGCACCAGGTACACCATTAATGTGGCCTTGTACTTGTCGGTGTACTCTTACCAAACAAAACTAGCTGAGCCATACCCATCATGGGTTTAATGGCTCTCACAAATTTGCCAGCATAACCTATGTATACACATTGCAGATGCAGCAAAAGTGAGCCGCGCTATGAAGTCGTCGAATATTTCAAATTTAATGGCATAGAAGCATACAAGCTTAGTTTACCGTTATTGGACTGAGTATCGGAGCATGCGAAGTAGAGCGGGCCCGATATCGCACGCAACCATGGCCGACTGTTTGCAAGAGCTCTACTTTAGAATCCCGACTGAACGCAATCGGATTTTGTTTCGCTTGCTTGGTGCAGCCAGACGCTGATCAGGTTTATGATTTGTAAAGGTGAGGTGTTGGTAGAGCAGCGAAGAACAGAACAAAAACGAGTATAGGATGGAAAAGTCTGGATTTTGTTCGTCGGATCCCAAGCTTTACGCCATATGCTAATTAAAAGGATGAATTGGATATTGAGAACAAACGTAATAAATCGCGTAAATGTTGGTTGGGTGTTAGCCTGTTTACGCTTTCTAGATTGGAAGCTGTTACTAATAGTCTACTTGTTCTATAACGAGGAAGAGCAAACTTGGCTGCTTCATGGCAGACGTCTGCTATAGCTCTTGAGCCTCCTTGCTGTATTTCAGCTTTTGTTTCATAGTCAACGTCAGTGGGGGCTTGGGTTAAACTCTTCAGAGATAAACTTTCCGTCTCCATTGTAGTATAGCATTACATAAGAGGTGACTTACTGAAATATAGAACTTTCCTAGCTAGAAGTGTCTGAAAAAGTTTTTTTACCTAGTTGGTCCCTGTCATCTCAAAAACATCTTTTGGGCATCATTCGTAGGAGGAATGAATGGAACAAATCATTTCTCTGGCTCACCACCGTACAACTGCTATCCCGTCCCTGGGCCAGCCACCGTATCACCGCGATCGCACCCAAGGTCTGGCTCCCCACCGTATCACCACGATCGCACCCAAGGTCTGGCTCCCCACCGTACCACCACGATCGCACCCAAGGTCTGGCTCACCACCGTATCACCACGATCGCACCCAAGGTCTGGCTCACCACCGTATCACCACGATCGCACCCAAGGTCTGGCTCCCCACCGTACCACCACGATCGCACCCAAGGTCTGGCTCACCACCGTATCACCACGATCGCACCCAAGGTCTGGCTCACCACCGTACCACCGCGACGGTACCCAATGACCCACTTGGCACCACTGTACCATTACGATGGTACCCAATGACCGACTTGGCACCACTGTACCACCATGATGGTACCCAATGACCGACTTGGCACCACTGCACCACCGCGATGGTACTCATTGACCGGGGGCGCGGTAGTGGAGTCGTCGGCGTAGCTGGCTTTCATTCAGCTGACCCGGGTTCGAGGCCCGGCGGCTTCCCTGAATAAGGAGCAGGCTGGCTCCCGAGAAACCCTTCCAACAGGGAAAGAGTTGGCGAAGCCATATAACCCCTGGCAGTTTGTGCGTCGATAAGCCCCACAAATTAATTAATTATAATTATTATCCATTGACTGACTTGGCACCACTGTACCACCACGATAGTACCCAATAACCAACTTGGCACCACCGTACCACCACGATGGTGCCCAATGACCGACTTGGCACCACCGTACCACCACAACCTCGCCCTCAGCTACGGCCTGCATCACGATCCTTATGAAAGCATGACATTTTCGGCACTTTCTCTCGTCGAAAGCTCTCGGCTGTCTGTGAATATTGAGACGACGCGCCGTGCTGAGAAAGGTCAGACCGGTGGCGGCAGGAAATCGACTTACATGCTAACATGCGCAGTGGCAGGAAAGAAAACCATCCTCAGCTGTCTCCCATAAATGTCTCCACAATGAGCAGTGTCTTCAAAAGACTCTCAGTCTTCACAAAAATGCAATGGTATGCAAGTTTTCAAGTTGAGATATGTTGTTTTGTCTTTTTTTGCACTCTTATGACAATAAGTGGTCCATTTTTCTTAAATTCCTAATACCCCTGCGTCGAAACTAAGTTGGCGCATAGCTGGTCATCCGGACATTGCAGTCTCGCAGCTCTGGTCTGAAGCACGTCTTGTGGCTGTATGCTTGGTCCCAGCGTTTGTGATGAGTGGCATCAGCGGGAATGATTTTGCTTCCCTCAACCCTACTTTATGCTTGAGACCCCCTCAGTGCCCATGTGAAACCGACACTGAACGATAGGGTTCCATCGGAAGTTGGTGGAACAACAATATTGTCTGATGGTACTCTCTGATCCCGTCATTATTCTTCTTTTCTGGCGGTATATTTATGTTTTCCTTTTCCCCCTTTCCAGGAGCACAAAGATGTAACGTTACAGCTTGTAAAGTCTTATGATTGGAGCAAGCAGTACCTGTGGTAAACAGGGTCTTTATATACGGTTCTTGTTCATTCATCGTCAATTCGATATCTTTCTTGTCCTTGAGGTGCTGTAACGCCGCCGCTGGAGGCTACTCGAGTCTGATGTGACTTCTGAGTTAACACGAAATGCGAGTGTCCGTCCCGGCCGGCATTAGAGGGACTTCCGTCGTGCAACAGCCGTTACTGTCTGCTAAAAATGTTGTAGCCAAGGGAATACTGATGGCATTCATTCTGTGGAGCCTTGTCTTGCGGCAAAGGCTGCCTTCTCTTGGAACCCCGAGTGATTTGGGCTGGCTGATTAATTTGTTCCGGGACGTAGTTTTGCTGGGAGTGAGTTATCGCTTTCACTTTTCCAATGTGGACTTATGTACTATCATTATGTTAAGTGAGATTTCTGTCAGTAGTCAGATAATTATTCACATTATCTAATTTGCAGCCGATATATGACCAAAGTTTTGTCGTAATCCCGTCGTGATTGCCAGCAATCCCTTACCAAGTCTGGTCGTCCCACGAATTTCAATACCTCTGCCTGCGGTATTCATCGCATTTCATCAACATGACCTGAAAATCAATTGCAGGGGCGTCTGCAGCTTACGCACTATTTTGGCGGTGTCATCGTCGTGGCTCATTAAACGGCCTGGGCGTTTTCTGTCCACATTTGCACGAGCGTCGCCTAATGACCTGATATCTTGGTCGGCATCAGTACAGCGGCGTCGAGCGCCACGCGAACTGGCGTGATCCCTCCCTGTTGTCCGGGTCCATAATTGATGCCGGCAAGTGTTGATGCTGCTCGCTCCGGGACTCGGCGAGTTTTTCACCGACCCCGCCTCCCTCGGCACGCGCCACCCCGGCCGATCAGGGCTGAGGGAAGGGAGGACACTACGAGGCGATTTAGACGCACTACAGGTAGACAAGTCTTGGGACACTCACATATGACTTAGTACAAAAGTCATGACTTAGTGCAGAGGTGATAGCTAATCGGAACTTTTGGATTGCTTTATTTAGGTGAACGAAGAATTGACACTGTTTTTGGTAGACATGCATAAACAGTGCAGTGGAAGCCATTCACGACGTTGGCATGCTGCGTTGACTCGGAGAACATTTAAGATTTCTAGAAACATAACTTGGGGATTTAGTTTTAGCAATACGTTTTGAAGTTGAATATCAACTAGAGCTTCCGTGCTGAAATGCATATCATAGGTTGTTGCTCAGCATGCTATGCGATGGCTAATATTTAATTTAACGTCACCTGCTGCGCTGTGACATACGGAGGATATATACGTCGTAATAGTCCTGTAATTAGTCAGCGAGTGGAGGATTAGTAGCTTGAAATGCAAGGGAGGGCTGATCTGATTACCTCCGCATGCCCCAGATACCCGTTCGTTATAGAAACGTGGAGCATGAACAGACGACGTCATTGGGTCCACCGGAGGCGCTACCAGAATACTGATCAGGGTGACATCTACTGACGGTGAAATCGCCCTTAAAGGCAATGTGGCACCTTTATAACGTGATTTTAACTGAGATAGCCAAGTTATAAAGCATGCCAGAAAATCCAGTACTCAATATATCATTTGTCTTGACGCCCAAAATGTTTGTGGAGGAAAGCTAAAAACCTACCTGAAGTGTACCTCAAATGTACCTACCCCAGCCAGGCGACCAAATTTGTTAGCTCTTGGTGTGACGACAGTGCTGATGTCACGGTGAGTAATCAGCCAATTAAAGCTCTTGAAGCCTATTGAATATGGCAGTAGTTACCAGATCATGACGTCATCCACAGGCAAAGGTTTATTTTTCACCCTAGAGGAGCATTTCAAAAATCAATATTGAGCTCATTGTACATTTTTCAGAGAAATCATGGACGTTTTCATGATTTTTTTGCTAAAAGTACCCCCCAATTACACTAAATTCCTGGATTCGATCAAGGTTCCTCATTCCCTTTAACTGCAGTTGTCTCAAAACTGATTTGCTCTTTCTCACTGAGGTCTTGTTCACATCGTCAGATCAAAAAATCTATACAGCTGCTTCAGGTCATTCGAGGGTGTCGGTTGATAATGTGGCTCGGTTGGGTGACCCATCCCCACTTACGATGGGGGGTGTCAGAGACCAGTTTCTGAGGGCATCCCTAGAAAGAAATATCAGTGTCGGTCGTGGTGTAGAAACAATTCTCCAGCTTACTGTTGCAAAACTCATGGCCAGCGCTGAATGGCGAAGGACAGGACTACCTGAAATATTTATATATCCACGTCAGTCATAAAAGTTTGATTAATCACAATCCCAACACAGTAGGTATCACTCGAACGCTGCTGAAGCTGCGTGAAGAACACCATCTGAGTTGGGTCGCCAGAACTATCATCGATAAAGGCCGAAGCGATACAGCACTATCCAATGCAAACAAATATCAACACTGTTGGATAATTGTTGCCTGACATTCGAATTCTATAATAGTATTTATAGAAATGGGAAGAAGTCGGTTCATCACCGCGTTACCTCGTACCTGCACCTTTCGCTTCGACACGTGCTGACGCTCACTGAAGCTTGGTATCAATCCAATAGTCTCCACGCTGGACAATCTGGAGGTGGCAGCAGATCTTTTAGATAGCGTGGATAGCGTGGATAGGTCTTAACTGCCAAAAAACCGCGTCTGGGCCCACATCAGTGCTGAGGGCTCTCCAATCGAGAGTCTAATGCAGCCGAAAAGGATCCCAGCCTAGATCATGATGACCTATTAAGGACTCCTATTGTTACAACTCGTCCCTTTAGGAAAGATGGAGACAGCTGGACGCTGCAAGTAGGAAGGGCTGAAGAAGCTGGTGATACCAATAATGCTGGGGACGAGCAAAACAGGCCAGAAATATCCGTCGAACTTCGGTCGATGACGTCAGAGCGAATTTACTAACAAGTCAATGACTCTACTCACAACACCACTGGTGCCCAGGGGGAAGAGGGCGTGGTAGTCTGCCATATTTCTAACTTTCTGGGATACAGGTAAGTCAATCAACAACCCTGGTTTATATCCAATAGAAAATGTTGAGGCCATCGTGCAGGAAGAGGTCGATAAGATGACACTCTTCACCACTGAGGAAGAGGTCAATAAGATGGCACTCTCCACCACTGAGGAAGAGGTCAATAAGATGGCACTCTTCATCACTGAAGAAGAGGTCAATAAGATGGCACTCTCCACCACTGAGGAAGAGGGCGATAAGATGACACACTCCACCGCGGAAGAAGAGATCGATAAGATGGCACTCTTCACCACTGAGGAAGAGGTTGATAAGATGGCACTCTCCACCACGGCTGAAAGGTCGATAAGATGGCACTCTCCACCATTGAGCAGAAGACGCTGATTGCAAGCCTTCGGAAGGGATGGTTCAGGATCCCAGTCTAGACGCTGGACAAGCTCCTGTGTGAGACGTGCTTCGGCAGTAAATATAATAAATTGGAACGTCCGACCAATGAACCAGTACCGAATTCTAACTGGGGATGTGTTGAAAAGCAGGTGCTGTATTTTCCTTTTATTATTTCATGAAAATGAAATGAATACTTAGACACCCTTGTACCTAAACGTGACCCCAATGCGTTGGTTAGTAAAAATCGTGTCTTTTTGCACTGACCCTGACAACCCTTCCTTTCTATTCCGTAGAGAGACAGCTCCAGTCCTGATCTCATTTACGGCGCGTTTCTACAGCTCTCCAAATGGCGATGTTAGTCCTATTGGCGTCTGCCGTTGTTGAAGGTGTACCAAGAACGCCGGACCGCTGACCGGCGGTCACGCGAACTGTCGACTGAAGATGTCAACAGACCGGCAACTTTGTCTTCCACCGATCGACATATCGCTTCAGACGCCAGGCTTTTCTGAACTAACGCTTTCTTTTGCCGTCGGAAAACTGTTTTTAATCATCGAAATGGATCTTTCAGACGATTTTAAGTGCTTGTGTTGGGGGTGTGGTCCCTTTTGCTCGTTTTGGGGCCGGCAACTGCTGATTTTTTAAAATGTATTTCTCCTTTTTCAAACGCTCAGTTTACTTTTATGAAATCTTTTCACCAATTGCCTGTCACTTATTGTCAGGAGATCTTGAAGTTTTATCTTGTTTTTTTTTAGAAAGAGGTGGAGAAAATGGCAGTCACCTTAAGGTCCTGTTATTGTTCATCTGGATAATTGGTCCTGGTCCAGTGGTATTCTGTTTTTCTCAGTGATAACTGAATAAATGACTGACATAAATGTCTGTGTCCGTGACCAGCTATGGTTCACCAGCAAATGTTGGTGCCAGGTGCCAGATCACAGACACCGAAGTCTGGCTCAATTTGTCAATATTTTGGCAGTCTTGTGAGTTATGTGAAATGTTTTAAATCCCTTCAGGTGGAGCCACCATTGGTTTGGTTTTATTAAATGCAATACGAGATTCAGCTTGTCCAGCAGCCATAACGAACACGGTATGGGGCTATATCTACAGCATCCACACAGGAAGAAGGCCCATAAGAGTCATCTTGTGAGATGTTAGAGCTACCTACTGAAGTACCATAGCCAGCCCCTCCCCCTACCGCCCCCACCCCGCCTCAGCAGCGGGCCGGAGATGACGCGGTAAGAAAATGAGATGTGCCATGTAAAGCTGATGAGCACCAAATTCGGAACTTGACGTGTGCACATCTGCAGATTCAGATAAGGGGAATTAGGGGGGACACGTCACCTCTAACGAGGCACCCGGCGCTCCGTCATCGCTCCCTCTCTGAAAGATCACTTCCCCCTCTTCTGAAGGTCATTCACACCCCCACCCCACCTGAAAGGTCGCGCCCCCTAGTATGCAATCATCGGTGCCCCCACGATGCGATTTAACTCCGTCCGGTAGGTCGCACCTTAACAATTGGCGTCTCCTCCGGACCCAAATGGCGCCTCCTGGCCGAAGCAGCCCATCCCGCCGGAAATCCTGGATCCACCCATGGGTGCGGAGTCAGTTGCCGATGTAACATTATTCTGCTTCCCGAGGGTGCAGCTGGCTGCTGGCCGTCTTTGTATTCGTGGGTGTGTGTGTGTTGTGCGGCAGTGCTGGCGTTGACGGAAGTCTGAACCCCATACGATCTCTGAAGTCTGGATGCAATCACCCTTACTCTTGTCGAATACAGTTATATGATGGCAGGTGGATGAATTAGTATGTTTAAAACTTGTAAGAAATAACTTGCGAACAAAAACTTCTTACTACACGGGTTGAGCACTAACTTTAGAGCTCCCACTGTTTAAATCAAGCGTTTTGCAGGGATGCTTAATGAATTTTGGAAATTGGAGTTTATGTTATAACTTGGAACTGAATTGAAATCACGCTTAGGAAAACAAATTTGGGAGAAAGTATTCAGGAGTCAAAACTGCCATTCTTGTTCCAGCAATAAGGCTGACCTAGCTCTAACAAAGCTGTTATTTCGTTAGCAACAATGAAGCTAACTGATCTGAACAGTGAGTGATTTTTGTGAGGCTTCGCGTGGCTGCGCGGCGTTTTTGCTGTGAGAGTGGCGGCCGCCTGCTGCCGTTCCCGGACGCCAATCGGAAGCGAGGCGGCGGCAGGCGGCCAACTTGGCCGGTCCAACTCCGCGGTCCAGCTCCGCGGGCCAGTGGAGCGGTCAACACTTGTCCGGGACCCGTCCGATCGCGGACAAAGCTCTGCCACGGCGCCCGCGCTCATCTCTGCCGCTACACACACACTTTATCCAGGGCTCTTTGCCTATAACTGGACCTGGAGCTGATTGCTGGAAACGCTGGGAAATGGCAGTCGCTGACTGCTGACAACTGGCGCGAATTCAATTTGCGCGCGTAATCGGCTTACTCACGTCAGCTGCTGCAGTGTCGAAACGCCGTGACGACGGCAGCGACGAATTGGGCGCCGATGTTATGACAGGCTTGTGCTGTTTGCTTTGCGAACGCAGAGTTTTGGGTAGAAAACACGTTCATCAATTCTCCTGTGGGGCATATCGCTGTTTATGAGCTAGGCTTATGAATCTTAATAAAAATGTAGGCGCGGAATATCGTGCGTGTTTTGATCGGTGGGTGATAAAGTGCTGCAGATAACGAGACAGCTGACATTTTCCGATTATCACAGTCTCAGCGGGCTCCACGACAAGAACGATAGGGTCTGACTGAGAGGAACTCGGATTTTCTCCGTACACGCGGATCTTCTGACCCATTTGTGCCTCTTCTGTTGCAGAATGGGCAGTTCGTCGGCGCCGTCGGCCTCGGCGAATGGGAGGATTCCGGACGGTCGGGGCCGAGACCAACCGGACCCTGACGCCATCAAAATGTTCGTGGGTCAGATGCCGCGCCAAATGGACGAGAACGACATCCGGGCCATGTTCGAGGCGTTTGGCCCTGTCCACCAGATCAACGTGCTGCGGGACAAGGTCACCGGCCAGAGCAAAGGTCAGTCCCTGCTGCACTGAGCTCATAGTCTATAGCGTGGGTTAATCCCTGGTCCTGCATGTCACGGGTCAGAGCAAAGATTTATCCCAGGTGCATAGGTCAAGGTCACGAATCATAATCAGGGGTCGTAGCCAGCCTCTGACGCAAAGTCGCGGTTACTAGCAAAAGTTAATAATCGGCATACCAAAGTCACGGGTGATGCACACGTCAGCCCCTGGCATGACAAGATCTCTGGTCAGATCAAAGGCCAGTTTTCGGTGCGGCAGGGCTATGGGTCATAACAAAGCCCGCTCTCTGATGCGAAATGGCTAGGGATCAATCCCTGACGCAACAGATTAGGGATTCATGCAAGGGTTCCTCTCGGTGCGACGACGCACCGTCGTGGCAAAGTTCAGTCCACGACACAATAAGGTCACGGCTCATAGAAGAGGTCAATCCCCGATACATCAAGGTCAGTGGGGAAATGTCACTGTTACGGTAACATCCCTGTTACTGTAATTGTTACGGCGATATGTTAATCCCAACCTGATGATCCTTTTTATGTGTGGTGTTCCGGGATGAAACCTTAGTTGACAGGCACACACAGGTTCCCGAGGTTGGCCAGAAAAGGGGGCAACCTTTGGCTTTTCATGTTTCCATTTATGAAATATGTGCTCCCCAAAAAAGTCAATGGGAAAATCAAGAGCCCTCCCATTTTGAGGGTATTTGAGTTAGATAATCTCAAAATTCTGACGATAGTTGGTAAATCACGTGGTGCGTATGGTCGAGCACAAACTCAGCTGACTCCCAGCTGATTATTTCCTACATTCCTATCCCTCCAAATTTACAACATCGCAGTCGATAAAGAGGGTTTGAGGGTTTTTACAAGCTGAAGACGAGTATGTTGGAGGGTCTTACAAACAGACATTGTTCGATCTGGCAACCAAAGCAGCACAGGTTTGTGTGGAACGAAAACAATGCTCGTTTGCTCCATCCCAGAAGTTTCGGATAGGGTTAACGTTTCCCTGGCACGAAATTGGCTCTGTGTCGACTTTATCTTTAAATCTTCCGTTGTCGAATCTAACAAATGGATCGGCCCCGTCGTCTGTCATTATCGTTTCTCGCAGTCCAAAACCAACGTACCCGAAACTGTCTTACAACATAGTCAGATTCTTATCTGTTATTTCCGTATATTTCAGCAATCCAGCTGTGGGTCCATTTTGAAAACGTTATTTACTAGTGGCGGAGGCAAGGAGGGGTCAAGGGGCTCAAGTCCCCTCCGCCGAAACGTCTGTGTGTTTATAGTTAATTCATAGCCGAAGGCTGTTCCGAGGTAATGGCTGTGGAGGCTTGATCCCTAGCCCCCTCTAAATGTTATCCTGGATCCGCCGTTAGTTGATACGTAACAAGACGATTGTAGGAAAAACACGCCGTCCGTGCTGCGTACACAACGGAGCCTCCCATATATTCTCCATTACTGCTTCTCAATCAGTGGATGGGATTTCCCGCTCTCGATAACTGGATTGGATTTGGAAATAACTTTGATGTGGCAGCTGGTATGCCAGATGGCTAGGCGTGTCTCTCACTGTCAACGCACCTTTAAAGTTGCTATTGTTTCTGGAAACAGATGGGGTCCCCATCTCAAGTTTGGGTGTGACTCGCAGACATTCCATCACGGTTGTTATAAGACGTTCAATCTGAATTGTATGATGAATGTGACACAAGTCTTAGCATTTAGGATCGAAATAAATTAGTGACATTTCCATATATGTTGGTGGCACATGCTGGTGGATCATCTGTTTTAGAAAAGGCTAAATACCAATCAGAGCCACGGTGAGTACAAACATGACCATAAGGATCGACACAAGTCAGGTCAAGATAAGGAAGACACAAGTCTTAGCATTTAAGATCGAAATCTGTTAATGACATTTCCATATATGTTGGTGGCATATGCTGGTGGATCATCGTTTTTAGAAAAGGCTAAATACCAATCAGAGCCACGGTGAGTACAAACATGACCAAACATCCGTGCCAGAACCAACGCCACTCACACCGTCCAGTGGCCTTTCCAGTCCAGACCGCGAGATCGACCTTTATTCAAATGTCATCGACGCCATCGTCGCTGGAGATTCCTTTAGTTCTAATGAAAACGATAGTCTCCGGCGAGCCGGCCGGGCTCTGCCGTCAATCCGACCCGCTTTCAGAAAGAGTTGGGGTTTCCGAGTCCACCGCGCTGAGAGCGCTGTTAGGCCGAATGAAGCTCCGGAACGGGTCGTTCGAGGTGGCGGTGATCGTGCCCCTCGGGAGGATGGTGGTCGTCCGGGTGACGGAGATGGAAGCCGAAATCACCATCGCTCGCCACCGGACACCCGCTCTGCCGCCAGGGTCAGCTCCAGCCGACGAGCGACGCTTCTGGGCAGGAATGGAGACGGTGGCAGTCCCTGGCCACTTAGATGCACTCCCACTCTAGGCGAGCCCTACGGCGCTGAAAAAAAACATATTCATCATCAAGATGGCAGAAAAACACATTTTAGTTGGGAGTCATTGTTTCGCTTCCGGCTTTTATTTGGATTGTCTCAGATTCACTCGACTAGCGTGGAATAAAACTATCAATGCAGTATTTGGATCGATAATTCTCCGTTGATCACCACACGCGGAACAAGGATCATGTTTTAGCTGCAGGGTTGCCTCCTCCGGTCGTTACACATGCATACAACAGTTTGCAGAGCTGTTCACTGCGGCCGCGTCCGCTGGCGGTGGATGATGAAGCCGCAGGGTCGGTAATTGGTGGCCGGGTGAATGGATGTGAAGGGTGAGTGGTGTTGGCCTGTCACCCAGCCGCCGCGTGCGACAACCTGACACAATGCCTGACAACCTGACACAATGCCGCATCGACAAAACCGTCACCGCCGGTCAGGCCGATTGACCGTGGCCCATCGTGTGATGGCGCGCTAAACTAACCGTGTGACGTGTATAATTGTTATTGAGTTCCTCGGCCAAATGAGTGTGGAAAAACCAATAATTCAATCGTCACTGGGCTTGGAACCTCCTCCCTTCAGTATTTTTCTTGGAGTGATGTCTGGTGGTTGGTTACTGAAGCGGGCGCAAAGGATGATGCTCGTATGTGTATAATTACTCCTACTTTGTATCTTACTGCATAAATACAATTGCTCTTCCACACATGTTTTTGTGGACAAAATCAGGCAGAAGCCCCTGCGCTTCCCGATAACAACCCCACAATTACCGCTGGCTAGCACTGGCCTGCACAGCACAGATAACTGCTCGGGAAAATAACGCATACACTGCCGTGAGATAGAAGTACCTCAATGCCTGTGTCTAAAAAGGATGGACGTCCCTTTCCCGGATGGGAAACAACTTGACAGTTTTTCCGAAAATGTTGGCATTGTAACCCTTTCAGAAGGAAAAATGAAGTCTGCATAATCAAGACGTGCCCCAAGCTGAACCCTGATCCCGATTCCGTCTCGTTAGTTGGATGGTAGTTTTTTTGCTGATGATTGGGCTGTTTTTTTCGCTGCGAACACTTCCACTCATGCGGCGGCTTTCCAAGCGATGCCGTAGTGAACATGGAGTAGTGGAGGAGGATAAGGATTAGGGAAAATGGGGATAAAGGAAGATGGGATACCACCTGGACGGGTCGCTGCTGTCCAAGGCACATGCGCTCGCTGCTTTCAAGGAGTTCAAGTATACGGATAGGGTTTTAGCTCGGAAATGTTCTTGCCCCCTTTGGCCACTGCATATGGCTGTTCGAGTTTCTAACATTCCTTTTTTCGGCTTGCGTCGGCACACCGCGTGTATTCGTCGCGTCGATTAATCCTGCGGGCAATAGCGGCGGCTCGGCGCCCGCCGACGCGTCGTCACCCCCGCGCCGATAATCGCCGAACTAAGCTGCGTCGCTAGTGGTTTGCTGCCGAGCGCGTTGAAGGGAGAGGGGAGGGGTAAATAATACAGGCAGCTGGGGGCCGTGTTCCGCTAATGGTAGTGGGGCGGGGGCGGTAGTAGCGAGTCACGATCGACGTTAATCTGTGCGACCATTTGTTTACGGGCCTGAACGCGACGGTAATATGACCCGACTGCGCGACTGCGCTTTTGCTGATGGGTCAGCCGTAAAATGGCTAGTTCAGAAGTAACCAACCACGGGACTTCGTGGATGAGGGTCAGAAATTAGCTGCTGCTGTGCCAATTCAAAGTGTCCTACAAGTACAAAGTCAGATTTATAGAAAAGTGTTTACGCACTTAGCTTTTGACCTTTTAGATAACTAGAATGTCAAAAGCTAAGTCCTAAAACATTTTTCTTCACACACTTTAATTTTAAAACCTTGTGGATAAATAGGCACACATAGCCTTAGCCACTGACGTGCCCTAAAACTCCAATTATCGTCAATCATTTTAGATAACTAGGAAAAATGATTTAATGGGAACAGCCTGTTGAAGTCCAGATTTCCATCACAGCAGGTTAAAAATTTCATTGTATGTCATTCATCGATTTCTTCTTGCCCGAAAGATAACCCGTGCAATTAGTTCTTGGGTAAAAAGGCCACGTGTCCAGCCTACTAGGTCCTTCTGGCGTCGCTGCTTTTATGTGAACTGCACATACCGTGTTCACATGTGGAATATGAGAAGTACCCTCCGGTTTTTTTCCTGATTTTCACCACCCTCGCCTTTAGGTTTGCAGCTTCCTACCCCATCGCAATAGAGCTATAATGCAAATAAAGTGTAGTATAATTGTAAGCTTTATTTGATTATCATAAACAAAGCAAATAAAGATATCATAAACAACGCAAATAAAGATATAGATCACCAGCGTGGTGCTCATCACCAGAGCTCTCAATTAATACCAATTTTCTACTATCTTAGGTCATCAGGCCACCTTCCAGGTCAGGTTTTGATTGTTAATCTGTTTATCACTTTCCATGCATGAGGAAAAAAGACCTAATTTTTGCCTGTCTTGGGCAATTCTGCCGCGTTAGCTGTTGCTGATGAAATGACTAAAAAAAACTGCACAGCACAATAATGTAGGTATCAGAGTGGTCAAAATACATCTACTGTTCAGTTTAAAGTCTCAAATTTTATGCCAAAGTTCAAACCCGGAGGACCATTGAAACTTCACTCAGTGCTTGATATCTATTTTTGAGTTAGAGCAAAACAGTTAGGAGCAGCACAGCAGAGTTAGTCACCGAGGCTAACGATGGGATTGGCCACAATGCCAAATCCCCAGGAGTGACCAGCACTCAGATGCTGGGACGACGTGAGCCGTGATCCCACGCGCCCACTGTCCACGGATCACTGTCCATGCCTCCGTCATGAGGCGTGGACGACGCAGGACTACCATCACCACATGGTGCGTAGCTCATGCTCTAAGACCCAAAAGGCAAGTTCACAGAGACAAACACGTAAACCGAAATTCCTGAGAATAATGTAAACAATTGGAAAGATAAATCCATAAACAAATAACGACGATTCGTAGAAACACTACCCAAAAATATAAAGTAACAGACAAGGTTTTAGACTAAAGAAATGGCGGCCCCATACCCACACCGTCCGCACATCTGCCGCCCAGATGTGCTCCCAGAGCCTCACAGTGGACCGGCACAGCAGGGCGGGGGCAGCTGAAGGCAGAAAATGAAACCAAGCACTTGTGTTATAAGAAAACGTTCCAGAAGACTAAATATTTACAAACTAAGATTTTGTTCGGCACATCTACTTTTGATTCTATACCCAGCAGCTGTGTTGCCCATCCAGGTAGAGCCTGAGGCCAGGAGGGTCAAATGTCTCAGGAACCCGGAAGCGAAAGTAGTCTAAAATATCTGGTTTTGTTTTAGAACAAAAGTTTAGACGCTGAATTCAAATGATAAGAATGTTTGATATTATTTTCACCCTTTCAAAATTAGGTTGTATTCTGAAATGAGAGCATCCACTGAGATCTCCAAAGGCCAATCAAGGTCAGGCAGATTCACAAGGGTCGCAAGAGGCCAAACTGGTCACATATGTCAACTGTAGTCATTTATAAGAAGTAAAATTATAACCTACTTGTAATAGTTGAAAATGGCCAAAAAGGGTCAAAATGCCTTATTGATATGATGTTTGGTTACTGTGTCTTCATGAAATATAGGAAATTTGAATTTTGAAATTGTTGTTGTAAATGGATTTCGAGCTCCTTTGAATTTCAACCAACAGTGCATCGTACGTGACCACGGTCAAGCATGTAGTGAACCATGATTGACATATCTTGACATAAATATATTTTGCAAATATAACGACTCATATAATTAGCAGTACATGGCATCAACAACCATAGTCTTACGTAATAAGTGATAATGAGTTGCCGTGTTTGGTGTGAGTGAATTATTAGGGTACAGGGGGCAGTAGGCCCCATAAGGAAAACTGATGATTTGTAGTTTTCGGATCTGTAATTCTATGGTGCACGTGCAGATATAGAGAATTTCTATCAAGACTTGTTAGTCTTTG